>OZ017739.1:381758624-382958624 GCA_963969285.1 Odontomyia ornata | reverse complement strand
GGGACGTGGCGGGTCGAAGATCCGTTTCGAAGGATAGGCTACAACCCTGTTCGTGAAGACTCGACAGTGACTATATAGTAGGAAGTCAGGTGTTATTCGGAGGCCTTCGTCTAGGCAGAGATTTGGGATAAGCCGGGGTTTCTCGTGGGAATTAGTTGCACTTCATCGTCTAAGGTCTTTTGCGTGGTAAATTCCCAGGGTCCTACCAGTCATGTCCGCGATGAGGTATCGGGTGGGGCTTATGACTTGTATGACTCGACACTTCACGAATTTCTTGTCTAGCTTGGCATTGTAATGGCGGGTGGCATCGCTCTGTCGGAAGTTTCGACGATATATTTCGTCGCCGGCCTTAAAGCCAGAAGGATGAGATCGCAAGTTGTACCGCTCCTCTCCCATCCGTCTACTTTCTTCAATCTTCTCCCGCAGTTGATCTCGCAGAAGTTGGAGCTTTTCGTGCGGTTCTAGAACCACGATTGGGTCCTCTAGCGATTTCAGCTGCCGCAATAGCCGGTAAGCGCTCCCATGCCCGATCATGTACTGGCCGAACACTGCAAAATACGGCGAAATGCCGGTCGTGGCGTGGTACGACGAGCGCAGTGCACTAGTGATGGCGGACAATTTGCGATCCCAGTCCCTCTGATTCGGGTGGACATAGGCGCGAATGGCCGCTATGAGCGTACGATTCAGTCGTTCGGATGCGTTGGCTTGTGGTGAATAGACGGCAGTCCGTTGGTGGATGATGCCGTATTTGGACATTAGGTCTCGGAACTTGCTGGAGGTGAACTGGACCCCATTGTCGGAGACAAGTTTCTCCGGAACTCCAAACATGTGAAAGACTCGGTTCTCCAAAAAGCTGATTATAGGTCCAGTGTGCATGTTACGTAGTGGTTCTATGATAGGGAATTTGGAGAGCTGGTCCAGGACCACGACAGCTCCCGTGTGACCAGAAGCAGATCGAGGGTAAGGACCGATAAGATCAATGTACAAGCGCTGGAACACGCGTTCGGGGACCTCAACCTTACCCATGGGTGGTCGAAGAATGGTGTTGGGCGCCTTAGTGCACTTGCATAGCTCACAGGAGGCTACGTACGCTTTTATCTGTTGTGCCATCTTAGGCCAAAAGAAACAGGTTTTCAACCGCCTAAGTGTACGACCGTATCCGCCGTGCGCACTTGATGGGTGGTCATGAGCCCGCCTGATAAGATCAGTGGTTAATTCTTCGGGCACCCACAACTTCCACTGTTCTTCTTCTTGTATGGGGTCTCCGGATGCGTGTCCCATCCGCTTGTAAATAAATCCATCCGTCAACCGCAGTTCAGGAAGCTGGGGCTGTTGGTTCTGGATAGTGTGAATCAGTTGGGTGTAGCTGGCTGACTTGAAGGCAGGATGGTCCAGATCGATCAATTGGGGGCTGTCGTCCTCTTGGACCAACTCGGCTCCTTCAGGGGCGAACATTCTGGATAGGGTGTCGGGGACTACATGCTGGCTTCCTTTTCGGTGGCGGATTGTGAAGTCAAATGCCTGGAGTTTCAGTGCCCACCTGGCCAATCTGCCGTTGAGATCAGTCTGGCTCATTAGCCATTTCAGAGAAGCGTGATCCGTAACGATTTCAAAGGTGTGTCCCTCCACATAGGCTCGGAAGCGTTTCACTGCCAACACCGCGGCTAAACATTCTTGCTCGGAGACCGTGTAATTTCGCTGGGCTGGGTTCAGCTTGTGAGACATGAAGGCTATAGGTCTCTCCTCGCCGTCTTGTGCAACCTGGACTAAGACTGCTCCCACCCCATGTTGACTCGCGTCACAATGGATTGAGAACGGTTTGTCAAAGTCCGGGCTGTGCAGTACGGGGGCCGTAGTCAGACTCTTCTTTAGCTCTTCAAAGGCTCGCAAGCTGGGCTCTTCCCAGACGAATTTACGTCCCTTACGCAGCATGTCGGTCAAAGGAGTGGTAATGGTGGCATAGTCACGTACAAAACGCTGGTACCATCCGCATAAGCCTAAGAATCGGCGTAACTGTTTGGTGGTCTTGGGTAATGGAAAAACGTCAATCGCTTGAGTCTTTTCCGGATCGGTCTTGATATGCCCATGCCCAATGATGTGACCTAAATACTTCACCTCCGTCATCACGAACTGGCTCTTCCTTATGTTGATGGTTAATCTTGCCCTCCGGATGTGTAGAGCCACCTCCTGAAGCAGGTCGATGTGTTCGTCAAAGGTCTCGGTTATAAGCAGCAGATCGTCCAAGTAAACGAAAACTTGGTGCCGCAAATGAGGTGGTATCACCTTGTCCATAAGGCGCGTCATTGTTTGGGGGGCATTACACAATCCGAATGGCATGGTCACGAATTGATATAAGGGCCGGCCTGGGACTGTGAAGGCTGTTTTCTCCTTTGAACCGGGGTCTAAAGGAATTTGCCAGAAGGCGTCCTTGAGGTCTAAGCTCGTGATGAAATGGGCTTTAGGCAATCGACTCAAAATGCCTTCGATCAACGGTAGAGGATATGCGTCCTTGACTGTGACGGCGTTCAAGCGTCTGGCATCTAAGCATAACCGGACCTTGTTCGGCTTGACAACTAAGGTGACTGGGGAAGCCCACGCGCTCTGTGATTCTTCGATTACGCCTAATGATAGCATTCGATCCACTTCGGCATATAACGATTTTTCCTTCGCCGGAGATATGGCGAAATGTCTTTGTTTTATGGGTTTCGCATCCCCCACATCTATAGTGTGGAACACCAGGGCAGTCCGCCCGAGACCTTCTTTCTCGTGCGATGGAAAAGCCGATATAGCCGAGTCGAGACGCAGTTGCTGAGTTACATCCAGTGTATGCCGTAGTAAGTTAGTGGGTTGAGATTGGTCAGGAACGGTGGTGACGGACTCCAGGGTCGAACTGGAAAATAGTGCCGGGGCCAAGTTAAATTTTCGAACGAAATCCACTCCTAAATAAAGATTCTGGGTTAACTGAGGTATGATGAAAAATTCCATAGGTTTAGTTACCCCTTTAAAGGTGACATCCGTCATAATTTTTCCCACTACAGAGTGACGAGTTCCGTCCGCCGTGCTTAACCAGGAGGTGAAATGACGGATTTGGTCCGCGTGCTTGGCCAGTACCTCCCCTGCAAACTCGGCAGATATGCAATTCACACTGGCTCCCGTATCGACTAAGCCTGATACTCGTTTTTGCAGGAGGTGTACTGACGCATATGGCCGAACATCATCCCTCAATAATTCGTCTAAGTATATGTCCTTCAACACTTTCCTCGACTGCCTGACTTTTCTCCAAAAGCTCCGCATCCGACGCGTGGCTCGCTTGCTTCGCGGTGGGACATTTGTGGCCAACTCCTCATGGAAGATGCGCTGTCGAGTAGCCAAGTAATTCCGCAGCCTGACATGAAAAGGTTTTACATGCCAAGGAACTTTCGTCTCGCTATCATTTCCCTGCGCATTGGCCTCGGCAGAGGACGGCGTCGGTTGTGGAACTTCGGGAGAACTGTTGTCAGCGGTGCGAGTCAGCAGAGTTGGAGTCATGTTGGGAGCTGGGTCATAGCTGGTGATGGGGTCAAGATTGGTTCGTCCGGGGTCTAGGAGTGCCGACGGGTGGTCGCGGCACTCGGTGGCAAGTTTTTTCGCCCTTTGCAATTTGCACAGTCAGGTGCGTATGTGTCGGCCTTCCCGCAGCGGTAGCAGAAAAGCGTCGGCTCCGCTGGACATGCGTAGAAACGATGTCCCGGTTGTCGGCAGTTCCAACAGACCGTCGGGCTTGTAAGTGCTTCAAGGGAGGGTCGATCAATCAATGCTGGGTCCTCAAGCTCCGGTGGTGCTCCGCTCCTCGGTACTGGTACTGGATCAGCAAGCAGGTGGTCTGCTGCCATCAACTCCGCGGTGTGATGATTTCGGGGATTTGGTCCCGTTATGCGAGGTTGTGGGCGGAAGGTACCTCGTCGCTCATCCAAGTGTTCTTGTCTACGCGCATGGAGGCGCAATCCCTGTATGGTGTTGATGGGAAAATGTAGCAGGCTGTTCTGGAGATCCCAGCGCATGTTCTCTCTGATAATTTCTACTAATTCGTCCTCGGGCATGGTATTTCGCAGGCGAGTGCTCAATCTCACTATACTGGTGTAGTACTGGTCGAACGGTTCGTGAGCGCCTTGTTTCCGTTTCTTTATTTGCTCTCTTAGCTCTCTCTCAGTGAAGCCATCCTCAAATCGATTGCGGAAGGCTGCACTGAAAGAGTGCCAAGTGGGACGTGGCGTTGACTCTTTAAAGCTCCAGTACCAGTCGGCAGCGTCGCCGCTGAACAAAAGATGTGCATGCCGGAGGAAGGCCGAGGAATCCCCTCCCAGGGTGCTGAATATCAACGCCTGAATCCGGAAAAGGAACCGGTCCGCCGATATCATATCGTTGAACCCTGTAAAGTTCAGGCGCCAACTCTCCATGATACGAGGCGTCGGGTCTCGAAAAGGTGCCAATGCGTTCCCGGGGGGAATCACATCCTCGATTGACCTGTGGTACTGAACTGCCTCGGGGGCTGGAGGTACCAACGGAGGTCCGGTACTGTGTCGCGGTCTGTATTCGGGAGCTCTGGGATCCATTCCCGAGTTCCTTGGGGGTGGGACCCATTGCTCGGATTGTCGGGAGTGGGGCATCGCCACACTGGGATTTGGCTCCCAGCCAAGCGGAGTTCTCACGCGGCTGGGTGGTTGGCTCAACGGGAGATTCTGGATCTTTCCCTCCAGGTTGCCAATCCTCTCCGACATATCCCTCATCAACGCCACGAGGGTGTCAATGGAGTGGGCGGAAGGCATGGTTGTCACCTCGGACACGACACTCGCAGCCGGAACTTCACCGCCTACTGCTCCTTGCAGGTCTAAGAGTGGTTGTGACGGTTCGGCTTCTGGAGCTCCTTTCGCCACTGCTCCACGCGTCGGTAGGGGCGTTCCGAGGGGGACGTCTAGGGCAGACCGATCTATGGGTCGTCGGCATAAGGGACACAGCTCTGACGTGAGGAGGAGCTGTTGTACACAGGCACGATGGAATAAATGTCCACAATCCAATCGCACGCTGTGTACGCCCTCCACTACGTCTTCGAAGCAGATCCCGCAGTTAGCTGGTTGGACCGTTTTGGATCTGGTCCAACGCTTGTCTGGGGTCCGCTTCGTTGCCATTTTGTGTGTGTTACTTGTGGTGCTAAAATAAAGTAAAAAAAAAATATATAGAATATACTTATTCCTACTAATAACTTATCACTAAATTAGTGGCCGTTAGTGGCGAGCTATGTATATAAAATAGAAAAAAAAAGAGAGGAAAAAAGATTAAATGATACACACTTTCCTTTTCAGTGGTCGAACTCTTCAGCGGGAAATGAGAGTGCGTGGTAATCTGCCGAAGAAAGGGTGCTTCGGTCGATTTACGAAATTTATCCCCATACCCACATACATTACAAACCGGTTCTAATCTACGTTAAATGACTCGACGAGACAAGTGGTAGAGCTACCGTAACGACTTTGTACGCGGTCAAAGTTCCCGACGCGTAGAAGCATTCCGGGCTTCGCAACTCCAGCATACGCCACCGAACGTTGAACCGATACCACTCGTCTAACACGCATAAGAAATAGTTAGAATCCTTCCGCGACATAAAGGCAAGGTAGCCTTCTATTTTCTTGAGAGTCCATGCTGATAGGTAAACCCATCAGACTGGCAGTTCCATCAAGAAAATAGAAGGTCCTTACAGGGGTTAACCTGGGACAACACATCGGAAGGATTCTGTCGCGAAAGCAAAATCAAACAAAGGAGAGCGGAAGCTACAACTCACGTGAAGCGACCTCTAATGTGTATCACACAATTCCACTGCTCCTGATAGTGGGACTCGAGTACCAAAGTACCTTACATCCTCCGTAAAGGACCAACTCGTCAGAAGACGCGAAGTTCTTTCCCCCTTAGGATGTTGTTTGGCCCCACGTTGGGCGCCATTTGTAACGATATTTCTCTCTTCAGCTCGAACGCGGAACCGACCTCTCATCGGTTCTAGACGTTAAGTCTGAGTAGTGCCAACGGATGGTACCAACAGGTCAACCAATCCGTGCACCGTAATCCATTCACGCGGTGACTGCTTGTCGGCCAGCTAGTTCGGAGAGGATTTCGGTCGCGGGTCTCCGAATGGATTACGCTCAATCACAATATTTCAGTCACCTGAACTTGCCCGTTTTTCAAACGCGTCAACAATTACTCATCCAGAACGAGAAACCTACATTACGTTAGTTCTGGATGTGATCTATCCACAGATCTCAAATCAAAAACGCTACAAAATCCCATAGGCGCGTTACCGATTCACCGACGCGGTACCGAAAAATATACTACTCGAACTTAAACCGAAGAAAACTACTCTAAAGAAATGGCGAAACAAACAAAGGTACCGCGTACCGCGCGCGACGCGAAACCGACTTCAGCGGATTTGGCGAAACCCTAACCTCGCGACGACATACCTACCATACACTCTCCGTTCCCCCTGAAATAGAACGAGTTACTGAAAAGGAAAGTCGTTAGTTAAGTTAGCAATTCATTGGATTTTTTTTTATTTACTTCAAGAAACGGAACATAAAGTATAATTTCCTTAATACGTATTTAAAGGGTTTTTGCAAGAATCGAGCGATAATTTATTACTAATAATGATAATAGTTATAATAATTATTTTTGAAGACAATTACATAATAAGGTAAACCGCTAACAATTTGTTTCTTAATTTATGTTTCACCTTTTATTATTTTTGAATATAAATTTGCGATCACAAACAAATTTTTCGTTTTACAATAAACCGCCAAATTAAACATTTATTTTTAATTTTTCTAGGTGGATTTAATATTTATTGTTCTTGTTTGGTTTTAAATAATTTAAATTTTGTTTTCTCAACAATTTCGTAAATTAAATATTTCTAAGTGGTTCAAGTACGCATTAGTGACGAATCTAATCGTGCGTCAAATTCAAAAAGCGAAATGGAAGCAGCAAAGATGGCTTATCCACGTATACAATAATTAATAACAAATCAGGAAACGATGCAAGTGATTTTGTATAAAAAAAAACGGAGAATCGATTCATTGTTTTTTTTTTTATTGCTTTTTATCTGGAATTTTCCACTTCTTTTACCATTTTTTTATTCCCCTTGTATGGCGTTTAACTTTGAATATTATATATATAAATACGGAGCGGTGTAACAATATGTGAGCGTGATCTTTAACAATCATTTGGTGAGTACAAAATATTTACAAGCCAGTTTATTATTATTGTTTATCAGTTACTTTAATGTTTAATGCCTTTGAAATGTCTTTTTTTTTTTTATTGAAATAGTGTTTTAAAATTGAGGATTTGATTCACAATCAGTCGCTGCTTGAAGTTAATGGGAATGTTACTGGAAACGATTGAACTAATCAGGAATAATTGGGGGTTGAGAGACAAAAAAAATTCGATTTTCCATTCTCTGCGACAAAAAGCAATCCCTCCATTTCTTGCAATATTTTTAACGACATAAAGCACACTGTTCAACGTACACAAAGATTTAAAAGTAGGAATGACGTGAAAACTATAAAAAAAATTTATCATATGTTCTAGATAGAAATCAGGACCGCATCATTCATGTCGTTCAACTAACGTCCGATTTAGCTAACGCATTTTCTTACAAAAGTTATTACGCTAAGAGTTATTTTGTATTATCATCATTTACTGTACTCATTACTATGGACAAGCGGTGGAATATAGAAATAGAAAAGTGTAAAATTACCCAAGTCGTTTGTTTGCGTTTTCTTATCTATTTTTACTAATTAATTTTTCTTCATAGCTTCAACAGTTTGTTTATTTATGCCAGATGCGAGTTTTCTATCAGAACAAAATCATCTTTAGTACGGCATGGCTGGGTTTTTTTTTTTAGACTTAAGTAAACCAAACATGGAATCAAACGTAAATTGTACGATTCAAATCGAATTAATTACCACTTGCTATTATTGGTAAATGTACTAAAGAATGTTGTTTACGATATGCATTATTTTCGGAAATACGGTATTGGAGGAATAATGGTTCGTTTTAGTTTCATTCAGTAACTTATTTCTGAATAAAATAAACAATAAAATAAACGACGTGCAAATACCTGAAGGTAAACAACCTGTCTTCGTAGATCGGCTAACTCCTGTCTAGGATCATCGGCTATTGACGAAGCCAGACTACTTGTGTCCTTATCATCAGCGGGCAATTGACCACTACTGTCTAATTCACAAGATGCGAATAATTTCCCATTACTCTGCTCGAATGGGTTGAGAGTTTCAGAATCTTGTAAAATCCTTCGGAGACGTGTCAACTGTTTCCTTAAATTTTGGACATCTTGAATCATTGCATTCCTAAAAGATTTGTCTATACACAGGAGATCGTCTGACGAGCTGACTATATCCTTGCCCGTCAGCGATGAACGGAGATGTTTGTGTGGAAGACTATCTATTGATCTAGGACTATCTGAACCGGTATTGCTGAGCGTGCTCTGTTGCACGCGGGACCTGTTGAGCAGGCGAGTTGCACGTGCGGGTGATTGTGAACTAATACTGTCTTTGCTTGAGCGATGAATTCGCAGGACACTATTCCACTCGCGGATTAAGTCCCCACTTTTGGCGTCAAGTTCTGTGAACAATTGCATGTCGTCAACTCCGTTCCATGCCGATCCACTTTGGCTTTTTCTTGAGTGAGATAACCTATCGACTGAATCCAAGCTGCTCGTCAAATCCACGCCTACTGGTTCCGATACAGTTCACACTGCCTTCCGCTGCAGACCAGACAAAATATTGCTAACCTTTCTAATCCTTTATTAACTAAACTAACCTCTTTCCTAATTTGCCTGTTGATCTCCTTTCCGACCTTGACAGAGCTTCATGCTCCAGCCTGAGGCAATGCTCCGGTGAATGTCACTGCCTCACGAATAACGTTTTCCAAAAACTCTTTAAGCACACCACGCGTTTCTTCATAGATTAAACCGGAAATACGTTGCACTCCACCACGTCGCGCCAAACGACGTATAGCTGGTTTTGTAATACCTTGGATATTATCACGAAGAACTTTACGATGACGTTTAGCGCCTACATGTGGCTGCCAAAATCATCCCGTTGTCACATCGGACAAAACAACTGTGTGTGGAATGGCACGTCATATGCGGCAATGTACCTCTCCAGTTGTCGCCAGTGGCATAGTTTTCTCGAGGGCCACGGTGGAGGGGCATTTCCAGATGGCTATGCCTCGAAATGTGCCGGGGTTGGATTAATTCTATATTTCGAATATTTATATCCACGGATCTAAATATTTGGACAGAGAAAAAAAAAATATTTTCTGCATAACGATATCCGCACAACAGATGAAGTCCGCTGGCACTTCGAGGACATATCCATCTGGCAGGTTACAAGGGTTCGGGATCGGAATCACTTCGATTCCTGGGCGTAGGCGTCACATTACAAAACACTCGATTGCTAATTGGTCCCAAAATGTAACTCAAAAATATTTTTCTAATATACCTCTTAAGAATATACATAATCTTCTTATTTTTCATCACCTGAAAAGTTTATAAATTCATATATGCGCCCTTTTCGAAATCCCCTGTTCAATTGTGTAATTAGATTTTAAGTACTTTGCAATAGGGATTTAGTTTATCGAGGGAAAAAAGGTCTTAGGTAATTAAGGAAAGGTAATAAACATGTAATTAGATCTTAAGCACACAATTCAGAAACTAAATTTCTGTACTATAAAAAGTTCCGAAAATACTAGCTCAGTTCAGAAAGCCATTGTAAGTAAAGAAGAGAACAACTTATTAACTTGTATCATGGAGTTTTGATTGATTTTAATAATTAATGTATGTTGTTACTTTAAATTAATTAGCTAATATAAATTTGATTCAAACTGTTACTCTCAAATGTTTACACTGCCACCTGTCGTCCATTAGCGTATATCGACTACCAGAAAATTCATTGGAAATTGGAAAGAAATCAGCTGCTGCCGCTTTGACACCAACAGACTGGAAGTGTATGGTAGAATTGTTTTGACGTTTGATAACTTGGACGTGCACATTGATAAAATTAATTTATCTTGTATCGTATAGCAAAAACAAGGTAAATGGAACTTTTTTCAATACATGCAAACTAAACTCTTTTAATTTTTCCAGTGAAATTCAATGACAAAATCAAAGAAATCACGTCGGCAGGAATCTTCCGCGTCTGAAGAAGAGAATTCAAACACATCCAGTTCGGAATCATCGAGTTCATCCTCTTCCTCAAATGATAGCGATACTAAAAAGAAAAAGCGGCATAACAAAAAAGCTGCCAAAACTGAAATGGCGAAAAAATCACACAAAAAGAGCTCATCGTCATCCTCATCTTCGTCCGAAGAGTCGGACGATTCCGAAAGTGACGACAGTGTGAAACGTGAGAAGTCGATAGAGAAGCACAAATCCACCAAAAGTCGAGATTCTGATGAAGCGTTTGTGCAACACAAAGTAAAAGAGGAAGAAAGACGTGGAAGAGGTGAAGGCGAGCGTCACGAGTCGGGGAATCACTCGAAGTGGGACAGCCCTACCAGAGATAGAGATCGTCATACTCGAGCTGAGCATCATGACCGATATCGCCAGGAAGATAATAGAAATCGCCGCTATAATGACTACAATAGCAATAATAGGCGCCAAGATAGCTACAAAGATCACGGGAATCGCGGCCGTAATTACGATCGGGGAGACCGCAACCATGATCAGGACAGAGGAGAAAGGAACCGACGAAGAGGTGACGGCAATTGGGAGCACAATCGAAACATAGGCAGAGACCGGAATTCAAACCACCAGGGGGATGATAGAAAAAGAGGAAACGGCGAGCGAAATCGCCGCGATAATTACGAACGGGATGACGACCGCCGGCGTGATGAACGCGATACGAAGGGAGAACGAAGCAATTACGATCGCAGACGGTAAGTATATTCAATATCATAAATCTACAGATGCTTTAGTTTCGTTCTTTCTAGAACTGCTGTCGAATCAAAGTATTTTAATTTTATGAGGAAATCATAGACGCCATCCTATGTATCTTCAGATCCTTTTGCAAACTCCACATTGATATGAAAGTGAATAACTCTTCATTCTTATTTCAGCCGCAGTTTTAGTCGCAGCCCTCGTCGCAAATTCCCCCGCAAGCGGGAGGAGAATGATAGTTCGTATGAATGGGGAAAGCGTGTCAAAGAAGAAAAGGATGACGAACCTCCGGCCGAGAAGGAGAAGCCTAATTTTGGGTTGAGTGGAAAGTTAACGGAAGACACAAATAAGGTAAACGGTGTCGTTATCAAATATGCAGAGCCTTTAGAGGCACGGAAACCAAAACGCCGGTGGCGTTTGTACCCATTTAAAGGTGAAAAGGCGCTTCCAACACTCTACATTCACCGCCAAAGCTGCTATCTCATTGGTCGTGATCGGAAGGTCTGCGACCTGCCAGTTGATCATCCATCGTGCTCAAAGCAACATGCAGCCCTGCAATATCGGTTGGTGCCGTTTGAACGCGAAGACGGCTCGGCGGGTAAGCGCGTGCGTCCTTACCTCATTGACTTGGAGTCGGCCAATGGAACGTTTCTCAACAACAAACCAATCGAGCCTAAAAAGTACTTTGAACTGATCGAGAAAGATGTGATCAAATTTGGATTCAGTTCGCGCGAATACGTGCTGTTGCATGAAAACAGTAAGGAGGATCAAATGGATGACGACGTTGGTCCAGAAGACTTGGAAGTGCCGATAAAGGAAGAACCAGCTGGTTAAGGATAAGATAGTTCATAATGTTTATTTACTCTTTTGTAATTGCTAGTAAAATAGAATAATTACCATGAAATGATAATGCAATTAATCACGGGGATCTAGTTCAAGTTAAGTAATAAAATCTTGAATGTTTTATTATATTCAAATCGATGAGTTTATTTTCTAGCTCTAGGCATGAAGTGTTCTCGTTTTCTTGGCTTCTTCGTGAACCTTTTTATACTTTTGCTAGTATCCAGGACATGTGATGCTTTTCGTGAGCAAATGCATGTTAGCTGTTAGCGTCGTTTCTTGAATTGATGGTAATTGAAGAGCCAGAGCGTATTTTCCATTGGTCCAAAAGATCTGTTATCACAGTCTAAATAAAATGCTTGAACAATATTTTGCTGACTCGTACGCGTCAGCTAAGAAATTTCATCTTAGCATACAGTGGCTTCCAAAAGTTTTAGAGTCACATAAGGTGACAAAATTAATTGTACACCGAAATTGACAGATGTTTGAATTGAATTTACAAATTGACAAAATTAAGTTGAAGCCACATTAATTAAGTGAATTAATGGAAATTGAAATTTAATCTAAATTAAATACGCGCTGCTGGACGAGTGGGGAGCTGTGTGTGGCAGGCTGTGACGTCTGGGCAGTTGAACTGGTCTCGGTCGTTGCGATTGTGGTTGGCAGCTTGCATTTTTGGCCTTGCACCACAGGAAGACGACAATAGCGATGACTGCGATGAAGCTCAGATATCCCAGCGCATACTGGTGAACATCATGCACATCCAGCTGGTCACTCCAAGAAAGATCCTGCGCCTTGAGTTGGTTTCGCAACTCGTTGATCTCCGAGGCGTGCGTCCGGAAAGGTGTGGGGGCAATGCGCTGTAGTACATGGTTCCGGTTGTCGTCAGCAGTTGAATAATGGGTCCTGGGATGAGTGCGGTGACCTTGGATGGTCACTGCATCGGACTTGAGCGTGCAGCCTGGAGCCAGCTGCAGGATTCCGGAGCCCTGCAGTGTCAGGGTGGATGTGTTGCTACTGCACACAAAATGGGCCATCACCTGACTTGTGAAGGTATAGATCCACTCATTGGATTGTGGGATGTTCGTCCACGAGAAGGATGTCGGCAGCTCAACGAGGTGACAGTTGGTCGCCGTCGGCATTCCCTTTAGCAGCGTTACCTCGCAAGAGCTCACATTGGCATCAATGTGATACAACGGATGAGATTGTCGGCATAGGTGGGTGTTGGGCTGCATCCAGTTACAGATAGCGTAGCCTCTCGTTGAGTGGATAGTATACGTCGCGATGTGGGCTGATGATCAGATAAGGAGCGGTAGGCTGTATGGCGATGAGATGGTTACGTCTCGACGTTGGTATTGGTAGGATTCGATACAGCTCGAAAGTTGATACATCGATGAGTGGCATCCTGCGCTCGAAAAGGATGAAGTCCGCATTTGCCTTGGTTTTGATAAATGCCAACCCAAATAATTTTAGAAAGCCTTCTCGGCCAACAGGAAGAAGCTGATTCACCGGCAGGTGATTCCTGATGTCTGTCATTGCTGCATTAAGCTGCTGTTGAGACAACCCCGGAGGATTGAAGTTCCCATGCTGTTTGTCCGTGATCACATCCAAAATGCTGGATTGAATACGTTGAAGATTGAGAGTCACCAAGGTCATCTGTAAAGATAGCATTGAAATTAACTTTGGGACTCGAGCTGCGGTGCCTTCGAGTTACAGACCCTTGATCTCATTGAAGAGTTTTGCCAGTTCTTGCTCAATTGAGGCGAAACGTTTTTGAGCCATCTGTTCCGTTTTGCCGAGGAGGTTTAATGTCGAGCCGATGATTGATGTTTGATTTTTGAGTAGAGACTGCAGCCTGTTCTGATCTCCCTGCATCGTCTTAATGATCTGAGCCATTTGATGACCGTACTCCTCGTCCAGAACCCCGAACAATGACCTGGCCAGTCCGCCCACTGCGTTTATTGCTCCTCGCCTTGAATTGATCCTCAGCACCTGGTTTGCGCTGGAAAGCTAGTCGGTTAAGCGTCGGAACTGCTCATGTAAGCCGTCGGTGTGCTGAGGATCACATGGTTGTTGCAGCCAGATCGTGCCGTTCTGCAGCGTGGCAAGCTCCGTCCGTCCGTCCGGTAGGCCTCCAGGTTATAGTAGACCAAGAATTTCCACTCGCTTGTCGACAGGAAGGCATTTCCCAATGATTGAAAATGCAGTCCTGGATGTGGTCCAGTTGATGACACCTTGATGGAGCAGCAGAAGCGATAGGAGTGGTGTCCTGCTGCGGGAGCGAAGCCCCTTGTGATAATTGCTGTGCGTATCTGCCTGATGCTATACCTTGGGTCGGATTTGGGTATTTGCCTCGGGATCAGCTGCTTCTGGTGTAGTTCGATCACTGGTAGCGCCACTAGACGATGGATGGGCCTTCTTACTTTTCAAGGGGCTCTCCTTACGTCTGCGACTATAACGAAGCCGTCAGCCCCTTGATTTGTTTCTATGATTCGTCCCAGGGGCCATTTCATAGTTGATAGGTTATCGTCCTTGATGATGACGATGGTTCCCTCGGTAGCATTTGGTTGACCTTGTCGCCACTTATCGCGATGTTGCAGTTAGTTCAAATATTCGTGGGACCATCGTCGCTAAAGCTCGCCCTTCAAATGATTTATCCGCTTCCATCGAGCATGAAGTCCGCCAGTGACAGGCTCCGCCCGAGCATCCACCATGGCTGTGAGGGGTTCGCCGATGAGGAAGTGTCCTGAAGTCAACGCTGCCAGATCGTTGGGGTCGTCGCATATCGCAGTTAGAGGCCTGGAGTTGAGGATGGCCTCTACCTGGACCACCAGGGTGTGCAGTTCCTCGTACATGAGTGTGGCTCGTGAAGCGCTTTGACGAAGCAGGTTCTTGGCTGATTTGACGGCCGCCTCCCACAACCCACCAAAGTGAGAGGCACGAGGCGGGATGAAACGAAATTGTATTCCCCGAGTGTTACAAGAGTCGGTCACCTTCTGTTGACCGTCGGCTGAGTGAAGTGAGGAAGACAGCTCATGTAACTGATTTTGCGCACCAACGCATTGTCGCAATAGATGTCCTTGCAGAGACCTTGTCTCCCGATGAAACGTTTCAGAGCACCGATGAAAGCTTCTGTGCTGAGATCGCTCACCAATTCTAGGTGGATGGCCTTGGTAGCGAAGCAACAGAATATAGCGATGTATCCCTTCTGAGGCCGCACACCTCTGCCTCGGTAGTGTACCAGCACTGGTCCGCAGAAGTCGACGCCCGAGCGGATGAACGGGCAAGCCGCTTGCTCGCGAGCACCTGGTAGATTCCCTATGATCTGATTGAACAGTTGTCGCCTTGCCTTGGTACATCGCACGCTAGTTGAACAATCGCCCGTGCTAGCTGCTTCCCCTTGATAGGCCAGAAGCATTGTCTCGTGGTAGCTAACAGCGCCTGAGCTCCGAGATGGCAATTGTTGTTATGAATATCCGTCATCCCGTCCGAATTCAGGAAAGGAGCCAGACCCGATAGGGGGCTGCTCTTGTTGACCTGCCTCTGTAGTCGGATGTCTCACAGGTCCTCGCGAAAATCCTGTTGCTGAATACATTTCATGATCACTCCGGTTACTCTGGAGAGTTCGTGACTCGTTACTGCACGGCTGCGCACTTGAGGAGACGGGAGCTTGTCCTGCAATGCTCCACAAAACGCAGCACATAACCGTCCACCCGTTGAATCCTTTCAAATGAGTTGCCGTGTTGAACCTCGTACACAAAATGGTTGCCTGCAACAGCTGTTGTTATGATCGCAACCCTGATTTGCTTCCGCTCGACTTCACAGGCTTCGGTACCCGTGTACGGAGGCCCGGTGAAGAAGAATGGCCCCTGTGACAAGAGCTTGCAGTCCTTTAGCTCAGCTGGCACCAGGCCACGGGACAGGATGTCCGCAGGATTGTCGTGGGGTGCCACATGTCGTCACTGAGTTGGTCTTGACAACGATTGAATGGTCGAAACACGGTTGGCCCCGAAAGCGCTGTAGGATGAAGCGGTTGAGTTGACCCACGCCAATGCGACCTCTGAATCGGACCAGAGGACATGAAAAACATCCGGCAGACTGAGCGCCCTCTTGACTCGATTCGTTAATTCTGCTCCCAGCTTAGTGGCCCGCAACTCGAAACGCGGCACCGTCATCCAGGGGGCCACCTTGGACTTAGCACAGAGCAGCCAAACGTTGACTTCACCGCTCGAGGATGTTGAGCGGACATAGATAACAGCACCATACGCATTCTCTGAGGTGTCGCAGAAAGTAGTAGCTTCAGCTGGACTGGTTTCTCGCAGGTGGTAACGTATCGAGGAAAACGAACCCTTCGCAATGATAGTAGCTCACAGCGAAAACGGGCCCACTGTGTATGTATGTCGAGTGGCAAGGATGCGTCCCAGTCCAACTCTAATCGTCATAACGCCTGCAGGAACAATTTAGCGCTTACGATAGCCGGGGCCAAGATGCCGAGTGGGTCGAACATTCGGGGGATGTCTGATGCGATCGTCCGTTTCGTGAATTTGACCTGAGTGAGTTCAAAGTTAATGCCGATCTGGAAGTCGTCTGTTTTCGGGAGCCAAATTACCCCTAAAGTCTTGATATAGTCTTCTGAAAAACTACTGAAATCCAACTGGACCTCCTGATCATCGATGCTGATTGGCACACCATTTGTGCAAATACTGCACTGGTTAGAATCTGACGCAATCCTCCTGTGTTTGAATTGCCTCCGTCAACCTGTCTGCCCCTGTCATGACGTCGTCTATGTAACAATCATGGTGTAGTGCGCTGCTGCCCAAGGGTGCTCGATCTTGTTCGGCCTGTGCCAGAACCTGGAGGCATTTGGTTACCAACGGCGAAAAAATAAAATTCCAAACTGTGACAAACAATGAAGATTGGGAGAAAGACATCAAAGAAAATTGGAGTGTTTTAGTATTTATTTTTGTATGTCCGTTAAGGATAGCAGCGATGACTACCGCCTCAGTGAGTTAAGATTTTGGGCTTCGCTGGAATTATCTTGCCTGACGACGCGTACGCACGCTGACAGCTAGCTACTGGGGTGGGTTATTTTTCCCCCCGTTAAATTCTACTACAAAAATTTTTTCATGCCTACGAATTAAAGATATGATTCCTCAAAGGTCTGTTAAGGCTGCCTACCCTACTGGTGACACAAGTCATCCTTCCTTTTTCGACGGGGAAGTTAGCTAATACCTGAAAACTGGACAACCAGGTGGAATTGATGCCCCCCGGGCACTCTCTTAGGTACGGTGAACGCTGTCTTATCTTTCGATCCTTCGTTGGTTAAAGTTTTCCAAAAGGCATCTTTTAAGTCCAGACTCGTGATATAGTTTGCTTGGGGTAGCCGACTAAGTATTCCGTCGATCAGCGGAAGTGGATGGTGGCCGCTTTGACCTTTTGTAGTAGTCGAGCAGCCCACCTATGCAAACTGCTCGAGAGAACTTTACGAAAAACAGCCATTTCATAATAATAACAACACAATAAGTGCGGAACAAGTTGATACGCAACTTAATAATATTATTATTACTAACCCGAAATAAACCTCACCGCTACCATTATCGATAAAAAGTTTTCCCGAAGAAAAATAAAAAAACGAAACAAATCAATAATGGCAACACGATTGCGACAGAATTTAGCTAAGCAATTGCCAGATTGTTACAACAAGAATCTACCGTTACCACCATGAATAGGTTTGCCGAGGGAGGCGGTAAACAGAATTCATACGAAGCGGGACTCGATTGGATACAACGAGCGGGATATGCTGCGTTACGTGTGGAGGAATACGCGCCGTGGTGTGTCATAGGTAAGGGCTCGGGGATCGCAGCCTGTGCTAGCAGAACCTATAATAGATACGTAAATAACAGATAAATCGAAAATTGTTGCTAGTAATAGATAAAAGTAGTTTTCGTTTCAAAGTTCAAAAGTTAGTCTGACTCTCGTGATAAGTTGTCTTCTTGTTGTTTTTTATTTATGGTATAGTTTTCTATGATTCAGTCATATAACACTTTAACATACAATTCAATATTTGTTCTTCCGGGCTATACAGTCGTTGATTAATTTTTAAATAAGAATAAACATTTTAAGGTTTCCTTTTTCGACTATATTTGTTTTTATGGCGTGCATATGCGCATTTCGACCGCAACATACGGTCATCATCAGTAGCTTAACCTACCTTTATATACTAGAGGGTTTTTAGAAAACTAATTACATTCTTTACACAATAGGATTTTTACGTTCTAACATTCATAACTTAATCATTATTACCTAATTAGATTTATGAGTTTGGAATTATTATTCCCTAGGTCGGTGTTCATTCTTAATTTTGCCGGTACTTTCCTAATCTGTATGCTTTCGCTACAATCAAGTTTTTGCCATTTATCGATATCTTTGACTAGTTCGACGTCGTTCTTTGTTATTTCGTGGACATTTTTAACTATATGCTCTGCCACTGATGATTTAAAATTTGTTCCACTTGTATTTTTCGCTGCCGTAGCTTCTTTGAAATGTTCCTCGCATCGAACCACCACTAAACGTTTTGTTTGACCAATATAAATCATACCACATTCTGGACACGTCACCTTGTACACTCCGCATTTTTCTTCCTTAGTTTTTCTATTCCTTACGTTGGTCAGCTGCACTCTTAGTTTATTCATTCTGCTGGTACCTATTGCCTCTAGTTGGTGTTTCTTCAGAACAGGTGCCAATGTCTTAAACATTCTTGAATACGGGATGCTAATTCTTCGTTTTTCGTTGGCTTCGATCGTTGCATTCTGCTTGAATAAAGTTGATAGTTCATTTTTATATAGCTGTTTCTTCTTTTTGTTGATCTTGAAATGGCGCAATTTGAAATACGCACAGCGCTTCTACACGGCAAACTCGAAGAGGAAATATATATGGAACAACATCAAGATCTGCAGATCGCCGAGAAAGGTCCAGTGGTTCTCAAGCTCAACAAGTCTTTGTATGGGCTCAAAAAGGCCCTACGATGTTGGAACCAGAAGTTCGTGTGTTTCCTTGAAAAGTTCAGTTCGAGGCAGAGCAGTGCCAATCCATGCGTGTTACGCGGTGTGTTAGACGTTTGGTTGCGTCAAAATCGATCAAAATTGTAAATTAAATGATTGCCTGTCTGAAAAGCAATTTTTGTATTACTGTCGGTGATGAGAATTATTTTGTTGGCGTAGAAATTGAGCGTGATCGAGCGGAAAAGAGAATTTTTATACATCAGAGCGCATATGCGAGGCAAATACTTGAATGTTTTGGTATGACTAAGGCGAAAGAATCCAGCAACCAGCACGTGATTTTGTCAAAAGACGAAGAAAACGCGAATGACACAATCGTGCCGTATCGTGAGGAAATCGAATGCCTGATGTCTTTGTCCATTGTTTCACGACCTGACATTGCTTTTGCAGTGGGCAGTGTAACCGTTTTTAAACGCACACACTGCAGTTCATTGGCAGGCTGTGAAAAGAATATTTCAATATTTACAAGAAACAAAACCTTACGGTATCGAGTACTCAAACCGCGGGAGCACTAACACATGCCGGGTCGTAGATACGGAAAAATCGAACTCCGGATATGTTTTCTTTCTCGCAATGGCCCTGTAACTTGGGGCGCACAAAGGTAAAAGGTTTTGGCTCAGAGTACGACCGAGTCCGAGTATGTTACAGTGGCTATGGCCGCTAGGGAAATCGTATGGCTGCGAAAATTGTTGCGTGATTTGGGAAACGAAACATCTACGGTTTTAAATTTTGATAACCAAAGCGCGAGAAATCCTGAATATCATGAGCGAACGAAACATCGATGTACGATATCATTATATTAGAGAAAAAATTAACTCGAAAGAGATCGAACTGAAATACGTACGTACCGAAGAACAAGCCGCGGAAGCGTTCACAAAGGCTCTCCCGAAAGAGCAATGTTCTCACCAGAAACAAGTTATAAGCGACGCGGAAGTGTTGAATTTTTGTTTATGTATGCCAACCATGTGAACAAATTCAATCAAAGTTCTAAAGTTATGTTACTACTTTCATAGCTCAGCAATCAAGAACAATTGTAAAATCATTCATTTTGTGACAGCTACTGTACGAGAGGAGTTCTTTGACTGATCTGTCGTGTCGATATTATTAGTAAACTGTTCAGTAAACTACAGCATTGGAGAATAAAGCGTTGTACATTTTGTCACGTAATTTCACGTTTATTTCTGCGTGAACCTACTCTTGTATCCAAGAGAATTTTCACAAAGTAGAAAAATAATACTCATACTTGTGTATCGCTAAGGTGCACTATAATCAATTTATTTAAATTTAGCAACATTAAAAGTTAAAAACAGACAGCAACACCATATTGCCTAATGTTTCACTCACTTCCTGGGCATTCCTGTGCTTTTTAGGGCTTCGTAATTTTTTTACAAAGACCAACTAGTTGCGCATCCTGTCTGTTCGTGTGTCACAGCTAGAAAGCTGAAACTTTGTGGGAAGGTCAGAAGTGGTAATCTCGTGAAAGTTTATGTCTTATTAAACAATTCAACATTTATTAAGGGCGGCCCCCGCTTATGCTAAAGTAATCCTTAATATTTTTTTTATCAAATGTATATCAAATGAATATAACATTCAGAATCCGAAATGAAAAAGTCGTTTTATGCATTAGGGGTCCAGGGTTAGGCAAAATGTACGAAAAATGTGTGTGTGTCCCCCTCCTATCTCACGATTGAACACCTTTAAGTCGAAAAATCTGAAAATAATCACGGAGGTAGGTCTTCATGAGTACAAGGGCAACAAATACCTCAGAAATCAAAATTCACTCAACTTTGTTAATAATAGTATGATATGCCAATTTTACGTTTTCCCCTATAAAATCAAAACGGTATCCTTAAACTTCAAATTTTACAGTTATGTAGACTAATCAAGATCCTCATGCTTGCAAGGTTTTATAGAAATCAGATCATAATCAAGTAAGTTGGAGCTAGTTCAATTGTATACAATTACAACAATAATAACTCTTATTTTCTTCGGATTTTTATGAAAATTTGAGGAATAGTCTTTAATTTGAACATGTTCAATTGGCCAAGCATTCCGAAAAATTATTTAAACTGGAACAAAATAGCGGCTGTTATGTGCATATAAAAGAAACTGCATCTTTAGGATATATTTTAATGGTTCTTTATACAAATACTATATTGAATTAATTATTCAAGTCATCGATTCATCCAATTAGAAAACTTGTTTCGAACCCTAGGATGATTACAAAGCCCTTCTAGTAGCAGCACTCTCCTGCTTACTCGACTTGTTCAGTCATGATAATAAGATTCATGTTTTCCATGATTTCCAATGGGTTGAGTATTCCTATGTTGACTCAAACCTGCAATTTCTCCTTTTCTTTCCAGCTATCTCGTCCCAACTTACCTTTAGGATTTCGTTAAGCAGCCTTCATTTATATACAGTGAATATCAGGAAATTACGCTGTATCTTCACTCCGTCAATTGTAATAACCAAGCAGTAGCTTAAGCAAACTGCTCGATAACCAACATATGGCTGATCAAAATTTCAATTGTAAATTTAATATAATATTCATCATTTTTAATTTGCAATTGAAATCTGGACACGGCAACCCCCTTCCCAACGGAGCTCTTCCACGATTGCACTTTCTCAATGACATGGAAAGTGGATGCAAGGCTCGCCAACTGTTTATGAGCGGTCCCGTATTTTTGAATAAAACCCGTGTGGGATGGCCGGAAAGCCGTCGGAATATATAATATCAAAAAGTCTGGTTGACGTCCCGGGTGTGCCTGTGTGTCGTCACTCTTGGAAAAGCATCGAACGGCGGGTGACTGCGCGGTTTTATTACTTTAAACTTGGAAGTAATTTCCTACATACATTGGAACGTGTCTTTCGTTCACTTCTCCATGAATCTTTCTCTGAACCCAAAAAGTGCAATATATCATCACTTAGAAAAGTACCACGCCACAATGGTTAGTTTTCTTTTCGCAATTTTTCGCTTGATTCGTCGCGAAGAAGCAACAAAATGGGGTGCAGTCGAATGAGTAGTGATTCGTCGCGAAGAAGCAACAAAATGGGGTGCAGTCGAATGAGCAGCTGCAGCCTGATTTTGGTGCTTGTGTACCTTTTTATAGAGATAATATAGTAGCGGCTTTTATACAAATGAAACGATAAAATATGAACTACTAGTGTCCATTTTTTGCATATTTTCCTTCAGCGTTTACCAAAACAGAACGAAAAAAAAATGCAAAAGCGGTTGACCTTGGCGTTCTCGCGTATCTTTCGAAATGTGGGAAATACATGGAAATTTTAATGGAATTAGTCGGTGAAAAGTACATATTGTTACATGTACAAATAATTCTGCGAGCTACTGTCGCAATTGTCTCACAACCATTAAGAACATCAACAAACGAATGAACTCGAAAACCCGCCAAGCATGATCAACATCTGAAAGTGACGTCACTGCCCATTCATTAAGCTGCTCGAATATTCCAGGTAATTCGCCAATGTACGAGAAATGAATTGAATGACTAGAGACCCTATATAAAGCCGAGCTGAATGAATGGGGGGATTCATTACAACCGCGATAGTAAAAACTGCGGTAGAGTGGAGCGCGAGGTAAAGGCGATATCGATTGAGTGATTGTGAAGTGATTTTAGGGGGCAGTTGAATTCAAAATTTATAGACTAAGTTAAAAATAAAATTGGTGAAATTCTTAAATTAATTACTGTGCATTTTTTCGATCAAATAAACTCTTTGAACTTAATTTAAAAGACAGTGCGCTTTCACTTTCCCGGAACATTAAAATTATTGGCCGCGAACCATAACATGCGACAATATATCTACCCAGTCCGATCGAATTCTTTAATAATATAGTCAAGAAATTAAATGACTTTGCAGCTTCCGGAAAATAGGTTGAATAAAATTTTAATAGGAAATATGGCCTGTTAATGTTAGATGTCAATATGGGATTACCATCGGACACTACGTAATCAGTAGAAATAAAACCAAAGCAAGGGTGGTCTTTCGATGAAACCGTGAAAGGTTCATTTGATGTTAAGTGCCTGAAAATGTGTCGCTTCTGCACTGTTTGAAAATAAAAGAGGGGTAAATTATCAATCAGAAGCAAGTATTGACCGATGGGTTTGTTCTCGGGGAATCTTCAACGAATGCATGCGGCTTTCGATTCTCTTTTAGAAACGCCTCAAAATCATTTACACATATTCAAAAAAAGAGCTAATCTTTGGCGAAAATGATGAACTTAATTTGGATTTATTGTTCAGTGACCTAATTAAAAGTGATTTCTATTCCCTTCTCGCGGAGTGCTTGCTTGGTATCGGTATAACCGAAAAAATTTCTGCAAAGATATCCAATAATCAGTTTTTCATTTATAAATTTCTAGTATAATTATAAATATATATATATATATATATATATATATATATATATATATATATATATATATATATATATATAACAAATTCATATCTACTAACACCACCTACATCGTCAACGAGCGCTCGTGAGGATGCCGGTGAATACCCGTTTTTAAATTTTATATCTGTTTAAATTTTATATTGAATTAAATTTTATATTGGTTTGAATTTTATATTGGATTAAATTTTATATTTGTTTAAATTTTATATTTGATTATTATTTTCTATATTTGGAAAAAAAGGGAAATAAAGTAATGTGTAGGTAAAGAAAAACAAACGGTCTTTCCCTTCGCTGAACCGGACCAGGTATAGGACCCGCAACGATGGCAGGCTCTTCCACTGAAATGGACTAGCCATCGGGCGCGCTCTTCCCTTCCTTTGTTTAACAGGGGCTCTTGCCGAGTAGAGTGGCCTTCCGCTCGCGTGCCCTTTTATGGTATAGAATTATGTGATTCCATCGCATAATGCTATAACATAAATTAGCTACTTTTGTATTCCTCATTTGATGGAAAGAGTCACGCAAATTAGGTTTGTATGAGTTTTTCACTCAAATGGGAAATACATGGCCACGTCTACGTTTGGATCTTGATCCGGTTGGGAGGGTGCGAGGGGGCACCGCTTCCACCTGGATGCCCCATTCTTATTTGGGGACCACAAGTATCGTCGGTAACGGCGAAGTCTCTTCAAGTCCGTCCGTTTTTGCAAGGCCTCTAGCAAATGAGTATCTCCATTGGAATTGTTGGTCTCGTGAACTCGAATTAGGAGGATATTTTATCTTCTTATCGGTGGCCCGTCGACATATGTGATATATGATTGGGACGCCGTCAGAATCAAAAACATATCGATTCATGTCCAAATACACGAATGCTTCTGGAAGAATGAACCCAGTAGCGAGGCAAGTCGCAAAATACCCGTCTGTAGGGTGGAACGGCTGTGAAATCCAAGGGTTTTCACTCACAGTCACAGATCTTGCGATATGATTCCTAAGAAGTTTCAATATGAAGATATCGACCCTCGTCACTTCAGCAGTTTGATAAATTCTTCTATTCGATATATAATGTTTCCAACCCGTCTCAGGCTTTCTGTACAAACCAGTACATGCACGAAGACATTTCCTTTCGAAAACTCTCAATTTTTCCATAATACTAGCACTCTGGTTGTACCAGATCTGACATCCATATGTCAAAACTGGTCTAACCAGGGTCTTGTAA
This sequence comes from Odontomyia ornata, assembly GCA_963969285.1. Lineage (NCBI taxonomy): Eukaryota > Metazoa > Arthropoda > Insecta > Diptera > Stratiomyidae > Odontomyia > Odontomyia ornata. The sequence goes on along the minus strand of OZ017739.1, from coordinate 382,934,131 downwards.
CAGATAATTTTGACCTTTTGATCAATGTATCTGGAATGAAAGAGTTTTCGAAGGGCCATGACTACTTTAAGTGCCTTACTGAGCATGATTTTCACATGTTCAGTATAGTACAGATACTGATCGAGATAAACACCGAGGTATCGAACACAGGATTTATGTGGAACCCGTTCTAGACTATTCTCACCAGCCATGATGTGGAAATCTTTCCAATTACGTTTCAGGTCTTGACTGACCCCCTGCAGCGTTGTCCGAAACAAGATTGTTTCACACTTCTCCGCATTTATTTTCATTCGCCAATTGTCAGTGTACAGCTGTACATCATTGAACATTTTTTGGAGATTGCTCTGAACTATTGTAGCTTTTCGGTCTGCCGTATAGATGATCAGATCATCAGCAAACGCTACCAATGATCGCGTTGGCGAAACGTTAAAATCAAAGCCATTCAATAGCTTGCGAATGAAGATTGAGAAGAGCAGAGCAACAGTAACTGTTCCCTGCTGTAGACCATTCAAGACCTTGAACTCGTGCATTGTTGCCAGATTTCCATCGGTTACAACAAACGATTTCCCGTATAACATATTACACATCATGGCGACAAGGTGTCTGGGGAACTTGTCCTGAAGGAGTTTAAAAATTAGTCCATCTAACCATACCGTATCAAAGGCTTTCTCCATATCAATGAGACATGCTCCAACACATTGTCTATCATTTAGTTTCCAACAGATGTCTGAGGTTACTTTTGTTATTGAATGTGTGGTCGAATGCCTGGCACAAAAACCAAATTGGAAATTCGGCATCAACTCATTTTCCTCAATGTGGGCGTTTAATGCTCTGTTGAGTATCACTTCAAACACCTTGCTGATGTTCGGCAGCAAGCTAATTGGGCGATAGCTTTTGGGGCATGAAGATTCTTTTTCTTTCTTCAAGATCGGAAATACCTTAGCCTTTTCCACTCATTTGGGAAATATGAATTGCTCAACATGTTGTTGAACAATATGCAATAGTTCCTAATAGCAACCTCAGGCAAATGTCGGAGAACTACATTTGGAATACCATCAGTACCACATGATTTCTTGTTGTTTATCTTGCGAAATATGAAACACAAGTCTTCATTGCTGACAAAATAATCAATAAGATTCAAGCTCGGTATGAGGTCAGATGTTAATGTTTCATTGAAATGAAGAATTTATTGGCCGTTCAGGCTTGATTTGAAGTCGGAAACTTTGGCTTCAACGACCTCTGCAACTATTTCATTCCCTCTCTCAGGGTTTGGTAGATGAACCAATTCAAAATATGTTCCAATCAGGGTAAGTTTATCCAATCCTTCACAAATAATCCTGTTTCCATTTCTATCCGGAGTCGTACTATCAATTTCGATACCAGCCCTATCGAGAAGATTTATCTCATCACTAGTGACTTCACTCGAGACTTCTTGCGGAATATGCTATTCACTTTCGTGAACACGCCGTCTGGGTCCTGTGGGCTAATACCCCTCAGTTTTTCCACCCATTGATTGCTGACCTCACTCCTGAAGTATGAACGGATTAAGTTCCGGACATTCTTCAGGTGTAATTTCAACAAAGTCAACGAGGGATGGTTGTAGTCCAAAAATCGTCGATAAATATTGTTGACGCGTGTGAGAAGAAGGCTTTTCAATCTTTTCAACCTTGCGATGGTTGGTGTTTCATATCCTTCCAATTGTTTCGATGTTTAATCTTGGGAACAACTTTCTCAATCGTTTCCAACGTCAGCTTCTCTAACTTCGACAAATAGACATCTATTTCATCGTTAGTTAGATTCCTGTCATTCGAAACCATTGAGCAAGAGTTGCCACCATCAGAAGGGGGGCATTGCTTCTGGTACTTCCGATTAAACTTCTTTTGAAACTTTCCCCAGTCTGTTTTTTTGGAGTCCAACCGATGATTTTCATGTTGAACTGGAATGAGGAAGAAATCATCCCTGTGATGATTGATTTCCATTACGATTGCGTTATGGTCGCTATCATAAGGAAGCACCTGCAGTTTCCCTTGAGGACTATTAAAGTTGAATTCGAGCCTTGCGTCAGCAATGCAAAGGTCCAAATATGAATTTGTCCTAGGGTATGTTGGGAACTCCGACCCATATATATTGCACCTGTATTCAATTTGGTTCTCTGTTATCCACGATTTCAGGAATACACCTGTTGGATTATTGGTGGCGTTCTGCCATGATGTATGCTTGGCGTTCAGGTCACCAGCAAGAATATAATAGCTATGCAGCCTGTTCAATTCGAGTATTTCGAACAAGGAATTGAGCTCCTCCCTGAGCTTGAGGACAGTTCCACCAGTTGCATAGGCAGAGATTACGAAGAGGTTGTCCCCACCTGGCAGTGAGATTTTGATAACGGACACTTCAAGAGATTCAAAGCTTTTGAATTCGACTTTTTCAATATTTTGGAAACGATAGGGTCTTCGAACCAATATCCCGGTGCCACCTCCCCCATCACCTGCTACCCTATCGTTTGTTACGAACTCAAAATCCTTGAATCTCATGTAGTGCCATGAATTGAGGTGGGTTTCGGTGAGAAGCACGATGTCAGGCTTTTGTCTGGCAATGAATTCAAGGAGATAATCACGCCGATGTAAAGTAACAATGGAGTTGACGTTGATCGAGATGAGACGAATCCTATCCATGGGAATGTGGCTGGATGACAACTTATTTTGAGGCATTTGAAAGCCCTAAACGCTGAAAAACAATGTTAATTTGCGAATCTTGTTTATCGATTCGCTCCAATAAGGAATTTAATTGCTGATAATTTTTAAGGAGCAGCTCATTATTGCAACTTACATTATGTATTTTATTTACATTGTTTGCTGGTCCTCTCGCAGCAAATGCAAATGACACCCCGGGCTTGACGAAGTTGGTAGGTATCACTCTGTGGTGTGCTTGACTTTGTTTCGGAGTGACTTTAACCTTTGCATCTTGATACCGGGGGCATCCTCGATATGATGCTGGATGACCAAAGGCACCGCAGTTTACACAATATAGTTTTTCTTTTGGCTTCGCCTGAGCCAATTTGCACTCGCCGGAGCATGAATGTCTTTGCATTTAACACTCCTATATTTCATGGCGCAATTGGCAGCCGAATGCCTGAATCTTTGACACCTGTAGCACTGGTTGACCTCACTTTTCTGGAGGCGTTCCCACCTCACCACGCGGAAGTTCAAGTACCGTATTTTCTTTTCTCGAACTACTTTTGCTGGAAATCTGGACTAAGTAGTGAGGCAAGTTTTTGCGCTCCACAATCGATCTTCTCGTTGCAAAGTTTTTAACTGAAATAAATTGTATTTCTGGTGCAACTTCTTGGAGCACCTGAAGGAGATCGACTGTGTCCTCACCACAGTTCAGACCCTTCAATAAAAAGGTTTAGTTCTTTTCGCTTTTCGGGGTGTACGTGAAATGCGGAACATCTCCAAAATGTGTAATAATCGAGGAGCTATGGCGCTAAAAGCCAGCGCTGCCACAAGCACACAGCACAAACTCAATTTAACAAGGAGGAACGATTGAGTCACCTTCCCCATCGCAACCCTCACTCTTTTTCTTTCCGGGTGAAAAATAAATTAAGGAAATTTCTTTTGTACTGAGCTCCCGGGAAACAAAATTCTAAACTTGTTTAAAATTTTAATGTGTAGTGATTTTATTACAATATCTTTTGAATATAATTTAACGAATTGCGGTGTAACGCGGTATACAAATGCTTAGAACGAAACGGTTAACCCCTTTAATTATATGAACGATGAAATCATTGTATCATTTAAACCCCTCAAAAATTGTCAAATTTTACCCATTCCAACCATAATCTTAATTAAAAATTGTTTTGTTTGTCGGTAATTAAAATGTGCCTGTCTAATTCTTCCGATTTTTCTTTTCCCCTAATTACGCCTAATCATTACAAACGAAAATTGCATTCATTTGATAACTTAAGCGAATCTTCAAAAGACGACGTAAATTTTAAAAACAACCGAAACGAGTGTGCATTATCACCATCGCGGATCCACCCATAGATGTCACTATTGAACGAAACTTTTCGCGATTTTCCACTACTGTTTCGTTGCTCGATGGTTCGGCCCGGCCATTTTTGACAACTTGGAAAAACACGAGGAGAGTGTAAAGCGGAGGGGAGAGAGACGTCGGGATAGGGAGCATAGCTTATCAAATTTAACCTATGAATTAATTTTTATTTATTTATTACTTCATTTTATTATAAAACAAAACGCGTTAAAGGTCGCAAACGGCAGTGGAGGTGGAGTCGAAATTTGAGTGCACGAATTACGCAAATCGGCAAATATTTTCAGGTTTTGCGGGTATACAAAAATTCATCACACGACGCAACTTATATGATTCGGAAAAAGGTGCACCATGCCCACCAGATCCGGCGCGAAGGGAACCAAACCAGCCAAAACATTGTAAACCTGCCCCAAAACCACCAGTAGGCCCACCCGGTGGCGATTCAAAACCTCCAGGCGAAGATAAGAATTTACGATTGCTAATTGGACTATTGGCCTTGGGTGGAGCTGCAGCAGCGGCATATTATTTGAGTAATCGAGGATCTAAGAGTAAGTCAGATGGCAAGAGCGGTTTAGCAGCAGGACTTCTGATGCCCGTTAAAGTACCTCCAAGCTCAGCAGACTTACCAAAAGAAGTTCCTTATTTCCTAGTTTGTGGCGGAACAGCCAGTTTTTCTGCATTTCGTGCTATCAAGTCCCGGGATCCCAAAGCCAAGGTTTTAGCTATCCCAAATGAATACGAACGGCCGTATATGAGACCTCCGCTATCAAAAGAACTGTGGTAGAGAAGAACACATCAGTTGAGGATACACCAGGGTTGATCAATACACCGTGTTATGAAAAAGGCTGGTTATTCAAAGTGAAGCTCAGTGAAACTTCAGAAATTGATAAACTTATGGATGAGAAGAGTTACGAACAATTCTTGAAAACGGATTCACACTAGCGCCCGTTTCAAGTGATTTTATTACTAAATTTTGTATGGCATTCGCCCAAAGAACCTTTATAGTGATAGGTGAATTATTCGGTCTTAGATCGTTGTCGAATTACATTGTTTTGAATAATTGTTAAATGAGCATTTATTAGCCTTAAATGAACGTAGAGTACCAGCACCCATCGAGCGCTCGACGGAACATGGGGTGAGTCCTTTTGATTTAATTTATTTATATAATAATTAATTCTAATATTTTTCTTATATAATTATTCAAATTATATTAATTATTTTATTTAAATTTCATTTTATTATACTTAATGAATAAACGCACTCCCTCTGATTCGGAGTTCCTTTCGGTTGAAAAAGAAAATGTCATAAACGTACAAAACCTAATAAAAAGTGCACATTAGAACTTTTGAATATATTTGAGTTGAAATAGATAAAGGAAGTATTAAAAAGCTCGCTCCATGTTAACATATAGCCACGACTTAAATGTACCGAGAAGATCGTTTGCTTAATTAAAGTATATCCGATATACGAGTATCTTATCAGCAATAATTTACTTATTACTTTCAATCTTTCTATCTTTGTTAAATTTGGATCGATGAGTCTATTATCCACCGTGTATTCTACTTGGTATTGTTCTAGTTTCCTATCAAGTTTTAAACTTAATTACTTCGATACAAAGTTTGTACTTCAAAAACAAGGAAAAAAAAAATTAAAATTTATTGTAGGTAGATACGATCGCATTTTAGTCCGGTGAGAATTTAAAAATTTAGTGAAGAAAAAAAAAAAAACGTTTTATTAAATATTATAGATTTATTTAGACTTAGTTTTAATTTGTATGGAAATGAATTTGATCTTTGGAAAGATAATTTTTCGGAAATATGGTTCCTATGGTTCGTCGTGGAGAAGCTTATATTAATTATGATAAACAAAGGGAAAGAAAAATAAAAATGATGAATTAAACGTAAAATCGGTCTTTCCCTTCCGTTCTATCTAACCGCGTATAGGACCCGGTACGGTGGCAGGCTTACCCCTCAAAACATGAGCCAGCCACCGGGTAATTAATAATCCTTTCTGTTTCAGGAGACGTCATGGGTTGAGTGGCCCAAGCAGAGTGCCTTTTTATGGCATAGAATTATGCAATCCGATTGTATAATTCTATGACATAAATTGTTCACCGGGGTACTCCCCTTCTGATGGGAAAGTTCATATAATTCAATTTGTATGAGTTTTCCACTCAGAAGAGGAATACCTGGCCACTTCAACAAGCTTTCAATGGATTTATTCCGGTTGGGTGGGTATGAAGGGGCTCCACCACCACCCGGTTGCCCCTCTTTCATTTGTGGGCCATGAACTTCGTCGGGTAAAGACGAGGTTACCCCAAGTTCGCCTTTTTTCTCAGGTTTCACTTGTTCTAGTAACAAGTACGTCTCCTTCGGTGAGGTTATCTACAACTTTGCGACTTTGGTCGCCTTTTTTTTGACCTGAAAGCAATTCGTGAATGCGAAATGTTTTGTAGTGGGTCCTCGTGCCGGGGAAACGAACCCGCCCCACGACACCGCAATGCTAGCCTGCCAGCGCATTCACGCGTCTCCGGACGAGGGCATTCTCGGCAGAAACCGACACCTTCTTCTGCCGGGGCAGCAGACCATCGCTGCAGTCCTTTACGGAAAACTCTTATTCACTACAAATTTAAGGCACTTTTTGTTGCCTGGAAATCAACCAACGACTTAATCCTAATTGTCAATTTATCGGCATTGACTCTTTTTATCTCAAAATCTTTTAGCTTATTTTCGGCTGCCAAAAGCCGAACCATATCTTTGCCCGTTTGCCCAAATACATTGATTGGTGGGACTTTTCCTTTTTTTTCATGAATCTTAACGGACGGACCAACAGACAAACCTTTTGGTTTTTTCTCCCGATTTTTAATTTTAAGGTATTTTATGAACTCATTATCTAACTTAGACGTTTTACCTGGATCCTCTTCAATGTTCATCGTTTCTTCAAGACCAACTAGCGCTGCATAGTAATTTCTGCTGTCGTTTGCGCCTCCTGCGCTGAGGACATCCTCTTGATTATTTCTTCCTTTGGCTTTTTAGTTTTCTTGTCTTCAGTTTTTGAATTTGCTTGTCGGCCTTTCTTGGTTTCTTTATCTTTGTTGAACGTTAACGTTCCAACAAGTGCTTCTAATGATTTAACTCGAAGCTTGAGCTCTTCATTTTCTTTTTCAATTTTGTCAGCTTTTTCTTTGTCTTTGATCAGCTACTCGATTTCGATTACCGATAGGATTGTCGGTTTTTCTTCTTTATCGTCGTATCTTCTTTTTAGTTTTTTTTCGCCCGTCATCGTTGGCGATGGGCACGAACCTTCTGGTTGATGGCTGAAGCCATCGGGCTACACCATCTCGTTGCTTTTGCAGCGAGACTAGAGGGAATGTTCTCGGACCGGGACTTCCCTTGAACGTAAACGCAAATGCTCGAATAATTCGACGGTGATGGTTTTCCCACTAAAATCAAAATTTGCTTTTGACTGGCTCGTAAAAAAATATTGCAATTATTTGAAACGGACTTTTGTGAAAATTTAATTCATTAAAAATACGTCTACACGCAACGAGTGTTAGACGAAGAATGCTCGCGTGCCCTTTTATGGTATAGAATTATGTGATTCCATCACATAACGCTATAACATAAATTAGCTACTTTTGAATTCCTCATTTGATGGGAAGAGTCATGCAAATTAGGCTTGTATGAGTTTTTCACTCAAATGGGAAATACATGGCCACGTCTACGTTTGGACCTTGATCCGGTTGGGAGGATGCGAGGGGGCAACGCTTCCACCTGGATGCCCCATTCTTATTTGGGGACCACAAGTATCGTCGGTAACGGCGAAGTCTCTTCAAGTCCGTCCGTTTTTGCAAGGCCCCATTTGTCCTCTGAACCAGCGTGTTCATAGTCCTTAGCCGGTTACCTCCTTTCTCGACTCCGGTCGAGAATCAAAGAACCTTTCCAAATTAGTGGATGCGAAAAATGTTTTTCTAGTGGGTCTTGTGGTAGGGGGAAAAACCCGCCCCACGACACCGCAACGCATTCACGCGTCCCCAGACAAGGCCAATCTCGGCGAATCTCACCATCCTCTTCCGCTGAGGCAACAGACCATCGCTGCAGTCCTTTACGGACATATATATCACATAAATCACTACACAATTTTGTATCAATTTACTTTCTTAAGACATGTAAATCTAATAGCCAAAATTAAAATGAAAACACAACATTTATCAAGTAATTTCTAATATTTCGCACGTTGAACAATTTGATTTTAATCATAAAATATTAACTAAGTAGATACTTATTATTCACACCTTTAATATAAGGGCATGACAATATTCATACATAAATAAGAACATCAGAAAAAATTTGTCAACTTTAAATTCTCAACTTAAAAATTAGTCTCTGTACCATCATATAAAACGTTGTCTTTGTTTCACATAACATTGCTATACAATTATTGTAATATCAATCGATTCTTTGTTTCGTTTGTTAACTACAAATATTTACAAATTACACATTCTTTACGGCTTATCTCAATATAATAAGATTGTTTGTTAGACAGTCCATCGAGTGATGATTTCTGAAAATTAAAAGTAACGATTACGTATGGTAGTATTTGGTTTTCTTTCTAAAAGTTTACAATTGGTCCTCCGTTGTTCATTTTGTTTTTTATAGATCTAATATGCTTAAAAGTACATTTTTCTTCAAAAGAGGATTGAATCTTTGGCAAGGCTCAGTCGAGTTCAACTCAGTGAAACAATATAAACGAAAGAAATAGCGAAAGATGCAAACAAGTCGGGTTTTGCTGTTTCAAATCAATTGAAGTTGTAACATAGATAAACTTCCTGGTGTATGATGGAAAATTATTTGAAACGGCTGGAAATACTATGCGGTTTAACCGACAGTGGATAGCGTCTCGAATATTGGCTAATCTCTTGCGATTATGCTCCCACAATAAATGTAAGCTTTAACACGATTAAATTCTACATAGCAGTTCTTGTGATATCATCATGCCTAGTTTCCAACTGAGTATTTGAATAAAACGGCTTTGTATCGTTCTTAATCAAATTTCTACATTCTTTACCTAACGTACTACACTTATTACTACGATTGCAGTCGTCATCAGGTGGCAAAGCCACTGACAGGATTGCATTCATTGAATTGAATTTGCCTAAACTATTAACTAGATTCGGTGAACTCGATCGGCTGACGGTCGATGAATTGGAAAAGGTCCTTTCTTTGTCGGGACCTGAGATGGGAATTTCATATCCATCACTGATGATATTAATTGGTCGTTGTTCGTCATTCGGCTCGTACAGCAGTTCGAGGTACTTCGGAATGACAGTGCTGGTCGTTGACGAGGCAGGAGTAATTATAGTTGGTGGTTCAATGACTTCACGATTGATGAATTTCAATGTGCCTGAAATAGAAAAACAGAAAGTAATAGTTAGGAACGTATAATATTGTCATATTTCTATACACAAGCCACTTATATATTAATTTTAGATGCTTTCCCACCCATACCACATTAGTAAAATTTGCATAACTACTACTTCTACTCGTACCTGTTGAATGATTGTGATTAAAATCTGACCCCATGTACGATGGATTAAAAATGCCTCCTGAAAATTACAGAAAATAAGAATGGAAAACGAGCCAATTGAAATGAGTGGATTCGGTTAGATGCGAGAAAATAAAATTTATGAAGAAAGAAGCTTAACTGATCATACACCATGCCTATTTATATCTATTGATCCCGTTGTAATGATAGTAGATAAATGAATTCCATACTAACCATTTGCCACTCGATTTGAATTGGACATCATAATTTGAATGTTGTCACTTGTGTTTTCCTGTAGGCACTGTAGCACTTCTAAACAATATCTGAATGTTGGCCTATCGTCCGGCGAATAGCTCCAACATTTTAACATTAGTTGATACCTTGAAATAAAAAGGGTTCTGATTAGTTTATGTTTTATCGGCAATAGAAGGATAACCCACAGTTCATCAGGGCAATCTGCTGGTCTATCAAGACGTCCACCATCGCGAACGTATTGTAAAACTTCAATATTATTTCGTGCAGGATATGGTCTCTGGCCTAAGGTCATTATTTCCCAGCAGAGAACACCAAATGCCCAAATATCAGATTGGGAAGTGAACACTCCATCGACAAGACTCTCAGGTGACATCCAACGAACTGGAAGAAGACCTTCACCTTCCTTGCGATAGTAGTCATTTTTGTAAATATCTCGCGCTAAGCCAAAATCACCGATTTTAACTACACGGTATCGAGGATCTGTCGAAGACACAAGACAATTCCTGCAGGCCAAATCTCGATGAACAAAATGCATTTCTTCTAAATAACGACAGCCTGCTGCAACGTCTACACACATTGAAATCAAATCGAGCAGTGTGAGCGATGATGGTATTTCCTGGAAAGGAGCAAAGGATGCATTGAATAGTGTTGATATTAATTACATGAAATATAGTTCTGTAGATTAACATAGTGATTTAAATTTAGTTTTAACATATTTAAGTCTGAGTAAGAAAAATTGAGATTCTAAATGGTCACAGAAAGTCATTTCGGTTTTAAGGTGAAAAAACTAATGCAGGCAGAAGACAAGAAGGATTTCACTGTCTAGTAATTTTTATGAATGTCAAGAATCATTTGGAACTATTGTAGCCGAAAAATCTAACTTAATCTTAAACCAAAACCATAATTACTTACCAAAGTTGGACGTGATTGTCTCAAATAGCTCAATAGATCACCGCCTTCCATTAATTCCATTATAATGTAGAGTGAATCAGCATCAAAACAGACACCAATCAATTTAAGAATATGCTCATGTTTGAAATTACTCATCAGTTGAGCTTCCTGCAGAAATTCACCTTTTTCTTGTTCCGAAGCTCCTTTTCGTAAGGTCTAGAATTGCCAAAAGTAACGATAAAGTACATAATACAAAAATGACCATAATCAGAGAAAGCTTACTTTAATAGCAACTCTCGTTTCTGCGATATTTCCAACATTTTTCACGCATCCTTCATAAACTTCCCCGAAAGCTCCACTTCCAAGCAACGATGACATGGTTATCTGAAAAAGAAATTTTATATGACTGTAAAATATAATGCATTGATTTGGAAATAAACCATAAAGATATTGTGCTTGTTAATTAGCAAGTGATGAAATTCTTTTCCATTGGGTGGTACCTTGTAATAGATGAATGATTATAGTCAGACCATAAGGTATAATAGACGATTCATTATGGTCGCCCCATAATGCCGGGAAGTGCTCTGTTACCTTTGAACGGAGTCGCGTTGGTTAACAGAGCATTTTTGAATGTTCTGGCATTTCTACCAATATTGGTAGTCACGAAATCGCACGGACGTTTTCATTCAGAGCATTTGAAGCAAATATCATTTAACGTCGCAACACATCATTATTCACATCAGTGCCGTTAAGAAGAAAAAAAAGGAATATCGTAAGTAGTAGAGCATTTTGGAGTATGCTAGGTTAGAAAGTCTTAACATAAAGAGTAAAGAGGAAGTAGAGAATAGGCGACTCGTAAACAATCTTAAATCCGCGACTAGTTGATCCAGGCTTTTGGTTCGGGCACGCGGTGCTATAATTTGCATTTCGGTTAGAATTAGCATAGAGTATGTTTGACATATATCGAGAGGTGTTCTTCTTGAGTTGTTGGAAGCCTCTAAAAGGTTAAAGTAAAGCAATGTCGGAATATTTCATCAACAAATTTTTGAACGCGTTTTGAATGAGCAATTTGAATCGGTGGCTGAAAGAATGTATTTGAGCGTAGTCTACTCGCATCAAGGCCCACGACCAAAATCCCTCTCCGAACTAGCTGGCCGAATGAGTAAGCCTTAAGAGGTACATTCGTTGATGCTTCTCAAGACTTCACCTTTTAAATCGATGAGAGGTAAGTTTAGATTTACTTCGAAAAGGTAACGACGAAGGTAAAAAACATCACAAGCTTGTATTGACGTCAGTACCATGAATTCCTTTTTGGATTTAAAAAAATCCAAGAGGAATTCAATCATTTAAAAGTGGATTTTATAGTACAGGGATTCTGATCCCCAGTACAGCCGTTTGCCCGAGATGCAATAACAGGCGTCATCATTTGTCGGTTGCAGCTACAAAAAGGTTACGCGTAAGCCATCGTAACACCAGTGTAAATTGAGGCAAAATCATTCAGTGAGAATAACTTTACTACTGAAAGACAAACCCTTAGAGGGAAGTTTTCCGTTGCAAAGAGGAAAAAGAAAGTAATTAGCAAGCGATCGATCATAATTCGGTAGGCGTAGAACTGGTAACTCTTGTTGTTCCATAGAGAAAACTTGTGAGATGTGAAGTAACAAGATATAGTAGCTAACTTATACGGGGGAAGAGAAAATCACACAAGTCCCTGCATATTTGCGCGGTGAATGAAATCAAAATATAGGGAACCTAAAGTTATAGAGAACTCAGCAATACAGAAAGATAAAACAGTATATGAGATTCCAGACACAAGCATAGGGACACTTAATGAGAGGCAAAATGGGATGGTAAAAGAGAAAATCAACGCCCCGGGATGATTAAATTTAACCAGTCTGACCTGAGGCAGAGCCTCGGCAAGTAAAAAGCTAAGCTAAGCTATGCGACCAAAATTATCGGGAAAAAATCGACTCAACAGTGTGCAGAGCCAATTGAAGCTGACATTATACCGAGTGTTCTCATAACACAGTGCATAGCACTAATCACAAAGGAACATCTTCAACGACCTTTTAAATTGAGTCACTATTTTAGTCTTTCAGTATGAGAAACGCTGATGGTGAAATCCACCTACTCACTGGGAGTTAAAAAAAGCCTTAACAATTTTTCGTGAAGAACTTCATTTCTCACGAGGCCTTAACCGAGTTTTGATGTCTTGAGAACTGGCTGGATGGGCGAGCGAGTTTTTATGTAATTGTTCTGTGTCCGTAAATAAATTGATGGTATGTATTCCACTGGTTTTTTGTGATTCCCACATAGGTGACCTAAGTAAAGCAAAAATGACCACAAGTGAGGCGCAGGATGAGTAGTAAGATTCCAAGACGGATTTGGTTGCCACCGTGGCCGTAATTAAAATTCCGCCATTTTGGAGGGAGTATCCGGAGTTGTAGCTCGTACATGTCGAAACCATCTTTTTTGCCTCGAAAATCAACAGCGACAACGCCAAGTTCAAGCATGTAATTGCGAGCGACCCTCTACACCCAGACTCTGCCATACCTTGCAAGAATCGTAATAAATTCTCCGGGAAATAACAGTTATGAAATTTTGAAGAAAAGATCCTAATCCTAATTCAGTGAGAAGGACGACGCAAAATTATGCAGACTTTTGGATGGTGAATTTTTGTTGGCTTCTCAACTTTTCTGTTGGAGTTGCTTTGGGCCCTGTCTGGTGACCTATGCATGAAGCAAATGCTAAAACAGGAACTTCTTGTCATGAGCAGTGCCACCAGTTTCAACGAGCTGGCAGAACAAGCCGATCGAATTCGGGCGCTCCATCAGACAAAAGCGTTCTCAATCTCGGTAGTCACATATGATATTACGATGGATGAGCAAGGCTAGTTTGATCCCTAAGGTACTATGTCGAACTGTTTCGTTACGCCAAGAGATGCCGAGGAATTTACGCTTAAAATAGATATTATTAAGTTGTATAGGGGCGGATAATAGATAGAAATGCAACAATATCATGAAAAACTAAAAAAAGTTAACTAGTTTTAATATTTTATTTGTAACGTGATTTTATTGAGAAAAATAAATAAGAAATTTATTATATTTATTATATTATTATTTATATTATTTATTTTCATTTTAAATAATTAAGAAAATTTATTTTCACTTCCATGACTGCTACCTCTGACGTTGTTGCGTGGCAATAAAATTATTTACAATTGAGAGGAATATTAAATTATGAGCGTGCATTTGTTTGCACTAATTTTCACTTTGGCAATTTATTCATTGTTTACGTCAGAGCGCAACTCATTAGGTCTAAAAATAACGGCATTGATTTAATTTTTAAATTTAATTGACAAAATATCGAATAAAGATCAAGTGTTCTCAATTAAAAGTGGGACGGATACCAGGTTTTGAAGTGCAGCTGAAACTAAAAGATCAGGCACAACCTATCTTCAATCGAAAACGAGAAGTCCCATAGGGCGTTAACCGAAAATCTTGATACGAAGCTTCCCTCTCTAGAAGCTGCTCAAATCATTGAAAAAATACACGAGTGACAGGATCTCCACTAGTAATCATAATGAAACCTAACGGAGCTGTACGACTTTATGTTGATTATGAAATAGGAATGAACTTGAGATTAGTAGAAGCACCGTCGAAATTCTGAACAGTTTCAAAGGCTTAAGATATTTTTGACACCTGAATTTGTTTACGGTTTATTTATATATGGCTGTGGATTCTAAATCTAGTCAAGTATAAACGATTTCCACGCATCGAAGAACGTACAAAATGCGTTGTCTCTCCTTTGGGATTAAAACCGAACAATAGACCAAATCTTGGTCAACATAGCTAACACGGAATATTATATTGACGATATCATAGTCTACGGCAAAACCAACAAGATGATGTAGTAATCGAGCAGTCACACAAGCAAACTTCTCGAAAACCTTCCTATCTCTTATTCAAAATTTTAATGGCAGATATAGGAAAAAATTTAATTACTTCCATTCATAGTCGTAATTTGTAAAATATTTTTCTTTCTTATTATTATTAAATATAATTTTATATCAATTTTCCCTTATATTAATAGGGGTACCGGTTAATTCATGCGGTTTTCTAACAGATGGCGTAACTTGATTTTTATTCCAGTGATTCAGCTTTCCAAATATGTGTTGGAAAGCTACTGTCATGTGCCATTTAGCTGAAGCCATTTAGCTGAAGCGTAAACAACAATACTTTTTTGTACTCTGAAAATGTCGAATTTTATGTCGAATAAAGTGTTTTTGCGGGGAGTACTTCTTCATTGAAGAAAAAGGCTGCCGAAAATCATCGTATCTTGATGGAAGTGTATGGTGTGCATGCTCTAGCTGAGCGTACGTGCCAGAAGTGGTTTGCACGGTTTCAAAGTGGCAGTTTTGACTTGAAGGACGATGAACGGCCCGGACAGCCAAAAAGTTTGAATATCACGAATTGGATACATTGCTCGACCAAGATCCATCCCAAACTTGCAAAATCACTTGGCGTCACTCAACAAACCATTTCCGATCGTCTAAAAGGGATTTTTCACAATAAAGCTTCTATTTTCAAAAAAAAAAAAACCGTACGAGTTAACCGGTAACCCTATTAAATTGAAACGTTTCCCTGTAATTATATTCTCATGAAATTTATTATTACTATTTAGAATCTTTTTCGTTTTTCTTTACTTCAGTTAATTTTTCTTAAAAATAATTTTTAAATCTGCCAATTAAAATTTTGAACATGAAAACACTGATTTAGTGCACCCCAACGGTGTATTACATGACCGAAAGAAATCGCACGCTGTTGAGTGAGCAGCTGATGCGATTTTAACCATGTACACGGTAATGGAAAGAAGAAAGCTCGGGAATTTCTGGGACGGATCGAGAGTCGACTTATAGCCGCTACTCGAGAAAGACAAGTTTTGGATGGATCGAGAAGTGCACGGAGTTTGCGAAAAACCGCAAGCAAGGTGGACGGGTTCGAGTGGCAAAAATGGCCTGACTGCATAAAAAAATATCCGGGGTTTCCCTATTATCGAATGAAAAAATTCATCCCGGTGAACGATTGCAGAAAACTAGTGCTCGTTTAGATAGTAGTTCTGCCTCGAACAAATTGAAGTTTATCTGTGCAATAGTGTCACTTTGATATTTGATATAAAAACCAAATAGGACTTTGATTCGAACGAGACTCATCCAGGTCCTGAAAACCGGGAACAAAATAATATTAATTAAAGGAAGTTCGATTTTGCCACTCGTGTGTGACGTATGTGGATGTAGATATTAGTGTGCGATTCGGTGATGCGCAGTTTTTGCGTCTATTTCTGGTGACGGACGACGTTTGTGCACTCGAGCATTTGGTAGCGCCGCGCCGAGCCACAGCCAATTTCAAGGTGGCGTGTGAATTGCAGTGAATTATCCGAGCAGTGTTGTAATTTTTCCAAGTGTGGGAAAGTTAAAGTGTGTAGTGGGATATATCCTATCAACTGTGTGTTTTAAAATGATTGCCATAAAAAGAACAGCAAAGTGAAGCTCTCAAATTTATGATGTAGGAGTTGAGTAGAAAGTATTAGGAAAGCTTGACGCTTCGGTCCCTATTGCACACAGCAACGAAAATTTATTATTTTTCCCCAATTTTGCTTCTTTTCGGTTTCACTCTTATAAAATTTCGCATAGTCATCCTACAAAGTTGCCAAACAACAAATACAATCTACGCTGTCATCATTCATCCGTGTGTGATTCATCCTGCCTCAATGGATGCGATCAAGAATAGAGGAAGATGCGTTATGAATTCCCGATGTGGAGATTTTCATCAAAAACCGTGCAAATCGGAGATTGCTGAGAGCGGCGCATTGTCAAACTCATCCGTATCGTAGCGATAATCGTATTAGAAATAAGGTTCATGAGGCAAAAGGGGAATATCGTTTAAAAGAAAGTTTCATTGCTATAAAGCAGTTTGAACAATAACTAATTCATCTTTATTAGCATTGCACCACATCATCAGCGGGCGCCTGGCGACGATGTAGGTGAGTACACCGTTTCTGTGCTCTTTTTACATTTTTTAAATATTTATATGTATTTGTATCTTGGTAATTATATGTTCAAATATATTTTCGTTTAGGACCCGCATCGATGGCAGGCTCCTCCGCTAATATGGGCCAGCCATCGGGCGCGCTCTTTATTTTCATTTGTATACAGGGGTTCTTACCGGGTAGAGTGGCCTTTCGCTCGCATGCCCTTTCATGATATAGGGATATGTGATTTCATTGCATAACGCTTTGGCATAAATCGGTTACGTTTGTATTTCTCATTTGAGGGAAGGAGTCATACAAAGTACTTTTTTATGAGTTTTTCACTCAAATAGGAAATACATGGCCACGTTTACGTTTGGATCTTGGGAGGGTGCTAGGGGGCACCACCTCCATCTGGATGCCCCACTCTTATTTGTGGACCATAAGAATCGTCGGTAACGGCGAAGTCTTCCCCAGGTCCAGTTTGTCTTTTGCATCAGCAATTTTCGACCCTTAGTTGATTATTTTGGGGACCCTTAGTTGATATGATTGGACCTATTTGTTCTTCAAACAAGCGTTTCAACCCTTAGCAGATTACCTCTGCCTCGACACCAGTAGATCGGCATTCGATAATGTTTAATTCGTGAATGCGATATTTTTTTGTAGTGAGTCCTTGTGCTAGGGGGAAAGAACCCGCCCCACGACACAGCAACGTTAGCCAGCCAGCGCATTCGCGCGTCCCCTGACAAGGCCAATCTCGGCGGATCTTACCATCCTCTTTTGCCGAGGCAGCAGGCCATCGCTGCAGTCCTTTGCGGACAATTATACATATTCCTACTTCATTAAATATCGTATAACGCAACAATATTTAACAGTGGTGAGTTTGCTAAATTTAGTATATCATGTAGTATTTTGAAGAAATTTATTACCCCAGGTCGTTCGGCCACTAATGGATTGGCTGAGCGAAATGTACAGATATTCAAAAAATACTTGTACGCAATGCCAAATGAGCCAATGCATATCAAAGACAAAATTTGATAAATCCTGTTTCGTTATAGAGCAACTTTGCTGAAAAATGGAAAAACACCGGCGGAACAGCATTTAAATCGCAATATCCACATCAATTTTGACTGCAGAGAGCGCAACAAGAATCTTATACCCAGCACACTCCTGATACAAGGTGGATAAGAGTCGGGACCCGTGTTTAAGCTAAACTCTTTAAGAACAATAAGAATTTGTGGAAAAGGTCAGTTACATCATTATGTGGAACTGTTGTACAGGGTGGACCAAAAGTCCGTCAAAATTTAAATCGGTAGCTGCATCGCATTGCGACGCCGGTGTGGGGCAGAAGGGTTAAGCATCGAAAGAGCGGCCAATGAGAATTTAGTGCCATGGCGTCGTTCACCCGAGCACAACGTGCGTTCTGCGTACGTGAGTACTATCGCAACAACGATTCTTCGACTCTAGCGCAATGAAAAAATTGCGCTCATTACAACACATGACGTAAAAATGCAGCTCCATGGATTGGACTGATTAAAAACTGGGTACAGAAGTTCGAGGAGACGGGTTCAACAATAAATTTACCATGATCCAGCCGACCTAGAACATCAAGGGATCCCGAAATCGTAGCGCGTGTACGAGCGTCTGTTCGCGAACAACCTGGACTCTACTCAAAAGCGGTCCAGTGTCTTAAATTTGTCCAGAACATCTTTAAGTCGCATTCTTCACAAAGACTTACATTTGCATCCGTGCAAAATTCAAATTATGCAGGAATTAAAGCCTCAAGATCATGCTCACAGGTTGCAGTTTGCTACTGAAATGTTAAAGAAGTTCACCAGCTTCACTAACATTTTCTCAGAAGAGGCGCACTACCTCCTAAATGGGTATGTACACACGCAAAATTGCAGGTACTGGAGTGACACTAATCCAAAGGTGAAGCACCTAAAACCCCTGCATTCACTTATAATTACTGTATGGGCAATCTTGTCAGCTTCGCTGTCATTCATGAACCGTCAGTCATTAAAGGTTCTTATACCTTAAAACACGTATCGTGAGTTAAATGTAATTACACCCGTATACGATATAGAATACACCAAATAGGATACAACACTTACCTGATCTTTTCGTATTTGTGGCAACAATGCAACGTCGGCATCAGTTAATGGTCCTGGCATATACAGTATGTTCGTTGTATGTATAAAATTGCCTCCTCTTGGCAATTCTCTTAGGTTCGCCAATTCGACATCAGATAAATGCGAAGTTGTTCCATTAACAATCTTCTTCTTAGAAGATCGATGTTTGAAAACTAAAAGTAAAAATACTATAAATTATCGCTAGGTCAAAATGAAAGATAATTCTTCGACTTACTATAAACCCCGCAGCAACACAGAATCACAAATGAGCCAACAATTGCAGCAGGAGCGAATATGGCGACCAATAATGAATCTCTTCCCTTTGGAGAAATATACTCGCTGATAGGTTCACTCACAGCACTGTATGGACCCCACCCATATGAATTTTGCGCTTTGACACGGAAAGAATACAAATTGATTGGTGAAAGATCTTTCACAATCCAATATGTATCTGTTCCATTATAGTAGACAACCCATTTTTCCTCGAGTGGTTCAGGTTCGTCGACTGAGGGAATATCGCTTTGTAGCACAGTAGGCGTATAATTCACGAATGGAGCTGGTTGGAATAGTGGTGCAGCAGGTTGGTCATAATTCTCGAAATCCTTAGCTGATCGGATAATTCGATTTGACATGCGAGTAATTAAAGCTTCCAAGCTATACATGTCAATTGGTGCACCATTTTCCTTTGAAGGATCCCAAGTGACCTTATAAACTTCTCCACTAACATGATGAATCTTGGGCTTTCCAGGAGCGCTTGGATGGTGTCCCAGCGTTTCAAATGTGAATCTGTTATCTGGCGGCCAAAAAAACGCATCTTCACGTTTAGCATAATATAATCTGAAGAAGAATTTATAGTTTGTCTTCGGCTCTAAATTATGCACCACGAACATTTCTTTTTCTGTTTCAAGACGGTCATCGAAATCAGAGTCCAAGATTATCTGATAATCTGTATTAGCTAATGTAGTACATTCCATAACATATCTCGTGATGTTTCGATTACTCTTCCATCGAAGCTTCAGTCCATATGGTCCATACTCCTCAACAGTAATATTTCCTGGCTCAGAGAATGTATCAATCTGCACCACAGGACTGCTACTGAACGTTTCAGGAGTTGAATAGGCTTGGATCCATATGCTGTAAGTTTGGCTTGGAAGTAACTTAGTCAAATTTATAGTTATCAGGTCAGTATGATTAGTTGCAGTATTTTCTTCAGATGTTACCAAACGTTGCTGTCGATTGTGAACACGAGTTATCGGGTCTTCGGTTCGCCAATGCACCTCGTATAATACTGAATCGGAGTTGAATTGCAGTGGAGGCAGCCACTGAACAATGGCTTCAGTTGGACTAATTGGTTCCGCAGAAATATTTCTGGGAGGCGATGGTGATCCAGGAGCTGTAGAGAATATTGTGATTTGCCCTTCCTTGGCAGGAATCTTCTTCTGTTCAGCATAGTAATTGTTGACTCTTAATTTTAGCTGATATTTAGTGTAGGGTTTTAGATGGTCGATTCGTTTGATCGAGTCATATGAAACTGTAACTTTGCATGTTGTAGAATCGCAGCTATTCAGGTCAATATTTCCTAACTCTGCATATGTGATGACATATTTAACACCAGGTAGTTTTACGCTTTTACATTCTGATTCTAATTCAGGTAATTTAAGTAAAAATGATTGATTTGTTTTCTGCATTAGTTCTGGAATATAATCTATTGTCGATCCTTCTTCGTTTGGTAGCAGGCACTCCTTCATTGGATAGCTTTGATGATAATATGCTAAAATTTGGTATACTTTTGGAAACAGTATTGAGTGCTGCAGAATTTGCTTGTGATTGTACATCAGGATCGTCTGATTCTTTACTAAATAAACATTTCCACTATCCTTTGCAATTAATTGTGTAAAATTGTCATATCGTACTTTTAACAAGTTACATGATTCAGATAATAAACCGTATTGGAATAATTTTCCATTGCTATTAACGATAATTAATTTATTTTCATTAAAACTTGAGGTATCTAAAATGATTTTCTGTAACGTGGAGTTCAAGCATTCCGATTTTTCCAAATCGAAGTCTTCTTCGGTATTTGAATTCAAATTATACTTCATAATTTCGCCTGAACTTGAATCGAGTTCTGAAAATTCGATCCAGAAGAATGTGTGATTCATAGGGAGGACTATTAAGTCCTTAACAATTGATGATCGACTGACAATCTTTTTGACAGATGATTGCATTTCATCCTCTCTGTTCAGATCGAGTTGGTATATTGAACTGCCACCGCCCTGCTCCAACTGGCTCCAGTACACAATTCTTTGGATCCAATCAACTGTAAGGGCAAGCACTTCTTCAGTCATAGTAAAGAGTTTGGACCTTGTTCCTTTATGGCCGTTAAACGCCATCAGCTCTAAATTCTCATTAATCCATAAAATCAATCCTTCATGGTGTATATGAGCAAGGAATTTTGCTGGGCTTCCAGTCCGAACTTTAATAGAACTAACATTCAAGTCCATGTCATACTCCATTATACTTTCAGAGGTCGCAATTAAAATTTGTGGTGTTGGGTTTTCTTGGTTTGCTTTAATATGGATTGGATGAGTTTTGGCGCTACTACCAACCTCAGTTGTTGCTCGCACTTGAAAGAGATATGTTTCGTCCTTTTTCAAATTTGGTATCACTGCTTGAAGTTCCGTGGATGATTCTGTAGATTTTTCATTGCAGTTTTGTTCTTCGTAGCGATCGCCAGCTGAAGAACAATAGTGAAAGTAATATCGATCCAAAGGTCCATTTGGATTCATTGGAGGATTCCAACGAATAGTTGCTGTAATATTCAAGCCATTTTGAAGGGGATAGTAATGATGATTGATGAAAACGCGTGCTCTGGTAGGCATAGATGGTGCAGCAGCTGGAGTGAAAAGTCTAACCACGGTATTCTTGCATGAGCCCCAATAGGTGAAGGCTCTTATTGTGATCTCCAATGGAGAATATGGAGGCAAGTGATGGTTGGTAAAATGGTAAGAAGTCACGTTTGTTTCTTTTCTAGTGTCTAGTTGCTCGGGCAATCCGGTTTGTATTTTCAATTCGTAAAAAACATCCCCATATGTAACTGTGCGAACTGGTTCCCAAACAATATCAAATGCTGTCCAATTGCCAATAATTCTTATAGATTCGTTCTTTATCTGTTCTGGAATTACATTGAGCTCGTCGGTTACATTCGGATATATGTGATGAGTTGGATCGATAACTGAGACCGAGCGTAATCCATTCAAACGTGAGCTTCTGATTCTAGCTAAATTTTTCCCAGCTGTATCGCCAACGATCACCGTGTGATTATCCTGTAGCCAGAGCAAGCGGTCGCTGAAATGTGCCAGAGGTCCATTCAAAGATCTTTCTTCTAGTGTTGTTTCAATTAAGTCCGAATCAGAGTTGAAGCTATTCACCATGGGGGCACTGAACAAACTTGATCGTTCATAGCTTCGAACAATCCAGAAAACACGTTCATTATCCAAGTCTAATGTTAAGCCCATGACTTGCTTTCCGGAAAAAGGGGCCACGCTGAAATAGATTCGTTTGCTTTTGCCATGAAGCTGACAAACTTCAACAGCATGTCCTGAAGAATAGTAAATGTGACCATGCAGGGAATCGATGTTAAGTTCTCGAGCGACAGCAATGGTAGGTAATGTTTCCTGTTCTTTGCCATTTAATGTTGCGCGGGCAATCTATAATGAAATAAAAATAAATTTAATATTAATAAAGGAAATAGATACGAATTCGTTCATCAATAAATACCATGTCTTGCAGTAAAACAAAACAGATTTTATAATGCCAATTGGATTACATGTTAAATTTATGTAACTTCCTTAAAAAATATTGGCACTGCTTTTTATCGGTTTAAGAAAAAAATTTGAATTTAAGGTATATACTGATTTTGCTCTTACCGATTTTAATGTTGGATTTGACCAATAAATCCTCTTTCCAATCCAATCGATCCCGATACTCTCGACCGAGTCTAATTCCATAAAACGTGCAAGCAAACCAGTTGTTCGATTGAAATATCGCAATGACGAATTGCTGACAAAAAACAAAACATCCTCATACCATGCCATATCAGTGATTTCATGATCTCCTAGTTTGGATCTAGGAATCAACGCATGAATATGTTCACCCAATACATCGCTTTGCAACAATCCATCCTTAGATGACCATATCAAATAACGATCGTGTGAAGACTTTAATGTTTTCGCGTAGAATTCAGTGCTCCAAGGACCTCTACCCGAAGAAGTGTAGGCTGCAGCACGAAACGTGTAGTTGGTATTCGGTTTTAATTTATCCACAGTATAGTAGGTTCCTTTAATTTCATCACTTCTACTGACTAGCAAGTTATTATCTTCTAAAATTTCCAGAGCATAATTCCATTCTTGCCAAGCACCTTTCCCTTGATTGCCCAACAAATGTGGACTTTTCCATGAAATTTTTGCTTTGTTTGCACTAAGAAGTGCTTGAAGATGGCGAGGAGGATTGACAGGAATTGGAATTGGTTGCACCGACGGTAAATTCACACAAACAGCTACAAATGTTCCATTTGAGAGTCCTGGGTATGCGTTGTGGTAGTAGTAGTTTTCTGCTGCATGATGATCTTCCATGAAGAGATCGCTTCCGTTTGTCCAATAAAATATTCCGTTTGCCATTGCCAATGATTTGACAACATTCAATTTTGGACTTTGAGTGTTGTTACGAATGTCCTCCCCATCTGAGCCATCTAAATTCACAGATATCACAGTATTATCGTCCTGTAAAGGAACTAGAACTCGAAATCGAGCGTAATCGACAACGAAGGCACCCAAATTGTTGCCTTGAATCAGTTGGTGGGGTCGAACATTATGTTTCACTCCATTTGAAATGTCTCGAAGGTCCAGTCGAAAAAGACCAGTGTCCGCATGATATCCAGGTACAACCCAAAATAAGTAACCATTGTATGGATCAACTTGTATATGATTAGGTTTCTTTTGTAGTCCTGCGATGGCTGTGGTAAGACCACGGCCATCTAAATCGCAACGAGAAATTTGATAGGAAAGTTCCTGAATGAAGAAAATAATATATGAATGTTTAAAACATATAAAATGTTAAGTCTTACTCTGTGATTGACTTCACCAAGGATGTATACATGGTCGTTGAGCCAATCCAATGACAATCCCATAGGCTTAAAATTTTGATCTGATTGCGGGGAAAGGATTGCATCTTTGTTACCAACACCGTCTATTATTGCTCTGAAATTAATTTATAATTTTTTTTTTTCGTTTAATTTTTAACATTTTAAATGAAAGATCGTATTATATTGTAGTAACGACATAAATTCGTTTTAGATTCAGCTATGTAGAAAGATTAAATGTGTGTGTGTAGATTTAAATCAAACGCTATTTTACTATTACTGAATTCACTGGGCCGGATCGCAATATGATTGGCGTCAGTAGAATACGAGATATCGACTCACTGATTCATTGATAAGTGAAATTGTAAAATAACATTAGCTTATTCCTTGTTTCCATCTACTCAAAATCAAAAGATTTCATTGAGGAGATTTGAACGCGTCTCCATCAAGCTAACAGATCTTACTTGTCATTGTAAAATGTGAAATATCACTTTTGATAGTTTGATTTAAGGCGCAGCCCCCAGTGAAACTGAAAATTTGGGTAAACTTTACAGCCGCTCACCTCAGAAACGTTACAAATATTTGCAAAAATTTTTTAGCAAGAAGTCGGAATGAACCTTTGGCTATCAAATCAACTCATTACATTTTGCAAAAAGTTTGTTGCAAAAGTTATTAAATTCAAACAAAATAGCATGTTTTCGTTAAAAAATGTAGTAGATCTCGGAAACTACTTAACGTACCGAGTTGATTTAAGCTACGGTTGTTAGATCTAATTTATTTGCAGTGAATTAACTCATCAAAAGTTTAAAAAAGTTTTTTGCAAAAAATTTCCTAGAACAAAATGTGGAAATTTGATACAAATCAATGTGCATGCATGATATTTGTTCAGTGCGTGCAAATTACACATTTTGTTCTAGAAATTTTTTTCCAAAAAACTTTTTTAAATTTTTGATGAGTTAATTCACTGCAAATAATTTAGATTTAACAACCGTAGCTTAAATCAACTCGGTACGTTAAGTAGTTTCCGAGATCTACTACATTTTTTAACGAAAACATGCTATTTTGTTTGAATTTAATAACTTTTGCAACAAACTTTTTGCAAAATGTAATAAGTTGATTCGATAGCCAAAGGTTCATTCCGACTTCTTGCTAAAAAAATTTTGCAAATATTTGTAACGTTTCTGAGGTGAACGGCTGTAAAGTTTACCCAAATTTTCAGTTTCACTGGGGGCTGCGCCTTAAGTTACTTTTTGCAAAAACCAAATAAATATTAATAGTACAAATAAATCTAAGTTTGCTCATAAAGCCATGAGTTCATTGCGGCAACGGGAAAATGCATATATGCAGTTGCCAATAGTGCTTTTCAATTGTCGTAATGCATGGTTGATGCTTAAATGTTACCATCATCAAAAGCGGAAGCACTTAAAAAAGATTTTGGCTCTGTATCGAAAAAAAATTCAATTAGTAGCCACTATTTTAAATTGGAGAGCACCACCGAAGAGATGGAGTCTCGTAATTTATTGCGTAAGGAAAAAAAAACTGTAAAATCTACCATATAAAATTTGGGTTTTATGGTGTCATCTAATATTGTACGGTGTCATATAATATTTCCAACCCTTTTAAGCAAAGTAATGCAATAATGTTTAAGGTGCGCTCACAAACATTTTGGGAGAATGATGTTCCACAAAACGGAGATGTATTTTTTGAAGAAAACTTCCGAATGACCAGAGAATCATTCAAAAGTCTCTGTTTTGAGGTGAGAGGAATAGCCAGACGTGGTACGGTGTTCAGAAGCAGTATTAGCCTACAGAAAAGAGTGGCAATTGCTGTTTACGTACTAAGCTCTTCAGCGGAGTACATATCGGTCGCAAAACTTTGGGTTTTATGGTGTCACATAATATTTTACACTGTCATATAATTTGACTGCAACTTTGATAGTTGCATTTGCTGTCTGTTTGACATATGCTGAATATCTGAATTAAAAATTACTTGCGGTATGCCATATGTAACGAAGAAATTTTAAGTAGATTTCGGGCAAATTGACTAGATTTCATAATCTTCTGGATTCGAATTTTATATGGAAAATCTACAAGATTTCAAAGTAGATTTGAAAATATTGACCAAATCTTGAGATTTGATGTAGATGGAAATAGGGTATTAAGCGCCAACTATATCTCACGCCTTAAGGAAAATAAATAATAAATAAATAAAACGCATATCGACTTTTTCATACGAGCAGCAGAATAGGTAAAACCGAAGCTAAAGTCTGTTCTTGCTACCACATATACAAGCATGTGTAGGTTGACAGTGGCAAAATTTGTAATATGAAGGGTTATGAAACTGTCAACGTAAATTTAATGATTTGAGTGTTGATATCCAGAATTCATGTAGGGCTTTCGGTCCCCCATCGGACGCGTCCTCAGGTGTCGGATAGAGGGTGCGCTAACCGGTTAACCAGTGGGTTTGCGGGAAATATTGTAAAATACCACTCGCCGACCAAAAATCGACTAAGTTCAAGCATTGGCATACTCCACTTTGTACGAGTATTTACTTGTAATGGAACCAGGACAACAGCCTTGGATCGGATTAGATAAACGGCATCAAATATTGCAACGTGTAAAGCATTATTCTTTTGGAACTTGGAATGTTAGATAATTGAACAGACTAGGTGCAACTCCTGGATGAATAAAGAAATACAGAATCAACATCCTCACAGTGAAGGAAACCAGGTGGCACGGTGATGACAAATTTGACATACGAAAGTACACCGTGTTTAAAAGCGGAAAATCGTTAGGAAGCCATGAGTTTATTGTTGACAGCACATTTAAACAAATTATCACCGACCTCAAGCCCAATAAAGTAAGGAACTGTGCGATCCGTATCAAGACCAAATTCTTCAATGTCTGGCTGGTCAACTGTCACGCGAAGACAAGGACAAGCAATCAAGGATTAATTTTACAGCATCATGCATCATAGGCGTATTGTTGGCAGTTATGATCTCCCTTAGCCCATTTTCTGGGTTATGAACCTTTGGCTGGTATACCAATCTGAACAGTATTGGGTTAGTTGTTCTTATTGTTAATAAGTTTTCGAATAGACTTTTGCACTCCTTTAAATTTTTTCCCGTTTGTTTTATTAATTCCGGCAGGAATTCTACTAGCTAAGGAAGGATTAGCTAGTAGAATTCTTTTGAATTGGAAATTTTTTTATTGACTTCTGCTTCATGGTTCTGTTTGTCCGTGATAACTATCTTGTTACCTTTGTCGGCTTCAGGGTAGTACATTGGTTTTTTCCTCAGTTCATTAATGATTTTTGATTTCCGTAACGCCTCTAGGTATTTGTTCCACCTTCTTTACTATTTCGCACATTTTCTTCGTTGTTGATGAACTCTATGGTTGTTTCTACCCCCACAATTAAATCCTCTTTTGGTAAGGTTATTTTTGTCACATAGTTTAGCCCGAGGCACAGCCCTTTCAATTGTTTTTCAGTAAACTGTGGGCTTACTATGAAATCAGATAGGTGTTCATTATTTCCGATGGTTCTGTATTTGACTTTTTCCTTACTAATGCCTCGTATTTCTTACTGAGTATTGTTCGTTGTCTTAGACTTTCACATTTATATGTATTATTTATTTTTTCAAGAATTTTGATTAAATCTTTTTTTGGTCCTTATTCATTCCATAAATTTCCTGGCGGGCTTTGTATGTTTTTAAGCAATTCGCGTTGAGCTTTGCATATAAAGGCGGTCTGATCAGAACTTAGCTCTCAACATAATCTTCTCTTAGCTCGATAAACTTCACCCAGCGATGCTAAATCTGGAGAATACGGTGAATGGGATAGCAGTTCGTAGCCCGATTCACCCAATTTGGCCGTGGCGGTTATCATGGTGGAAGAGCACGTTTTTCTTCGCCAACTGGGGCATTTTTTCTGTAATTCGGCGTTGAATCCGCCCAATAATTCGGCATAGTAGAGCCCTGTGACAGTTTTGCGCTTCTCCAGGAAGTTGATGCAAATCGCACCTTGTGGATAGCAGAAAACGATGGAAATTACCTTTCCGGGCGATAGGACACCTTCACCTTCTTGGGAGTACGTGCGCTATTATTTTAGTACTGAGAACCAGTAGAGGCGCTAGTTGGCATTTTCTTCATATTTCTTGTGAGATAATTAGTAAAATTATTTTGACTATATTCTAATTCATTTTGGTCAGAGAAGGTACTTGCATCTTCGTTATACAAATCTTTGCAATACATTGCCTCAACCATCGCTTCAAGCAAAGCGAAAATGATGTCTTCCAACTCTTGAACTTGTTATTTCGCACCTTTGAATTCGCCTCCGTTCTTTTGCTTAATATTCTTTAACTTTGTAGTCTCTATTGAGTATTTTTTTAATATTGTTTCTAATGAAATAATTCGCACTTTTAATTCCTTGTTTTCTTGAATTGTTCTTTTCCATATCATTCAATACATTCATTTTTGAATAACTCTTTTGCTAAATAAAAAAAAAAAGATTTTGATTGATGAAAATTTTTATTTGGACCTTTCATTTTTTTCTGTTAAGTGGAAAATATTATATCCATCAAGTAGCTGCCGCCAGTGTTGCTAGACTTTTGTGCCCATTTTATCGCATTTTCCATGACTTTCCGCAAAGTTTTCGGTGATAACTGCTCGTATTTCTGTCGAATATTGTCTAAAGCTGGTTAGCATAAGCCCGTGACTTCAAGTAGCCCAAAAGAAAAAAGTCTGAGACAGTTAAATCGGGCGATCTTGCTTGCCATGCCAAATCACCAAACGGGAGATTACGCGACTAGGAAACGATCGTGCTATGTGTGCGGTTGAACCATCCTGTTGAAACCACATGTTTACCAAGCCCCACTTATGCAATTACAGTAGTAAGAAGTCCTCAAAAAAAAGACGGCTCGATCACTCCTCCCTCGTGAACGCCGCGCCACACAGTGGCTTTGAGTATATGTAATGCTGTTTGTGTATCACACGCAGATTTTCAGTGCCCCAGAAATGAAGATTTTGCTAATTCACGTAACCGCTTAAGTGGAAATGCACCTCGTCGCTCATGATGACTTTCGATACATAATCATCCTCTTAGTTGTTGAGATTGAGGATAGCTTGACAGTAATTAACACGCAACTGACGGTCAGCAGGCGTTAACTGGTGCACTGTTGCATTTTGTATGGGAACATGTGTAAGTTTTTCACTAAAATTCGCTGTAGGGTTCGTCTGGTGATGTTTCATCATTCTCAGCGACATCGGCAGCTACAGCCGCGATATTCTCGGTCGAGCGACCAGTCTGGTGGCGGCCACGTCCTGCAAGGTCTCGTGTGGTACGAATCTGTTCGAGTCATGCAGCTAAGTGCCAGATTGTTTGCCCAGTTGATGCGATACGATTCTGAAATTGACGTCGAAATTCACCGCCGACCGATTGTTGATAAAAAAAATTGGCACAATTATTCCACGCTCTTGCGGAGCATAGCGGTCCATTTGTCTGTTTGTATACTGCATCTGTCTAGTTCACAAATATCAAATATGATTCACGCACGACGCTATTTGCAAAAGTTATAACATATTCCAAAAGGGTAATTACTTTTGCGCTTTCTTTTTCTATCATCCATTATTCCATTTCGGGTTTATCTATTTAGAAACTTATCGTTGAATGTTGATGGTACAGTCGACTGTTTATTATTGAACGTTTCTTCAGGTTCCCCGAACGATGTGAAATCGTCGGGCTCCTCCATACCAAGTTTTAAAGCTAAGAGAACAGAACAACACCTGACATCAGTATATAGTACTAGGTAATCATGGTATACATGAAAATGTAATATAAACCTGGTATGAACTATCTGGTGAAGTAAGATATCAAAATGAAATGATAAAATATGAGAAATTTATTTTACTACTAGATTTATTTTTCAAATATTTGCATGCAAGACGATTTGATCAGCATCAATATTTGGAAAACATGCATCAAAATGAATAAATACTGTCAAAAAAATCGATTGAACTTGTTTGATTCAGGGAAATTTCATTTATATCATTTAACATGGTATCGATACTAGGTTTATAATAGATTTCAGAACGTGGTATACTTGATTTTATGTAGTATAGTAGGTTAATATATGCAAATGTATCGAGTTGTTCGATAATTCATATCGTTTTTTCTCATAGATGACCTGCATATTTTATGTTGTAGTAATTGCGTGGCTTATACAGGGTCTGTATAATAAGTAACCGGACTGACCTCAGGAAATTTTTTATTGGCAAAATATGTACAATTTTTCTTTAGAAATCTTCAAAGTAGTCCCCATTGGAGTCGATAACACGCTGATACCGGATTTTCCAATCCCCGAACGCTCCCTGGAAGTCGGCAACCTCGATGCTGTCTAGAGCCCTCGTCGTAGCACGTTGAACGTTTTCCAGAGTCACGAACCGCGTCCCCTTAAGGTGCCCCTTGATCTTGGGGAACAGAATGAAGTCCGCTGGTGCCATATCTGGGCTGTAAGGAGGCTGTGGCAACATTGCCCTCGACTGTTCGGAGTGGCACACACCGGCGACACCACGACCGAAAAAAGCGCGCATGAGCAAATCGAAGGTGAAGTCGATGCTCATTGATTTCTGTAACGTGAAAGGCATTGTTCACAAAGAGTTTGTGCCACCCGGCCAAACTGTAAACGGCCAGTACTACAGAGAGGTGCTCCGTCGACTAACCGCCCGGGTTCGCCGAGTCCGTCCGGAGATTGCCGATTCGTGGATCCTCCATCACGACAATGCTCCGTCGCACACCTGCCTGCTCGTCACCGAGCAGTTGGCCAAACAGTCGAGGGCAACATTGCCACAGCCTCCTTACAGCCCGGATATGACACCAGCGGACTTCTTTCTGTTCCCCAAGATCAAGAGGCACCTTAAGGGGATGAAGGCTCTAGACAGCATCGAGGTTGCCGACTTCCAGGGAGCGTTCGGGGATTGGAATATCCGGTATCAGCGTGATATCGACTCCAGTGGGGACTACTTTGAAGATTTCTAAAGAAAAATTGTACATATTTTGCCAATAAAAAATTTCCTGAGGTCAGTCCGGTTACTTATTATACTGATCCTGTATTATAATTAGGGAATTCAATCCCTATCCTTTTTTCCAATCCCGGGATTTCGGAATTGTCTCTAGATAGTCCCGGGAAATTAAAAAAGGGAATAGAAGTCTGAGTGCTCTTCAAAAATCAATTTTTTTCATTATCTTATATTTACATAATCATCACAAATGCAGAAGAATTCAGTACAAAACAAGCGACCAACTTATTTGTATAAAACCTTGAAGCTCGCAATTAGAAAACAACTCAACTAATCTTAAATGTCCTAAATAAATTCATTATTTTTTTACTTATATCAACTGGTATCATTAAATAAAGTTTTCAGATATAATACTTTGTCACTTAATTTCACAAAATTCGGCTTCAATTTAAGTTAATCAATTACTTTTTCTCATAAACACATTAATGTTTCACATTCTAAAATCAACTTATTAAATTTTCTTCTGTAATAAACAAAATATGTTCCAGATATCACGATTAATATTATTAATTAACGAGGTAAATTTAAGGTATACATCTTATTTGCACTACGGAAATAAAATCTTAGAAAGACTAACGCATCCAATGTTTCATCCCCAAGCCTAGTTCTCAATTTGTTGCACATATAAGTAGACGCTGACAAAGCGCGTTCCGTCTCGATGGAAGTCGGAGGTATTGTCAACAAATATTTATAAATTTGTTTCAAATTGTGACTTCGAGTTTTAGTTGCTTCGAAAAGAGCCATTTCTAGCTCGATCAATTTTGAAAAGTCTATTTCTTTGATACCCTTAGGAGTTAGTGTTTTCATACTATTGTTGATTTCCAGCTGAAGCTTATCTTTTAATGTTAAAGTCGCCGTACTGCACGATATCGATTACATTGTCGTATTCGAATAATTTTCTTCACTACTTACACAAAAAGTGATATTCTACCTTTCAAATAATGAAATTATCTGTTTTTTAATTTGGACTTTGCTTGGACATGAAAATAAATCTTTTACATCATTATCTAAACAACTACTCTCATTGTGAGGATTTTGTAAATAATTTAACACGCCACTTAATTCAATGTTGTAAGCGTTTTAACAAATGTCATTTCAATCTAGTCGCCATAATTGACTCATTGCCACTCAACTGTTTAACAAAAAACTTTAAAGTTGCATCAGCCGTGCACAAATTTGCCACAGAACGACAAAATGCTTCTACGGATAGCTTAACTGGCGCCAAGACATTAATTATTTCATTTATGATATCTTTATCAGATTCATCGAAAATCTCTGGACTATTCACGTCTATAAGAGTTTTTTGAACACAATTCTTTATAAGAACAAAGCATTCAAGCATTGTGAAGAGGCTGTTCCATTTCATCTTACAGTCAAGCAACAAGGTTAGCTCTTTTCTATGTTCCTGCTATACATGTTTTTGAAGAATCGTATCATTCTTCACAGGTGATCTTTTGAACAGAACAGCTGCTCCACGAACTTTTTTAACCACCTTTTGAATATTGCGATCGTTCTTGTTTGAGCCTGAAGTCCATACGTCAAAGCTTAAATTGAATCTTTCACCTTCATTTTTTAATGTAAATAATTCAATTTTATGGCTGTAATTTACCACGCGATTGCGGATTGTTACGGCAGATCTTGGCAAATCTGAATACCCTTTTGATAGGATCAGAGTCCTTAAATCATTTGACGTCACAAATGCACTCATAGGAAAGCCGTCTAAAGCAGTCATCTAAGCTAAAACATCGACGAGAGTATCAGTTTTACGAAAATAGTCCACGATCGAATTGCTTTTTCGTTCCAAGGGTGGTTCTTCGACGTTATGAGCATTTTATGTAGACGATATTGTTGAGCTTAATGTCAATGAATGTTTCGCTTGGAGATGGGTATGTAATCCTTTGGTAGATCCTCCAAGTGTTTTCAAAACTACTGGACAACGCTTATATTGCGCTGTATTTCACTCTTTGGCAATCAAAAAATGACTCCATATATAGGAAACATCGTTGTCTTTTCTATGCTCAACATAGCCAGTTTTTGTGGACATACTACTCCCTTTATGCTATCTAGAAAAAAAATTCATTTGCGACTGTAAAACTAAAAATCAATAGCTTTAAAGTAAAAAGAAAAAAATCAACGACTGTTTGTTTCACTCTAACTATAGTTTAAAAAACTTCCTTTTTGTAAAACGTAAATCTGTTCGATTATCACTGCACTCAAAAACTAATCGAAGGATTGGGGAAATAAACGGGAAATGCAAAAGAGAGAACAAAATCGTATTTGAAAAGAATTCCTACCAACAACAATGTTAACGTTTTAAAGACGCTTCCTTTTTGTACTTTTCCACTTTTCTTTCTTGCACTTATTCTGCTCGATTGTCAGGCAACACATAAATTAGTCGATCTGTTTGGATAACGCAAACTTGCCCGATCGTCACCACGCTCAAAAACCAATCGAATTGACTGGGAAAAACTAAACAAGTTAAACAAACAAAAACAAAAGAGTGGACAAATTGTAGGTGAAAGCGGTGGAGCTCATTTCAAGCAGCATATTTATAAAAAGTTCAAAAATGATTCATCGATCCCGTAAATCCTGGGATTAACTAAATAAAATCCCAAAATTTCTAAGCCTGTAAAATGGTCGGGATCCCGGAATTCTGGGATTTGGGATTGAATTCCCTTATTATAATATACTATTCTGAAGATTGATAGTCCGCGTTGTGCAGTGGTTAAAGCATTCATCCCGTAAGCCGAAGATCCCTGGTTCGACTCTCGTTGGTGGCAACAAGATTTATATAAAACAAGTTGGGTAAACAGACCTACGCTTATGTCAGAAGGCTTTTGTATTCAATTTACGAAATGCAGTCACCAGATCGAATCAAATCAAGATACATGTCAAAGACGATTTTATTGGAGAAAATATGAAATACGAAGATCATACTATTATTAACAAAGTTGATCGAATTTCGACTTCTGAGGTTTTTGGTATTGTCGTACTCATAAATATCTCCCTTGATAATTATTTCAGATGTCCATTCGCGAGGGAGAAAACACATTTTTCATGTATTTCCCCCATGTGCCCCCACTGAAGCAAAAACTCCCATGAAAACGTTCATTTCATACTCATATCGGCTAGGCGTTTGATGAATTTTTTTTCAGGGGCTGCTCTCCTGTACTGTTATCATCGATTTATGGCCAATTTTTTCGAATCCTAGAATGGTTACAAAGCCCTTTTGCTAGGAGCTCTCTCCCGCCTCCTTGACTTATGAACATTAATTGTAGAAACTCATCTTCAGTCATTCATTAAATTGAATCAAGTGTTCAAAGCATGCCCCTTAAACGTTGAAGTTGGGAAAAAATAACTAAAAATTATCCAATTTTCGCATTTAAAACAGCCACCATTTTGTTTTACGATTACTGATACCACTAGCTGAACCGATTCTCAAAGATCTACATGACACCTATCATTCCTGAAGTTTTCATGCAAATCCTAGCAAAACTGTAGTGTCTGAGTTGGTAAAAAGCGCATGTTGTTCCATAGCCATATGTTGCCATAGTAATAAATGCAGCGCATATTGTTCCATAGTAATACAGGAAAATTCAAACCGCTATAACTTCGCTAAATATGATTCAATCTTTATGAAACTTTCAGGATAGATCAATCTTATAAATAGTCATCTGTGTACTGAATTTCATAGAATTTAAGGGTACCGTTAAGATTTTATTCAAGAAAACATAAAATCGATAAATCATACTATAACTAACAAAGTTGAGTGAATTGCGACTTCTCACGTATTGTTGTTGTTGTACTCACCAAGGCCTACATTCCTGATTTTTTTCATATTTTTCGGATCAGAGGTGCGCCCCCCGAAGCAAACTTTGCCAAACTAAGACCTGTTTTGAAAAGTTCTCATCAAGACCTTTGATACCCATATCGGCTACTTTCAATGAAAATTTTTTTCGGGGGGTCACTTCCCTAAATACCTTATAAAACTTTGAAGAGACTTTACACCTACGTACAAAATTTGATGTTTCTAGCTTAAGTAGTTTCCGAGAAAAACTGCTGTGACACACGGACGGACGGACGGACGGACAGACAGGACGCAATTTTAGTAGGGTTTTGTAAAATTATTTTACAAAACCCTAAAAATGAAAGAGAGTAAATTCCCTTTAATTCTACTATTTTTTTTTTTATTTTGTATACAATTGTTTTGTTCTCTACTTGAGAACTTCCTCAGTACTACTATTCCCTAAACTACAAGTGTCCTAATATTTATACTAAACTCTTTAAACTATTAAAGTGAATCTCTCATTACACCTAACATGTCTCTTATCCCTCAACGTTATTTTACTTAATCTCTAATTACCTGATCCTTTTACCATTCAAAAATTTTGTTTTTCCTTAATTACTACTTAATTACATATATATTCATTATTTTGTAAGTTTGAATAGCCAGGTGTATCCGTTACCTGGGTCACCGTTCCAAATGTCCTGCGTCTTTTGATTGAATATCTCCAAACTTTCTGCTACATCAAGCTTCCACCCGTTTGTAATCGTTTTCAGCATGCTCACGTTGTCCGCAGTGATGTCATGTTTTTCAAGGACTATATGCTTCGACACTTTTGATTTGAAGTTTTTTGCATCCTGCTTTTTGTTTTTGTTGACTGCTTCCCTTAAG
This sequence comes from Odontomyia ornata, assembly GCA_963969285.1. Classification (NCBI taxonomy): domain Eukaryota; kingdom Metazoa; phylum Arthropoda; class Insecta; order Diptera; family Stratiomyidae; genus Odontomyia; species Odontomyia ornata. The sequence goes on along the minus strand of OZ017739.1, from coordinate 382,898,348 downwards.
TGTCCGTTCCATCTGACACCTAGTGATCCCCTCGATTGTCCAATATAACATCCATTACATTTCGGACACGATACCTTGTAGATTCCGCTCCGCTCCATTTTGGGTATGGGGTCCTTGGTTGATCCTAGCAAGTTCTGCAGTTTTGTGGCCCGGCTCGTATAAACTAGGTCGATGTCTACGTTTTTCATAGCCCTCTTCATTCAAAAGTTACTACCTGCCTCTTCCGTTGCTCGACATCCCCAGTTAGCGTTGTGAACTTTTTGTTGAAGATCTCCTTCGTTCATTTGGCTATCAATTTGGTGACTTCATCCGTAGGGTATCCATTCCACTCGGCTAACTTATAAATGTGGGACGTTTCTTTTTTTCAGGTCTTCCTTATTCAATGGAAGCGTGAGCATTCGATTCACAAGCCAGCTAAATGTCGCCAATTTTTGCTGTTGGCAATGGTTCGAAGTGAAAGGAATTATCCGCATGGTGTCCGTTTGTTTGCGGTATATTTCGAATTCCAATCCATTAGCTCCTCTACATACCATCACGTCCAGGAATGGTAGCCGCCCCTCCGACTCCAGCTGTGGGTGAAACTGATGTTGTTATGTATCGAGTTGATCGCCGTGAGAGTTTGCTGGACCTTCCCGATCATCAAAGAGGATCATATCTCTAAGCGAAGGCCCGAAAGGGGCTGTAGTGCTACAAAAATTCTGAAGATTAGAGTTTAGACTATAGCGTCAATTTTAGGGAGCATTATCAGCATATTTTATTATTTTACTTCTGAAAGGGCAAAAATGCGGTACAAGCTCGGACGAAATTGTGTGAAGTTTATGGTGAGGACTGCCTTACTGAACGCCTGTGTCAGCGTTGGTTTGCTCACATTCGTTCTGGAAATTTTAATGTGCAAGATGCACGACATACTGGTTGTCCAACCACTACTGAGACGATAAAATAAATGCGTTAATCGAAACTAACCGGCATATGACACTCGAGAGATAGCAAAGAAGCTCGGCATATCAAATTCAACTATTTACTTGTTTGGGCTCCTCACGAATTAAAGGAAGTCCACTTCACCAAACGCATTAATATATGCGATTCTTTGCTGGATCGTGACCCGTTTCTAAAAAGAATCATAACGGGTGATGAAAAGTGGATTGTTAACAATAACGTAGTCCGAAAACGATCATGGTCCAAACAAAATGAGCCCCCACAATCGACACCCAAAGCCCCAATATTCACCAAAAGAAGATTATGCTTTCTGTGTGGTGGGATTACAAGGGTATAGTCTACTTTGAGCTGTTTCCAAGAAACCAAGCTATTGATTCAAACGTATACTTTTGTCAATTCTCGAAATTGGACGAAAAAGTCAAGAAAAAATGCCCTGAACTGACCAATAGCAAAGGCGTGATGTTCCATCATAATAACGCCAGACCCCACACCTTTTTGATAACCCGTCAAAAATTAATGGAGCTCAATTGGGAACTTTCCCTGACTAAGCAGTATCAGGCTAGCATTTGTTTCGCTCCCTTCAAAACCATTTGATGGTAAAACATTCGACTCCGATCAGGCTGTTATAAATGAGTATAAATGAGTAGGATCGGGATTTTTCAACTTATTGAAAGATGGCAAAAGGTCATCCAACAAAATGGTCAATATATCATTGATTTATGTATGTTTGTTGTTAATATAAATAAATTTACTTTGAAAAACATGAAAAAAAACGACATTGGCTATCGAACAACACAAAAGATTTATGTAGTATGTTAGGTTCGTATACCGCATGTCTGTCTACGCTTTAAGACTCCATCTATTTAATTTTTTTTTTGGTCCTTAGTGAGGGACATGTTTCTACCCATAATTTTTCCAATTTCTCCACACACTTTATGTTTTTTTAATAAATTCAAAATTATTTTACCCTCGTCTTGAGTAGCTTCCTTCAGTCTGTGAACCATAATTACTTCTTTGTAAATTAGCGATACGTGCAAAAACATTTTATGTCCAGACAGGACTATGTTACAACTTAATGTGGGGATTCTTTAAAACAAAGCTTGTGAAAACTTTAGTTCGGTCAAAAAAGTGTGATTTTTCGGAATACATTAGTATTTTATTTTTGTTATATTTGATATTTGCTTTCAAAAATTATTGAAATTAATATTTTATTATTGTTTTGTTATTCATGCTTGCATTATTGAGCAAACAGCGAAGTATTGAAACTTATTCAAGACGGTAATTTGAAATTCGTGAATATTACATCTTGAAATGTAAATCAGAATCAACTTCTACTAATTTTGATTCAAAAGCATTAGTATCAAATGAATCAGAATAAATTATTTAATTTGGTTCTTTAATGTATAAAAATTGTGTTAAGTAACTCACCTGTATACGTAACCATTCTCCTCGGAAACAAATACCAATTGTCTCGCCACATGAATTGCAACACCCAATATCCTGTGTTCACTTCGATAAAATACCTTTTGTGGCTCCGATAGAATATCCGCTCCTTGCGATAAAATTGAATATTCCGATCCAAGAATGAGAGTTGGTTCCGGTTCATTATCTTTTATCGGAGGCTCAGGTGGTGTACTCAAAGTGGTTTCAGCCGCCGGACCTTCACCTTCCGCATTCCGCATTGATACATAAATGGAATAGTTGCGAAATGGCGTCAATTTCGACCACATATAGGAATTTACTGTATTCTCTGTGACTGGTATGTCCTAGCATGGTTAGGAGACAAGTAAAATCAATTCATAAATATTTTAGGTATTTTAATTAGAATTGATTTACAATCGGAAAAGACTAGTAAAATAAATTTATAAGCATAAGAATGTGAACACAAAGGCGATAGCAAACAGACGACACAATAGGAAATGAATGATAGTAAAATTAAATTAGCATGCTTTAATATTTTTAGTTAATTTGCTAGCGGATGTCGAATTGTGTTAATTTGGCATGATCAAATTTCTAGCGGAAATGCCATCAATGGTGTGGGCTTCTTTTGATATCAATGGAATGGATGGAGTTAGGGCCCGTGCCTGAAGTAGTGAATCTCCAGTTTTAATTGTTCATTAATTAGATGCACGTGCTTGTTAAATGAGCTTATAAGATTAAAAGAACAAGGAAGGGTTAGTAAAATTTCAGTTAATTAATATATATACTTTCAGAGAATCGTTTTAGGTCAGAATAAGCAAATCAATGCTTTAATTTTTGCTACGAAAGATAGGAAATTCTTAATTTAAGAAGAAATTTATACTTTCCAGGAAATTGTAATTTGTTTTAATTTAGATTGTTGTTATATGATCAAATTAAAGTTTATCAAAGCCATTATTAAATTTAAACGGTTCACCTATGCTTCAAACAATATTCTCATCCATAATAGGAAACATTTTAGCACAGGAAATTTAATAAACTCACAAAAGTTACGTTGGAATCAAATAATTTATCTGGAACAACCTTGTAACAATCAATACATCATACGGATATTCGGTTTAATGTACGACAATTAGCTTAAAGCAATTAAAACATCTCGTTATTTAACCGACAAATATGTTTAACATAGCGCGAGAATGTAGTATATGCCAAAAAACTGTGCAGAGACATTTGAAAATTGGCAATTAGGAAAATGATCTTTGTTTTAACGTGTTTCATAGATATGAATGTTTTGTAGCTTTATTTTTTACGGTGTTACGTTAAAAAATAATGCTGGCCGCCACGCCGCATAAACGATTCCGGTTGGGGGCCTTGGGGTCCCGACTAGCCCGTGGAGACGGGGTAGGTAGCGCCACTCGCCAACCCTAAAATTGCCCCCAGGAGCCGATTGGCGAGCTTGCGGCTCCCCGGAATGGTCCTCCTACTACAACTAACTTCCACAAGAAAAAAAATCACTGCCTTAAAAAAATCACAAAATAGAATCCTGAGTGGACTTATCGCAGCTTGAGCCTTGCACACTCTGGACCGAGCTAAGCTTTCGGTCAACACTGCGCGCTCCACGTGCAAAAACACTGCTGTAACACGGTCACGACACCGTAATTTTATATAAAACAAAATCAATTCTGCCGCAAGTAATTAACGCAAATATTATTATTTCACAACAATTTTAATACAAGATTGATAATAAGAAAAAGGAATTTATGGAAACTTAACACTTACTCTAACGTTGGGGGTCCCGCCGATGAACTAAGTCCTCGCTTTCCATCAATCTTCTGTTCTCATTCCAAACTTCAGTTGTCTCGCGCAGTTTATCTACTCCTCTTCTCCTAATGCGTTGATGAATCCCAGACGTATGCGAAATTAGCGTCCTCCTCTTGGAAATAAGTTGTACGCTGCCTGTCCTTGATGATCGTCCTTCGTTGGCCAGAAATCCGTGCGAAAAAAAGACCGTTTCCATGGTCACTGGCTCCTTTACTGACTTGGTCCAACTTGAGTTGAAGAACCCAAGTTCAAGGCCACAACATTCAACACGGCTGCTCAACCTTGCAGCGTTTATCTCAGGCGCAAACCCAAGTTTTTACTTGGTGGCCATCTTCCTTTCGCGCACTGTACTGCATTATCAGTAACAACCTTACCGATTGTTTTGATTGGAATGTCAGTCGTGATAATACTTATTATTCCGTGCGCGCATGTTTACGTTCGTCGCGAGTGAAATTTGTGTGAGAATCACGTAAGTATATCCCATCGCAAGCTTTAGCATGGGTGTTTGGTCATACAATGTGTTCATCTTGTTTTTCAGGTAACATTTGCCGGATAACATCATCGGCTCCCTTAAATGCCTTTAATTGCGTTCTATGGTTCCTTGCCTCCGTGATGCTTTTGAATTTCACAATACCAATGGTTGTCTCTGCCACATATACGAATGTCACGTCAGAACCATCAGGAGTTCGTCCAAGTATCGATATACGTAACAGAGCACAACAGCTACAAAATCGAACAGGATGTCGAGTGATTGAAGAATTCATGGCGATAACATGATGGACGAATCGAATCAAACAGATTTCGAGAATTATGCGTTTCCGGAGTTGACGGAAATCACAAATTTCCAAATGCTATATCAGGTTAGTGGTATTCAATCCTTGGCGAAACTTTTTCCGCATTTACAAGTGATTCGTGGCAATACGTTGTTTGAGGGATTTGCATTGATAACATTTGAAAATGCCAATATTGAGGAAATCGGTTTAACATCACTTGTGTCAATCAATCGTGGTGGTGTTCGAGTCGAGAAAAATCCAATTTTATGTTTTGCCACTGTTGATTGGAATCGTATTGCTCTGAATGTAACGCTGGAGGCACTAATATTTAAGCACAACAGGGCTACCAACGAATGTTCATTGTGTGGTTATGGGGAATAAAAGGTGATGTTAACAGCGGTGATTGTCCTGTCTTCGGTAACAAACGCTTCTGCTGGGATCAAGATCACTGCCAAAAAATATGCCCGTCGGAATGTTTATTGTTGGATGCATGCTTGGAATACTTCTGGATTTGATTCAATCTGCTTCACAATACCAATCATACGTGTTCCCACCTCGCTCAATGGTTTCATCACGTCCACTTGGAACGCAGTAGCAATTATGCTGACCATTCGGGCAAGATTTGAATTGTTCACTCCTAGAATAGCGGGATATGTCTTTATTAGATCACATAAGTAGCCGTAAACATGAGGTGCTTCATCATCGTCTTCAACAACTGGGAGCCATGAGAGCCATAAATTCATCCTTGTTGGGAACGGCGGAGCTATTGTATTTGAGCATTTTAGTTACAGCTGAGATAGCATTTTCTGTGGGATTGACATTCTCTGGATCACGACTTTTTGTTGCATAAATCACTTCCACTAAAAGAGAAATTGCTTGCACTCGTGTTACAGACGTTGAGGGACTCGGTTGTGTGTCGTGTGTGTCTTTCGATAAATTCTTGACAAAGTTCAAAAGGAATTAGCTTGGGTGTAGTTACATAAAAGTGTTTTTGGGAAAATATGCCCGTCGGAATGTGGAAGTCGTGCCTGTAATAGTCAAGGAAAATGTTGCGACGAAATTTGCCTCGATAGTTGTTCAGATGATGGAAATACATGTTCCGTTGGCCGAAATTTAGTTGCTTATGGTAAAGACGGTGAGAGAATTTTTTATCCATGAAAAAGAATATATCGTGTTCGGATATTGGTTTAAGTGTCCGTTCCAGCATGATGTCTATATATTTTCCATTCGATTTTTTTAAGTTTGTTTATAACACTGAATCAATGTTGCAATGATGCAAATATCTTGATTTGGAGTCCGGACGTCAAGCACTAACACTTTTTCATGACTTCATCGACTGCGATATAATTTATATGTTGATTTCGATGTTGTTACGACAATTCAGTCCGATAGAATTCAATTGAAATATCCTTTCTTCCAAGGACCAAAACAGGAAAGACAACTGCTGACTTAGTTTTGTATGACGCTCATGTAGGTTGCATTTGCATACGTATCCTTCTTTTTCTACTTAATACTTAATCTCTAACATTACTTAATGCTAATGATTTACATCTTTTATCCTACCCTGACTTTAATCCTTGTCACTAGTACTTTCCGGATAAAATCTTGGAGTGGAAGGAATCCTTCCCTTCTAGGAATGGTTTCGAGGCTTAATTTATATTTCTTAACAACGGTTTCAGTAGTTGGTCAATTATATCAAAAACTTGCGAAAAACAAGCATACGCATTAACAGCTTGATTTAACTGGACCCAAAAAATATTTGTGAAATAAAAAAACCGTCGTCCCAAACATCATATTTTGGAATTCCTGATATAGTCCTCTTTTTATTTTGCTTTTTTACGCTTATTGGACAGTATAAAATTTGCATATAGTGTGAAACTTTGACTCTGCTTTAAGTCTATGTAATTTAGTGGCACAAAATTTACTCATATGATCCGTTCGCAGAATCATAATAAGCTCTTTCACTTTAAGTATTTGTAAATCGAAGTATTTCATCATCATTATCGTACATGGTTCGTTTGTTAAATACTTACTATATTAAGAGTTTGCTGTATCAAACAATATGAAAGTAATTTGTATCGAATATACGAGGTGTGTTTTAAAAGCAAGGTGACTTTGCAGTTTTAGGAAAAAATATTTATTTATTCGTCAATATTTATGTTGTCCCCTTCAAAGTAATCAATACACTTGTGCCAACACTTTTTCCAATCCTCGAAGAACTTCTCATAAGTATTTTTCAAGATAGCCTTGAGCTCTTCCAGCGATGCAGTCTTTATCTACTCAATCGTTGCAAATTTCCGTCCTTTCAAAGCTCTTTACAGTTTTGGGAACAAGAAAAGGTCACATGTGGCCAAATCCGGTGAATATGGTGGCTGAGGGATGATTGTCGTGTTGTTTTCGGCCAAAAAATTCTTGATCTTTGATCCATTTTTTTCGATAGCGAAAAATCGCTGAGCACTCAAAACACTTCCAACCGTTATTCCTCTCACAAACAAACTAAACATTTTGGACATTCTAAAAAGTATTAAGCTTTTTTTGTCACAAGATTGTGTTCGTTGTCATATGTCGGGCAATTGAGTCAAACTGACATGCGATTGAAAGGTGACATTCTAGTCTACAATTTTCATATGGGCAATTTTGTATTTCGTCATTCGTGTCAAAAGTTGTATTCATTTAAAAATGAGTGAAATTTCTGAAAAAAATTCGTTATATTTTACAATATCACTACGATCAAGGTGAGAATGCATCGCAGGCTCGTGAAATAATTTGTGCTGTCTACGGTCAAGATACTTTATCAAAAGCCACAGCCAAGAGATAGTTCACTCGCTTTCGTTCTGGAAATTTTGATGTCAAAGATGCACCTCGCTCAGGTCGACCAATCACTAAAAAAGTCGATGAAATCTTACAAAAAATTGAAGGAGACCGACACATAAGCAGCCATGACATTGCTGAGGAACAGAATATCCATCACCAAACAATTTTGAACCATTTATGTAAGGCTGGATACACAAAGAAGCTTGACTTTTGGGTGCCGCATGAATTAACACAAAAAAAATTATCGACCGAATTTCCACTTGTGAAATGCTAATAATACCCAACGAAATCGAGCCATTTCTGAACCAAAACATTACGGACGATGAAAAATGGGGAAGATACGAGAATGTCGTTCGAGAAAGATCATGGTCAAAAAAAGGTGAATCATCACAAACGACTTCAAAGCCAGGATTGACACCAAATAAGGTTATGCTGTGTGCATGATGGGATTGAAAGGGAATTGTTCATCATGAGGTACTAGAACCTGGCAAAACACTCAATTCGGCTCTGTACTGTCAGCAATTCACCAGATTGCAATAAGGAATTCAAAAAAAACCGGCCAGAATTGATCACTCGAAAGGGCGTTGTTTTCCATCATGACAATGCCATACCACACACATCTTTGATGACCCGGCAAAAATTGACAGAGCTTGGCTGGTAAGTTTTGATGCACCCACCTTATAGTCCAGACCTTGCACCATCAGTCAACTATTTGTTTCCCTAACGAAAAGAAATTCACTTCAAAAACGGAATGTGAAAATCACTTGGCCAAGTTTTTCGCCGATAAACCACAGAAGTTCTACATAGATGGAATAATGGCTGTACCCGAAAAATGGCAAAAGGTCGTAGATAATAATGGAAAATATGAACTTAAGTGAAATCCATTTTAAATGAAAGAAATATTCAATCGAACAATGACAAAAAAGGCTCAATACTTTTTAGAATATCCAATATTATATAGCTGAAACTGTACATGTAATATATGTTCATGAGAAATGTACCGACATAAAAAAAAATCGATACTCAAATGTACGTTGCCCGCGAAATTTGAAAAGTCACCTTACTTTTTGTAGATACCTCGCATAGACGTTTAGGAATAGAATGTTCAGCATTTTCGAACTCTTACCTATTCTTTTCAAGGAGTTTCGAATTGGTACTAGCAGTATTGCTTGTTGCGGTTTCGATAGACGTCTAATTATAAGACAATTTAAATTATTTTAATTACATAGTCGATAAAGCACGCTCGAAACAGTGAATTCATGTTTGACATTTTCGATAACCTGGTAAATGTATGATTCATTATGAAGTTTGGTTTTTAATCTCAAATAAAAGCCATAAAGTTGAACTCCATAGTAAAAATTGTATTGTGAGTCAAAAGAATAATCGATGGCATTTACTTTTTAAAGATTATCTCGTTTAAATGCTCGCCGCGACTACGCCGTGAATGGTCCATCCTGGGGGTCCAATTTTGGACGGCATGTTCCAGCATAGCGACCGGTATCTCGCGAATGACACGAGTAATGTCGGCTTCCAAAGCGCCAATTGGAGGTAGCTTATCCCTGAAGACCAGAGACTTCGTGTAACTCCAAAGAAAATAATCTGAAGGTGTGATATCACACAATCTGGACAGCCAATTTACGAGTACCGGATGCTATTGGCTAAACTGGGTTCGGAAGGTCGATGATGCATACCATATGTTGCTCTAGGAGCACGAAAAACATTTTTCACAGAACGCTGATTTTCGTAATACATCTGAACAATTTGGAAACGTTATTGCGGTGTAAGTCTTTCCATGATGATTTGTTAAACAATACTAAATAAAAGTTAAATTACAGTTTGACAGGAGTCACGCGGGATCTGTCAAAAAAAGTCTATTGAAACTAAAACCTCATAATGAATCACCCTTTATTAGCAAATATAATGATCTCATTAATTGGTTAATTTGGAGTGAACTTTTTAAATTAACATTTATTCTTAATTTACAATAAGCAATGACCGTAAAGTGTAGCCTAGACATTGCATAGCGTTCGACAATATATTCAAGTTTGTTACTTGTAGAGCTTTCTGTAATCGAAAGCTTCATGGAGCCTGCATCGATGCACTAAGAGAGTGGTAAAACTCCTTTATAGATAAACATTTTATCTGTTTAAATTGCCAGAAATTGGAGAATTTGCTAGAATGACCGTACGAAAACATCATAAGCGGTATAGAGGAGCTTAATGTAGAATAGATAAAGATCAACTATGTTACTCTATAAGCAAGAAGCGCAGACAAGATCCAAGATGAAAATTTGAAGAAAATGCCCAACTGCTTTGTGAACTAGCGACGACAATAAGGGACATTAGCATTAGATCGAATAAAGTGGAAAAAAGTTTGAGGAATTAAAAGATGCGTGCAGTCTAAATTGCAGAAACTTTAGAGGAATTGAAAGATGCTACAATATCCATTACTGAATCTAAAGATGCATCTACATCTCCCATGAAAAGGATACTCCCTGACGTTAATACTCAGCCGTCAGCTTCTCCAGCCAAACCTCCAACTCGATTTATGAAAAATCTTTTCAAGTTTGGTATTTCCTGGCAGAAAGAGTAATGAACCAAGCGAATTGATAAAACTAAAAAGACTAATTCCCATCAATTAAAAAATCCCCCTTGGTTCATCAAATTAAATTGAAACGTCAAGTATTTTTGTCAAAGGGGCAGATGTAGTGTGGATGGATGCGTTTCTTGAAATTGAACTTTCCCTGGAGAACTGTTATGTAGAATTGCTACGACGTAAATTCGAATTTCTCAAAGTATTGTGGATGTTTATCGACCTTAAGAGGAGTAAAGAGAGCCAAACCTGGAAAGGGATGACTTGGGAAACTTGTAAAGGGCTAAATTAAATATAAGGCAGTAGGTCTAAGTTCCCAACATAATCATTATCTATTTAGAAATTCTTTTAATATTTGATTGATTGATATGTTGGAATCTTCCTAAATGGTAAATTGCATTTAGGAAGATTCCGACATAATTCTTGGGAGAATAAAATTTAATTTTCCTCCAATTGTCTGCGGGCGTGAAGTTTTTTCATTGTGAATGAAACCAAGCTTCTTAAGTTTATTAAGAGCATTTGTAGTTAATTTTGACAGTGATTTTAGGACAGAGGCTCATACTGCATCATCGCCATCATTAGCTATAATCTCTAACTCTTATGCATGCTATGGTTTACAAAATACCAATCAGAATGAGTGCTCACAGTAAAAGTGAAAGTATCCTTTGTAGTGTTGTGCATCCCTGAACGTGCTTTTATGCTTGTATACTGATATTTTGAAGTTCTGTCTGTTTGTTGGTTTTATGATGGAGCAAGATGTCTATTTCAGCCACTTTTGAGCATTCAGACCTTGGTCCATTGCACTCAGCAATCCAATATATCAGTCTCTACTCGTCATTTAGGAGTAACGAAGTAGGCCCGCTAAATTTTCGTTTGTGAGTGTATTCTAGTTCATTATTGTGACACCAAATATCTCCAACGTGGACTAAGCAGAGGCCGGACATTCACAAACAAAGTGTGTGGTTGTTTTATCTTCCTCTATGCACCGTTGGCAAATAGAGTGTTCAGCAATACATTTTCTATGCTAATGAGCGAGAAAGATAATGTTCCCTGTAATTAGTCCAACCAGGACTCTTCACTCTTTCCTACTTAATTTATGTATCAGTTAGAATCCGATCTGGCTGCTTTACTAGGGATTTACTAACTGTCCAGGCGTCACATTAACGCCAAGACTCCGCCGGCTTAGTCTTCAGTCAGCAGTTTATCTTGTAAATGTTATAAGAGCTGGGAACTCCTATACAGAATTCCGTGCTGTAGTGCAAGGTCTCAGAGCTCTCCTAACCTAAAGCGTCAGCCTCTATGCTCTGGAACCTAAAAAAGCCTGAGTAAATCGTATCTGTCTACAGAGTTTAGTTTATTTAGGCAATCGTGGACAATTTTTGGTTTTAATTTTCGTTCCAAGAAATCAAACTGTGCCCGCCTGGCTGTCCCTACAGACGTTAATTTGCCTCTCCCTCCACTATTGTCTTTGATCCATGATACAATGTCAAGAATAGCAAATACTTCTGCCATAAACATGGAAGTCAATATTCCTAGTGGTATCGATTTCTGCATGTTTTGGTTTAAAAACCCTATTTGGTCCTAGATCCATCTTTGTGAAGGGTCAGGTCTGCCTCACCGAATAGCGACTCTGAATGTGACCACTGTTTGGGATTCTGACATGAAAGTATCTATAGAAGTTTGGAACAGCATTCATCCTGTCGGGAAGCATAGCTATTTCAGGAACATAGTTCGGCAACAAGTTGAAGATGCTGTTATGACCTACTGAAAATCTTCCTGTGTATCCTGCTACCGCAAGTCTCAGGGCGAATTTCAGGTCCTCTCCTTTTATGAATAACTCAAAGGGAGGCAAGTGTAATACGGCATTTAAAACTTTACTTGTTGGTGGTGTTCTGCTAAACCCTCCAGCAATTCCCAGACATATCATTCTTTGCAGCCTAGCCAAGCTAGACGATGCCCAAAAGTCGTCTACTTTATGCCACCAGCTAAAGATGCATAGCAAATCAGTTGCCTGATAATCACTGTATTGTTGTTGTAGTACTACATCCCCTTTCGGGCCTTCGCTTAGATATAGTTAGAGTAGCTCCTTATCATGATCGAACGTGTCGGCACTCTACAAGGTGATATGGTCACTATCACACTTTGGCCATGTGTCCGTCCATACAACCGCGATACTTTCTGAAAAGAACCACAATAACATTGTGCAGATTAACTGAAAGTCTATTGCCCAGACACCACTGCTGCAGAGTATCCAGAGTACTTTGTATATTCCTGCAAAGATCCCTAAGAATCCGCATATGCTTGAAAATAGCCTTCATGCTCTTCCAGTCAAAGTAAGAAATGTTGACACATATGCTCTATAGAAGTGGTAAAAAGACACAACCTATAGGGCGTCTTTTCTCCACCTTGACTACAGTGTATTGTAGACTCTCTATCATTGCTAGAAGCAGTCTATGCTCGAGCATATTGCTGATCCAGCTCACAATGTCTATTTCAAGCCCATAAGCTCTTGCTGCTCTACATAAGGAGTTGTATGGTGCCCGATCAAAGGCTCTCTCAATGTCAATAAACACTCTTAGTAGCGCTTATTCTTCCCTTTTTCCCTGTTGGTATGCATGTTGTATAATGTAGAGAAGATTCCTTCTCGATTTCGTACAACTTATGTGTTAGCCTACAAGCATTTCCAGTACCTTTAGCAAAAACGAAGTAAGACTGATAGGATGAAAGCGCAGTGTAGTCACTTCTTCCAGGTTTCGTAATGAAGTGACTCTGCCTATCTGCCCAGACACAGCATCAATTTGTAGGACTTGATCATAGCAGAAACGATACTAACAAAGCCCAGTGATTTGAATTTGTCGGAGGAGTCCAGAGAATGTTTGATTTCACTGAATGTAACCCTTTGTCTTATTAAGTTCCAACTGCAATGGTATGTGCAAGTTAGCTGAGGGTTCCTGATAGATAACCTGATTAAACTGAAAGTGCGTCTTCGTCAGAGCTTCCAATGAGTCCAAATTCGAGTGCTTAAAGGTGCCGCCAGGTTTTTGAATTGAGTCTCGCTTAACAGTGCCGTTCTTAGAACTTTGAGAACTTTGTAAAGATTTGCACTCTTTTGCATCCCCAGAGTATCCTCACAAAACTTCACATCAGAGGCCCATTTGAGTCTATCACTTTCCTCTTATGTTGGCCTCATGAGGTCCTGTAGTTTCGCCGGTCAGCCTCTGATTTCACCTGCAGGGCTCTCCTCCGCAGCTTTTCAATGGATTTTCAAAGCTTTAGCGTTCGTAACTCCACAACGGAACAGTTTCTGTTCCAGCTTTGTTTAAGTAGACGGGTGGATTTCAAACAATAGTTCAGGATTACGTTGAATTCTTGAACAATCTTTTTCACCATTTATAATGTTTTAAGGTTAGGTGGTGTCAAACGGTTCCAGACTGGGTTCTCCGGTTGATAGGGGAGGTGTTTAGTGGGTAGTCCAGCCGCCTTCTTGCGAGCATGGGAGTCCCACACTCTATGCATAAATGGCATTCACCTCCCTACCAAAAAAAAAGTTAGGTGGTACAGATCGTTCTAGTTCCACTCTCAACTCATGGACCTTCTAGTCTACTTTTCTACAATTTTTGAATGGCCGTTCCACTTTTATCTGTGTGCTGATAGGAAATTCAAGATAGCTATGTTCAGAAAGTGAAGTTTTATTCGAGACTTTCCAGCTTTAAATCGCTTGTGCCATTCTCGGCGTGGCCAGAGTAATGTCTATCACTTCCTGTCTATTGAACGTGACAAAAGTAGATTCGAATCCAATGTCCGAAATTGTCAATTCGTTAGACGTTATAAAGTCCAGCAGCTATTCGCGTCGAAGATTGCAGTGACTACTGCTCCACATGTTGGTGTGCATTGGCATCACAACCAAATATCAGGTTAACTCCTCTGGAACGCAATTTACCACTTCCCTCGGCATTCTGATAGTTGTGGCTAAGGCCGTGTCATATGGGAAGTAGGCTGATATAACAATAATGTCGTGTCAACCCATGTCTTCTTTAAAAAAAATATCTTCACTACTACCGTGTCAGGCTTAGTGAATTGTCTGAAAAGATATGCTACCATATTTGTTGGGATTACTAAGCAGGTATACGAGCGGTTAGATTTTCCATCACAGAAGATTCTTGTACCACACACGTTCAGCTCATTGATACGTTTTCCCTCACCCATGACTCTTGAAAAATCGTGATACGTCATTTTGAAAAGGTGAGCATAGACCTCCATGACTCTTTTGAAAAGAGCCCGGTGTAGGGCGCACTACTAAGCCGCGTTCTTTCATTAAAACAAACTTGACTAAAATCAGCACAAATTGCATCAAATTTCATATCAAGAGTCTGATAAAAGTTAGAAAAGGACAAAGAAACATCAAAATAGAAATATTTGCGTTTCAAAGTTGACTTAATTATGTATTCATTAGGGAGATGGGCCCTCATTGCTATTCAATTTGGCTCGTCATACGGAAGCTACATGTCGATACGCGAGGTACATTATTATACAAGTCAAGCCTATGCGGACGACATAAATATTTTGCCACGGTCATTAACAGCTGCCAAAGAACTCTTCCTCAAACTCGACAGCTAATAGAACAAAGCTCATGACGTAGTCGAGGAAACATACCTCAAATACACAAAATATCACACTTAGCAAATACAGTATCGAAAATGTGAGCGAATTTGTGTATTTAGGCGCTAAAATGAAGAGAACCAGCAATGAAAGAGACGAAATACGCCGAAGAATACAGCTCGCAAATAAAATATTTTATTCAGTTTTGACGATCTTGAAGACCAGCTGCATACACAGGAAAACAAAGCTCCAGGTATACAAATCTGTGATAAGATCTGTATTATGCTATGGGTGTGAAACATGGACCCTAACCCAAGCATCCGCAAATATATTGAACGCCTTTGAGGCGAATAATCGGAGTGAAGCCATGAAACCATGAGCTGTATGAAACTTTTGACGGACCGGAGGTCTCAACGATTGTAAGGCTGCGGTAGCTGCAATGGGCTGGCCACATGAATCGTATGGACGAACAACGGATACTTAAGAAGGTATTCGTAGGGAGAACTGAAGGCCGGAGACCAGTGGGGACACCGAGGAAACGCTGGTCTAATTCGATCGACGAAGACAGTTTATTTCTGCTCAGATTTCGAAATCGGAGGACGCGGTCAATGAACCGAGACAGTTGGAGGCACTTTTTGTAGGAAGCGAAGGCCCGAGAGGAGCTGTAGTGCTAAGCAGATGAAGAAGTAACATTTGATATTTCCTTCAAAGTGAAGTAACTTATGCTGTTCTATTGTTTTTTGTAAATGTATATGGAAGTTTTTAAACCCCCTTTTGTGTAGGTTTTTTTTATGTAGGTGGCCCAAAGCAGGCGCAGAGTTTCCCGAAAAATCCCAAAGAAATCATGGTTAGCCGGTGTCTTCTACTGCAGTGATCGCAGCGCGTGTAACAAGATGATAAGCTGATAGAGAGGTAGTTCCTGAGGTTTATGTGATTATTTTTCCCTTCAAACAACATGAGGATTCCTTCCGAGTTAGTGGTACGTACTATAGTTGCATCTAAGGCAACTCTTATAAAGAAGAACCATCCTGCTCTGTGAATAAATATTGTTGTATTGCACTTGCTCAGCTTCTACCAACATATGTGAGTTAAAATTGAATAAACTGACCGAACAATATCAAAGATAGACACTTTAAAAATACTCGTAGGCTCCAAAAATATCTACATGAGCTAAAAAAATTGCGTTTACATCAATCAGTTCTAAAGCTTCAAAATGACAATTTTTAACACACACTGTACGATTTAAAGCATTTATCTGTACATAGTTTCAACTCCACTCAACTATGAATTATGGGGGTAATCATCGCGTGCCTGTGGACCAATTAAAAAAATTTACGTTTACGTAACCCGAGGAAGAAGACAACCAGCAATTAAAATGAAGAGCTACAGCACAACGCACGACACTATTTGACTCCGTGTATGTACATATACCTAGCAACGATCATAAAGTATGATTTAATCATATCGTTTATTCGACATGTTCTATTATTGATCTTTTAATTCAACCGCAATGCAATCACGTCGTTTTATGCATCTTTAATCAGCCAAGATTATCTTTCATCGAACGTACTCGTAATTATGATGCATTTAGATACTTGAAATAATTATGGATGTTACTATCAGTAGCATCATGTGGTTTCCGACTGTCGGCCAGTGTTAGTTGACACGTTAGTGTTTCATTTGCGGTTTGTAATAGTATCTCCTATCGTCATCAATAGACAAGTGTTACATGCATACATGCGCGAATATGTATGAAATTGCAATTACGAAGTCAAGGTAAGTATTAGTAGCGGCATGCAATTTCAAATCAATTCCCGTAATGTTGGTCAAGTTAGTTGAAGTGTAATTGACTAGGATGTAATGGGTGTGGGAAAATATTTCAAATTTAGGACAATTTTATTGGATTGGAGGTGTAATGGTCAAATGTTAAGGCCTATTGCGGCGGGAACGACTAGCTTCAATTGGGTAAAGATTGTTACTTGTTACTATACAAATAATGTGACATTTCTTTTTCATGATTCCAGATATGTTTAAAGCATTATTGCATTGTTTGAGTAAATTATTTAAGGATACTCATAAGTAAATCGGGTGATCGAAAAAATAACTATCAATATAATCTTGTATAAAATTCTTGAAGGACACTCAAAGCTTTGAAATATCCAACATTGACTATTCTGTTTTTAAACTGATAGTTTATCTTGAGTTTAATAATTACCAGTTGCAAGCTAAATAAATTTTGAAGTTCTATATAATTTGTTTAAATAGGAAAAGTTAGTTGAAATTAGTCACATTTTTGCCAGATAATCTAAGGAATATAAAGCGAAACAATAAAATGTAATTTGAAAGGCGTCAGAATAGCGCAAAAGGATAGTTATAGAGGAAGGGATAGACATAACGATATATGAATTGTTAATAAAAACCTTGAATACAAAATCTCCCCCGGTAAGTGATAAATCTTTGATCCTCAGCAAATATGATAAGATTGGACCATTGGGAAATGGTCCTGGTTCCCATGAAACAGATATCGTTGTATGATCAACAGCAACAGCTCTTACAATTGATGGTTTTGATTTGGGTGCACCCTGTGGTAGTGTTGTAATGATGACACTTTGTTCTGATACCAGCACTTCATCTTCTTTTCGTGATAATGGCAAAGCGACTCGAAACTGAAATAAAAAATGTAATTAATTATCGATTTTTTTTCTGATACAAGTTTTATACTTACTCTATATTTTGTATACGGCTGTAAATTATCAACTCGTACAGTTGAGTTCAAGCCCATACTTTGATTTCTGCAAAATTTCCAGTCGCCATCAACTTCTTCATAACGCCATTGTACTAGATAACTTTTAGGCACAAATGGTTTTCCACGGGTCAGTTCGATGAGTTTCGATGGTATTTCCCACTCTAAAGTTAATGATGTGGCATTTAAAGTATCTGGAACTAAAGCTGGAGCAGCTGGTGTGCCAACTTCAGCTCGTAGCCATTTGAAATATCGACTCAAGGCATCATTGCATCCCATAACACAATACATTTCCTTGGGTTCCAAATTCTCGTCATTGCTTCGATTCTGTGAGGTAAATATTTTTAAATGATCAGTCATAACTTATTTTGACTTATAAAATAAAATTTTTAAATAATCAAAACCCATGGAAATTCCCAATTAAAATCCAAGTGCAGATTTATTTATTACTCAGTACGAAGTTTTTTTCTTTCTTTTGTGGTTGGGAGGTGAAGCCTATTTACGCTCCTAGTGTGGGGCCCCCATACGCGCACGACATCTGGACTACCTACTAAATACCTCGCGTATCAGCCTGAGAACCTAATCTGGAACCATGTGACACATTACTACGGGCTAAGCCTCGTTTTACTACTCCGTGAGGCGCCTTCAAGTTGGGGGACCCCTCGTCTAGCGGGAGAGGAGAGCGAAAGAGGGATTGCTAGACAGTCGATCCCCTAGCCCCGACGTCTACGGCTGCTGTGAGTCTGTTTTATCTATTACGACTGCCCGAGCATAATGTAGCACATGGTTCCATTTGTCAACCGATCGAAGCATCTCCCCAATTAGACTATCCAGGGAGCACTATACTGTGACCCTGTAGAGATTCCGGTGCATCCTCTCCCATCTTATACATGCAAAAAATATGTGGCAGGCATCGTCTTCCTCTCTTGGGCAAAACCTATTATCAGTTAGTGGGTCAGGTAGAAGTCAGTTTAACATTGCGTTCGACTGAGCCACAGTCTTGCAGTGCACAGTCCATTGTCCCTTCATGCTGTTCACTTAGGACTGCTGCCAATCATTGAGTGAACATTGTCTTTTCCACGTGAAACCGTCTTCCTTCTACCTTGGTTTCCACGTAGGTAGAACGTCCGGCGTTCTCTAGCAAGGAGGTCGATAGGTATCACGTCTGGAATGACTAGTGCCGCTGAATTCGAGACTACCAGATGTGAAGATGCAGCCATTAGTGCTCCTCTTCTCTGTACCTGTGCCAAGCGTTTTCGGTACAGCTTGTTGCTTAGAGTATCGCCCCATGTTTCTGCTACATACAGTAGCACCAACTCTACGGATCTCATGAAAAGTCACCTTCTTGATGAGCTGGGTCTCCCACGTTCTCCATTAGTTGACTCAGAGCTAATACGGCCAAAGCAGTTCTGTTGGATCAGAATCCAATATAATTATGAAACATCAATTATTATTTGTAAAACTACCTAAGCTATGTACTCCAATGGACATTATTTTGAATTCGTTCGCGCTAATAAATGCGCAATCCAAGCTGTACTAATTATATTTTACAATTAGCTTATAACTTCACTTAGTATACGAAAATATAAACATGGCAACACTGTAAACATGACAGCGTGCAGTTCGTTTTGTGATTCGAGGAAGGAAGGTCGAACTCGCCGACTAAAACTTGTAACCTAAATTCCGTGTAAATTAAAACCTTTAGTAAAATAAAATAATAAATAGAAAAGCCTATTTATTTCAATTTATTTTTGGTCCGTCGAGCCGGATACGGCAGTTTCGTTTGTAGTTCGATTTCGATAATCGATCGGGATCAAAAAAGACATTTTTTCGTCGGGAATAGTTCACTAAAAACCTAACAGTAAGATTTCGGTAATCGATCGGAATCTGAAAAGAACAGTTTTTTCGTCGTGAACAGTTCAATCAAAACTACTAGTAGATTTCGGTAATCGGTCGGAATCCGAAAGAAAAGTTATTTTTTCGTGGACATTTGTATAAAAACTCAAACTGTACGTGATCGAACGTGCCCTAGTGAATTTTAGAGGTCAAATCGTGACATTAAACAGTTTGATTGTGTGAAGATGACTAGTGAGTCTGAAGACAATGGAGATGATCGGAAAGTTCTCGAATCAGTAAATAAACTGAAAAGAAAGCGGGCCGCTGCGCAAGGAAGCATCACACGCGTTAAACGGATCATTGATTCAAAGGGTGAGAAATTAAATATTCATGAGCTTAACACGAGGCTAGAGCTCTTGGAGAGTTCGTTTACGACGGCTATGGAGACCCATCTTGAAATCGAAGATCTTGATGATGATGCGGCCCAAAACGCAACTAAACTCGCGGAACTGGAAGATTTATATTGTGGAACTAAGGCAGCCATTCTTGGGTACTTAAATCGATCAAGACCAAGTAAGGATGTTTCTAATACGACAGGCACATTTTTAACACCTCGATCGCGGTCTAAAAATCTTCCGCGTCTCAAATTGCCACTTTTTAATGGTGAGCCTACGTCATACTTAGAATTTTGGAACAAGTTTAAGTCATTGGTTGATAATGATGACGAGTTAGAGGATTTCGAAAAATTCCAGCATTTAATCAGTTGCTTAGGCGAGAAGGTGCGAAAAATTATCGAACATTTAAAAGCGACTCCTGAAAATTACATTCTTGCGAAAACGTTATTGGACAAACGGTTCAATAATCCCGCATTAATACTGACGGGTCATGTTCGACAGTTATTCGACCTTCCTGCAGTAAATTCGACAGCAGCGTCTCAGCTACGACAATTATCTGATAGTGTTATGGCCCATATTCAGTCAATGTCGTCATTAGCTAAGCCCGAGCAAACATATCACGGTTTATTATTGCATCTGGCATTACAAAAAGTCGACTCGGAGACGCGACTAAAATGGGACGAGATTCGTGATTTAAAACGTTTTCCTGAATGGGATGAATTTTCGGAATTTTTAAACAATCGCTGTCAAATTCTTGAAGCTCGCGCGATGGATGGCAGTAATCATCAAAATGAATCGGCTTCGGCACCGCGGCCGTCTTGTTCTAACGCAAAAAATCGCACAGTACTCATATCGGCGCGGAGTTCGTGTATCATTTGTAGTGCAACAGACTATTACATTCAAAAATGCCCACAGTTCACAGCGAAATCACCCGTCGAACGGTATTGGGAGGTAAAACGACGATCGCTTTGCATTAACTGCTTAACAAAGGGTCATACGACCAAAAACTGCACAAGGTTGAAATGTCGAATTTGTGCAGGTGCTCACCATACCTTATTACATCGGGATCAATCGAAGCAAGTGGAAAACGTTAATTCGGACGTCAAGGTTGTGCCTTCAGAGCACGACGTTAGCACAAGTCATGCAAATAATTCATCGTTGATCATATCGTCGTCGTCGTCATCGGAATTTTATGTGAGTTGCGACAATGAAATAAACCACGTAATTTTAGCAACTGCAGTAATCTATATAAAGGATAAAGTGGGATCTTTCGTGCCCTGCAGAGCGCTCTTAGACTCAGCTTCGCAGTTAAACATAATATCGGAATCGCTGTCCAACCGATTGCAGATAAAGAAACAAAAGGTCAGCGAGTCTATTAGCGGGATTGGAGCTGTGAGTGCTGTTGCTAAATTTAGAACTAACACAACTATTAAATCTCGTGTTAACAACTTTGAAACTAGTTTGGAAATGATAATTTTACCAACAATAGTGGGCCCTCAACCCCACTGTTTTTATAGTATCGATAATTGGAACATTCCAAAAAATTTGCCACTTGCTGATCCACATTTTTATGAAAGTCAAGGAATAGATGTTTTGATTGGAGCATCTGTCTTTTTTGATCTTCTTTGCGTTGGCCAGATCAAACTCCAAGAAACCGAGCCAACTTTACAGAAAACCTTATTGGGCTGGATAGTGTCAGGATGTTGCAAGAATATGAAATATCGAAACAGTAACGTGCTTTGCAGTTTAAAGGCCGTGACTGAGGACTCAGAACAATCAGTGCTGCAACTTTTGGAAAAATTTTGGGTACTGGAATCAACTGAAATGGATAATCAAAAATGGAGTTTGGAACAGCAAGATTGTGAAGATCACTTTCGTCAGACCTATCGTCGAACAGCAGATGGACGATTTATCGTTAAATATCCCATTAAGGACGACCTCTCGAAGTTGGGCAGTTCTTACGACATCGCACTTCGACGGTTTTCGAACCTGGAGCGCAAACTGAGAAAAGATCGAGAATTAAACGAACAGTATTCTGCATTTATGAAGGAGTATAAAGACCTAAATCATATGGAGCTCATAGACACTGAAGATCGAAACCGAGTACGTTATTGGATCCCTCATCATTGCGTTTTGAGACTGGAGTCTTCGACAACGAAACTTCGTGTAGTATTCGATTGTAGCTGTCGCACTAGTACAAATATATCGCTAAATGAAATGATGATGGTTGGGCCGACTATACAGGCCGAGCTTTTCGATATTCTCATTCGTTTCCGTTTTCATAAATATGCTTTAACCGCGGATATATCGAAAATTTATCGTCAAATAATTATAGATGACGATGACAAATACACTCAGTGCATTATCTGGAGAAATCACTCATCAGAAGAAATACGTCATTACAAGCTAAACACAGTTACTTATGGTACAGCCGCAGCCCCATTCCTAGCTACTCGTTGTCTGCAGGAACTTTCAAACTTATATGGAAAGGATTATCCAGCCGGTGCAACTACTATTCGTCGTGATTTCTACATGGATGATCTCATAACCGGGGCTGACTCGACCGAAGAGCTTTCAAAGATTAAATCGGAGGTAAAGTATATTCTATCAAAGGCAAAGTTTGATTTGAGAAAATGGTGTTCGAACGATGAATACTTGCTGAAAGGCGATCCGGTAGAGGATCTAGCAATGAGTTGCTCATTCGAAAAGTCGAATAGTATTAAAACTTTAGGAATTGTTTGGCAACCCGTACCAGACTTATTTAGTTGCTGCTATAAACACAATATCGATGGAAGAAAAATAACAAAACGCACAGTTTTATCGGATGCTGCGAAAATTTATGATCCATTGGGAATCATTAATCCTGTAACAGTCATAGCGTAAATATTCCTACAAGACCTCTGGAAATTAAAAATAAATTGGGACGAGTCATTGCCTACAAGTTATCATCAACATTGGGAAACATTTAAGGGACAGCTAAGTTTAATACAAAATATAAAAATTCCTCGTTTAGTACTTGCAGATCCGGAAAAAACAACCTTGGAGTTACATGGATTTGCCGATGCCTCGCCCAAAGCATATGGTTGCTGTATATACGTTCGTTGCATCGCATCTTCTGGAGCAATATCTGTAAAATTGTTATGCGCGAAGTCTCGAGTAGCGCCCGTGAAATCGATCACCATACCTCGATTGGAACTCTGTGGAGCTCTACTTTTGGCGGAGCTAATGGACCAAGTTCAAAAAATCATCAATAGACCTATTCAGGATGTTTTCAGCTGGACTGACTCTACGATTGTCCTGGCATGGCTTGCTGATCATCCGTCTAGTTGGAATACTTTCGTGGCGCATAGAGTCGCCAATATACAAGCGTTGTCATCGAACATGAGATGGAAACATGTACCCACAACTTCTAATCCTGCGGACATTGTTTCCAGAGGCATGCTCCCCGAATCGCTCGTAGATTCAACTCTTTGGTTCAATGGCCTGATTTTTTAATGGAATCCTTTGATAAATGGCCTATTAGAAATCAATCGACAGCGAATGTTCCGGAGTCCAGAAGAGTTAAGATCGTCCTTGCCGCAACTATAGTTGATCGGGAAGACTTAACATCAAATGTAAAATTTATAAATGACTATCAAAAACTTCGTCGCGTATTTGGATTCATTTTGCGATTTGTGAACAACTCGAGACGAACAGAAGATAGGAAAATAGGTCCTTTTTCAACGGAAGAGCTCGACACTTCGCTACATCGAATTATTTGGACCGTTCAGAATCAGGAATTCGCTAAAGAAATTAGACTACTTGAAAGTCAATTGAAAAGTCCTTTAAGGAGTTCTATTGCAAATTTAAACCCTTTCCTAGATAGCAATTCCAAGATAAAACTACTAAGAGTAGGAGGACGTCTACAGAACGCAGACATTGCCTATGAATCGAAACACCCAATCCTTTTGCCTAAAAACCATCCATTTGTCCTTTCTCTTGTCAAACATTATCATGAACAAAATTTTCATGCAGGTCCTCAAGCATTAGTTGCTGCCATCCGCCACTAATATTGGATCGTTAACGCCAGAAGCTTTGCAAGACAAGTAGTGCATCAGTGCTATCGTTGTTTTTGTTCACGGCCGCAAGTCTCACATCAACTAATGGGCAATCTTCCAGCTTCTCGGTTAAAACCAACTCGGCCTTTTCTCGTTTCTGGAGTCGATTTTTGTGGTCCAATTTGCGTGCATCAAAAGGACAGAGGAAATCGTTCGTATAAGGTTTATATTGCAGTGTTTGTTTGCTTCGCAGTCAAGGCGGTACATTTAGAGGTCGTCTCGGACTTGACATCGCAAGCCTTCATTGCAGCTCTAAAAAGATTTATCGCTCGAAGAGGTCACTGCCGTCACCTGTACTGCGATAATGGAACCAATTTCGTTGGAGCAAAGAGAGAGATGAGAGAGCTTCATCAACGTTTCAACAGTCAGCAAACTCAAGATTCGATTATCCAGCTGTGTACCGATGACGGAATCGAGTTTCATCACATACCTCCTTGAGCACCATATTTCGGCGGACTCTGGGAGGCGGCGGTTAAGATGGCCAAGACGCATTATATCGTACTTTTGGACTTGCCTCTCTGACCTATGAAGGATTGTCCACGGCCGTAACTCAAATCGAAGCGATCCTAAATTCTCGGCCGTTAACTCCACTTTCCGAATGATCTGAACCCACTAACGCCAGCACATTTTTTAATTGGCGAACCGTTGAACTCGCCAGCCGAACCCGATGTTACCAACGTTAACATTTCTCGTCTATCTCGTTGGCAGCAATTATCCTGGTTACAACAGCAGTTTTGGTTACGTTGGTCCAAAGAATATCTCTTACAACTGCAACAAAGAGGCAAATGGCATACAGAAACGAAAAACATCCAATTGGGTCGATTAGTCGTCGTCGTCGATTCCAGTCTACCACCACAACGATGGCTAGTAGGTCGTATAATTGAACTCCACCCAGGTGCGGACGGGCTAGTCAGAGTGGTTTCCCTTAAAACCAAGTTGGGAACTCTGCGTCGGCCAATCGCCAAGGTATGTCCTTTACCAAGTAGCGACCTGGAGAATTGAAGGCAGTAGCCGTTCAAGGTTGGCGGAATGTTGGATCAGAATCCAATATAATTATGAAACATCAATTATTATTTGTAAAACTACCTAAGCTATGCACTCCAATGGACATTATTTTGAATTCGTTCGCGCCAATAAATGCGCAATCCAAGCTGTACTAATTATATTTTACAATTAGCTTATAACTTCACTTAGTATACGAAAATATAAACATGGCAACACTGTAAACATGACAGCGTGCAGTTCGTTTTGTGATTCGAGGAAGGAAGGTCGGACTCGCCGACTAAAACTTGTAACCTAAAATCTGTGTAAATTAAAACCTTTAGTAAAATAAAATAATAAATAGAAAAGCCTATTTATTTCAATTCAAGTTCTATCAGTCGTTGCCCTGATTTGGTCAGAAAAACTTGTCTTCGAGTCAATCAATAACCCCAAGTATTTTATTGATGGTTTCAATTTAACCAATACTGATCGTCCTTACTCTGGAGATTCTCTTCATTGTCAGGATGACCATTTCCGTTTTTTCCAGTGTAAGTAGTCAGTCCTCCAGGTAGTCCCTCAAAAGCCATATAAAATATTCTGGAACGAGAAAAGGGCTTTTCAGCGTATCCAGAATATTCACCCATCTAGTGGAGTTGAAGGCGTTTCGAACATCAGTTTCAGCCATGTGAAGAGTGGGCACTGGACTCCTATTTTACCGTGAATGGGGTTATCGTGGACGGGATGGGAGAAATTGTCCGGACAATCAATATGCGGGGCTTGTGTAGAGCACCAAGGTTCCGCGTAACTAGCTTATAGCCAATGCCCTACGGATCCCTGCTTACATTGTTGACTAGATGTTGTAAGCAATGAGCCTCACTGCTGTTTTTCATTTTACGAAGGTATTTCCTGGCCAATTTATATGATATTCGATTGCTTTAGTATTGCAGTCTCCCCCAACGAGTACGTGGCTATCTGCGTTTGAGACAGCGTCCTCAAAAGCATTAAGATTAGCTTGAAACAATGATATCGGTTCGTTCGGCCTTAGGTGCACACTAAAGAATGTAGTCTTTGAACACCGAACCAACAGAAAACAACCCTTCCGTTCATAGCTCTTCATTAGGAAATCAGCACTGCTCTGACCCCAGGTGGTGGCAGTTGTGGTGGTTTCCACTGATCAGTGGCAAGTCAGCTTGGGTGTCTGTTGCAAACTGCTCGAGTAGATTTTGAGCGAGTGTGCTCCGATGTAAATTAGTCTGCAGAATACGGCTCATTGCAAAAGCGCTCTAGCTTTGGTTAGGGCTTCCTAGAAAATCCGGCATTCGCCTACACCTAGCAAGTATAACAAATCAATTGGCCTTGGGTCAGTGTCTTGGCAGAGGATACAGTGTGTCTCTTCTGTGCACGTCTCCTTTTTATGTCCTGTTTTGCCACAATTATAGCACAGGAAGCTCCTGTCGATCCCATTATAGCTCGTTGCAGTATGCCTGTATCGGAGGACCCAAAAACAGAGGGATGGATTGCTCATCGCCTTATTCTTCAAATAACCAAATCTTTCTATCAACTGTTTGGCGTATTTTTCTGTGGTGGTGACAATGGCTATACGCTTACCCCTATTATTTGGATTGGTCAGCTTAATTTTCGCTCCACTCAAGCTAAGAAAATTTTATTTTAGGCATCTTCTATCTCGGGTGAATCTGTAACACAGTAAATATTTCTGATTTCGAGAGCAGTCCTAGGTTCAAGCGAGGCTACGATTGCCTTTTCTTCAAGGACATTTTTGCCCACATTGTGGAGTGCATCTTTGGCAGTTGCTTCGGGTCTGAACTCCATCAATAGGTCACCCGAATGAGCCGGCCGTATGGTTTTTATGGCAGTTTGTATTTCTTCCAATTTTACCATTGCCTTTATCTCTCGGAGAACATTCGCATACAATCTACCATTGGTGGCTTTGATCAGTATCGCTTGCCTAATAGCTTTGCGCCGCTTTTTATTCCTTATGTTGAGGCTTACTTTTTCTGCTCTTGGGGTAGCAATTTACGCTGTTTTTTGGCTGCTTTTTCAGCTACCTTAGATAGCGTTTCCTGGAAACCCTCCCCCAATGGAACCTGAAACTCTCCTTGCCCCTTCTCAGCTTTTTCCGGTCCCAAGTCAACCTTTTGATGTTAATAAACGTTGGGAAGACTACCACGCCTTCAAAGAGCTTAATATTTTGCTCTACTCTTGCCTTGAGCCATCTGTGCCTGTAATGGCCTATTCGAGCTAGGAGTTGCTCCAGCTTCAAAGCTCCATTTTCAATCATCTTGCAAAGGTGCGGTTGTATATCGCAGGTGGCAACGATGTATGTCACAATCAATTCCGTTTTAGGGTAGTGCCGCTTTTCTTTGGAGCGGTTCAAAATGATTGAATCGCTCGGTGTTTTCTCTGCAGGGTTTTCTCGATATTTTTTTACATTTTATTCTGCCACTCAGAATTTCCCGTATGCCAATAATTACAAATACGCCTACAGATCTTCGACTAAACCCTACTTATACGCCCTTTGTAGTGATTACCAGTAACTTTTACTTTTTTGTAAAAAGCTGACGTAAGAGGGTGAAGCCGAGTCTTCCGCACCTGAAAATGGAATCGAAAGTAATAACCATGCCACCGGAATGGATGTTAGGTGACGGGCTAATTCTCCGTTCCTGGAAAATCCTGCTTTGTTTCGAAATCTGCAACACAGCCTTGGGCATCGGCCTCTCAACTGAAAAAAGGACTATAGCATTGAATCCCGGAATGTCAGGCTGAACCCTGGCGTATTGGTAATCCAGGAAACGATTTGAAATGGAAGTGATATTCAAGATATATGACTACACGCAATATTCAAAAGTGGAAAGCCTGCTGGAAAACGCGGATTCGAAGTAGCCTTTATTGTGGATAGAGAGTTCACATCGTACGTTATTGATTTTAAGCCAGAGAATGATTGTGTGCGATCCGTATAAAAGCAAAATTCTTCGAAATTTCGCACAGGCCGAATAAAAGGATGAAGAAGCGAACAAAACGTTCTACAATAATCTGAAAAGATTATTCGACTTATAACTCAAGAAGAGCAAAGGAAAAGGTTTCCTTTATCATCAAATTACACTTTGAATATTTTTGAAATATTAAAATTGATGCTCGTGTCTTGCCTAAGCTAACAACATTAATTCCATCCGCCGGTGCACCAACATCAACATTGCCTCATCTAGAGGGTATGCTACTGGTTGATCCCGATTTTTCTGAACCGAGAAAAGTTGATCTTATACTATGAGCAAAAATGTATGGCCAGCTATTGGAAGGCACAATAAAAAAAGGTCCAAGAACGCTCAACAAATAAAATGGAGCTGGATTATCTCAGGTGCTCACGTAAAGAAGTTTCTATCTACTCCTTTTCAATTGATCATGATCTTCATTCATTATTGGAATAGTTTGGGCATCAAGAAGAAGTCATATCAACAAAGACACATGTTTTACCATTGAAAGATGAAGAATGTGAAAGCCACTTCGTGGAAGCTTACCAACGATATAATACTGGACGCTACTTGGTAAGACTTCCATTTAAAGAAAAACTTGGTAGCATTGGTGATTCCAAACATTCAGCATTACGAGTGCTTCATCATATTTTTCATAAATTTGAAGTAGATCCAACCCTTTACGACGCATGTTTTAAAGGATTATGAAAAATTGCACCATATGAATCGTGTAGGAAGTAATCTAGGTATTCTTTGGGAGGGCTGAAGGCCGGGGACTAGTGAGGAAACCGAAGAAACGCTGGTCTGACTCGGTCAACCAAGACAGTTCATTGCTGCTCGGATTTCGAAATTGGAGGACATGGTCAATGGAACGAGAAAGTTGGAGTCGCTATTTGCAGGAAGCGAACGCCCGACAGGGGCTGTAGTGATATAAAGAAGAAGAAGAAGAAGAAAGTAATCTAAAATCGAGATCAGTATTCTACCTTCCTCATCATGGAGTTATTCGAGAAAGCAACTCTATGACTAAATTAAGAGTCGTCTTCATGGATCATGCAAAGTTTCAGGAGGAGTTACCCTATATTGGGCCAAAGTGCCAATTGGACCACTTCGATATACTTTTTTGAATACGAACCTTTAAGCATATTTATTCTTCTGCTATAGAGAAAATGTACCGCCAGATCTTAGTCCATCCTGATAATTACAAATATCGAAGAATTTTATGGAAAGATAGTAGCAAAATAGAGGGTGATTCATAACAAGTGTACACATGTGAATGGGCCTTAACTCTTAATTATCACCAACTTCCATATATTGACAGATTATGACAGTTTGGTCTTTTACAATTCTAACCATGGCGTCATACACATCACCCGAATGTTTTATTATTGTTAAAACTTTTTACAAAAATAATGAATCGCCTGTGCAAACATTTCGCGCTCTACTCGTACATGAAACCGAATAATTTCACGAAATGGACCCATAAATTGGCCGGCGAGATCGTGTGATTTGACCCCTTGTGACTTCTTCCTTTAGAGATTTCTGAAAGATCGTGTTTACACTGATGCTCCCCAGACTACTGAAGTATTAAAAAACAATATTCGAGCCAACATACGCCTAATAACGCCGGAAATGTGCGAAAAAGTCATCGAAAATTACAATCATTGTTTGATGGTCTGTTAAGCAGCACGAGGTACACATATGCCCGAAGTAATGTTTCATATTTAATTGTAAGGGACCAAATTTTCATAATAAATAAACATTACAGCACAATCTTCACACAAACTATGCTATGCCAGATGAGTCGCGCTTGGTCGGTTATGCGGATGATGTTGCGGCTCTGGTCGCCGGACGCACCGTTGAACAAGCGCAACTTAGGCTAGGTATGCTAATGCGCCGAGTGAGGGACTGGATGACTGCTCGCGGGCTCAGTTTAGCACTGGAGAAAACCGAAGTGGTCATCTTGACAAAAAAGAGAATCCCTAGAGTAAGGATGATCAGTATTGGAGATATACAGATCGAATCGAAGCCAGCGGTGAAGTACCTTGGGCTACTGATCGACTCGAAGATGAGTCTCTGAGCAAATCAGGGCAACGGCTGAGAAGGCTGCTTCGGGAATATCGGCCCTGAGTCGACTTATGGCCAACGTAGGGGGACCCAGCCCATCCAGAAGACGCCTCTTGATGAGTGCTGTAGGGTCAGTGCTACTGTACGGAGCAGAGGTATGGGGCGACGCTCTCAGCAGGGAGGTATACCGAAAACGATTGGCACAGGTACAGAGAAGAGGAGCACTGAGAATTGCATCTTCGTATCCAACAGTCTCCGACTCGGCGGTGAGAGTGATTGCAGGCGTGATACCTGTCGCCCTCCTTGCTAGAGAGCGCCGCGCTATTTACCTGCGCCGAAACGAGGATGCGAGGGAGATGGTTGTCCGCGAGGAGAGACAACGCTCGCTCAACGATTGGCAGCAGTCTTGGGTAAATTGCACGAAGGGAAGGTGGACTGCGCGCCTCATCCCGGATGTGAGACCGTGGCTAAATCGAAGGCATGGTGAGACTGACCTCTATCTGACCCAGCTTTTGAGCGGGCACGGGTGTTTTCAGTCTTACCTGCACAAGATCGGCAAGTCACGGTCTCCCGATTGTCGGTTTTGCCCAGGAGAGGAGGACAATGCCTGTCACACATTTTTTGCGTGTACCAAATGGGCCAGGCTGCGAAGGGAACTCTACAGGGAGACGGGAGAGCTCACCCCGGATAATATAGTTGCGGTGATGCTCGAATCGGTTGACAAATGGAACCAGGTGGCACATTATGCTCGGGCAGTCCTAAAATATAAAAGGGACTCACAGCAGCCGGAGGCACTGGGGCTGGGGGATCGCTCTTCTGGCAATTCCTCTTCCCCTCTCCCCTCTCGCTAGGAAAGGGACTCCCCAGCTTGAAGGCACCCCACGGCGTAACAAAACGAGACCTGGCCCGAAGTAATGTGTCAAACAGTTCCAGGCTAGGTTCTCAGATTGACAGGGGAGGTGTTTAGTGGGTAGTCCAAAGGTATCCTCCATGGGAGTCCCACACTGCCAGGCTCGGCGGGCATAAATGCCTTCACCTCCCTACCACAAAAAAAAAACTATGCTTTTTTTCGACAAAAATGTGTACACTTGTTATGAATCACCCTACAGTTGAATTTAAGCTTGCCATTCTTACTTATGGCTTGGCTTGCACCCCTTTTCTGGCTCTGCGATTTTTTTTTTCCAATTAATCAAAGATGAAGGCCCAAAATATCCAGGTGCAATTAATGTTCTATTGAAATAGCGATATGTGGATGAAATTTTTGGCGGATCCGATACCATCGAGAAAGCCCGTCACCAAGTTCAAGAAGTAAATAATCTCTGCATGGCAGGCGGGTTTCCATTAAGAAAATGGATCAGCAATAATCCTCAAGCAATTAAGCATATTTATTCAGATTTCCGAATAAAAACCGACTTCATCCTCACCAAGGATCAAGTTGTTCCTAGTCTAGGACTTTCATGGAATTCATCTCACTTGATATAACATATTCCAGTTCAACATCACTCACATATCGTTATAAAGAGTAAAAAAGTGATTAGTTTCATCAAGAATAACTTAGTTTTTTGTTCACTATTTATTAAAACAGAAAGTTAAAAAGTTCTTGCTGATTCAATAACGCCATAAGAAATCTCAAATGCCCAACTGTTTTGGATCAGGAATTTACAATAACAACCTCTATCAAATGAAATGAACACTATCTAAAATTAAAGAGCATCCAAAATCAACACCAAGCATAAGGCTGCTTCTGGCCATTGACGGCCAAGGATCACTTCATGTTGGAGGTTGCCTAAGAAATTCACTATTTCCATCAGCAGCAAAACATCCATATATACTACCTGCACAGTCCACCTAATCAATACAAATTATTCAGGATGCACATCATCGAACATTACGTGGTTCCACACAAGAAACTTTGTCATACATATGCAACTCATGCTGGATTCTCGGAGGTTGAAGGCCAGTCCAATTTTTAGGGTTTTGTAAAATAACTTTACAAAACCCTACTAAAATCGCGCCTGTCTGTCCGTCTGTGTGTCACAGCACTTTTCCTCGCAAACCGTATAAGCTACAAACATAAAATTTTGTATATAGGTGTAAAGTGGTGCCCTCTTTAAAGTTGCACTACAAAAAAATGTTACATGGTGCTTAAGGGGTGCCTTTCTATATAGGGGAGTGGTCCCCGGAAAAAAAATGCAGATCAAAGGTAGCCAATATGGGTATCAAATGAAAAGTCTTGATGAGAACTTTGGAAAACTGGTATTTTTTGTTTCAGGGGGCGCACAAGAAGGAGAAATACACGAAAAATTTGTGTGACGTGATCTTATACTGAAATCGATCCCTAATTTTTAACACAAATAAACAACAACAGTAAATGTAGCAATAATGAGATGAAACTAAAAATTAAGTAACGAAAAACACAAAAACAGAAACAAACACGAATAATTTAAACATCGTCACTCAGCCACCAATACCTAGATTACAGGGTCTGAGCTCGACCAGCCTCAATAAATCTAGAAAATGAGTATCTCTATTGGAATTGTTGGTGTCGTGAACTCAAATTCGGAGGATATTTTATCTTCCTATTGGCGATATATGATTGGGACGCCGTCAGGATCAAAAACATATCAATTCATGTTCAAATACACGAATGCTTCTGAAGGAACGAAGCCAGTATCGAGGCAAGTCGCAATATATCCCTCTGTAGGGTGGAACGGCTGTGAAATCCAAGGGTTTTCACTCACAGTCACAGATCTCGCGATATGATTCCGCAGAAGTTTCAATATGAAGATATCGACTCTTGTTACTTTCGCAGTTTGATAAATTTTTCTATTCGATGTATAGTACTTTCAATCCGTCTCAGGCTTTCTGTACAAACCGGTGCATGTACAAAGACATTTCCTTTCGAAAATCCTTAATATTTCCATAGTACTAGCACTGTGGTTGTACCAGATCTGACATCCATATGTCATGTGATTTTGACATGTTCAGTATGTAGCTGACCCATACTAGCTTGTCTCGTCGTCAGTTCTATTTAAGGAAGTTGACTTATGTTCAGTGCAGGAGTCTCATTTGGAATTTATTGCACCATTTTTATTAATTTAAAAAAAAATCAGTTTCAGTCATTTCACACACATCACAAGCGGGCGCCCGGCGAGGATGTAGGTGAGTGCATTTGTTCGTTTTACTTATTTTAATTTGTGTCAGTAAATTTGTTTATTTAAAAAGATACATAAGAAATTGTTGTTCATTACTTAACAAAATGCATGCCCCCTTTGAATATTATGAGAAGTAATAATTGAACTCGAAATTTAGCGAGAAGGAGGTAGTAATTAGATGAATTGCCGTAAAAAGTCAGTATTGAATTGATTAAATTTTGCTTAGGACTTGGAATGGTTGTTTGTACCTGTTCACTTGCTTCAAATATTTTTGCAATAGCGTCAATGAATTTTGTACAGTAATTACAATGAAACGCGACTAGTAAATGAGTAAATAAGTATATTCGGTCTTTCTATTTCGCCGAACCGGATCGGGTACAGGACCCGCAACGATGGCAGGCTCGTCCACTGAAATGGGCTAGCCATCAGGCACCCTCAGCCCTTCTTTTGTTTAACAGGGGCTCTTGCCCGGGTAGACTGGCCTTCCGCTCACGTGCCCTTTTATGGTATAGAGGTATGTGATTCCATCACATAATGCCATAACATAAATTGGCCACTTTTGTATTTCTCCTTTGATGGAAAAATTCATGCAAATTAAGTTTGTATGAGATTTTCACTCAAATGAGAACTACATAGCCACGTTTGCGTATGGATCTTGATCCGGTTGGGAGGATGCGAGGGGGCACCGCTACCACCTGGATGCCCCACTCTTATTTGCGGACCATAAGTATCGTCGGTAACGACAAAGTCTCCTCAAGTCCGTCCGTTTTTCCAAGGCCCTAGATTGTCCTCTGAACTAGCGTGTTTTTAGTCCTTACCCGGTCACCTCCTTTCTCCACTCCAGTCGAGAATCAAAGAACTTCTCCAAATTTTGGAGGGAAAAATGTTTTCGTAGTGGGTCTTATGCTAGGGAGAAGGAGCCCACCCCACGACACCGCAACGCATTCACGCGTCCCCAGACAAGGCCAATCTCGGACATATATCTACCATTTTCATTACAATTGCTCTGAACGATTGTAGCTTCTCGGCCTGCCGTATAGATGATCAGATCATAAGCAAACGCTACCAATGATCATATTGGCGACACATTAAGCCGCTCAATAGCTTGTGAATGAATATTGAGAAGAGCAGAGGCGCAGTAACTGTTCCTTGTTGTAGATCACTCAAGAATTTGAAGTTGCGTATTGTTGTCAGATTTCCATCAGTTACAACAAATGATTTCCCGTATAACATATTGCACATCAAGACGACAAGGTGTCTGGGGAACCGTTCCTGAAGGAGTTTAAAAATAAATCCATCTAATCACACTGTATCGAAGGTTCTCTCCATATCAATGAGACATGCTCCAACACATTCTTTGTTGTTTTTTTTCCAACGGATGTCTGAGGTTACTTACGTTATCGCATGTATGGTGGAATGCCTGGCACGAAAACCAAATTGGCGATTCGGCATCAACTCATATTTCTCAATGTGGGCGTTTAATGCATTGTTTAGTATCACTTCAACACCTTGCTGATGTTAGGCAGAAAGCTGATTCTGATTCTTTTCCTTTCTTCAAGATTGGAAAACCTAAGCTTTATTCCACGCAATTGGGAAATATGAATTGCTCAACATATTGTTGAACAATATGCAATAATTTCTAATAGCAACCTCCGGCAAATTTCGGAGAACTATATTTGGAATACCGTCAGCACCACATGATTTCTTGATGTTTATCCTGCGAGATATGAAACACAAGTCTTCATAGCTGACAAAATAATCAATAAGATTCAAGCTCGGTATGAGGTCAGATTTTAATGTTTAATTTAAATGAAGAATTGATTCACCGTTCAGGCTTGATTTGAAGTCGGAAACTTTTGCTTCAGCCCTATCGAGAAGATTTATCTCATCACTTGTGACTTCAAGATTCGATACCTTCACTCGAGACTTCTTATGAAATATGATATTTACCTTCGCGAAAACGCCATCTGGGTCCTGCGGGTTAATACCCCTCAATTTGAGCTCACTCCTGAAGTATGAACGGATTAAGTTCCGGACATTCTTCAGGTGTAATTTCAGCAAATTCAACGAGGGATGGTTGTAGTCCGAAAATCGTCGATAAATATGGTTGACGCGTGTGAGAAGAAGGCTTTTCAATCTTTTCAACCTTGCGATGGTTCGTGTTTTATATCCTTCCATATTGTTTCGATGTTTAATCTTGGGAACGACTTTCTCAATAGTTTCCAATGTCAGCTTCTCTAACCTCGACACATAGAGATCTATTTCATCCTTAGTTAGATTCCTGTCATTAGGAACCATTGAGTAAGTGCTGCCATTATCAGAAGGAGGACATTGCTTCTGGTAATCCCGATTAAACTTCTACTGAAACTTTCCCCAGTCTGTTTTTTTGAAATTCAACCGATAATTCTCATGTTGAACGGGAATGAGGAAGAAATCATCCCTTTGATGATTGATTTCCATTAGGATTGCGTTATGGTCGCTATCATAAGGAAGCACCTGCAGTTTCCGTTGAGGACTATTAAAGCTGAAGTCTTGCGTCAGCAATGCAGAGGTCCAAATATGAATTTGTTCTAGGG
Source organism: Odontomyia ornata (assembly GCA_963969285.1). NCBI lineage: Eukaryota > Metazoa > Arthropoda > Insecta > Diptera > Stratiomyidae > Odontomyia > Odontomyia ornata. The sequence continues at coordinate 382,862,560 of OZ017739.1, read as the reverse complement.
TATGTTCGGAACTCCAACCTATATAGCTTACACTTGTATTCAATTTGGTTCTTTGTTGTCCACGATTTCAGGAATACACATCTTGCTTTATTGATGGCGTCCAACCATGATGTATGCTTGGCGTTCAGGTCACCAGCAAGAATATAATAACTATGCAGCCTGTTCAATTCTAGTATTTGAAACAAGGATTCGAGCTCCTCCTTGAACTTGAGAAGATTTCGACCAGTTGCATAGGTAGAAATAACGAAGAGGTTATCCCCACTTGGCAGTGAGATTTTGATAACGGACACTTCAAGAAATTCGAAGCTTTTAAATTCGACTTTTTCAATATTTTGGAAACAATAAGGTCTTCTCAACCAATATCCCGGTGCCACCTCCCCCTTGATCGTTTACCCTATCGTTTCTTACGAATGCAAAATCTTTGATTGCCATGGAATGCCATTAATTGAGGTGGGTTTCGGTGAGAAGTATGATGTCAGGCTGTTGCTTAACAATAAATTCAAGGAGATAGTCACGTCGATGTATAGCAACAATAGAGTTGACGTTGATTGATATGAGGCGAATGTGACTGGAGGACAAGTTATTTTGGGGCATTTGAAATGCCTAAACGCCGAAAACATCGAAGTTAATTTTTGAATCTTGTTTGTCGATTCTCTCCGATAAAGAATTAAGTTGCTGGTAAATTTTGAGATGCACCTCATTATTGCCACTTACATTATTTACATTATTTGCAGCATTTTCTGCTGGTCCTCCAGCGGCGAGTGCAAATAATACTCCGGGCTTGACGAAGTTGTAAGATATGACACTACGGTGTAGTTGTGTTTGCTTTGAAGCAAATTTAACTGTTGCATCTGGATGTATGAAAGTTGAGAGTTCCCTCAATGTAAACTGGTACCGAACTTGAGGGCGAATGATTGGCGCTTAAACCAATTGCCGTCTAATTGTGACCGTCAGATTAGGCCAGGAAAAGGCGGGTGCTCACGTTAATCAAGTGACACATGTTGCATCTTGATGCCCCCAGGGGGAAACTGATCTGGTAATTCAAAGCGGTGCAACTGCTATTGTTGGGTTTTTGTCTCCGATTCCAGTGAAGCCGACGGGGGCTGGCGTTGCCGAGGTACCCGAATCGCTTATCAAAAATACTAGGGCAGGAACTTGACCCGAAACAAAGTGGCTTTGTGATTGTTCGATAACAAGATCAACTCATTGCTGCGAACCTCAACCCTGGAGGTATATTCAGGTACCACGGGCAGCTGATGAGCCCTCATCTTCGGATGATCAGCTGATTGGTTGCGGCCCTTCGGGGAGTATCGTGGTGTCTGATGGTTAAAAAGAAAGGTTGGCGTTGACTTTATAGCGTCAGATATAGCTGGGTGTCGGATCTGGTACCGAACTTGGGGGCGAATGATTGGCGCTTAAACCAATCGCAGCCGAATGATGACCGTGAGGTTAGGCCTACAAAAGGCAGGTACCCGCGTTTATCACGCGACTCATGTTTTATTTTATTTTATTTTAATTCCAAATCTTACAGGCGGTTAGCCCAATTACAAGATATTGAATACAATAATGATAAAAACCAAAAACATACTGAATGAATTAGTTGGAACTGTACAAATTATTCAAACATTAACGAATTACGTGTTAAATAATTTTTCTCTTAGCAAAGACTTAAAACTAAAAAATGAAGAAGGAAATGGACCAAGCTCAAGATTATTGTGGCCTCTAGGGAGGCGCACCATAGCAGAGTGAAAATAAACATCGGTACGTGCAAAAGGAGTGACTATGGTTTGACATGATCGAGTAGTTCTTGCAGGAACCCGTAAATGTATATTTTCTACAAGATATGAGTCGATCAGACGGTGGTAAAGTTTGAACAAGAAACATTCATCTAAATAAAGACGTCGATCACAAAGAGATGGTAAACGCAAAAAGTTAAGCCGATCTGAATAGGAGCAATACGGAATTTTAAACTTGTAAAATAAGTATTTAGTGAATTTTCGCTGAACTAACTCTAAGGCGGTAGTAAGATATTCTTGGTGTGGAGACCAGATTTGGGTAGCGTATTCTAAAATACTTCGTACGAGAGAAACGTAAAGAAGGGACGCAGTGTGAATATCACTAAATATGTGGACATGACGCAGCACAAAACCAGACATTTTTGTAGCCCTATTGATAACATGAGAGATGTGTCTCTCAAACTTTAATTTAGAATCGAAGATGACTCCAAGATCCTTGGTGTTTATCATTGCAAGGATCTTGACTCCAAGATCCTTGCAATGATAAACACCAGTTGCTTAACGTAATCAGATCGTTATTCAAAATGCTGCAATCAGCAGTACTATCTATTTGTCTAAATAGTTTCAGATCGTCAGCATAAAGCAAAGATGACGAATTTAGCATAGGTGGGAGGTCAGTGATAAAGAGGATAAATAAGAGTGGTCCCAGAATAGAACCTTGAGGAACTCCTGAAGTAGGACTAAAATATGGAGACAAATTTCTGTTCAGACGCACACAACACAACCGGGAAGAAAGGTAGGACTTGAGCCAGTATATTAATATTTCCGGAAAACCATAATGATTGAGCTTAATAAGTAGGATGTTATGAGGAACTGTGTCAAAGGCCTTGCTAAAGTCCGTATAGATAGCGTCCATTTGTGCCTGAGAGTCCAGAGCTAGAGCAACACTGTTAGAGAACTCAAGTAGGTTCGTAGTAGTTGATCTGCGCGGAAGAAAACCATGTTGCTGATCATGAAAGATGGGTGTTAGCACAGGGATTAATTTGAGGTGCATAGCTCTTTCAAATATTTTTGAAAAACATGATAGGATAGATATTGGCCGATAGTTTGCGATATCAGATGGATTGCCTTGTTTGAAAATTGGAGTAATGAAGGCAGCTTTCCAACATTCAGGAAATATGCCAGCAGTTAGGCTAAGGTTGAAAAGAAAGGATAGGGGAAAAGACAAAGCAGTAGAAAGTGATTTGATAAAAAAGCAAGGAATCCCATCCGGGTCAGGGCCGACAGATCCATTTAGGTTATGGATAATTGATTCGATTTCGGGCGGAGAGAACCAAAAAGAGGACTGGAAGGTTGAATGGAAAAGTTTGGAAAATAATTACCAGCGGCTGAGGGGGCATTGAACGTTGAAGCGAAAAATTGAGCGAACAATTTTAAGATAATTTCTGGGGTGTTTGCGTGCAAATTCCCCAGAAACATTTTACTAGGCATAGGAGGAGAGGCCTTTAAGGATCGTATGTATGACCAGAAATGTTTAGGATGGTTAGACGAAATAGATTGCTCAATAGAGCAATAATAATTTTTTGGTGCACGTTTGACTTCGGTCTTCGCTAAGGAGCGCAATCTACAATACTCTAAACGAGCGTCCACTGAACAGGATTTCTTGGATATCAATCTGGCTTTCTCTTTATTTTTAAGGGCATTGTACACATCGGTAGTAATCCAGGGGGCATCAGACCGATTATTCGGTGAATATAAAGGGGTAAATTCAGTGATTTGTTCATTTAAGAGATCATAAAATTTTGCCAAAGCATCATCACATGAAAGATTATGAAAAAAATTGGGCCAGTGAATAGAGTTTAGGGCAATGGATATGGCTTCAAAATTAGCTCGATTGAAATTAAAAGATGGAGGTAAGAGTTTCTCTTTACCACGAGTTACCGGAAGATTCAGCTCTATACATAACGGAGGGTGATGGGGGTCAGGCGGGATATAAGGTTCAGCTGAAGAAATAGATATATTATTTACCAAGGCCGGGCTGACGAAAACAAGATCGAGTAGTCGATCATTTAAATTAACAATGGAATTAATCTGAGAGAGGGACAAGTAGGATAGAAAAGACAAGAAATCGAAGGAGATAGGGTTGTTCGACGTGATACGTATGGAGCTATCAAGGTTCCATAAAACTGAAGGTGCATTAAAGTCTCCACATATCAACAGAGTATCATGAGGAAATCTAGAGAGCACGTAGTTAGATATTTCATCAAAGAATACTGTGTAGGTTTGTAATGCAGAATTGCAAGGTATGTATGTAGATGATACTAATAGGTATGAACTTGGCTTTAGTGATATTCTCACCATGATACATTCAATAGGAGGAGATGGTTGAAAATCACAACAAATGGAGCTAGGAAAACATCTTTTTACACCTACCATGACTCCACCACCGTCTGATTTTGAGGAAACACTAGTGTCTCGATCACGACGAAAATATTGTGCATACCAGACAAATCGAAGTCACTCACGGAATCATTTAACCAGGTTTCGGTAATGAAGAAAATATTATCGTTGGCAATAGTGGAGGCGGTTAAAAATCTAGAAAGTTTGGTCCTTAGCCCTCTAACATTTTGATAGTAGCATTGAAGACCATTTATACTTTTTTTTGGAGGTTGGAGCGAGACGCCTTTTCCGAAAATTCATATTACGGGATGAGATGAATTCTTTTACAAGCACACCATTGGGCCAGAACTCAGGCTTCATAATAATATCCGCTTTGGATGACGAAATATCAATTTTAAAGGATGAAATGTAACGCTGCTCACCAGTCAACTTTCTGCAAGTAAGTATAGATGGAACATTACCTAGCTTTGATGTTATATGATGTTCGATTTGTTCGGAAGTCGTATGCAGCGCTAGACGAGATACGAAAACTCTTGAAGGTCGACTGATAGCCTGCAATGGCTGTGTGATGGAAGACTGGAGATCGGCATGCGTGTCAACTGGGTTATCACGATGTTCGGTAACTTCCTCAGTGAGCGCTCGAGATGTTGGTTGCTTACGTTGTTCCTGAAGATGTTGATTATTTTGCGGGACCAATTGATGTAACTCGGTATGAGATTGAGTTTTAGCCTGCTGAGCGCTTCTCTTGCTTCTTGTAGTCATTGCATAACGAGCAGATGTCGCAAGAGTTGCTGATTTTGAGGAAGTCGATGGTTGTTCCTTTTGAGCGACTTTAAGCAAGTTTGATATCTCTGTTTTTGAGGCCTCAAGTTTCTTGTGTAAACTAGAGACTTCCGAAAGGAGAGATTCAATTGTTAATTGTGCTGCCCGAAGTTTAGAGATGTACGTTGGTATAGAAAACTTTCTGCAGGTATCACAGAACCACAAAATACCTGACTCGTTTCTAGTAATGTGATCTGCTACTGGACCGGATATTTCAACACATTTTGCGTGGAAAGATAGTTCGCACAAGCCGGAGCACGTCAGAATGTTTTTATTGTTTGTTTTATCGGTGCAAGATGATGACATGCACAATGTCATTGTATACGTATAATCGACTCCAATAAAAATTCACTCAAACAACTTAACTCGTCGGAATTAACTTTTGTACATGGAATAACTCACGGTTGATGAACAGAATAACGACACGGTAGTTGAGTGCAATTTATTAAAATATTAGTCACCGCACAGATGGTACTGTTACTGTGTACAGGTGTTATAAATCGACACGGAAAAATGAATTTCACTTGAACTTTGGGGACATGAATGAAATGTTCACGCAATATGCACTATAACTGGATTCTAAGATCGAGATATTCAATTCAGACTCCAACGAAGGATGCCGACGGCAAGATGACATCTGATTATGCAACGGATGAGTAAGGTTGCAAACTTAAATAAAGGGTTGTGAACACTACTGCGCAAATTTCAACTAAGCAAATAGGTGGCAGTGAAACGCTGCTTTGTTTTCGTTTTACGATTATAATTAAAGTTTAAAGATACGAAACCCAATATTCAAAATGATATCAGAGCTGCAAAGGGAACCGAAAACACTCAATAATGAAGCAATTGCACCGTAGCTAAGGCTTGCACAATAATATCACTTATAACCGAACCAGGAATCACTATATTCGCAAGAAATTTAAAGAAAAATAAGACGTTGAAGTGAACACGGTTGAAGGTGTTGACAGTTCCTCGATCTGAGGCCGTTGTATCTTGATATCGGGAGCGTCCTCGATATGATGCCGGGTGACCAAAACACCGCAGTTGACGCAGTATAATTTGTCTTTTGGCTCCGTCCAAGCCATATGCAACTCACCGAGAGCATTTGACGCACCGATAGTGCATGGCACAGGTGGCAGCCGAATGACCAAATTGTTGACACCGCTAACAATGGTTGGCTTCTCTTTTCTGGAGGCGTTCCCACCTCGTCACTCGGAAGTTCAAGGACCTTATTTGTTGAAGGGCATTTGGACTCCTCTTTTTTGTTATTTGTACCAGGTAAAGTGGCAAATCATTCCTTTCTACGGTCAACCTTCTTATCGCAAAGGTTTTAACTGAAATAAATTCAATTTCAGGTGTAGCTTCTTTGAGCACCTGAAGAAGATCCACCGTATCCTCTCCGCAGTCTAAACCCTTCAACAAAAAGGTCTGATTCTCCTCACTTTTTGGGGTAAAGGAATGTGTGGAACCTCCCTAGAATTCAGCGCATCATTGGCTGACTTGAAATCAACCAGTGATTTCGTCCTGAAAGTTAATTTTTCGGCATTAATTCTTTTGATCTCGAAATTGGTTAGTTTATTTTCGGCTGCCAATAACCGAACCATATCTTTGCCGCTTTATCCGAACACGTTGATTGGCTTCAGCCTTTTTGGAAGCTTTTTCAGAAGAACCAGCAGAACTGCGGGCTGGTTTCTTCTCCTTATTTTTATAATACTGACTAAAATTTAAATCATTACGTTGGTTAGAATTACGTTCGATGTTTTCTTCAATTTCCATTTCTTCGGTTCATCCCTCCAGGGCTGCAAAATAGTTTTGACTCTCATTGGTGGCACCAGCACTTAGAACTTCTTCAGGAATTGCTTGCTTTGCACTTTTCTTCGCCTTTGTTACCTGTTGCCATTGATTTTGCGGCTGCGTCCTTTAAGGCTTCATCCCTTTCTTGGTGATTATCGCCAGTTTCATATTCGTCATTTCCCCAGGTTGCCCCAACGGGCTCTTCCATACCAGTGGCCCTGAAGTTTTCTTGGGTTCTTTGCATTTCTTTACTAATCAAAGTAAAATAATATTCGATAGAAATTTCTTGAGTCAATTACTTCGACAATATAAGCTTTTTCCGGTAAAAATTAACTTCGGACTGACCTTTTTTTTTTAATCAATTTAATTTTTGAAAACTGTTGACAGGAGCGATTTAAAAGACGTCTTTACCTAAACACTGCTACGATCTTTCCTTCCCCTTTTGCTAGAAGCACTCTAATTGACTTGTTTTAATCAACATGCATGACTATTTTGCTCAGACAATATGTTGTTGTCGTGAATTCATGTAAATATTACAATCAGTTCTGGAAGATTTCGGAATAAGCGATAAAGCAAGGTAACTAAAATACGCTTCGATTTTTGCAGGAAATTTGAAATAACGCCACTGGTTTATTTGAGCCTTTATCCTACACCAAACGCAAGGCCTGCGAAGTGCAGAAAAACATAGGCAAGAGTGTCAAGAATGGCATTCTTGAACTGGAGGAGCTTTTTGGCCGCATAACGCACTACAGGCGGAGGTGGCTTGCAACTGAAAAGCACCAAAAAGACACACTCTCCCTCGAGGCATCAGTGGGTCCTAGCAGCAGCAAAAGAATGGCCGGTAGCCCAATTGAAGGCGACCGTGAGAAAAGGAGGAAGGAACGAGACCATAAACGAAGTTGACACTCCAGGCGAGGAGTTTCATGTGGTGCGAAACAAGGCAGCGAAAAAAGCGGCCAAAAAGCTACTCCTAGAAAAAACAGACAAAGAGCTCAACCACGAAAAGAACAAAGAACACCCCGATATACCGCAGAAAACAAAAAGCAAACCGCAGCGCAAACCCTTGCGAGAGGCACTGCTTATTAAACCAACTAAGGGCCGAACCTACGCAGATGTCTTCCGTTAAATTAAAGGAGCGGTCAAGCCAGACGACACCAAAACTGCCATCAAAGCAGTTCGACCAACCCGGACCGGTGGCTTGCTGGTGGAATTCGGGCCAGAGGCCACAAACAAAGATGCATTCCGTGACGCGGTTCAAAAGGTTCTAGGAGATGCGGCAACGGTTGCCTCGCTCGAACCAATGGCCACCCTGGAAATCAGGGACCTCGACTGCGTCACGGCCAAAGCTGAAGTAGAGGATGCCATTAGGAGGGAGTTCCCCAGCTTAAGTGAAGTCAAGGCAAGATTGACACGTGAAAACACAAGGGGGCAACGCATGGCTATTGTCGAACTAGCTGATAAAGACGCCCAGCAAATCCTGGCGAAGGGCAAAATTAAGATAGGTTGGGTGATCTGCAGGATACGGAGAAGAGCGATCCCTATCCGCTGCTTCAGATGCTTCGAATACGGACACACCGCGTATGGCTGTAGGGGACCCGACAGGAGATCTCTGTACTACAAATGTGGTGAAACGGGGCACAAAAGTAAGGAGTGTACGAACGAGGCAAAATGCATTCTTTGCAAGGATGCTAAGCTAGCACCCGGCGACCTCAAACATGAGCCGGGGACAGGGAGATGCTGGGTTTTCAAGGAGGCCCTAACTAAAGCTAAATCGATACTCAAATGATCCGTATCCTGCAGGTCAATTTGCACCGAAGCACAAACGCCCAGGACCTACTTGAGCAGTTTGCGAGGGATAAGAAAGCTGACCTCCTGTTGCTGAGCGAGCAACATCATAACAAGGACTCGCAAGCGTGGTACCCTGACAAATCTGGTACCTCGGCTATCTGGGTTCGAGACAGCGCCCGCCTTCAGGTGCAGGGCCATGGACGCGGGGATGGTTTTGTGTGGGTGCGGTGTTCAGGGATAACATATTTCAGTGTTTGTCTGACGCCTAACGAGGCAATGCGATCTTTTCGAACCAAACTCGATGCCCTGGAGGACGCTATCTCGAACACAGAGGGCCACATGCTGGTCGGGGGAGACTTCAACGCTAGAGCCATTGAATGGGGTATGCCACAATCCGACCCAAGGGGAAAGCAAATCTTGGACATGGCGGCCAGAACAGCGCTTTTTGTCCTAAATACTGGTAACACCCCTACTTTCCGCCGCTGGGGTTGCGTAGGAACCATACCCGATGTGACACTCGCTTCGGAGTCCCTGGTACCCAGAGTACACAACTGGCGAGTACTAGAGGACTACTCGGCTAGTGATCACCAGTATATAGCTGTTGAGATTCACGACGGTGCCACTCTGCGTGCATATGCCCAAACTTCAATCCTCGGATTGAGGACTGGGAGGATGGACGTTGAGAGGTTTGCTGACGCGCTTACGGCAGGATCACCGTTGCTGGGAGCTCCGCTAGGGAGTGGAGGGCCTACAGCCAAGGACTTGGTGAACTCAACTATGAGTACCATCATAGCTGCTTGCGAGTCTTCCATGCCCCGTCGGAGACCCCGACATGGTAAGCCTCCAGTATACTGGTGGTCAAACGAGATCGCCGAACAAAGAAGCGAGTGTCACAAACTTCGGCGAGAGGCCCAGCGGGCGCGAACACGGGAGGAGGCAGACACTAGGCTAGCAGCATACAGGTCCGGCAGGAAATATCTTCGCAGGCTTATTAACAAGAGCAAGGCCCGATGCTGGCAAGACCTCGTGGACGATGTAAATAGGGATCCGTGGGGCCTTGGCAACAAGCTGGTCATGGGGAAACTTGGTGCCCTACGGAAGCCTTGTATACATGACGCGGAAAAGATGGACGCGATAGTGCGGGGACTCTTCCCCGCCCATCCCGTCCGTGTTGACGCTGTCCATGGTGAAACAGCAGTCGAGTGCCCACTCTTCACACAGCTGGAACTGGAGGAGGCAGTCCTCTCCCTGAAAGCGAGGAAGGCTCCAGGTCCAGATGGTGTTCCAGCTGAGGTTTTGCAGCTCGTCTATCACCATTGTCCTGACTTGCTGCTCAGCACATTCAACGCTTGCCTACGGGACGGGGTTTTCCCGGTACGATGTAAGGTGGCGAGGCTCGTGCTGGTCAGCAAGGGGAAGGGAAATCCCGAATCACCGTCTGCATACCGCCCGTTGTGCATGCTAGACACGGCTGGGAAAGTGCTAGAGAAACTCATCAAGGGAAGACTCACTGACGCGATTCGTGCTGCTGGGGACCTATCTCCTCGGCAGTACGGCTTTAGAGCAAGACGTTCTACCATTGATGCGATTGCAGAGGTGGTGAACGCGGTCCAAAAGGCAGAGGCATATAGTCGCACCAAGCGACGGATCGTCCTGTTGGTGACACTCGACGTCAGGAATGCCTTCAACTCCGCTAGATAGGTGGATATTCTGGACACGCTGGAAAACTCTTTTCAAGTTCCAGAATATCTAATGCGGCTTTTGAGGAACTACCTAAGGGACCGAAGCCTGCTCTACGACACGACACAGGGCCAACGAAGGATGGAAATTACATCGGGTGGTGCCCAGGGATCTATCCTTGGTCCGGACCTGTGGAACGTGTCTTACGACGGGCTACTGAGACTTGAGATGCCAGATGACTCGCGCTTGGTCGGCTATGCGGATGATGTTGCGGCTCTGGTCGCCGGACGCACCGTTGAACAAGCGCAATTTAGGCTAGGTATGCTAATGCGCCGAGTGAGGGACTGGATGACTGCTCGCGGGCTCAGTTTAGCAATGGAGAAAACCGAAGTGGTCATCTTGACAAAAAAGAGAATCCCTAGAGTAAGGATGATCAGTATTGGAGATATACAGATCGAATCGAAGCCATCGGTGAAGTACCTGGGGCTACTGATCGACTCGAAGATGAGTTTCTCTGAGCAAATCAGGGCAACGGCTGAGAAGGCTGCTTCGGGAATATCGGCCCTGAGTCGACTTATGGCCAACGTAGGGGGACCCAGCCCATCAAGAAGACGCCTCTTGATGAGTGCTGTAGGGTCAGTGCTAATGTACGGAGCAGAGGTATGGGGCGACGCTCTCAGCAAGGAGGTATACCGAAAACGATTGGCACAGGTACAGAGAAGAGGAGCACTGAGAATCGCATCTTCGTATCCAACAGTCTCCGACTCAGCGGTGAGTGATTACAGGCGTGATACCTGTCGCCCTCCTTGCTAGAGAGCGCCGCGCTATTTACCTGCGCCGAAACGAGGATGCGAGGGAGATGGTTGTCCGCGAGGAGAGACAACGCTCGCTCAACGATTGGCAGCAGTCTTGGAGGAATTGCACGAAGGGAAGGTGGACTGCGCGCCTCATCCCGGATGTGAGACCGTGGCTAAACCGAAGGCATGGTGAGACTGACTTCTATCTGACCCAGCTTTTGAGCGGGCACGGGTGTTTTAGTGTTACCTGCACAAGATCGGCAAGTCACGGTCTCCCGATTGTCGGTTTTGCCCAGGAGAGGAGGACAATGCCTGTCACACATTTTTTGTGTGTACCCAATGGGCCAGGCTGCGAAGAGAACTCTACAGGGAGACGGGAGAGCTCACCCCGGATAATATAGTTGAGATGCTCGAATCGGTTGACAAATGGAACCAGGTGGCACATTATGCTCGGGCAGTCCTAAAATATAAAAGGGACTCACAGCAGCCGGAGGCACTGGGGCTGGGGGATCGCTCTTTTGGCAATTTCTCTTCCCCTATCCCCTCCCGCTAGGAAAGGGACTCCCCAGCTTGAAGGCGCCCCACGGCGTAACAAAACGAGACCTGGCCCGAAGTAATGTGTCAAACGGTTCCAGGCTAGGTTCTCAGATTGACAGGGGAGGTGTTTAGTGGGTAGTCCAAAGGTATCCTCCATGGGAGTCCCAAACTGCCAGACTCGGCGGGCATAAATGCCTTCACCTCCCTACCACAAAAAAAAAAAAAAAACGCAAGGCCCCGGTAATGATTTTAGCCATTCAGATACTCGTATATACAGCGCTTCTTTGATAATGGAAGGTAAGCAGTTTCAGCATTGCTTAGTACGAGCACTTAAATGGGCGACCATATTTGTGAGCTTACCAAGCTTTCAATTCTGAATCAAGAGCTCAATGCGGTATGCAATTAAAGTAAATTTAATATAGATAAACATAATTTCAGGCAAAAAATAATCAATTTGAACAATCAATTTTAATTCCTTATAATATGATACTTCATAAGTATTCCTTATAATATTATACTCACTTAGTTCACAAAGGAATCATTAGCTATACTAAATTTGAAGTTATTTTTAATTCCTGAACCACAAATTACATTTACATAATGCTAAAAATAATGTAATGTTGTTTTTATTATACAAAAATACTTACACAAACAATTTGACAAGATGACTCGAGCGCCAATTCCCACAGTTTACAACCCCAAGTGCACTGAAATGAGAATAAACAAAAAAGACATATTATTTAAAAGCAGCACGATATTAATCAGCGAATTAAAGATTATACGCCGCGAAAGACATGCATATCTGACCACTTCTGAATAATGCATTACTCTCTCGTTGCATTCGAATAATAAACAAACTGAGTATATTGTGGTGTACATTATAAATTGTTGTTGACCGTTAAAAACAGCAATGACACTCATATATGTATGTATAATATATTCGAGCCCGCATCGAATTCCTTCCGATTTCGGATAAACACACACCCCATTGGATCCGTGACATTTCCTGAAGGACTAATTGGCCAGTAGACCAGTGAACGCCTGTTTCAGTCTCTCAGTTCTATTAAGAAGACATCAAATGTCTCGCAAGATGATTTAAATGACTCCATCATATTTGTATGCAATGGTTTTTCGAGATAATGAAAAAAAGAAATCAATTAGGCTCAGAGAGCAGTTTGGTTGCACTGAGGATAATTATGAATGGATATCGCATGCGATTAGCCTCGTTTTAGGACATTGATGGGATGGTTTAGTTGAACTGAAATATTGTTAGGCGTTTCCTTGGTTAGGAAAATATTTAATTATTTTTATTATGATTGTTAATGAGCGTCGATGAGGGCGTTGTTGTTTTTCAAAGAGGAAGCAGGATGCGTGAATCAAAGACAATATGAATGTCTTTTTACAACAGAATGCCATAAAATTATTTACATAAACATGTCATCTAATGAATGATGTACTCAGAGATAGATTTGGAAATCTTCAAAATTAAGTTTGAATTTAAATATTTTTTGAAAGATGATAAAATAATTGGGATCCGTCTTAGTGTTCTATAGACAAAACAATTTTCAACTTAATCTCTTTAATATATTTGAAATTTCCTCCATTACATGAAAAAAATTTGTAAAGAATTCCTTCCGCGTAGGGAAGAATGCAGTGTATACAACATAACATAACAACATAATCCTATTCTTGGATCTTGCGAATGCACTTTTAAGCATTACGTATTCTCCACATCGGACAAACTTGCATGGAAAAAATATCTTATTTCATAAATTTCAGAATGTTTCATCCAATTTGTGAATGACCGCATTCATCGTCGCCTCTTGGACTGGATCAACGAAAGATACATCTCGACCATGTACACAAATAAATGCCTCTTCGAGAAGATCTCGTTAATTCCGGAAAGCGAAGGCGGTACATAAAATTAACTTATAAAAGTACATTTGAAGATCACATTAATATCTAAGTATCTTTAGTGGACGCGTGATGCCAGTTGCTGATTTTGTTGTTGGTTCATTTCATCTGGATTACAAACGTAATCTAAAATTTCGCATCTTCTATGATCAAGATACGCACGCACGGTCCATGAATGTATGCTGCGGCTAAACGCATTGAGTAAGTGCATCTTTGCATGGATTCATGTAAGAATGTTTACATTATTGCAATTTAAGGGGTTTATGTTAGACTCACGAATGGAAGTCAAATGCTGCCTGCGACTGCTTCTAGGAAGCGAGAGTGTATCATAATGATAAATTGCTGTAAGTGTATTTACGAGGCTGTTACTTGAGCAGTTGATAAGGGAGTCAATAACAGACCACACATGCTTCAATTGGTTTGTACGATCGAAAGGTGAAATTGAGAGATTTTCTGTTTGTTTTGGCGATTGAGTTAAAACAGATGCCTGGCAGGTATCTAAACAAATGCAGGACAATTTTCAGAAATGAAAACTGTTGCACTTTCAAGTGATGTAAATAAACATTTATACTATAAAACAGCTTCCGTTGAAGGCTACTGTGAGAAAAAATTCTAAGAACTCAGCGGAATGGAATCAACATTTTTTTAAGTGTTCTGGAAAAACTTAAACCAAATTGTTGATCAGGTTATTCGATGAAAAAAATGTTTTTTCCTATTAAGTAAATTCAATTAAAGAAAATATAGCATGAAAATAAGTACATCGCGTAAATAAAATGCAAATCATCCAGGAAAGGCATGAATTCAAATATGCGTTATTGATTTAATCATTATCAATTTTATAGAAACATAAAACTGGCCCTTATGGCACTCTAAATTTAACCGATATTCAATAAAAAAATTAGTGGAAAAACAATATTAAATATAAAATGAAAAGGTTTGTTTTTGTTTCTTTAAACATTAGATTAATAATTTTTATTTTTGTAAAACGTTTTCGACCACTATTTGTGATCTTCTTCAGTACAATGAACTACTACATTCTGAAAACATGCTTATGTATATACTAACAACCTTAAACTTAATTATCCTTGCTTTTAATTACCCTGAGCAGTTTTGAATCGCAATTGCCCTCAGCCATATTGATCCTGATCCCTGAAGGTACCTGCTGTATATATATTGACTCGAGGACATCTAGTTCATTGGGGCAATCTACACTTTTATTATCTCCAGGCCATTAATTTCTATTTTATGATTTTCGGTGATAGTATGTTTTGCGATTGACGACTTGATTTGAGTACCTGGTTGCTTTGCTGTTATGCTCGCTTCTCGAAGATGCTCGTGAAATAGAACTGGCACCAGCCTTTTTGTCTGTCCTATGTAAACTTTAGGGCAATCGTTGAAGCTAACTCTGTAGATACCGCTCCTTTCTTTCATGGTTCTAGGATCCTTTCCCATTCCTAAATATGTTTGAATTGTATGGTGGCGGTTTGCTGTCAATATTTGTACCTGGTGTTTCTTGAATGCTTTTTTGATTTCCTTCAGATATTTCGTATTGTTTACACTGATTCGCCTGCACTCTGCATTTTGCTTGCACAATGTTGTTCGCTTGCGTGTTTGTAGCTTATTCTTTTTCTCCGGATTATGTTTTCGATTGTGTTGCTATCGAACCCATTTATTTTTGCTGTGTCAATAATCCATTGTTTTTCTCGAATATAGTGTTTGTCGTTTAACGGTGTTGTCAGCAGCCGGTATATCATCGAGTGGTATACCGCCATTTTGTGCGCGTATGAGTGAACACACTACACATTACACATTAGAAAATGATGGACATAACACCAATTTATAATGTGACAATCAAGTCTAAGTCCGAATATAACCGATTGCTTAAATCGAAAAAAATCTATAACTAGTTTATCAGAGGATATTCGATTCTTGAAAACATGTTTACAACTAAATATTACCCCGAAATCTCATCAAGTAATAATAAAAACAAATTTAGATCGAAACAATAAGCATGATCAAATACATTTCAACCAAAAGAATGTGCACAAACGTATTAGCAAAGGGCTTACCAATACCAAAACACAACGAATGTATTGTAGGCTTAGGAATGAATTAATGCAAATAAAATATATTTTTTATTTGGGACTATTAACGTTAAATAATTTTTTTTCCGTGGTTGGGAGGTGAATGCCATTTACGCACTGAGTGTGGGACTCCCATGCTCACGAGTGACTGGACTACCCACTAAACACCTCCTGAAAACCTAGCCACGAAATGTTTGACACATTGTTTTAGGCCAGGTCTCGTTTTGCTATGCCGTGAGATGCCTTCAAGCTTGGCGATCCCTCCTCCAACGGAAGGGGAGGGAGGAAGAGGAATTGCTAGACAAGAGATCCCGCAGCCCCGACGTCTTTGCCTGCTGTGAGTCCCTTCTAATGTTCCACATAGTTCCAAACGTAAAATATGAAACTTTGAAATTATATACTTTTGATTTGGGATGAAGTAAAATAACGCAGCATTTAAAACCTAAAGCCAGTCAACATAAAATTTGAGAAGAAGTCTTGATGCGTGTAATTTGAGGGGAAGTCTTGATTTTTATATGTAGAACGCTTGTTTTTCCAATAAAATTTATACCCACTTCAACTGGCTGCGCCGGTCAAAATCAATGGTAAGCTCTTCATTTTCCTCAGTTTTTTTCTTGTTGTGATTTTCGCTTTGGGTTTACCTAGCGGTCTCAACATAAGTTTTTCCCTCAGCATTTGTTTTTCAGTGTTGCTTTTGGGACTTTTCAAGTAGTTCTCTGGTAAGTTGTAGTTTTTCAAAGACTTGTTGAAGTTGACCTTCCGATTTCCTAGCACTGCCGAGCAGCTGGATTAGCATTACAATTTGTGTGTTCTTGTCAGTAACTTGGACAAGTTAATGTGCTGTCGTCTCCTCCATACTCTCACACAGAGTATAAGGGTGTCCGAATGGTTGTGGTGTATCCTATTGAATTTATCAGTCAACTAATAAATCAAATTAAATAATTGTCCAAGATAAACTCAGTCCTGCCTGTCTGTATGGAAAGTAACATAGGCCAGTGAAACACAAAGAACATTCACCCAACAGCGTCTAATTTTCGATCTTCTTTCTTCTATCCTTTGCGGGTTTCGCTCCAAAGAGCACGACCACACATTGTTCGATACTATTAACTCGATATTAACGTTGCATTTTTGAAATTCAATTTAAGTGACGTTAACAAAATTAATTAAAAGTTAATACGAGTATATATATATATATATATATATATATATATATATATATATATATATATATATATATATATATATATACATATATATATACACACATATATATATATATATATATATATATATATATATATATATATATATATATATATATATATATATATATACATATATATATACACACATATATATATATATATATATATATATATATATATATATATATATACATATATATATACACACACACACACACATATATATATATATATATATATATATATATATATATATATATATATATATATATATATATATATATATTTATATCTATATACAGGGTTTTCCAATATGAGGTGTTATTTTGATATTAAAGAAAAATGCCATTATTTAGTATAAATGATCGGATGTTTATTTCAATATAAAGAAGAAGGTATGCCATTAAAAGTGGAAAATAATATCAGGCAAATGACCACCACGATCACGCTTACAGGACCATATCCTTTTCATGAAATTTTCCGTAACCAAATCGCAAAGTGGCTGCCCTATGTCCTCGATAGTCTCACGAATTCTATCTTTGAGGTCTTGAACCGACGCTGGGCTATTGGCGTAGACCTTCTCTTTCACGTTGCCCCAAAGGAAGAAGTCGCAAGATTTTTAATCAATAGATCTCGGTGGCCAATTGTGATCACCTCTTCGACAGATAACACGGTCCGGAAACTTTTTCCGTAAAAGATCAATGGTTTCTTTGCTTGTGAGGCACGTAGCGCCGTCTTGTTGAAAGTAAACGTTGTCCAGATCAATTCCATCTAATTCCGGCCATAAAAAATCATTAATCATCTTTCGATAGCGCAATTCATTCACCGTAACTGTTGCTCCAGCCTCATTTTCGAAAAAGTAAAGTCCAATGACTCCGCCAGACCATAAACCGCACCAAACAGTCACACGTTAAGGATAGAGAGGCTTTTCAACAATAACTCTTGGGTTTTCCGAGCCCCAGATGCGACGATTTTGCTTGTCGACGGAGCTACCGAGGTGGGAGTGCGCCTCATCACTCAAGATGATTTTTTGATGGAATTCCGGATCATTTTCATGCATTTCAAGGACCCAATCAGCAAAGACACGACGTTGTTGATGATCGACTGGGTTGAGTTCTTGTGTTAACTGAAATTTATAAGCCTTAAGACCCAAACCTTTATGCAAAATACGGTGTAATGACGTTTGTGGAATGCCTAATTTCAAAGAACGACGAGGAATGGACAAACCTAGGGTTTCTTCAGCACTTTCGGCTACAGTAGCAATATTATTGGCTGTTCTTGAGTGACGTGCAATGATTTTATTCTTCATATCACTAAGTTGTCCTAACAGCCCGAATTTTCCCACCAATTTCTGTATTGCGGCCCGACAAGGTGCTTCACGACGACCCGAAAATGTTCGAGTTTTATGAACCGTCTCTGCCAAATTTTCACCATTTTTACAGTGAATTTTAATAATTTCAATGCGCTGTTGAAGCGTGTATCGTTCCATTTTTATTAATGGCGTAGTTTCTTGTCAAATGTCAGAAAATTACAACTTCAAAAGTGGCATCTACCGAAATAGCGGACTAATCGAAATAACACCTCTTATTGGAAAACCATTTATATATGTACTCGTATAAATAGGGATTTCCATTAAGGACATAAAAATTTTATCTATTAATAAAACACCAAAATATTTGAGGTATTGAGTTCAAATTTATTATTCGTGTAGTACAAGCATTACATTTTATGAATGAAATTCGATTTCGGCCATATGACCACCACGAGCCCGTTTACAGCTGTCGATACTTTCGGCCCAATTTCCCATCACTCTGGCACACATTTCGAACGGAATGTTGGCAATTTCGCGTCTGATGTTGTCTTTTAGCTCATCTCAAGTCACTGGCTTATTGGCACAGACCAGTGACTTGATATAGCTCCACAAAAGGAAATCCAATGGTGTTAGATCGCATGAACGAGGCGGCCATTCGATCAGACCATTTCTCAAGATAACACGTTCACCAAATTTGCCTTTCAATGAATCGATTGTGAGGCATACTTATGGCTAGTAGCACCATCTTGTTGAAGCCACATATCGTTGATGTCAAGTTCATCCAATTCTGGCCACAAATAATCCTCCAACATAACAAGATAGCGCTCTCCATTGACGGTAACATGTCGGGCGTATTCATCCAAGAAAAAATACGGCCCAATCACACCTCCGGCATGAAAACCGCGCTAAATAATAATTTCTTGCGAATGCAGCGGTATCTCAAGGTGCTGACCAATAACGCATATTTTGCTTATTAGCAAAGCCATTGAGCCAGAAATGAGCTTCATTGCTGAAGACGATTTTTCGATGATATTCTTCTTTGCCGGAAACCAATTGGAGAAGTTTCGGCGTTTCGAATAATCAACTGGCTTTAGTTTTTGAGTCAGTTTGATCTTGCAACCATATAGACCAAGATCTTTGCGCTAAAAACGCCACAGTGTCGTTTGAGTGACGTACGATTCATGAGAACGACGAGAAATCGACTGATTTGGCACTTACGGCGGCGATATTTCCTTTGCTTTGAGCGGTACGACGTCTTTTTGCACCGGAACGTCCAATGATGAAAATTTGAACTCGAATTTAGCACTATAGCACGTACAGCCTGTCGGGTTAGACGATTATTACAGCCGAAAATTGGAGATTGTAATTTTTAATAATTTCCAAACGTTGCTGGTTTGCGAAGATTATCGTGATGAAAATGTTGACTTGAAGTAACGTTTTGACATTGACAGTTTGTTAAAAAAGTTTAAGGGTGTATTCATATAAATATACCAAATTGTTATGTCCTTAATGGAGATCCCTATATGTACATGCCGAGGGATAAACCCGGAAACTTAAGGCGCCTTAGTAATTACATTTAAAATATGTGCATCATATTTGAGTTTTAGGTCAAAGGTTACTCCAAGGTCTTAGTAACTGAACGGTTCAGAGAGCAAAGCTTCATTTAGTAAATAATTAAAATTAAAAGGAGAAACCTTGAGAAATAAAGTCATTTTATGACATTCAGTAACGTTAAGGCATGTATAGTTTGAAGTACGCCATTTATTTAGAGCATTCTGAACAGTTTGGAGGCGCTGACAGCTTAGATGGGATTTAAATGCTCGAAATACTTTCAAGCCACCAGTATACAAGAGGCCAGGGGAATAAATTTCACAAGGAAGATCATTTCTGAACAAAAGAAAGAGAAGAGGCCCGAGAATTGAAACTTTTTCGACAACAGATGAAGGATAAAAAGGACTTAACGTAGTAGTGGGGATGCTTACTCGAAAGGAACGGCACGGTAGATAAGATGACATTCAAGACAGAAGTGCATCTGAGATCATTCAAGTAACTTTGGAAAACAGGAAATTAAGGAAATAGGGCATTAACCGGAAACTGAAGAAAGAACCCCTCTTTTAAAAGAAGGCACAATATAAGCACTTTTGCAACAAGTACGGAAAGTACCAGCATTCCAACTGAGATTGAAGTGGAGAGAAAAAGGAAAACTGATTGATGAGACTAACGACTTCACAAGTATGTTTGGCAAACCATCCGACACAGGGCTTATATAAGTATCAAGAGTATTGATCATAGATTCGACTTTAGGTACATCTGTACAAATATAGAAAGTTGAGAAAGGAAAGCGATTAGGTAAGACAACAGAATGCACAACTGCAACGGGAGAAGAAAAAGTCGAATGGAAAAATATTTGGCAGTTTTCTGAGGAGAAGAAATTTCTGCACCATTCAAATAGACGTTATTAGGACTGAAAGAAGAAGGTTTCGGCGACCTTATATAACACCACGAAGACTTCGTATTATTAGCCACAAGAGAATCGTCCAGACTCTGAAATAAGTCTTCAGAGCATATTTGATCTTTTTCTTGGCAACATCACGCAGCTGTTAAAATGAGATCTAGCTTCAATAGTGCCAAATGTTTTGAAGGCATGATGTGTCTTATCTTATGCTCGTAGGGCACTCAGCACCCGCCTAGTAAACCAAGATTTCTAATTTACTTTATGGGACATCCGAAGAGGTGTTAAACAGCGAATAAGGCTATAAATATACAAATATATGTGAAATTTGACTAAAGCAGCCTCATAATTCAGGCCTTCAAAGAAATCCAACCAGTTGTCTGAAAGTAGTTCTATACTAACAGCTTCATAGTCGGCTTTGAAAAAGTTAAATTTTGGAGCAGCTTGAGGTTTGTTATAATTAATTTCATCGACGATAAGATCTATGGATAAAGGAGAATGATGCCAATCCGGGGAGACATACGAATGCAATGCTTGAGAAACAGATAAGCCGCTAACTGGAACATTTGATAGAGCATGGTCAAGGAGACGACTATTAGGATTACGGATATGATAAAATTGAGAAAAATAGCAATGAGATAGCAAAGATGACAAGATTGCAGGAAAAGGACTAACTGAAGAGATAGATGAAATAGGATAGTTCTTCTACTCTGTGGATGGTACGTTAAGACTTTGCAAATCAATATTTTGGCGTGAGGATATCGCAAAACTAAATAAGAGGATAGATCATCAAAAAACGTCTCATAAACAGTTAACCGTGGATTGCAGGGGATGTAAATAGCTGAAATCAAGAACACCGTATTGTGAAGAAGAGAAAGTTTTACAATAACACATACTAAAGTATGGCGAAAACAGAAATCAGAACAAAGAAAACTAGGTAGAGTTTTACTAGCTGCAACCATATTAGTAGCAATTAAGTCACGGTTACATCTATATATAATATGATCAGAAAACACTTCACTGCTCAAAATATTTATAGCAAATAATAGATAATAATAGAATCATTACTTAGCTGCTAGAAGATAAAGAGTTCCTCAAGCTTGGGTCCTAACCCTGTCACGGATGACAGGAATCTCTAGTACTCCGGCGTCAACATCAAGAACACATGACACGTTTTCATAGACCATTCCATGAGGTGAAGAGCTGGTAAGGATTATTATTTTAATTTTATATGTTTATTTTTCCATCTTGAAAATGTAGTAAACTTAAAAATAGTAAGAATAGTAAATAAGTAAAGTAAAGTAAATTTTTGCTCAAAGACTTAGAGTTAAGTATGACCAGGATATCTGGACAAAAAACACCCGATACCTTCCTACTGGAACGCGTCATCGCATAATACTTATCTAACGGGGATCGCCACCACGGCTTTATTCGACAAAGTTTTCCAATTTCGACTTTAAAAAGTGCGCGTTAAAGCAATTTCCTACGTGTGCGCAGCGCTTAACTATTCCCGCAGGTGATTTTTGGTTGGAGATTTCTTGCGGACTGAAAGAATGACGAAAGAGACCCACGCAAACTGGCTGACCTCACCTGAACGTGAAATGGAAAACTGAAGAACCAATGATACATTCGATACACGGACAAGATCGAGCAATGACCCGTAAAAGTAGTATTGAATGATCTTTTAAGGCTTCAACTATCAGTTGGTGTATTTTGTATAATCAAATATGATTGTGCTGGACGTTAGCCCCAGGTAGTGGATGAAATTAGTATATTTTTACAACATTAAGAGGTGAATGATTGGAATGGAGCTTTCGTAACAATGTACCGATTGGTTAAGATTTACGAGTACACAAAGTTTGAAGAACGAACAAAATTAATTGACACAATGAATCTTCTTTTACCGCTCATTTATAATTTACTGATGAACTTAATAAACGAACCATCGAGTCAGAGTATTTAATTGCAAAAACAAATTATGTAATTTTACTATGTCTCTACACAGAGCTCGCCCCCCTCTAGAGTCAACAATAAAAGAAATGTTTTCCAAATGGATCGAAAGTTGTCGTCAAATTACTCATCGTGAAGTACCCGAAATCATGCATCTAATATCCAAAGCTCGACCCAACGATGCTAATCTACCTGTGAACTTGAAGGCGGTGATAGCCTTGCAAAAATTCCTCTCATGTCAGGGTAAAGCTTCTGCATATGTTGAACCACAAATTCGGGAGATTGATGAACAGTCACTGAAAATTCTTCGTGAAACTGAAAGGGAAATTGTAACAACTGTTATGCAAGAAGATAATTTGCGCATTTCCTGTTCCATTGCAAACAACGGTAGCTAATACTCATCAGCAATATCAGCTGACGAGCCAAACAAACCACAGCAAACTTAAGATTGCTTTCATTTAGAAGCTTCTGCATGAAAACATATGGCCACTGAATGTTGGTTTGCATCATTAGTAAGGCTGAAGGGTGTGCAGAGAGCCGATGGTAGCTTAACCTTGAATTTGATCTTCACTGTTGAGGCAGAGCCGTTGCGACAAAAGTTTTATAAGGGCGAGTGACGTTGGAAGCTCTTTCTTTTTCTAGTTAGCAAAGTGGAGGCGAATATGCAGCGTGTGATACGGATGCAGAATTGGAATAGTGGATGGGAAGGCGATCTGACTCATCAACGGCAGCAAAAGTGGAGGGATCGATATATACCCAGCGGTTTGATTATACAGCAATGCACATTGATTTTTCGTCGAAAGCGGGCCCCGAACTTCACAATTCTAATTATTGTTGTGAGTAATTATTTTTGTAAGTAACATAAAATTTTAATACACTAGTTTGTCAATTTAAGATTGAGGATTTTTTTATATTTATTGTTGAAGATAACCAATTTTTCAGAGTGTCAGCCTCTTGGAGTGGTCGTGCCGATTTGGCGTGTCAAAAACGCAACAGGAGTGCTGTGATCCTTGGGATCTTTTATTGAATTAGCAGGGTTATGTGCGTGTGAACAGGTGAATTCTGCAGTGAAGTGGAAGGAGTTTTTCAGAGGGGTTAAGGTGTTTTCAGCTCCTTCGCGTCGAAGTGCATTCGTTTGTGCAACACAATGGTTTTAGGCTACGTTTTCTTTCTTGTGCCAAAGGTAATTTAGGTTCCTACAACGTTTAGGTATTACGTTCCGGGAAATCCAAGCTGGTCAGCGGCTCCGGGGCTGAATCAAGGGTTGACGAGTGGCACCAAATCCACCCTGTCTTCACGGGTTAGCCAGGACTCCAAGGCCACCGCCAGAATGCTCAATTCAAATCCAGCAATTATCGCGTTACAATTGTATCCGAGTACAATTGTAATAATTGCACAATTGGGAAGATCACCCGAAATCCAATGATTGTAATAGTTCTTGAACAACCCTCGTAAATTTTGGTTAAAAATAGAGGTATACATTTTATTAGGAGAAGCCAAGTTAAGTTAAACAGTATTGAGGGCTGCAAAGGATACATTGAAATTTAAAGAGGAAAGAGTGCTATAAACATTATGATTATAAGAATATTCATCAGGATTACATGTGGCTAGGGCTTTGGGATTTCGTTTATTGTCCAACGAAAATTTCTTCATCTCATTGCGAACGGCTTAACAAGTACAAAAGCAAACCAGTAATCTGAATTCAGGATAATATCAGTATTTGCAGAAATCACCAATTCAAATAAGGCAACTAATTTGTCCGTTAAATTTTCTTTAGTCAACTTATGATAAATAAAAATGTTAACGGATGATCCAAACTTTTTGGTGACATAACGCTTTAAGTCTTCAACAGAAGTTTCATACGCTACTCTAGAAATGAAAATATGCTTCAAAGGTATAGAAACACGAAGAACAAGAGAATCGATATGTGTTGAAGGAATGTGGTCACTCGATTTCTGACGTTGAAGTGGAGGAGGTATTTTCTTTGGAATCGTGTGAAGAACGAGGTAGACTGACGATATGTAAATCAGATTCCAAGACCACTTGTTGATGATTAATAGAAAGCGGCTTCAACAGTGAGTTGCTCCTAGTGACCATTGATTGACCAGGCTCAACTATTTATGCATAATTTCAGCAATCTGGCTGTAGTACGAACGATGGCTGCAACTGTACGCCTTGTTGAGCAGTTAGTGAGACATCAGGCACATTTAAATTGTCAAGTTGTTGGTTAATAAATAGCGGCTTCAACAACGTCTTACTCCTAGTAGCCATTGAGAGATCAGGTTCAATTATTCCTGCAGAATTATGGCAATCTGGCTGCAATACGAACGCTGGTTGTTGCAACATGTCATGTTGAGTATTCACGTTTAAGCTGTCGCAGAAGGACCAGGTGGGCAATTCTCCTTGACAGGAGGCATTGGTTGATTTTTCCTGCGGTTTATTTCTTGTCGGTGTTGACAAAGCTGGGTCCGATACTCAACGCACCGCCATTTCAATTGAATTAGACGATGCATTCGTAGATGAGGATTCCGCAAACTGCGACAAGGAGTCGTCATAAGAACAAGCAGAAGAGCACTTCGCTACCAAGGATTTTAGCTCATCGGTTAAGGAAGTGATTATCTTCCTTGCAGTTTGCAGTCAAGAAGCATAGGCAGATACTACGTAGCCCCTACAGGTTGTACAGTAGCAATGCATCCGTCGTCCACTTTGTTGATATGGTCAGCCGCAGTGCCCGTCAGGTTACACACGCCGCGTGGAAAGGAAGTTCACCGAACTCGAAACACACAATCATGGGGGACTTGCATTGTCCTTCTCTTTAACTTTGTTTTTATACAAGAAACGTTCTACAACTTCTTACCGTACTTACGAAAACTAACGAAGCTGGGAGCAGTTCAGTGACATGGTCTCTTGGAACCAGTACTTCATCTGCAGAGCTTTTCCAGAGAGGTAGAACGCGTCTTTTGAAAGAGAGAGAGAAAAATCAAACACGCTAAATTAAAAAAAAAACTGTTAAATAAAAAAGAAATTATACCATTACTTTGAAAGAACACTTTCACCCAACAAAAACGTTACCAAGAAATGCAACGGCCCGTTATCGTCATATTAAATTAATACAAATACATTTAAATTTTATAAGATATGAAAATAATTCCGCATGGTATTTTTTTGTTGCAAAAAGCATGAAATCATCAACTACTGTGCATGCGAAAAAAGCATCAGCTTTATCATCAATTCACTGTTCGGGTCATTATAATTTTCACACTTGAAGAAAATGTCATATGCAATCAAGTACAAGTTTTATATGAAAAACCAGAAATAACATTTCTAAATATGAACAGAAAATCGTTAATAAGAATTGCGAGTTTGCATAGTTGTCAAGAATACTAAACAGTTATGACAAAAAGGAAAATTAATTAGAAGTAATTTGCTAAAGGCAAAAAAATTAATGAGTTCAACATCTACATACGTAGAAAAACTGACCCTCGCATGTGCATTATAATTTGGTTGATAAATAAATTTTGGTAAATTTTGAATTTTGTGTCGATGCAATTTTTTTATATTTTTTATGCATATAGAATACCAGACTTGGTATTTATTTGTGGTTGTATTCTGTAGTAATAATAGATTACTTATCAGTTGTATATTATCCTACAGCATTCATAACAAAATTGATTTACTCAATTCGTTGACCATGATGGAAGTTTACAAGCTTTGCACGATTTATTGAACTCGTGTTGTCTTTTCGCTAACTTATGAGTTTTTCATTTTCATTTTTTACGCCCAAGGACACATTTCGCTTAAAAATATTAAAACAATTATTTTAATTAAATAACTTGGGGAACTGAACTTTCTAATATTAGTGTTGGTTGCTGCACTAAAAGTTTTTCATTTTAATCAAACATTGCAACAAAAGTATCCACGGGCATAAATTATACACAATTTTGTTTGTGTGTGGGAAAAAGCACACATGATCTCATTGATAATTGATGCATTCGCAGAGACAAAAAGAATTGACCGTAAATGGTTTGATGGCACTCTTTGACGCTCTCAAGAGGAAATTAGTTCATGACAATGCGTTCAATCAAATCGAAATCCTTGAAGTTTAATTAAACTCACTTAAGAGTTTCTGGAATCATTTCAGTTCATCCCTGCAATTGCTTAGATGATAGTAGAAAAACGTTGGCCTCTTCATGCAAAATTAATGGATTTTGAAGAAATGCTTACAATACGAAGTGAAAGGGATGAGCAGCTCTTGTATGTGGTTTTAATTTTAATCGAGAGTTTTAATCAACGTTACATTGGAGTTATTTTTTTGTTGTTGGAGTAATTCCAAGAGTTGAATGAGTATTTGAGAACAAAGAATATGCCTTTGAGCTTGAAATATATATATAAAAATTGTGATTAGAAGAGTGTAACAGAATGTAGATTCTTCACATTAAATTTACTCTTTTGTAATTGAGTTCCTCTGTTGTGTATCAGATTCTAAAATTTTGAAAATTGTGTGTCCTCTCATATAATATTGGATATTCTAAAAGTATTGAGCCGTTTTTGTCACTAGATGGTGTTTGTTGCCATATATCGGGCAATACTAATCAGATTGAGTCAAACTGATATACGTTTGAAAGGTGACATTCTAGTTTACAATTTTCATCTGGACCGTTTTTGATTTTGTTATTCGTGTTAAAAGTTGTATCAGTTTAAAAATGAATGAAATTTCTGAAAAAAATCGTTATATTTTACAATATCACTACGATCAAGGTGAGAATGCGTTGCAGTCTCGTGAAAAAAATTGTGGTGTCTACGGTCAAGATACTTTATCAAAAGCCGCAGTCAAGCGATGGTTCGCTCGCTTTCGTTCTGGGAATATTGATGTCAAAGATGCACCTCGCTCAGGTCGACCAATCACTGAAAAAGTCGATGAAATCTTACAAAAACTGACTGAAGAGTGACACATAAGCAGCCAAGACATTGCTGAGGAACTGAATATCCATCACCAAATAGTTTTGAACCATTTGCGTAAGGCTGGATACACAAAGAAGCTCGACGTTTGGGTGCCGCATGAATCAACACAAAAAAATTGGATCGACCGAATTTCCATTTGCGAAATGCTAATAAAACGCAACGAAATCGAGCCATTTTTGAAACAAATCATTACGGGCGATGAAAAATGGGTAATATATGGGAATGTCATTCGAAAAAGATCATGGTCAAAAAAAGGTGAATCATCACAAACGACTTCAAAGCCAGGATTGGCACCAAATAAGGTAATGCTGTGTGTATGGTGGGATTGGAAGGGAATTATTTATCATGAGGTGCTACAACCTGACCAAACGCTCAATTCGGCTTTCTACTGTCAGCAATCAACCAGATTGCAACAAGAAATTCGAAAAAAATGACCAGAATAGAAATGGCGCTGTCTTTCATCATGACAATGTCAGACCACACACATCTTTGATGACCCGGCAAAAATTGACAGAACTAGGCTGGGAAGTTTTGATGCATCCACCGTATAGTCCATACCTTGCACAATCAGACTACTATTTGTTTTGGTGTCTGCAAAACTTCCTTAACGAAAAGAAATTCACTTCAAAAGGGGGCTGTGAAAATCGCTTGGCCAAGTTTTTTGCCGATAAACCACAGAAGTTCTACACAGATGGAATAATGGCTCTACCCAAAAAATGGCAGAAGGTCATAGATAATAATGGACAATATGTACATAAATAAAATCCATTTTAAACAAAAGAAATATTCAATCGAAAAATGACAAAAAGGCTCAATACTTTTTCGACTAACCAATATATGAAATAAGCCACCTGAGAAGGCTATGAAATTCATAAAAGTAAAATCCTAGAACCCATAATCCAAAAATTTCGGAAATTCCAAAATCATATTATCTACATGCATAACCTGACACATGACAAAACTATCCATAAAACGAATTTCATAAAAACAAAACCAAACAAAGTACAGTTATATATTGTTAATAAGAAACACAGTTTGTTTGGAATAGAAGAACGAAAATTTGACTTAAAGTAAATTCAATTGAAATAAAGTTAGTAAGCATTTGCGCGAGATCATTTAAGAAACATTGCTCTTAGTGCAAACAATTTGTGCTAGGGTGCTTTGATAACATTTTACGAATTTGATTATTTTTTTAAATTTATTAACTCATAGCCAAACTCGATCACAAAATGCATTTATTGTGCATGATTTTAGCCTATGCGTGAAATATTTCTGAGCGCTCCGAAATATTTGTGATTTTGAATTTTGAGACTGGATTATATTTTATAGAATTAAAGGAAGATTATGTGTTTATGGATTTTTTTATGGACTTTGAGGCCTGGATTCTTAATTTGGTTAAATCTCTCGAGAGAAATTTGCCTGTTGCTGAGAGTATACGGGTCTATATATATATATATATATATATATATATATATATATATATATATATATATATATATATATATATATTTATATATATATATATATATATATATATATATATATATATATATATATATATATATATGTATGTACATATATATATATATATATATATATATATATATATATATATATATATATATATATATATATATATATCTATATATATATATATATATATATATATAAATATATATATATATATATATATATATATGTATATATATATATATATATATACATATATATATATATATATATATATATGTATATATATATATATATATATATATATATATATATATATATATATATATATATATATATATATATATATATATATATATATATATAAAGGGTGGTCCAACCATAATGCACGATGTTAATTGTGAGTCACACCTTAACGTCAAGGTTTCGCCCAACATAATTTGACATTTTTTTGTTTCAGTGGTTGACGAATTCAACAATGGAGAAATACACAATTGAGTAGCGCGTGAAAGTTGTTGAAGCCTTTTACGAAAATGGGCGTTCAAATCAAAATGAATTTCGTGCACTTCGTGATTTTTTTGGTCTGCATAATCGACCAAATGTGTCCACAGCGGGAAAATCGTGCGCAAATTTCAGCAAGTCAGGTCTGTAGGAAACGTGAAATCACCTGTGCATGTTCGTCCAGTTTGTTCTGCGAAAAACATTACTGTTGTTCGCGATAGTGTGACAGAAGAGCCGACTCGTCGCCGTACCCAACAATTGAACATCTCATGAGCATCACTGATGCGAATTTTGAATAAAGATTTGAATTTACAGGCTTACAAGGTTCAATTGACTCAAGAGTTGAAGCCTACTGACCATTTCAAGCGTCGGCGATACGCCGAATGGTTGGTTGAACAGACAGAAGGGAATGGTGACTTCGCAAAGAAAATCATCTTTAGCGGCGAGGCAGACTTTCACCTCAATGGATTCGTTAACAAACAGAATTGCCGCATTTGGCCAAATGAGAATCCATGAGAGATTGTTGAAAAATTCTACGGCAGTGTTATCTCATGTTGTGGCGGTGTTCATTGGCTGCCACGATTATGTGATTTGACTGCGTTGGACTTCCTTCTCTGAGGATTTTTAAAAGAAAAAGTGTACGTCAATAAGCCAAGAACAATTCAAGAGCTAAAGGATGAGATAATTCAGTACATTAACGACAATTAACCTCAATTATGTCTCAGAGTCATTGAAAATATGGGACATCTGATAGAACTATGCCAGCAAATCACACATAATTACCATAGGTCCTTCTATTATAATAAAAAACATTAACATAATTCTCTAAAAACTTTTTGTTTTATTAACAATAAACATCGTGCGTTTTAGTTGGACCACCCTTTATATATTTATTTATTGTCAAACAATACCTTACAGGCTAATGCCCAATTACAAATATACATAAAACAATAAAATCAATAAACAATAATAATACATACACATAGTGCATTATAATTTAGATTGTAGCACATTTTTGAATCTCAAAACGGATTGCGGAATAGGACTAAGCTCCAGGAAATTGTGCGTTCTCGGTAAGCGAACCATGGCTGAGTTGAATCTCACATCTGTACGTGCAAATGGTACTCTAAAAATTTCCGACAAATGAAGCTGTCTAACTGCATTCCGAACCTGTATGCAATTAACCAGTTGCGAATCGATGTGATAATGGTAGAGTTTAAAATGTAGACACTCATCTAGATATGTACAGCAAGAGTTTAACATTCGTAATTGGAGTAAGAAAAGATTATCTTCATAGGAATGGTAAATTCAATAGTGGCTACAAGGTAGACTTATGCGGTGACCATACCTGTGAGCAATATTCGAGGATACAGCGGACTAGTGTGACAAACAAGCGCACTTCTTCTTCTTCTTTGTAGCCCTACAGCCTCTTTCGGGCCTTCGCTTTGAGATAGTTAGAGTATCTCATTGTCATGATCGTATGTATCGGCACTCTACAAGGTGATATGATCATTATCACCATTATGTCAAACTTAGAAATGTTTACATAAAGGTGGTTTAAGCGGCACCAATCATTTATACTCGTAATACTAACGTCGTTTTATAAATCAAGGCAATCTTGTGAGTTATCAACTTATCTGTATAGTTTCAGATCGTCTGCATAAAGTAATGATGGGGAACTTAAACATGAAGGCCGTTCATTGATAAATATATTAAATAATAAAGGGCCAAGTATATATCCTTTTGGTACTCCTGATGATGGTGAGAAGTTGTTGGATCTCCTACCATTTATACGAACACAACATGAATGGGAAGTGATGTATGAATAAAACCATGTAAGCGTTAGCAAGATTTCATGTAGTACGGAGTCAAATTCTTTTCGAAAATCCGTATATATGGCATTAACCTGGGAGTTGGCAGCTAATGTTTGCGAAATATCATCCGAAAATTCCAGCAGATTGGTCAAAGTGGATCTATGTGTAATGAAGCCATAGATATCATAGGGGCTAGCACAGGAAATAGCTTAGAATGCATTATCCGTTCAAAAATGTTGGGAAATGTTGAGAGAATAGAAATAGGACAGTAACTTGAAATATTAGACAGGATATATATAATTACAAATGCTAATGTTAAACAAATAAGACAATGGGGAAGAAAGAACTGACGAAAGCAATTTTGCAAAAAAAGCAAGGGATTCAATCTGGACCAGGGCCAGTAGAGTCATTCAAATTGATAAGAATATTTTCAATATTAGAGGGCAATACGTTGAAATCAGCCTAATTGGTCTGATGCGAAAAGTCAGGACTGAAACTATGGTTAGCAGGAGGATTACTAAAGGCAGAAAATAAAAAACGTGCAAAGAGATTAAGAATCGAATCAGGATCATCTGCAGTTGAATTGCACCATTACATATTATTCGGTATACCCGGCACGAATATAAGTCCAAAATGGTATCGGTTGAACATTATAGAGTGATTCTTCGATAAGACCGAAATAACTATTGATTGCGCATTTTATCAATGATTTTGCTAATGAACGTAACCTTGAAAATTCACTTCATGCTTCCGAGGACTTTACGAGCTTATATTTCATTCTAGTCTTCTCTTTATTTTTAAGCGCCTGGCATATTTCTTTATTAAACTATGGAGCATCAGTACCACTTTTTCGGTGGAAGAATGGAGTGTGTTCAGCAAAAAGTTTGTACTGTAGGACGTAAAATTTTGACGTGGCTTCTTGACACGAGATACTAACGAAAAAGGCATGCCAAGTTATGTTGGAAAGTGCATTGAATATCGCAGGGAAATTTGTCTTTCTTAAATTATAAATATCTGGTTGAAAGGCGCGGTCACACCAGTATGGCGAGATCAAAACATAATGGAGGGTGATGTGGATAAGCTCTAACAAAAGGATCGCCAGAAGTGAGTACTGCATTATTTGAGAGTGTTGAGCTTAAGAGTACAAGCTCCAGTAGCCTTCCATTAATGTTTTGAATGAAGTTTGCTTGTAATAATGAATTTACGGAGATAAATGATGACAAGCAATTGGATAAGGGATTGGGTGTAGCAATACCAGGATGTGAGGAAATGTCCCACTCTACAAGACGCGTATTTAAGTCTCCACGTGCGAAAAATTAAAAATGATGAACACAGAGTATAGGATGAACTGATTAAGTTTATCAAAAAAGTCTTCATATACCCTTAAAGGAGGATTGCAAGGAACATTGATACTAGCAATTAATAAAGAAGAGTCGGGGCTTATCAAAACTCTGACTAGTAGACATTCTATTGGTAAAGAGGGAATGAAATCATTACAAGGAGTACATTGAGGATGGTGTTTGACTCCAATGAAAATTCCTTCAGCATCAAACTTAGATGACGTAGAAATATAATAGAATAAATGTAGAACCACCAATTAGGTTCGAACCACAGGAAGTGAAAAATCACATATGGCATCAAGTAACATCGTTACCAAAATAAACTAATTAATCAACTCAACAGCAAACCAGTTCATAACATCGAAGCTGACAAGAGCAACAACATCGTAATTATGGGCAAACAACAGTACGACGCTGAAGTGAACCACATTCTTAGTAATGCGACGTTTTTAGAACTAAGGAAAGATCCCCTCTTGGATTCGTTAAGAAGAGTCAACGCAAGGCTAGGAACAAAATGTGAGAAACAATTGCTGCAGTTAATCCACCTACATACAAAGTTGTAAAATGGCTGCTAAACCAAAATAACAACAAAATCCCGGACACAAAGGCCTGTCCTGTAAAAAATAGCCAAGAAGTCCTAGCCAAGTCCCAGGAATTCGGCAACTTGCGCAAGTATGAAATGCTGGTCGCATTTGATGTCAAGGTTTTGTTCCCAAGTGTCCCAGTAAGGGTGATATTGGAACAAATTTTGATGAACAACAGTTGGACATGGCGGAAAAAGGTACGGTCCTTAATGAATTTAACTGCCCTCTGCATAAACGAAAACTACTTCACGTTTAGAGGACGTTATTTCAAAGGAACGAGCGGGATAGCAATGGGAAACCCACTCTCACCTTTCATCAGCGACATCTTCATCAGCAACTTTGAAAGGACACTTGAAGATTTAGGACTAATGCCCCGTTTGTAGATTTGGTATGTAGACGATGTTCTGGTAGTAGTCGCCATGGAAAATTTAGAAGAAATTTTAACGAATATCAACTCGATTTATAAACTATCAAATTCACGTTTGAAGTCGAAAAAGAGAATAAATTGGCATGCTTAGGCCTGGAAATCTACACGAAAAATGGGAAGCTTGACTATGGGGTGCACCGAAAACCCAAACAAACTCAACGAACGATTCCGAGTACATCCTCACATACATCTGCCCAAAAAGTTGCACAATACTAAGCGATTATATATAAGACCCTCACCGTCCTATTGAACATTGAAGCAAGGAAAAATCGACAAGACTACATTATACGCACGGTAGTTTTATATGGTTACTGTCAAGCCAGTATTCGAAACATGATTGCAGAAAAGGAAAAACAACTGAAGTTTAGCAGACGTACAACACTGATTGCACAGAAGATGCAACTTGACTCCGCAACCTGCGCAGAAGTTGGTCTAAGGAAAGATGAACAAAGCGGAATATATCGGATAACCTGCCCGGAATGTGAGATGTGCTCCATTGGGCAGACGAGGCAAGCCGTGATAACCAGGGGCAGAGAATACATCAACGAAACAGAAAACGCAGGAAGCAGGCGGACATAAGATCGGCAGTAGCAAACACCGACACCGACACCGGACATCAAATCAGCATCGACAATCTAGAGGTCATTCCTCAGGTACGACATATGCGAAAAATGGATATCATTGTAAGTCTAGCGATAAATAGGATAACTGATGTAAGTAAGATGAAGCACGATACAAGTAATGTGTTTTCCTCTCTGATTTAGTGTTTATAGCTTTGAGCAACCTTTTTTTTGTAATCAGTAAATAAGGTAATTATTGTACAAAATAGTCTATCCTGTGCTTTTTGTTTGAAATTTAATTCTAAGGGCTATATATATCGATGTTAGTAACAAATAAAGACAGTATTTTAAAAGATTGTCACGACTGACAAGGATCTCTAGCACTCTAGCGTCAACATCAAGCACACATGACACGTTTTCATAGACTAGTTCACCAGGTGAAGACCTGGTAAGTATTATTACAACGGAAGTTCAAATACAATAGAGACAAACGCTGTTGATGGGGCGCATGTATGTTTTTGAAGGTCGTGGCTTGAGTATGTAATAGCTGGGTCCCTTACGAATAGTGCGGCATAGTTTTCATCGGGAGCGCAGGTTTCACGCGCATGCAACGTCCATGAGTGAACGTCAAGTGCCGACAGTCGTTGCGCAACGTATTGTCATTCGTTTTTTAGTGAGGGAAGGCGTTAAAAATATGGAAATTTTTCTGAATTTACGAGATCAGTTTGGTAGTGAGTCCCTGGGTAGGGCTGCTGTTTTGAATGGGCCAACGCGTTCAAGGATGGTCACAAAACCAACATCACACCAGACAATATTTGCCGCGTTGAACAACTCATTTTGGAGGACCGTAGGATGAATCTTCGAGACATTTCGGCTCCACCTTCAATATCGCAAAATAACGGTACAATGGGTTTCTAAGCCAGCAATAAGTGCGATTCTTCTCCATCTTCTCCATCGCCTTCATACCGGGCCTCTCGCACTCGATACAATATCGGAATTGGGGTGGGAGGTACTGGAAAACCCCTCCTACAATCCGGGTTCATCACCCTGCAACTACAACCTGCAACATGCTTGGACCACTGAGAGAAGCCCTCGGATGTCAAAGTTTCAACACCGCTGCCGCGCCTTTATTCGACAAAATTTTCTAATTTCGATGTTAAAAAGTGCGCTTTAAAACAATTTTCTACGCATGTGCGGCAGCTTTACCATTCCCACAGAAGATTTTTGGTTGGGAATTGCTTACGGACTAGAAAGTACGACAAAAAGGACCCACGCAAATTAACTGACCTTACCTGAACGTGAAATGGAAAACCGAAGAACCAATGATACATTCGATACACGGACAAGATCGAGCAATGACCCGTAAAAGTAGTGTTGAATGATCTTTTAAGGCTTCATTTATCAGTTGGTGTATTTCATATAATCAAATATGATTGTGCTGGACGTTGACCCCAGGTAGTGGATGAAACTAGTATATTTTTACAACATGCAGAGGTGAATGATTGGAATGAAGCTTTAATAACAATTTACCAATTGATTAAGATTTAGAGTACAAAGAGTTTGAAGAACGAACACAATTA
Source organism: Odontomyia ornata (assembly GCA_963969285.1). Taxonomy (NCBI): domain Eukaryota; kingdom Metazoa; phylum Arthropoda; class Insecta; order Diptera; family Stratiomyidae; genus Odontomyia; species Odontomyia ornata. Next base: position 382,826,851 of record OZ017739.1, on the reverse strand, counting down.
ATGAACTTAATAAACGAACCATCGGGTCAGAGTATTTTATTGCAAAAACAAATTCTGAAATTTTACTGTGTCTTTACACAGCACTCGACAAATTACTCATCGAGAAGTACCCGAAATCATGTACCTAATATCAAACGCTCGACTCAACGATGCTAATCTGTGAACTTGGAGGTGCTCGTATTCCTATCATCTCAGGGTAAAGTTTCTACATATGTTGAACCACAAATTCCGGAGATTATTGAAGAGCTACCGAAAATTATTCGTGAAACTGAAAGGGAAGATGTAACGACTGGTATGCAAGAAGATAATATGCGCATTTCCTGTTCTATTGCAACCAACGGTAGTTAATACTTATCAGCAATATCAGCTGATGAGCCAAACAAATCAAAATAAACTTAACATTGTTTTTATGGTTTGTGCCATTATTAAGGCTGAAGGTTGAGCAGCGGTGCCGATGGTAACTTAACCTCGAACTTGATCTTCACCGTTTAGGAAGAGCCGTTGCGGCAAAAGTTTTATAAGGGCGAGCGACGGTGGAAGCGCTCTCTTTTACGGATGCAGAATTGGGGTAATGGATGGTATCTTTTGGAAACGAGTCTTCTTTTTACTGATTTGAACAGCGCGCGGATCGCCTGGGGGAAGACAATCTGACTCATCAACGGCAGCGACATTGGAAGGATCGATATATCGCCACCGGTTGGAATATACAGCGATTCAGATTGATTTTTTGTCGAAAGGGACACCCCAACTTCACAATTCGAATTATTGTTGTGAGTAATTATTGTTATAAGTTACGTAAACTTTTAATACACTAGTTTGTCGCTTTAAGATTTGGAATTTCTTTCATATTTTTAGTTGGAGATAACAAATTTTTCAGAGTGTCAGCCAGTGTAATCACTCTTGCAGTGGTCGCGCCGACTTGCTGCGTCAAAAATACAACAGGAGTGCTGGGATCCATGGGATTTTTTATTGAGTTGGGTTGTGTGTGAACAGGTGAATTCTGCGATGAGGTGGAAAGAGTTTTTGTAGGGATTAAGGTGTTTTCAGCTCCTTCACGTCAAAGTACATTCGTTTTTTTTTGCGTAATGTGCTTTGGATTCCTTTGTGGGACATTGTGGTCTCAGGTTCCGTTTTCTTTTTTGTGCCAAAGGTAATTTAGGTTCCTGTCGCGCTTGGATGCTACGTCCGGGGGAGCCCAAGCTTGTCAGCGACTCCGGGGGTAAATTAAGGGTTGAGGAGTGGCGCCAAACCTACCCCGTCTTCACGGGTTAGTCGGGACCCCAAAGTTTTCCTTCGGGAGACAACGAATCAGTAATTCATTGCACTGTGCCAGACTTGACTTCAAAAACCGTGTTTGTAAAATAAGAGTGATATTAATATGAATCAAAAGGTTTTAAGTGAACATTTATTCTTTCCATTAAAAATGAGCTCAATATCTTCTCTACGTTTGCCAGGAATATCTTTTATCAAATTTTAATTTATAAAACCACATTTTCAAAATAAAGCATTCAGCTAGCTCCAGTAAATAAATAAGTATTTTTTCCAGCTGCGATTGATCCATTAGCAAAGAGGGCGTGCAACTAAGTTTGCATGTGGGCGCCATACACCCTAGCATTCATATTTTTGAAGGGGAGGCAAATAGTTCGCTTGGTAAAGTTTAAAAGCAGATAACATAACGCTATGTTTCCCGTATTCGGATTTATCGTCAGCGGTTCAACTCTTGAAAGAATTGTTTTTATGAAGATATAAAAAAATGTTATTCAAGGTAAAATTTATTTCGATGATAAAGTAGCTCTTTATTCTGTAATCCTTTATCTACAATAATTTTTATGTACGCCCTGCGGACTGCGGCAGTGCTATTTACGCCATTGCTCGTGAAGTTTTTTCGCCACACAAAGAGAGACCCATTAGTCTGTGTTAAATGGGAAAATCTGTCTGACTGCTCCAGATTTTCTGGCCTCATCTATCAAAAAATTTTCAAGGGTGCTCTTTCTATGTAGGGAAATCCCACTTGAGAAATGTTGACAATTTCTTTAGTACCCAAACATTCAATAGAAAGTTACTTGTGATATACTTACCAAACTTGGTGTTTGTAGCTAGTACAGTTTCGCAAAAAAACTATAGTGAAACACAATTAAACAAACGGACGGATGGACTGACAGGCCGTTGATTCGAAAGTGATTTGTAACCTTAAATATACGAGTATGTAATGCAAATTAGTTTTTATTGAATTAAAAAAAGCAAAACTTAAAATTTTATATTAACAATAAAAATAAGAACGAAAACTGTCGAAACCTTGCACTATTTTTATCTTTCCGTGAGAAATGGTCTATCAACATAAGAATTCTCATCGATGCCACTTCCTTATTCAAATCCCTATAAAAGCGTTCTTCCCTTGCTTTAATCCAGAGGCATGACCGATTAGTGTCTCTTGTTTTTTGAGTGACAACATTATCATGGTGGTAATTGATACAACCAATGACTTAATTACCAGTGATTACCATCAGCCGAAACTAGAAACGCAAATGCTTCTAATGATATTTGTCTATTATCAATCTAACCCCGTTTAAAGATGCTTTTGTCTTCATTTCCCAGAAGTGAAATAGGTTACTTATGTAGATGTTCATGTGAATGAGTTCATGATTGACATAGGGCGTGCGTTTAAGAGGGTACCGCACAAAGGCTTGATTATGGTCCGCCGCATCATTTGGTGCAGAGTCAATGGGAATTTCTTGCAGGAAATCACATAATCCATCAAAAAGTCAAAGCAATAATCAGAGCAAATGATTATTAAGTAGCATCCAAGTGAATTAGCAATATATGGACAAGACAGTGGCTTTGATATGATTGATGGTGGCGTAAGGCGCATCTTTTAGTTTGGTGAGAGAAAAAGGCTTCGGAATAAGCATCAATGCACTCACGACTTGTGGTTCAATTGAAAAATTGAAATTCGTTCTCAACCGTTTACTTTGTATCTCTCAAATTATATAATAAATGGACATTCCCAAATTCGACGAGAAAAAACTACATTTTTCTGCAACAAAATAATCAATTTTAAAATTTTTTTTGACCCATGCTAAACTGTCTTTAATCAATTATTGGAGCCAAAAATATCGAAGCAAGAACATTTCCTTAAACTTCGATAGTCATAATAATTTCCATGTATGCATATTTTGTTATGAAATGTCTATTTGTAATCAACGGAGTAGTATTTTAGTGATAATAAGTTCAAAAGAGCAGCCATCAGCTATGCTACTGCCTATTATGCTTTAAATTATCACGAAAATGCTTACTAGGAAAAGTTCAGTGAATTTATCATGCAACATAACGGCTGATATTCAAATAGGATTGATAATTATGGAGTCAGGAAGGAGCATCTATTTTTTGAAAGTTTACAAATGAAAACTTCACTTTGTCAGCGATAAGTCGAGTTATTTTTGTAACAGCAGATAGAACGTTAGATTGTCCTAATGCCCAATGATGGTAGATTTTCATTACATAATTTCTTCTATGCCCACAATGTTTACTCGAAACTGCTTTTCATATTAAATTCAGCTTTTGATGATTGCCGAATTGTATTTTCAATGTAAATGATAAGAAAAGCGCAAATCAAGCATTACTTCCATATAAACCCCATCGCTGTATTTTAAGAAAGTTTTATAAATAACTGATTTGCTAGTTCGAATGATAAGAAATATTTATTCTTAGATTATAAATTACTAACATAAATCAATTTTTTTGGCTTGAAATCATTGCAATAAAGAGGAAAGGATCAGGTGTACAACGCAAAACTGGAAATCTCATTTAGGTACAATGAAAGACGGTTAAGGAAAAAATTGACCACAAAACGAAATAAAAAGCTTAAAATAAATTTTTAGAAATCGGGGCCAACTCAATTCACCCCATTAAAGTTCTAACTGGTTAGCATGTAAGTGCTGGTATTTTTTTAAATCGGGAAACGAATTTGGGTCAGGTTCCGAAAATTTATTTCAGCTCTTTTAGACAAAGAATAAGTAGTACGAGTAACTGTACGCAGTTGTTCGTCCATTACTAAAATAATCAAATACGTATACATTGAAACTAATAAAAACTTTATTCGTATCTAATAAACATTTGTAAATATAAAAATAAAATTAAAGATCCACCTATAATTCTAAATTTTATTAAAGCTTTTAGTCAGTATGTAATCTGTGGATACTTACCCGCATCGGTGGGAAGCTGTCCGCAGGCCTTCGGGTAAGTGTACGCAGTGTCGAAAATTCAAAAAGCCTCTCAAAACTTAATCTATACGACATAGGTCACAGGTAAAAACACCAGTCTCACAGCTCATGCAGTATTCGTGCCACCAAGATTTGAATGCAACTCTTCAGTAGGAGGATCTTCATATTTTTCCTGGTATAACGGACAAAAGAACTCCTGACCTGAAGATATTTTCTCTTGCTGTCTAGAGCTTTTGCTTTTTTTTTAAATTTTTCTCATTCGTGGTTTTGATTTGCATTTTTAAATTTGATGATTGAATTTTCGAATATTACCGCTGCCCCCACTATTGAAGCGACCAAAGCAATGGTATTAAATGCTGAAATAATAACAAACCATCCTTATGTGATCACGGCAGAAACAAAAGCAGTGAACAGACATACTACACCCGTTGTGTGATTTCACCGCCTTCGTCAAAAATCTGGCTGAAGTACTGCATTTGGAAATTGAAATCGATAAACTCTCCCAAGAAAGGAGGTTGCAAAGTACAATTGCCGTCCAGCGACATCAAGAATCCAAAAGGTGGGAGACGATCTAAAATGAATAAAATCAGCAAAGGTGTAAAGAATGGGCTCCTTAAGCTAGAGAAACTCCTAGACTACAATGCGTATTACCGGAAAAGCTGGTTAAAAAACAAAGAGGACAAGAAGTCGAAAGATGAGCAGAGACTGAAGAAGCCCTGCGGACAAATCTTAAAAAGCCTGTGTAGATAACTCCACCATCAAACATCAATAAAAGAATGGCGTCTAGCCCAATAGAAGGAGATCGGGATAAAAGGAGGAAGAAGGAGGCACTTGATGGGCGTGGAACACTAGAACTGACGGTCCAAAAAGTGCCGACAAAAGGGCGAAGAAAGCCGCAAAGAAATTCTTTCAAACAAAATCAGAAAATAAATTGATGCCTAGCATGAAGAAAGACCTGACGCCAGACAGGAGAGAAAAAAGCCACGATGATGACCTCTGCAGCAGACACTACTTGTAAAATCCCAAGATAGCTGATCCTACGCAGAAGTGTTGTGAGATATCAGGAGAAATATAAGATCTGAAGACACCACTGCTATTAAAGTAGTACAACCAACCCGGCCGGGCCATATGATGGTCGAATTTGGAGCAGAGGCCAGAAATAAATAACGCTTCTGCGACGCAGCAAAGAAAGTCCTCGGCAAAAGTGCAACTGGCGCCTCGCCACGATCTAAATGGGGGACACTGAATGAGCCACAAGCCTGGTTGATGTAGAAGAGGCCATCAAAAGGAATCTCCCTAGCGTGGGCAGGATCGAAATGAGGCGGACACCAGAAAACCATAGGCGACAACGCATGGCCATAATTGACCAAAAAGGATGCCGAATAAGGGCAAAATAAGAGTAGGATGGGTTGTCTGTAGCATATGGCGGAGAGTAGTGCCACCTCAATATTTCAAATGTCTTGGCTATGGTCACACCGCACAAGTATGCAAAGGACTCGATAGGAGTTTCCAAAGCTGCAAGTTTTTTGGAAAATAAGAGACAAAAAAGAAAAGAGTGTACGAAGGAGGTCCACTGCATCCTTTGTAAGGATGCTGATCCAAGACTGGATCTTGAGCATATCTTAGGATCAGGAAAATGTAGGGTTTTAAGGAAGCCCCAGCCGAGGCAATATCAGATCTTCGATGATCCGTATCCTGCAGATACATCTGCACCACATTTCAACCGCCCAAAATCTGCTTGAGCAGTTCGCGACGGACATGAAAGCCGACGATTTTCTGCAGAGTGAGTAAAACCACGAATAAAAGTTACGCATCGTGGTATCCTGATGAAACTAGTACTGCCGCCATCTGGGTTCAGAACAGTGATTTTCAGACGGAGGCATGTGGATGGGGGGATAGTAGGTTCGGTGCTCAGAGACCACCTTCTTTAGTGTGTACCTGACACGGAATGTACCAGTATCATCTTTCCAAGCCAAGCTTTCATCCAATATGAGCATCATTACGACTGCTTGCTGCGCTTCTATACCCCGTCGAAGACCCCGGCCGACAAGCCCCCAGTGTACTGGTGGTCAACTGAAATCGCTGAAAAGCGAAGGGAGTGTCACAAGCTTCGACGTGAGGCTCAACGGGCGCGGAACCGTGACGAGGCATGCAACTGGGTGGCAGCATATAAGTCGGCCAGGAAATGCCTTCGCAAACTGATCAACAGTAGCAAGGCTCGCTGCTGGCAAGACCTAGTGGATAATGTAAACAAAGATCCGTGGGGCCTTGGCTACAAGCTGGTCAGGCAGAAGCTTGGTGCCCTACGGAAGCCTTGTATACATGACGCGGAAAAGATGGACGCGATAGTGCGGGGACTCTTCCCCGCCCATTCCGTCCGTGTTGACGCTGTCCATGGTGAAACAGCAGTAGAGTGCCCACTCTTCACACAGCTGAAACTGGAGGAGGCAGCCCTCTCATTGAAAGCGAGGAAGGCTCCAGGTCCAGATGGTGTTCCAGCTGAGGTGTCGCGGCTTGTCTATCACCATTGTCCTGACTTGATGCTCAGCACATCCCGGCACGATGGAAGGTGGCGAGGCTCGTGCTGGTCAGCAAGGGGAAGGGAAGTCCCGGATCGCCGTCTGCATACCGCCCATTATGCATGCTTGACACGGCTGGGAAAGTGCTAGAGAAACTCATCAAGGGATGCGATTACAGAGGTGGTGAGCGCGGTCCAAAGGGCAGAGGCATATAGTCGCACCAAGCGGCGGATCGTCCTGTGAGTGAAATTCGACGTCAGAAATGCCTTCAACTCCGCTAGATGGGTGGATATTCTGGATACGCTGGAAAACTCTTTTCAAGTTCCAGAATATCTAATGCGGCATTTGAGGAACTACCTAAAGGACCGAAGCCTGCTCTACGACACGACACAGGGCGAACGAAGGATGGAAATTACATCGGGTGTTTCCCAGGGATCTATCCTTAGTCCGGACCTGTGGAACGTGTCTTACGACGGGCTACTGAGACTTGAGATGCCAGATGAGTCGCTTTTGGTCGGCTATGCGGATGATGTTGCGGCTCTGGTCGCTGGACGTACCATTGAACAAGCGCAATTTAGGCTAGGTATGCTAATGCGCCGAGTGAGGGACTGGATGACTGCTCGCGGGCTCAGTTTAGCACTGGAGAAAACCGAAGTGGTCGTCTTGATAAAAAAGAGAATCCCTGGAGTAAGGATGATCAGTATTGGCGACTTACGAATCGAATCGAAGCCAGCGATGAAGTACCTGGGGCTACTGATCGACTCAAAGATGAGTTTCTCTGAGCAAATCAGGGCAACGGCTGAGAAGGCTTCTTCGGGAATATCGGCTCTGAGTCGACTTATGGCCAACGCAGGGCGACCCAGCCCATCAAAAAGATACCTTTTGATGAGTGCTGTAGGGTCAGTGCTACTGTACGGAGCAGAGGCATGGGGCAACGCTCTCAGCAAGGAGGTATACCGAAAACGATTGGCACAGGTACAGAGAAGAGGAGCACTGAGAATCGCATCTTCGTATCTGACAGTCTCTGACTCGGCGGTGAGAGTTATTGCAGGCGTGATCCCTGTCAGCCTCCTTGCTAGAGAGTGCCGCGCTATTTGCCTGCGCCGAAACGAGGATGCGAGGGAGATGGTTGTCCGCGAGGAGAGACAGCGCCCGCTCAACGATTGGCAACAGTCTTCGGTCAATTGCACGAAGGGAAGGTGGACTGCGTGCCTCATCCCGGATGTGAGACCGTGGCTAAATCGAAGGCATGGTGAGACTGACTTCTATCTGACCCAGCTTTTGAGTGGGCATGGGTGTTTTCTGTCTTACCTGCACAAGATCGGTAAGTCACGGTCCCCCGATTGACGGTTTTGCCCAGGAGAGGAGGACAACTCTACAGGGAGACGGGAGAGCTCACCTCGGATAATATAGTTGCGGTGATGCTCGAATCGGTTGACAAATGGAACCAGGTCGCACATTATGCTCGGGCAGTCCTAAAATATAAAAGGGACTCACAGCAGCCGGGGGATCGCCCTTCTGGCATTTCCTCTTCCCCTTTCCCCTCCCGCTAGGAAAGGGACTCCCCAGCTTGAAGGCGCCCCACGGCGTAACAAAACGAGACCTGGCCCGAAGTAATGTGTCAAACGGTTCGAGGCTAGGTTCTCAGGTTGACAGGGGAAGTGTTTAGTGGGTAGTCTAGTCGCTTTCTTGCGAGCATGGGAGTCCCACACTCTGTGCATAAATAGCATTCGCCTCCCTACCACAAAAAAAACCAAGCTTTCAAGGGTGCTGTCGCGAACGCGGATGGCAACGTGCTCATTGGGGGAGACTTCAACGCTAAATCAATTAAATAGGGCATGCCTTAACAGATCCGTAGGGAAAACGAATCCTTGAAATGGCGGCCAGGACAGTGCTCGTCTGCCAATTATCGAAGATACGCTGACTTTCCACTGTATTGGCTGTTCAGGAACCATAAAGAATATGACATTCGCCTCGTAATCCTTAGTACGGAGAATAGAGAATAGCCAGTGATAATCAGTACATTCTGCTTGCGACCCGTGATTTTGTCTCCTCACATTCGGGCTCTAGATCTTCTACAACTGGATGGAAAGCGGGACGTCGAGTGGTTCGTCGATGCGCTCAAGGCAGACACTCCGCTGCAGTACGATTCAGAGGGGATAGAAAAACAGGTAGATCAAGACAAGGTGAATTCAAACATGAACATAATCACGACTGCTTGCAGAACTTTTATGCCACGGCGAAGACTCCAGACCGTTAAGTTTCCACTGTACTAATCGTCGACTGAAATCGCTGAAAAAGGAAGGGAGATTCACAAGATTCGGTGTGAGGCTCAACGGGCACGGAACCGTGACGAAGCATAGAGCCGGGTAGCAGCATATAGTTTGGCCAGAAAATACCTTTGCAAACTGATTAGAAATCTAGCGGACAATGTGAACAAGCTAGGTTTGTGGAAGCTTGGTACCCTACAGACACCTAGTATACATGATGCGGAAAAAATGGATGAGATAGTGCGGGCACTCTTCCCCACCCGTCCTGTCCATATTGACACTGTCCACGGTTGAACAGCAATCAAGTGCCCACTCTTGACACAGCTGGAACTAGAAAAGGCAGTTTCATCATTGAAACCAAGAAAGGCTTCAGGTCCAGATGGCTTTCCAGCTGAGGTGTTGCAACTTGTCTATAATCATTATCCTAAATTGCAACGCAGCACATTCAAAGCTTAGCTATGGAGTTGCCGGTGCTATGGACAGTGGTGGAGCTTGTGGTGGTTAGCAAATGGAAAGGAAATTCTAGACCATTTCTGTACACCGCCCGTTATGCATTCTAGACAAGCCTGGGAAAACGCTGGAGAAACTCATCAACTGACGCAATTCGTGCTGCTGGTGACCTATCTCCTCAGCAGTACGGCCTTAAAGTAGGCCGCTTCACCATTCATATGATGCAGAGGTGGCGAGCGCAGTTCAAAAGACAGAGGCACATAGCCGCACCAAATCACGGATCGTTCTGTTTGTGACACTTGACGTTAGAATGCCTTCAACTCCGCTAGATGTGCGGAATTTAAACTGCGCGCGTCGAAGGATTTGGAGAATTATTTTTTTAGGTTGGTAGTACTGTAGTACTGACATCTATGTCGAACTTACATGTCAAAATATTCATTAGTGTTTGAGATACGCGTCGTTTTATGAGCTGCTAAAAGTGAGTTTTTCGTTTTTTGCGATGTCGAAATTTGTTGAATTTGCATTAAATTTTGTTTGCGGAATCAATTTTCTGCTACGGATACGTTGGGGATGGTGCAAAAAGCCTTTGGTGATGAAGCTATGTCAAAAAAATTGTTTGCAAGTGGAATAGTGAGTTCCAAGCCGGCCGTAAACGTGTCGAAGACGAAGAGCGTCCTGGGCGACCATCAACTTCTTCTCTTCTTCGATTGTCGTGGTGTAGTGGATTATGAATTCCTTCCGCCGGGCCAAATATTCAACAAGGAACATTATTTGAACGTTATGCGTCGTTTGCGTAACGCTATCTGCCTAAAAAGGCCGGAATCGTGGGAAGACAATTCTTGGTTTTTACACCACGATAATGCACCATCCCATACTGCACTCGTAGTTCATGATCATTTCGCCAAAAACTCAACCCATATCGTTCCACAACCACCGTATTCACGCTACCTGGCGCCGTGAGACTTCTGGCTGTTCAGCAAGCTCAAAAGACTACATCGGGGACACCTTTTTGATACGATAGAGGAGATTCAAGCCACAGCGAAGAACGGAACTGAAGGCCATCCCGGAAACGACGCGTATCTCAAACACTAATGAATATTTTGACAAAGATGTCACTGACAGTACTACCAACCTTAAAAAAAACAATTCTCCAAACCCTTCGACGCGCGCAGTTTAAATTCAAATGTCACCTTATTTTTTGGTCACAGTAGTATTCTGGCTTAGTTGAAACCCCCTTTTCAGGTTCCAGAATATCTGACGCAACTTCTGAACTCTGAAAGAGAGTTTTACGACACGACACAGGGCCAACGAAGGATGAATTCCAGCCCTATGGAACGTGCCTCACGATGGGCAACTGAAACTGTAGATACTAGATGAGTCGCGGTTGATTGGCTGTGCGGATGATGTTTCAGCTCTAGTCAATGGACACATCTTCGAGCAAGCAAGGTATACTAATGCGCCGAGTGAGAGACTAGATAATTGCTCGCGGGTACGCCTTAGGTTTAGAGAAAACCGAAATGGTCATCTTGACATAGAAGAGAATCCCTAGAGTAACGACGGTCGGTATTGTAGATATACTCATTGAATTGAGGCCAGCAATAAAGTACCTACGGCTAATGATCAGCTCGAAGATGAATTTCTCTAAGAAAGTCAGGGTAATGGCTGAGCAGGCTGATTCGGGTGTATCGGCTATGAGTCGTCTTATGGCCAACGTAGGCGGACCCACCCCATCAAGAAGATACCTCTTGATGAGTGCTGTAGGGTCAGTGCTACTGTACGTGGCAGAAATATGGGGCGACGCTCTCAGTAATAAAGTATATTGAAAACACTTGGCACAGGTACAAAAAAGGGGAGCACTGAGCATTGTATCTTCATATCCGACAGTCACTGATTCGGCGATGAGAGTTATTGCAGCCATGATACCTGACGCTCTCCTCGCTCGAGAGTGCCGCACAATTTACGTGCATCGAACGAGGACGCAAGGAAGATAGTTGCTCGCGACGAGAGACAGTGCTCATTCAACGATTGGCAGCAATTTTGGGTGAATTACATGTAAAGAAGGTGGACTGTGCGACTCGTCCCTGATCTGAGATCGTGAAAGCATGGTGAAGTTGATTACTATCTCATCCAGCAGGCATGTGTGTTTTCAGTCTTACCTGCACAAAGTTGCTAAGTCGCGGTCCCTCGACTCTCGATTTTGTCTAGGAGTGGAAGATAATACCTGCCACACAATTTTGCATGCAAGAACTGGAACAAGTTGCAATGGGACCTCTACAAGGAAACAGGAGAGCTCGCTTCAGATGTTGAAATTGCGGTGATGCTTGGATCGGTTGACAAAGGGAACTATGTGGCACATTATGTTCAGGCAGTCCTAAAAGACAAAAAACACTCACAGCAGCTGGGGATGTTGAGGCTGGAGGATCGCTTGTCTGGCAATTTCTCTTTCCCTCCCGCCGGAGGAGGGTAACCCCAGTTTGAGGGCACCCACGACGTAGTAAAACGAAACCCGGCCTAAGGTAATATATTAAAATGCTCCAGGCCAGCTCCTCAGGTTTGGAGCCCGACACTCAATGCGTAAGTGGCATCTACTCCACAAATCAGATCTTGAGCCAGCAGTATTGTTGGGGAGTATCATGGTGGTTTTAGAGCAAATAGATCGATAATAGGCTAATCGTTTACAGTCAAGCAGGTACTTGAGAATTGTTGGGAGTTCAAAATATACGTATACCAAATTTTCGGTGACTTTAAGCAAGTATACAACAGTATTGTTCGTAATGTACTATACCAAACAGTATATTGACTTGGCATCATAGTTAAATTAGTCTATCTTACCAAAATGATATCGACAACCTCCCAAGTCCGCATACAATCAACTTACCGATGCCTTTGACACAGATATCGGACTAAAGCAGGGAAACGGGCTGGCCTCATCACTATTCAATTTGGCTCTAGAATATGTTATAAAAAAGCTACCTGTCAATACAAGAGGAACATTAGTATACAAGCCTAGCCTATTGGTAGCCTATGCGGACGACATCAACATTTTTTCAGGGTCGTTAATAACCGCCAAAGAAATTTTCTTGAAACTTGACAGCAATGCAAAACTAGTAGGACTACAATACAATCCATATAAAATAACGCTTATGATGCATACCTCAAATATCATATTTGGCGGATACAGTATCGAAAATGTAGGCAAATCAATGTTTCGAACTTTATATCTCGCAAATAAAATATTTTATTCAGATTTGACGATCTTGAAGACGAGCTGCTTACACAAGGAAACAAAGCTGTAATAAGACCTGTGCTTTGCAATGGGTGTGAGATATGGATACTAACCCAAGCACCCGCAAACATATTCAACGCATTCGAGAGACGATTCCTAAGGCGAATAATTGCAGCGAAGCTACACGGTGACCGATGGCGAATTCGATACAACTATGAGCTGCATGAAATTTTTTACGCACTGAAAGTCTTAACGATTGTAAAACCTCGGTAACTGCAATGAGCTGACCACATAAACCGTATACATGAACAACTGATACCCAAAAAGGTATTCGTTGGGAGAACTGAAGGGCGGCGGCCAGTGGGGAAACCGAGAAAACGCTGGTCTGACGCGGTCGACGAAGACAGTTCATCGCTGCTCGAATTTTGAAATTGGAGGAGGTGGTCAATGCAACGAGGCAGTGTGAAGCACTTTTTGGAGGAAGTGAAGGCCCAAGAGGGGCTGTAGTGCTACGAAGAAGAAGAAGAAAACTAAATTCATGACTCAAACGAGAAAGAACACTTCAGTCCGACAAAATCTGACCGTAGGAGACTAAGCTTGAAAGTGGGGAAAATTTTATTTATGCAGGAAGGAAGAGGTTGAACATCGCTTAAACGCATTTTAAGGTCCAGAGTGGTACACAGGCAAAATAAGCTCCGTATTTACAAATCACAAGTCAAACCTGCGCTGTTATATGAAAGTGATACATGGACCCTGACGAGCGAACGCAGTGGACATATTTAAACGCAAAGTGCTCCGGAAAATCTGCGGCCCAGTGAAACAAGGAACAGAGTTGAGACTATGTTACAACGATTTATTTAATGAACTATCTGTATCCTCATGCATACAGTTATTCAAATTATAATGGGCGGGCTATGTAGAAAAAATGAACCAAAAAATTCCTACCCAAAAGAACATAGAAGGGTAGAGCATAAGGTAAATGTCCAGCGGGAAGACCAAAGACTCTATGGTAAGACACGATAGAAGCTGACAGTGGATTTTTGTCGGGGGAACTTTAGGTCCAAATGGGAGGGGCACTAATCATCAAGAATGCCTCACTGTTGTTGTGAGTCACAACTTCCCTTGTCGATGAGGAGGCCGCACGCCTGTTTACGTGCAGAGGAATGAGAAAAAGTATGCAATGACCTTTAGTTCTGGCTTTGGCTTTTTTTTTGTTTTATAAGTAGTTCAGATACCCAGACTCGTGCATGCGAAATGTTTTATAGTGCTACTTGGTGCTAGGGAAAAGTACCCACCCTGTGATGCATTCCTAGACTAGGTTGTTTATACTTGAGTACCAATTATCGGCTTTCAGAGCCAACATGGCATCGCTGCAGCCGTTTACCGACAAGGTCATTTTTAGAAAGCACCACAGGTTAACAGCTACGAGCTAATGCCATACTTTTACAGAAAGTATAAATTGAAAGCTGTTGGTGGTAAGCGTAAAAAAATATTACGATACATCGGAAGCAAAAAAAAATCGTGAAATAGGCACATACAATCTCTAATTAACACAATTTTTGATAGAATGTTTAATGCATGTAATTAGTCTTTTTTGGTAAGGAAGTGAAGGCTTTTTCCAGTCTGAGTGCGGTGCTTCCAAGCACGCAAGGCTTCATGACTAACCAGCAAAGACCTCGGCTGTAAGTCTGAGAATCTTGCCTGGAACCATTTAACGCATTACTCAGGACTAGACCTCTTTTATGTAGGGAGACCTTTGAGTTACAGGGATCTCTTTTCTATTAGGAAGGGAGTGAGAGGAAGGGATTGCTGAATATGAGACTCCTACACCCTACTCAAGCTGCAGTATGCCGTTTTTTATCAGGATTGTCTGAACAAAATGTGCAATATGGTGCTATATGACAACTGATCCAAGCATAATAATTGACAGGGAAATCTCTCTAATTTCGTATCTCTCAACGCTGTGGCGAATTCAAGCTTGAGTCTCACAAGGATCATCTATCTCCCCCATATTATTCAATATCTTTACCACAGACATGCCTCGACTGCCTTTGAACGTTCGTAAATCACTATTTGCCGACGACACCTGTATTTTTTACTCATCTAGACAAGCAAGAGTCATAACCACCAAACTGCAACTCTCGATGTATGTCGATGTAAGTGTATATTTTGAAGCATTTTCACAAATGGAAGATTAAGTTGAATACAAACAATACTTAGGCATTATTTATAACCAGAAAAAGACCACAGTAACTGAAAGCTCTGACTGTTGACAACGAAAATATTGCCTGTTCAAGAACAACCTAAGACTGACATTCGACACTTTCCTGGACTGACACCATGCATAACAAATGAGGACATTGGTACGATGTGTTATCTCAACTCTTTTCACTCTTCAAGTCCAAAAGACTCAATTTTAAGAACCATCTGCTGATCTATAAGCAAATAATACCACCGACGCTACTAATTGGCAGTACAGCCTTCTACCAGACGACACGGCCCAACAAAAAGGCACAACAATCCATACAAAACAAAACCATCAGACAGATCTTTGGAATCGCATGGTATGTTAGAAACACAGATGTATACAAGGGCTTCAGGATAGAACTTGTTGAAATATATGTACGCGACAAAGCACTTAAACTGCTCGACATAGTAGATAGACATCCTAACACTACCCTGGGAACCATAAGACGTTGTGGGGTTTTGCCACATCTAATTATCATACATTACAATGAAAAACAACTCAAAGCATACACTTTCCACTATACTCACAATACTTATTATACACTATTTTCTACAAATATTTTTTAATATCAGTCACCTTATTTTTCGTTTGTCAAAAATACAAAAATTAATTATTATATTCATTCAAAAAAATTATTCAAAAAGGATCAATTAGAATGTTTTCTATTAATTAATTATTAAAACTATAAAATCTATTGTTAAATAAATATGTTATTGTTTATTGAATAGCCGAAGGCAGATCATACTATATTTTTTAAAAATAAATTTAAGTTGAAGTAGAACATAACAAGTAAACCTACAACGTAAAGCACTCCAAAATGAAACCTATCCAACTATCCACGGTTGCTTTACATAAATATATTATAAACAATAAAAAAATAGTATGATCTCGCTAAACACGGTGAGCAAACAATTGCTGACAGATAGAAGGGAGCTAGGGTGCTAAATCACAGCAACAACAAGTACAGCTACTCCAAGTAAGTACTCGTAAGTCTCTAATTTCATTCAAGACGATATCACGCAGCTTTCTCCGTGTTTTGCAGAAACAAAAAGTGTGGCAAGCGTCATCTACCTTTTCTGTGCAAAATACACAGCCAGAAGACCCCGAATTACTTATCTTGTACAGGTAAGACTGAAAACATAAAAACCCGCTAAAGAGCTGTGCCAAGTAGAAGTTAACCTTATGATGCCTTCGATTGAACCATGGCTTTAGGTCAGACTGCGTGGTGCAACTTGCACGTAATTAACAGCAAGTGGAACTCTCATGCTTTGTCAAACCTGATCACCATCATCCACCACTTTACATTGAGCTTACTATCACATCTTCTCATTCTTTGAAGAATTCCTCACCTTCCCGCTTTTAATTTTTCAAAACCCGATTTATCGAGCATGGAAGCTAGTCTTAATGCCGTGAATTGATATTCTTTCTTCAGCAACCTCCACCTTGAAGATTGTGTTGATAAGCTCTATATGTTTCTTTCGTCCTTAATCTCGCAATTTACTCCTGTATTTCCAGCAAGAAGACCTAAAGATGTTCCTTGGTTTAATTCAGATGTTGCCATTGCAATTAAAGCTAAAGATGCTGCCTGCAGAAAATTCTTATCCAGTGGTCTTCCAATTGCCCGCGCTAAATTCAAAGAGCGTCATGTCACGGCCAAGAAAATTGCCACCTCTGCACTTCATGCATATGTTAAACACATTGAAACTACGTTAATGTCGAATCAAACTCGTGCGTTCTGGTCGTACGTGAAATCTTTAAGGAGCTCTCAAATGCCCCTGATAATTTTAGTCTAGATGGCGTGACATCGTCTACAAAAATAGTATATAATAATTTTAATTTTCCCACTAACAAAACTTCATTCGATACATTTTCCCTAACAAAACATAATTCCTTCCTTCATACTAACTAATTCTATTCACTAGCTCCCACTAACAAATTTTATTTTTTTATACTAACGAAAATTTATTCACGTCTCCCTGCTAATAAATTTCATTCCCACGCCCATAAAGAAAGAGTTGAACTTGTTAATTGGATGAATGGGAAATCAACAGAAGGTGGCTCTGTTGGTAGCGTCGTGGATTCTCGACCGGCGGTCTGCTGGGACCCTGGGTTCAAGTTTCCCGAGCACAGGGAAGCACTCTTTTTGGAGTATCGGCAAAATCAATAGTTTCCGTATATATATATATATATATATATATATATATATATATATATATATATATATATATATATATATATATATGACACTTAGCATCTAATCAAACGCTTCCCTGGTTATGCAAATTGCTATATATGCAAAATGGAAATTTTTGCATTTGTCGGTACGAAAAATATGTGTGGGTAGCGGAATTGAGGTGTAATGAGCTTCGATTACGTTACCCAGATGCGGCAGCGGTAATGAAAAATGAAAGGATTGCGGGATTGGGTTCTTGGAGTTGGGGCACGACTCTGATTTTTGGGTGGAGATGGGATTGAGTTTGGAATAGTGGCGGTGAAAAACTGAAGAATCTGTTTGAGGCGGAGGTGAACAGTGAAAAAAATTATGCAGCTAACGAACTTCTTAGCAGAAGATAGAAAATGAAATGTTTTCGAATCCGAATGGACGAATTTTAAAATCAACACCAAGTGGATACAGTGATTGAATTAAAAATACAAAGGGTGGAGAAAAATCAACTGTCAAGTGCTAGTTTTAACAATAGCCGAACACTCGAGTGCCGGAACTCTTAAACTATAAAAAAAGGGGGAAAAAACGCGAGAAGTGCAATATATCAGTGGGCGGATACCTTTGTAAAGAGAATAAACTTGAATGAATTAATTGAAAGTAGACGTGAAGTGATTATTTGAATTAGAATGGGGATAAACTGCCATACAGTTTATTAGTGGCTGTGTAGATTGTAAAATGAAGGAAAAGTTTATATTGTTTTTTTTTGTTCTATGCTAGCGCAAAAGAAAAAACAAAACGTAAAGTTCGTGGATTTAATTTTTTAGTGATTTTTTTTTCAGTGCCCCCCTTCGGTTGCCGAGCGCTCAACAGCATCAATAGGGGGTGAGTAATGCACACAATTTTGCTTTACATTTTATTTCCTTTCATTATATTACAAATTTGTTGGTTGTAGTAGCTTTTTGCATGATAATTTTTGTCGAAACCAAGAGGCTAGTTTTGTTTTACAATATTTTTTCTTTTTTTCACAAACCGTTGTTGTTTGTTTTTCTAATTTAAAATAAAAACTGGCACAATGTTCCGTCAAAAATCTTTTTTTTCATTTCTCAATATGACCTCCCCCTTTCCCGTCCTTATTACTCCGTGTTAGTGATTTTATGTAAGGTGGCTCAGCACGAGCAGAGGGTGTCCCGGAAGTCCCACGACACGACTGACCGCTAGCCGCCCTCAGTATGCCACCCCGGGCTATACACCTCTCTGCTAAAACTTAATGTCTGCAACTACGGTGACCTCCGCGGTCGCAACAGTACCAGTGTGGGCCCTGATGGCACTCTAAATTTTCTAGCTGAATATTTATCTTCTTCACTTTCATTACTTACCTTCCTTACGTCCCCTCCCAATGGGAAATCGCCCACATTTTTCCTATCTTCAAATCTGGTGATCATAATACCATCTCAAACTATCGGCCTATTTCCTTTCTTCTTTCTTTTGGTAAAATTCTTGAAAAGATAGTTTTTGATGCGCTGTACCTCGATCAGCAACAACAAGTCGACATTATTTTTACGGATTTCTCTAAAGCCTTTGATTCGGTGGATCACTCTCTCCTATTTGAGAAACTTTTAGGGTTAAATGTCCCTATTTGTCTCTATTCCTGGCTTCTCTCCTATTTTCTGAATGATCAATGTGTAGTCACTTGCAACTCTTGCTTCTCTTCTTCCTTTCACCCAAGCTCGGGAGTTCTTCCCGGTTCAATACTTGGCCCCATACTATTTTTACTTTTTGTCAATGATCTACCTTCTGTTATCCCATCACCCTGTCTCCTTTATGCTGATGACTTCAAGATTTTTCGAGGTATTCCTTTTAGATTTGGATATCCTTCAAACCGATCTTCAGCGTCTTAATGACTGGTGGGAATAAAACCATCTCTCCTTAAATGTTTCCAAATGATATCAGATGACATATTCCTGTAAAAAATTTAATTTTCTCTCAACGCATGGGCTTGTTGGTATCCCTTTCAGCAATGTAACCTCCTTTAAGGATCTTGGTGTGCTTTTCGATTGTTAACTGAAGTTTGATCTCCACATTGCTCTAATTATTAAGAAAGCCTCCTGCTTAACTGGTTTTATTTTACAATCCGCTTCGTCATTCTAACATATCACCTCCTGTATGTGTCTTTACTTCTCACTAGTACGTATTAATTTGGAGTACTGCTCACAAATTTGGAGTCCGTACCACTGGAAGCACATCGATGCTCTTGAGTCAGTTCAACATGGATTCACACGGTCTCTATTCTTCAAATTCAACCTTTTGTAATGAATCATGCGACGCCGCTGGCGACCACTACTAACACACCTTGCTGCTAGGTGGCTTGTCATTACACGTTGGTTGTGACGAGCGCACATCCCACGTCAATTTTGTCGTGGGATGTCAAGGTGAAGTGACAGTAACATGGCAGTGGAGAGTGTGAGTGGTGGCCGTCACGCAAGAGCGGTTGGCAATTTTCTTTGGCAATTTCGCGGCTGCTATCTACTCGTAAACAAAATAAAGTGATTCTTGGTGTAGTTGCAAAATAAAATTCCATACTTAGAACAATTGAGAAAATCGACGAAATTAATTTAAGCGGCATATTTAGTTAAGCTCAGCATACCAGAAGTAGGAAGTGTGTGCGCGGATACAAAGGTATGATGTTCAGTTCGATCCAAGTCATAATCAAATCTAAATAAATGCATCCAACACAGTCGCCATCGTCACAAGCTGCATACCTTCAATTCCAATCACCTCCTAAGGCATCCGATCATCACTAAATTGACGAATATGGACCACTTTTCGCTGGATTGTTGGCCGCCTTCGTCAGGGCTGCAGAGACACAATCCATCAATAACGGATTACAGTTGTGTATTGAGCCATTAAGATCTCTTGATGGTGTGGTGTTTTATTGAATCGGCTATCAGGGGTACGTAGAAGATATTCGATTGTACTTTGAATGAACAATCTGCCACCAAACTGTTGAGCATCACATCAAAATTAGATAGATTGTATGATGCATTAGCTATTGTCATCCAAGCAGTTCATACTCCTATCATACATATCATTTTACTGACAGACCTCAAAGTGCTAGAGCAGTGTTATACATTTTTTTTAAATAGCATTAAATATGTTCCTGCCCGCTTTGGTGAGGGCTCAACTGTTATATTTGGGAATTGCCAGAAAATTCAACAAAAAAGTCATTGATACCATTTTAAATAACATTCATATATTTGTACATAAAAATGACATAAGCTATGACGATATTAATCCATTATTTCTGGGTTTATGCTCCGTTGGAAAGTTTATAGCTCTCGTGGATGTTAAAACAACTGCCGACACTTGGAAGTGCATTTCAGAACTAAGTACCGAGTGTTGCACTTTCGTCAAAAACAATAATATTCCAATTCCATGGATTAGTTTCGCTGTTGATTTCCTTTGCGATGAAATTTATCAGAGTATTTTGATAATTTTAGAAAACACAACAGATGATGATTTGCAATCTTATACCAAGATTGAAAGGATACTTAAAATCAATTCCTTCTACTTGAAAGTTGTAACGAAATTCACTTCTGACTTTACGCATCAATTTTTCGATGGATATGAGTCATTTGTGAAACTTTGCGTTCTTTTAACGAGTTTGCCAGGAAACGTCATAAACTCAAAAGTAGGACAAAACTTCAAGCAGTACCTGACAGTGGGGGTGAATGCTCTTCTCACTGAAATATTCAAAAGTACTGGCTTTGGAAATGCCCTCTGTAAATTCGAAATAGTGGACTCTCAGATATTCCGTGCATTTTGCTTACTTTCAATGGAAGTTTTAGAACAAATAATTATATCACCTGAATTAGCAGTTGCCGAAGTATATTTTCACAGCAAGAAAGTTACAATTGTCAGCAAACTTTTGAAAGAAATCGGGCTTTTACGAATTCCCCTCAATAAGACCAACAAATTTCAATTCCATCCTCATTTTAATTCAGAGGTAATCAGTACGTATACGTGAAATTAAAAGCATATAAATATTAAATATTGTACACCAAAACAACACAAAAAGAACTTACTAAACGAAAAAAACACGATAAATTTTAAAATCCAGTCAAATATAAGACAACCCTATTTCCTTACTTAATTATTAGATAGAATTAGGGATATTTATGTATATAAAAAGTATATAAATAACTATAAGCAATTTATCAATCCTATCCTACTTAAATTAAGGATTATTTGTTAGTCCGAATTATTTGTTTTATTTATTCTCATGATGAGTTAAAATTAACAAACGCCATTGATTCAAGCAAGCTTACTTTAATCAACACAGAATGGAAAATTGAAAAGAATAAACTTCCCATTGATGAGTTACTTACTTTACCCAACATTAACTTTGACTTTTGGATAAATTTTACTCAACAAGTAAATAATAAAGAAACAATTCATTTCAGCTGGGAAAATTTTAGTTACTTGTTAAATTTATGTATTTTCCTATCCAAACAATTAATATCTAAACATAAAACTTATTAATCGCATTGAAAACGCGCAAATGATTCTTTTATTTTTTTTTTATTGCGAAATTTTTGTAAATTCGGATTCAGGAGTATCTAAAGGTTATAACAATCACAAACTTTGTGTAAGGTACTTAATTTTTTTTCTTAGAACAATAGTGTTAAATGAATATGGGAAAATTAAAAGCAATCGATTAAGAAGAAATTAAAACATAACAAAGAACATTTATACAAGTTGAGGTCTAATGCTTTTTGAAAAACAAAAGAGGTTAACAATAAAATGAATTGCTAAAACATTAAAACACGATTTTCCTTTCCAGTGGTCCTTCCTCTCAGCGGGAAATAGAGTGCATGGTAAGTATACCGTCGCGAGGGTAGGGTTTGAGAAAATCCGCTGAGGTCGGTTTCGCGTCGCGCGCGGCACGCGGTACCTTTGTTGGTTTTGCCTTTTTAGTTTTCGTCGAGTTGAGTTAGCGTAGTATATTTTTCGGTACCGCGTCGGAAATTCGGGAACGCGAAGTAAAGATGAGATTTTTGTCCTTTGACTGGTTGTATGAAGAAATACGGAGTAACGTAAAGTAGGTTTCCTCTCCGTATGATTGTGTTTTGTGACGCGTTTGGAAACGGGCATTTATTGTAATCCATTTGGAGACCCGCGACCGAAATCCTCTCCGATCTAGCTGGCCGACAAGCAGCCACCGCGAAAATGGATTACGGTGCACGGATTGGTTGACCGGTTGGTACCATCCGTTGGCACTACTCAGGCTTAACGTCTAGAACCGATGAGAGGTCGGTTCCTCGTTCGGATCAAGACTTTAAAATCATTACACTTCCTTACTCTCCTTATGATGACCGACTACATATTTTGAAGCTTCTTAGCCTCGGGTCCAGACGTATTTTTCTTGACGAATGTCTTTTGTTCAAGCTTTATCACAGTCTTTTACCTCAAAATGTATGCAGGCAAATTAAAACATTCGACGCTGCTCGCCTTAACAGATCCTCTCTTCAATTTCATGTTCCGTATGCACGTACTAACACCTTCTTCAATTCTCCCTTACGACGCTTTCCTCGTATGCACAACCAGCGAAGTCTTGGTCCTCTTCCACTGCCTCTTGGCGCATTTAATACTTTTATGAAAAATCAAACTTATAAATACTCCTATAAGTCTTAATTTTTGATATCATTGAATTGTGATCTGTTTTCTCTAATTTCTTCCATATTTTAATTTCGTATTTTTGTATTTATCTAATAATTGACTTGTAATTGGACTACTAGTCTGTAAGTCGATTTTTTTAAATAGATGAATCAAAATAGCAAATTTTTGACATCCGAAGAGCGGGAATTTCACTTGTTTTTACACGGATCATTTCATCTGGTAGCAGCTTACTCTTGCCTACTTAAATTGTTTTAAATTTTTTATTGACTAATCGAAACCAAACTCATTCATAATCATTAATTTAACAATAACTGCTATCTAATTTTCAAAAATCATTAATTATTCCGTAAAGTTCAGAATTTATCTCCCTCCTTTCCCATCGTCGAAATAAAAGATATCCCATTGATCCCCACATCACCCCATCATTATAACATTTTACAACTCAAAACATTAAAATCATTTAAACTGTTTCAAACTGGAAAACCCTTAAATACTCGTAAATGCTTGTGGACAAAGTCTAGCATCAATCTACATAATTCGGTTGCAATGAACAAACCAAATTATGTATGTGTAACAAATGCACTTTACGATAATTTTGATTTATGATGACCCTTTTAAGTACACTTTGATGAAGCGTGGGTCCCATTATGACCCTAAACTTTTAACGAAATCATTTTTTTTTTCATCCGAAGAGAGGGTGTACGAGCACTGTGATTGCTGGTTAGCTAGCTAACAAGGCTCGACTCTAATAACAAATAATCGGAGAGTCTTAAAAAGATTTCATGACGTACACACACATCAGAGATGATCTTCATGTGAGATGGACGTGATAATGTTATTTTTAAGATGTTTTCTGTTGGTAAACAACACTAAATCGATTAATTTATGTTTAGAGTTTTGTTAAATGATTAGTGGCGCCAAAGTTGAAAGACATGAGGATTGATTTGAAATATTAATATTATTTAAAAACAGACACGCGTATACCGTAAGGTCATTACAAGCAAAAATATTATATTTACTCAAGTTGAACTACGAGTAATTAATGTTATTCAGCGGAAAATCAAATTTAAATTGTTTTAATTTGCTTTTGCTAAAAAAAAGAAAATACATTACTTCTCAAGCTGATAATTTATGTAAAACTATAAGGAATTCCTCTAGAAAATTCAACGCATTCACAAATTTCCCTTGTACTCTGATATCTTATTCCATTCACATTTTCAATTTTCTACATAACTAGGTAACCCCATCTGACGGCACCTTCTACTAAACATGTGATTGTATCTTTTTATTCTGGTCAATCTTCCGGTCAGGATACACGCTCTGTTGGTCACTGAACAATTTCGAGTTCTACTCGTATTCTGAACCAGTTTTTGTATTTTTTGTCAATGGCCACTATTGTCACTATCAACACCAGCTACAGCCATTCACCCGAGAGCCGTGTAACAAAATAAAACAGAAGAACAACGAAAAAAGAAAACAATTTCAACCTCAATGAAAAGATATTTGATCCGATTGAAGGGATTCAGTGTGGAACATGATACTATCAAAAGTTTGAGAAGAGATTTTTCTCAATGGATTTTAGTGATACGCTTACATACCTGTTTTACGTAACAATCTTTGCCACAACCAACATTTAGATGTTCGGAATTTGTTCGATTCTGGAAAAAGAAAAAGATTGTTTTAGTTTTAAGGTTCTTTAAATTTTTGTTGATGCATTATTTAATTCATATAATAAAAAGAGTACGCTAAAATTACTTTTAGCCATTTGGAGAAATAAAATAGAAATAGGAAAAAGAGGGAGGGGATAAAATTTATGGAATCGTAGCCAAATCAGTCTGTCCCCGTTTTAGTTACGATTGATTGATAAGCTACTGGAACCATACTAAAATTTTTTTCCTCTAGGGCCACAAACAGATTTTAATGATAGCATTCGAGCCACATTATTGATTTTACATATACGAGTATGTATGTTGTTAAAAAAACTGTAACAACCACGGAAGTCACCGCAGTTGCAGACATTAAGTTATAGGAGAGGGGTGCATGGCCCGAAGTGGCATACTGAGGCCGGTTAGCGCTCAGTCGTGTCGCGGGTCTTCCGGGACACCCTCTGCCCGTGCTGAGCCACCCTAAACATAAAAACTAACACGAAGGGAAAAGGACGGGAAAGGGAGAGGGAGAAATGGAAAATTATTGTCTTAAAGAGACATGGCCGTTTTATTTAATACACAAAGAAAAAAAAATTTCTGCAAAAAAATTCACAAATTGCAATTCCAATAAGAAATCCCCTTTCAAATTTTATGTAAACACACATTCCACTATTTAGCTTGGTGAATTTTATGTTCAACACAATTTTGGGGTTTAGGTTATTGCCGGAATATATTTAATCCGTCATTATTTTTATTCTCGGTTCACTCCCTTTAACTATGTTTTACCTTTCTCTTACTCAATCATAACGGAAAAAATTTGAGTTATGTTCAAGCCTTTGGGCTTTACTTTTCGTCTTCCACTCACATATGCCACAAGCCAAATTTCACTACTTTTTTAACAATTCGCGGAACTTCTTCTTTTCTCACTCTCGAACTTCTGCCACCAGCTTTTGCCATTCCAATTCACTCCGTCGTCACCAAATCTAAATCCAAATTCTTTTTTTTCCCTGAATTCAAAATTAACATTCATCCCGACACTGCCAAAGCACTTTCTCTTATTTTCCAAACCAAATACAAATTGCCATCAACTCCAAAAGACCAATCCCGCAATCCTTTCCATTCCCAATTCTCGCTGTCATACCCGGTTAACGTAATCGAAGTTCAATACACTTCGATTTCGTTACCCACACATCTTTTCCATATCGACAAACGCAACAGTTTTCATTTTGTTTATATGAACATTTGCATAACCATGCTAGCGTTTGGTTGTATGCAAATCGTCCTATACACGGAAACAACTGCTTTAGTGTTTTCCTTCACTCGGGAGAACTTAAACACACGGTCCCAACGGACCCCACGGTCGAGAAACTACAACGCTACCACCGGAGCCACCTTCTGTTGATCTCCCATTCATTCAATTAGCAACTTCAATTGGGAACCTTTCTTCAATTGGGAACCTTTCTAAAAATGCCCATTGGCATTGAGATGAAATTTGTTAGTAGGGAAGCGTGAATGAATTTTTGTTAGTATGACAAATCAAATTTTTTAGTAGGAGCTAATGATTAAAATTAGTTAGTATGAAGGAAGCAATTAGGTTTTGTTAATGAAAAGGTCTCGAATGAAATTTTGTAGATGGGAAGTATTGACTGGAATGTTGTTAGTGGGAAAGTTAAGATTATTATTATTGGGTCTATAACTTCATTCGTGCGGTTTGCTAAGAGATGGCGTAACTTGTATAGTATTACATCGTTCCAATATTCCGGACCTGCGTTGGAAAGCTACAGTCATTGTACGTATTTTTAGTGTATGCCATTCATGTGAAGCGTTAACAACAGTAATTTTTTTCACTCAAATATGTCGAACTTTGTTCCTGAAAAAGTGTTTTTAAGGGGAATTCTTCTTCATTACTTTAATATGAAGAAAACTGCTGCCGAAAGTCATCGTATTTTGGTGGAAGTTTATGGTGAACATGCTCTAGCTGAACGAACCTGCCAAAAGTGGTTTGCACGATTTAAAAGTGGTGATTTTAGCCTGGAAGACGATGAACGTCCTGGGCAGCCAAAAAAGTTTGAAGATGAAGAACTGGAAGCATTACTCGATGAAGATTGTTGCCAAACACAAGAAGAGCTCACAGAATCTTTAGGTGTCACTCAAGCAGCCATTTCAAAATGTTTAAAAGCAGCTGGATATATTCAAAAGCAAGGAAATTGGGTTCCACATGAACTCAAGCCGAGAGACGTCGAAAGGCGGTTTTGTATGTCCGAAATGCTGCTGGAACGCAACAAAAGGAAGTCATTTTTGCATCGAATTGTTACTGGTGATGAAAAATGGATTCATTACGCAAAAAATCATATGTAAAATCCGGCCAATCAGCCAAATCAACGGCAACGCCGTATATCCATGGCGCGAAGGTAATGCTCTGTATTTGGTGGGATCAGAAGGGTGTGCTGTGTTATGAGCTGCTAAAACCAGGTGAAACCATCAATGCAGCACGCTACCGAACACAATTAATGCGTTTGAAGAGAGCAGTAGCCGAAAAACGTCCGGAATATGCGACTAGACACGAGGCAATAATTTTCCATCATGACAACGCTCGGCCCCACATTGCTTTTCCGGTTAAGAACTTTTTGGAAAACAGTGGATGGGAAGTTTTACCCCACCCGCCATATAGCCCAGACCTTGCCCCTTCTGACTACCATTTGTTCCGATCGATGCAGAACGCCCTCACTGGAATACGGTTTACATAAGAGCAGGATATCAAAAATTGGTTTGATTCATTCTTGGTTGCCAAGCCGGCGCAGTTTTTTTGGGATGAGATCCACAAATTGCCAGAAAGATGGGAAAAGGTCATAGTCTAAAGCTACTTTGAACAATACTATTGTACAATTTTTTTCTAAATAAACGTTCAAATTTTGAAAAAAAAACCGCACGAATTAAGTTATAGACTCAATATATTATTATTATTTTGTTGCAAACGGGAGAATTCCGATACGCCAGAATTCGCAACAAAACGCAATCACAGTTTATCAGTTTATTGATTTCAGTGTGATACCTGAAATTGTATACATTTTTTCAAAACTTTATCTAGATCTAGTTTGTTATGCTTCTCTTATTAAATCTTTCAGATGAAAGTCTGTAAGTTTGTTTCCGTAAAGATTTTTCGCGTACTTCATTCTTTTTAGGGTTTTATAAAATAATTTTACAAAACCCTACTAAAATCGCGTCCTGTCTGTTTGTCTGTCAGTCCATCCGTGTGTCCAATCACTCGCAAATTACATGGGCTAGAAACACAAGATTTGTAAACAGGTGTAAAGTGGCGCCTTCTTCAAATTTTCACCACAAACAAAATTTATAAGGTGTCCCACATACAAAAGAAGTGGCCCCTGAAAAAAAATTTAATCAATTGTAGGCAATATTGGTATCAAATGAAAGGGCTTAATGAGAACTTTTCAAAACAGATCCTAAAATGACAAGTTTGGCTTTGAGGGGTATAGGGGAAGGGGAAATGTACGAATATGTTGTGTCCTCTCCTCTTAATTGGACACCTTTGACCCGAATAATCTGAATAAAACCACAGAGGTAAGCTTTTAGGAACACAAGGGGGAAAAATACCTCAAAAGTCTAAATTCGATCAACTTTGTTAATAATAGTACATTTTATAAATTTTACATTTTTGCCTATAAAATCAAAATGGGGCCGTTAAATTTTCCAAAAGCTGCAATTTAAGTTTCCCGATAGCAATTGTATGTGTCCTTAAAAATTCACAACAATCGAACTATAAACAACTAAGTTATAGTACAGTAAATATAGCATTTACGGTCTAAGAAATGACCTACTGGGATTTGACTTGATAAATCGATAGGGGGGCATAAAAAAACTTAACTTCAGATTTCCGAAGTGATCCCCCCCTGCTTTTGAGAAAATCCAAAAACATTTTGAAACGCGTTTTTCTCTGAATCTATGGGTTTTAGAGAAAAGCTGATTTAACAAAAAATGTTCAGGACACTGTTATCTACATTTTATCTCATTGGAGCAAAGTCGTCCGACTTAAAATACAAAAAGTAGGTGGCGCTAAAGTATCAAAAAAGTGGTTTTTTGGCATTTTCAATAAAAAAAATTATTTTTTTATAATAATGTAAATGGGAAAGTTGTTCGTCATAAAATTATCTACAATTTTTGTTTAAACAATTTTTTTGTAAAACTTACCGTTAACGAGCTGTAGGCGTAAAGATGCAGTGCAGCATAGTTAACGGTTCCTTTCACTTTCGCCGGGCCGGTCGGCATGGTTTGGACAAAGGACCGGTTTCTAGCATCTGCCTAAACCCTCACTGGCGTACATTTTTCAGTTGCCATGTGCGTTTTGAAGAGTAAAGGCATCTAAACTTTGCTCTCTCAAAATGGAACCAACATTATCGAAGCGGCAGGACAAGAGATGTTTACAGCTGTATACAGTGGTGTCAAATCCGGAAAAACAACCAAGAAAACTGAAAAAAGTCGACATTCAAGTACCACAGATGAACAATTTTGGGACGGCAGCCAGGCAAAAGAACTTGCATTACTTCGCTTCCAGAAATTCACTCAGTCTGTGACGAAAACAAAAGTGAATTTAAGTTCTCTTCCACCTTCGGTTGATGCAGCGAATTTTCATAGCCGACGAGTTTACTTTCAAGTACAATCGTGGTTGGAAAATTATTATGAACCAACGGTCTGGGGGTGGAAAGAAACTTATCGAGGATTGGATCCAATAAGGATGTTACAAGAGCCAGCACCAGAAGAACTCATGAAGCTCATCTCCCGTGGTTGTGATACCAGCAACTGTGGATCAGCTTGTGGGTGTAGAAAGGCAGGTCTCCACTGCTCGATTACTTGCAAACATTGCAGCGGAGAAAGTTGTAGCAACACACCACCCATTGAAGAAGATGCAATTCCCTTTGAAGAAGATGACTTGGATTTTCCCTCTCAAGTCGTTCACTGGCGACCGATGACAAGCAGCAACATTGATGACAACGGAGAAAAAAGAGACGCAGAATCGCTGAATATAACATGTACAGAAGAAGTAAGCAATTCTCCAGCCGAACCAAGGGTAAAGAGGGCCCGGCGCAGTACAAAATAATTTAGAACCTTAATTATAATTGACAATAAAATATAATTGTTTAATAAAACATATAGAAATGAAATGTATAGCAACTTTTTTCTTTACATAACCCTGAATTTTCTTACTTCAAAAAGAAATTTAATTTTATCACATTTAATTAATTAAACTCGTTCCTTTGAGTCATAAAAAGATGCAAAAATGTTGCAAAAATGTTTACTACAACTAAAAGAAATAGTTAAATTAAGTTTGCAATAATATAATTTTGCATTGACTTGAAACATTTACATAACTTCAAAGAAAATTCAATTGTATTATATGTAATTAATTAAAATCATTACTTTGAGTCACAGAAAGAACCAATTACAATTACAAAACTGTTCACCAAGAAGTTATATTAAGTTTGCAATAATCCAATTTTGCATTTTCTTCAAAGATTTACATAAATTTGACTCAAAATGAACATTGCATTGGACGCAAAATCAACAAAGGTAAAATTGTTTTATCGTAAAATATGCAAAATACAAATTGAATTGAATGCCAAATCGACGAAAGTTAAATTTCTGTCATAATAAAATCACACAATGTAAAGTTTAATGCTTGAAATTAATAAATAAATAGTTACGAATTTTAAATTTAAAAAAAATTAGTCTTCACATTTCGTGTGAATCTTTTACTACTACCTTCAGTTACATTTGTTTTAATTCAATGTTGACCGTTTACAACAAGCAGTACTAAAAGGTTACTATTATTAATTGTTTATCAAAATCATTGTTGAAAATGAGAATATTAAGTAAACATTACGGTCTTTTAATCGAAAAATAGTTTCGATAAAATGAATGGAATACACGCATCGGCGCGGCACATAAATGTACGACTTTTACACTTTGGCAAGCTCCAGCTCGTTAACAGTAAGTTTTACAAAAAAATTGTTTAAACAAAAATTGTAGATAATTTTATGACGAACAACTTTCCCATTTACATTATTATAAAAAAATAATTTTTTTTATTGAAAATGCCAAAAAACCACTTTTTTGATACTTTAGCGCCACCTACTTTTTGTATTTTAAGTCGGACGACTTTGCTCCAATGAGATAAAATGTAGATAACAGTGTCCTGAACATTTTTTGTTAAATCAACTTTTCTCTAAAACCCATAGATTCAGAGAAAAACGCGTTTCAAAATGTTTTTGGATTTTCTCAAAAGCAGGGGGGGGGGATCACTTCGGAAATCTGAAGTTAAGTTTTTTTATGCCCCCCTATCGATTTATCAAGTCAAATCCCAGTAGGTCATTTCTTAGACCAAACGTATTTTTTCGTGCTATATTTACTGTACTATTACAGCCGATTGAATATTTCACATTTACAACAGCATTAATACGCAATGCTGGGGAAAACACGTTTGCATCGGAGCTAGACACTTCAAATATGTAGGGATTTTGAAAAAATTTTAGAAATAGTTTGTAATATTGATATGTTGTCATGACTATTCAAGCAACGCGCTCAAATCACGTGAAACAAAATAGCGGCGAATTCAAATAACCAGGATATAATTTTTCGTACTCAATTTATGGGATCTGTATATAAAGGGGTAGTCCAACCAAAACGCACGAGGTTAATTGTAAATAGAAAAAAAAAAGTTTTCAGAGAATTATGTGAATATTTTTTATTATAATAGAAGGATCTATGACAATTATGTGTGAAACAAAATATCAACCAAATGTTCGCCATGGCTACGGTGACATACTTCTATCCGATGGTCTATATTTTCAATGACTCTGAGACATAATTGTAGTTCAATGTCGTTAATGTGCTGAATTATCTCATCCTTTAGCTCTTGAATTTTTCTTGGCTTATTGACGTCCACTTTTTCTTTTAAATATCCCCAGGGAAATAAGTCCAACGGTGTCAAATCATATGATCATGGCGGCCAATCAACATCGTCACAAAGTGAGATAACACGGCCATTGAATTTCTCCCGCAAAAGAGCCAGTGTTTCGTTTGCTGTGTGTCAAATGGCACCATTCTGTTGGAACCACATATCGTCCAGGTCCATAACCTCAATTTCTGGTCACAAGAAGTCCATTATCATCCCGCAATAGCGAACACCATCCACGGTAACTACTTGGCCGTCCTAATTTTCGAAGAAGTACGGTCCGATGACGTCGCCAGCCAATAAACCGCACCAAACAGTCACTCTTTGTGGATGCCTCAGCTGTTCAACAATCACTCTCATTTGCCCAAATGCTGCGATTCTGCTTATTAACGAATCCACTGAGGTGAAAGTGTGCCTCGTCGCTGAAGATGATTTTCTTTGTAAAGTCACCATTCCCTTCTCTCTGTTCAACCAACCGTTCGGCGTATTGCCGACGCTTGAAATGGTCACTAGGTTTCAGCTCTTGAGTCAATTGGATCTTGTAAGCATTTAAATTCAAGTCTTGTTAAATGTAAGCGTTATCCAGGTCAGTACCATCCAATTCCCACCATAAAAAATCATGAATCATCTCTCGATAGCGCCATCCATTCGCCCTAGCTGTTGGTCCAGCCTAATTTTCGAAAAAGTAAGGTCCAATGACTCCGCCGGACCATAAACCGCACCAAACAGTCACATATTGAGGATAAAGAGGCTTTTCAACAATAACTCTTGGGCTTCCCGAGCCCCAGATGCGACAACTTTGCTTGTTGACGAAGCCACCGAGGTGGAACTGGGCCTCATCACTCAAGATGATTTTTCGATGGAATTCCGGATCATTTTCATGCATTTCAAGGACCCAATCAGCAAAGACACGACATTGTTTATGATCGACCGGCTTAAGTTCTTGTTTTAACTGAACTTTATAGGCCTTAAGACCCAAATCTTTATGCAAAATACGGTGTGATGACGTTTGTGGAATGCCTAATTCCAAAGAACGACGAGGAATGGACAAACCTTCAACACTTTCGGCTACAGCAGCAATATTCTCGGCTGTTCTTGAGTGACGTCCACGGGTTTTATTCTTCACATCACTAAGTTGTCCCAACAGCTCGAATTTTCGCACCAATTTCTGTATTGCGGTCCGACAGGGTGCTTCACGACGACCCAAAATGTTCGAGTTTAGTTTTACGAACCGTCTCTGCCAAATTTTCACCATTTTTATAGTGAGCTTTAATAATTTCAATGCATTGCTGAAGCGTGTATCGTTCCACTTTAATTAATGGCGTAGTTTCTACTAGTCAAATGTCAAAAAATGATAGCTTCAAAAGTGACATCTATCGAAATAGCGGGCTATTCAAAATAACACCTCTTATTGGAAAACCCTTTAGTTCAGAATATTAATTCAGGTTTTCATCACAGCTTCTACAGTTGGGTTGACAATACATGCTGTCAAGTTTTCTTAAGAAGAATGCAATGAATCGTAATTAAATTCGCTAAATTCTATTTGTTTATAAAAAGTGAAATAAATCCATTTTCACGATCTCGAAAAACTGTAAACAGCATGAAGATAGTGAATTATTTTGTTTATTTGATATCCGCAGGCCAATTCTCTTTTTTCTTGATAAACCGTCGGACCTTGCTTTGTTGTATGAGCAGACGTGTTTTGACCTCTATGAGTCATCTTCGGTGTCTACAGGATGTGGTCAAGGGAATGACTTTATACAGTTGTAGAATGGATTAAAAAGGTAGTTTTAAATTAAGTTAGGTACCAAATTAGGTCATAAACTAAATTAGGTCAGGTAGAGGGATATTAGGTTTTTATTTTTGTTTTGCTTGTTAGATGTTCGTTTGTTCTGTTTCATCTCGTTTTCATTTTTGTCGGAGAGCGTGAACTAGTACTGAGAAAATCACGTCGGAATTTGTAATAAGTTGTTCGTTCATAATGTTACCGTCTGTTTTTTAAAGTTTACATACTTCAAGCCTTTCTAGGATATCATGTCTCAGTCCTTTGCTTTGTTTGTTTAGCGATGTAACAGAGTTTGTTAAAGTGTTCGGCTCGTGTTTGTAGTTTTGTAGTTGCGTCGCATGATTGGAGTCTGCCTTTTTATGTAAGAAAGATTGTAAGTGCTGTTTGTATCTTGTTTTTAGTTTCCGTATTGTCCTTCCTATATATACAATTTCGCAGTCCTTGCCTGTCAGTTTGTATATGAAGGATTGAAGCCTGCTTTAGAACACGACACAATGCCAACGAAGGATGGAAGTTACATCGGGTGTTTTCCAAGGATCTATTCTTGGTTCAGACCTGTGAAACGTATCTCACGATGGACTACTGAGACTGGAGACGCCAGATGAGTTGAGCTTAATTGGCTTTGCGGATAATGTTGCGGCTCTAGTCACTGAACGCACCGTGGAACAAACGCAATTTAGACTTGGTACCCTAGCGCGCCGAGTGAGAGACTGCATGACTGCTCGCGGGTTTAGTCTAGCACTGGATAAAACTGAAGTGGACAACTTGACAAAGAAGAGAGTTCCTGGAGTCAAGGTGATTAGTATTGGGGACAAACTAATCGAATCGAAGCCATCAGTGAAGTACCTAGAGCTACTGATTGACTAGAACATATGTTTCTCTGAGCGAATCGGGGCAACGGCTGAGAAGGCTGCTTCAAGCGTATCGGCTTTGAGCCGACTTATGGCCAACGTGGGGAAACGCAACCCATAAAGGAAACGTTTCTTGATGAGTACCGTGAGGTCAGTGCTACTGTATAGAGCGGAAATATGGGGTGACGCTCTCAGTAAGGAGGTGTACAGAAAACCCTTATCATAGGTACAGAGAGCAAGAGCACCGAGGATTGCATCTTCATATCCGAAAGTCTTTTATTCGGCAGTGAAAATTATTGCAGGCGTGATACCGGTCAGCCTCTTTGCTAGAGAGCGGTAGGCTATTTACGTGCATCGAAGCGAGGATACAAGGGAGACAATTACCCGCGAGGAGAGACAGCATTTATGCAACGTTTTGCAGCAGCATAGGATTAATTACACGAGGGGGAAAGTGGGCTGCGCGCCTCATCCCGGATCTGAGATCATGGCTAAATCGAAAGTATGGTAAGACTGACTTCTATCTGACTCAGTTTATAACCCGATATCACTAACTTTCGTCAAAACGACGACGCGGACTCAAAAGGAGGTTGTATAAATTTTGAGTGCGTCATTGTACGCATTTCAGATTCCGGCTAATTTCAGTTGACCCGCAGCTCACGCGGCGCATAGGTGTGTTTTTTGTGTAGGAACCCTGTGTGCGCCGTTCCAGCCACCATGAGTCGTCGAATCGAGTTATTTGCACTAAACTTGCCTACATTGAAATAAGAACCTAAATTATTTTTATTTGAATGTATTTTTATTTTAGATACGATTCGTCAGCTGTTATTAGATGATAATAGTGACGAAGAAAACTGCTCTGAGAGTGAGAAAGAAGACCACCTTGAGGTTCATCCGGCTTATGAAACAGATGGTAAGGAAGAGATTTTTTCTGTGACAGAACAACCACCTTCAACTGAAGACATCCAGGCAAGTGCATCTTCATCAATTGAAGACTCGTTACCTTGTACTTCAGGTCAGACACACGAATTAATTATTACACCAACAAGTAATATTCTTCGCGGAAAAGATAAACACAAATGGTCATCCGTTAAACCGAGTTCACGAAGCTGAACAGCCTCAAGAAATATAGTTCATATTAGACCTGGAGCGCGTAATTGTAAAAACAAACTAGATCCGCTTTCTTGCTTTTTATTTTTTGTAACTGATAGTATGATTGATTTAATTGTAACCCACATTAACGCCGAGATAGCAATAAAATGCGTTAAGTACAAGGATGTAAAAGCCACCCAGAGACAGACTGATTCGAATGAAATAAGAGCTCTGATCGAGATCCTTACGTTAACTGCAGAAAAGAAGGATAATCATTTACCATCAAGGGAGCTTCTTGATGTTACTTTTTGTGGCAATCGATACTGAAGTACTATGTCTAATGAGAGATTTGATTTTCTTCTAAACTGCCTCAGATTTGACGATGAGTCTACCCGCGAACAGCGAAGATTGACTGATGTTTATGCCCCTTTTCGTTATATGTGGGATCTTTTTATAACTGCATGTCAAGAGAACCATAAACCTAGTTGCTACCTTACCATTGATGAACAGTTATAGGGTTTCAGAGGCAAATGCCCTTTTAGAATTTATATTCCTAATAAACCCAATAAATATGGTGTGAAAATTGTAATGTTGGTAGACAATTCTACAAAGTATATGGTGGATGCCGAGCCCTATCTAGGTTCTTACACTAAAACAGATGGATTGCCACTTGGCGAATATTTCGTCAAAAAATTGACACGGACTGTGCACGGCACAAATAGAAATATAACCATGGACAACTGGTTCACTTCGGTACCAATAACCAAAAGTTTAGTAAAAGAACTGTATAAGTTGACTTTGGTTGGGACTCTACGTGCTAGCAAAAGGGAGATACCCTTAGAATTACAGCACGAGCATGCCCGGAAGACAGGAACAGCTATTTTTTGTTATTACAAGGAACTGAAATTGCTTTCATACAAGCCAAAGCCCCAAAAGACAATATTCTTATCGTCGACTTGTGATGAGGAAGGGACAATTAATGAGATAACCAAAATGCCCACGATGGTCGAGTTTTTCAATCAAAGTAAGGGCGGTGTAGACACCTTGGAACAAATGTGTTCTCTCGCTTCTTGCAGCTGAAAAACTCGACGTTGGCCTTTATGTAATTTTTACGGAATGCTAGACATTGCATTTATAAATAGTTATATTATATATGCAACCAACACTTTGAAGGCTAATAAAAAACCTTTATCTAGGCGTGAGTACTTGAAAACTCTGCATCAAAAATTAGTCGAGTCGAGCAAAAAAGATTACGAATTTCGACACTTCAAACGGGGCTTCAGGACTCAATAACAGCGATTTTAAATATGCCAGGAACCAGTAGTTCTACTTTTGCACATGAGACTGATCAAAGAGAAGATGCAGTTAGTCTTTCTATCGCTAAAAAAAGAAAAAATTGTGCAATTTGCCCCTCCGCAAGGCGAAGAATGACAAAGAGTTGTTGCACCAAGTGCAACAAATCCTTGTGTGGCGAACACAAACTTGACATTTGTCACAAATGTATTAATTAATAGTTTTTTTTTCTAAAATCTTTTGTTGATTTTATTACTTAATTTTAGTATTTTAATATTTTTTTAAGCCTTTGTTTTTTTAAATTGATAAGATTTAAGCATTAATGAAACCAAAAATTTTAATATGAGTAAAAACTCCTGTCTCAATTAAAAGACTGTCAAAGTAATTAAAATGTGATTAGAGTAAATAAAAAACTTATAAACATATTAACAAATGATTATTGTATTAAAAAAATTAACCACATATAAATATTTTATTCCATGAACCCTTAAAAGCCTTCTTTTTATACGGAGTAGCTGAAAAAACGAAGGTTAGTAATAAGCGTTTTAAAATAAGGTTAGTGATCTAGTGCTAAGTAGGCATAGGTGTTTTCAGTCTCACCTGCACAAATTCTTTTTTTGCGCCATTTCATCATCATTAATTTATTTTTGTTTTTCTCAGTATTGTCGCGTGTTATTGGTTCGCGGCCAATAATTTTAATGTTCCGGGAAAGTGAAAACGCAATGTCTTTTAATTTAAGTTAAAAGTGTTTATTCAATTAAATAAAATGCACAATAATCAGTTAACACTTTCACTAATTTTAATTGTCACTATTAAAATTATCTAACACTTGTCCATAAATTTATTATCGCAATTGTCTTCTAAATCACTTCACTATTACAAAAATCACTTTTCTACTACTCGAATAATTTCGCTTCCCACACACAAACGCAGTTCTTATCGCGGCCGAATGAATGATTCCCCCATTCATTCAGCTCGCCTTTATATAGGGTCTCTACCTATTCACCCATTTCTCGCACATTGGCGAACGTTCTACCGAGAGGTACCTGGTAGATTCGAGCAAATTCATCAATGGAGTGACGTCACTTGCAGATGTTGATCATGCTTGTTGGGTTCTCGTGGCTTCGAGTGAATTCGTGTTCTTCATTGTTGTGAAAACAATTGCGACAGTAGCTCGCAGAATTATTTGTACATGTAATTATTTGTACATGTAACACTGCCCCCACCTCAGTTCTTTTCGCCCCGAAAAGATGTGTCGCTATTTGTAGTCAATTCTCCCTGGGTGTAATATGGGGCAAGACGGTCCAGATGCACGATTTTCATTTTAGCTCCCAATTATGTTGCAACTTTGGAGACCTACCCTTTCGCCGTTGCGGGTTATAAAGCCACACCAAGTCATCTTGCTGGAAGCCAGTAGAATTAGCCTTTAGATCATACCTGGTCTTCATGCGGTCAGTAGCCGATTCGAGGTGTTTTTGCACTGTCCGATGTATCTGGTTCAACCGTTGTCTTAGATCACTTGCGTACTCCGAGACCGTTTGCCCATCGAATATTGGTGCTTGCACATTTCTAGATGAGCTTTGCGCTGCGGTTATAAGCGGGGCTGGTGAAGTGGTTGCTACTGCCTTCGCAGCTTCCAATTCTTTTTTCACTTTTTCCATCTCATGGTTCATTCTTTCTTCGACCTTTTCCTCGACCTGGTAAACTTTTTCTTCGACCTGGTCAACCTTTTCCTCGACGCCTTTAATTTGCTTGTTAAGACTACTGAGCTCCGCTTTTATTTCGGTGGACTGTTTTTGAAAATCTGCCTTGATTTCGATCGCTTGTTGATCCAGCTTCACTGATTGTTCATTTAACTTCGCTGATTGCTCATCTAGCTTCGTGGTTAAATTGGACGACTGTTCATTGAGCTTCGCAGTTAAATTGGATGACTGTTCATTGAGCTTCGCAGTTAAATTGGATGACTGTTCATTGAGCTTCGCAGTTAAATTGGATGACTGTTGTCGCTGCTCCTGCTGCATCAGCATTAACATTTGCATCAGCGCATTTTCTGGTTCCTTTGGTTTTTTTGTTTCTGCTTCCCCACCTTCTGCGCCTTCTTCTGCATCTGAGGGCTCACCCGAATCCAGATACGCACCTTCCGATTCAATTGCGTCACGCAAGCGTGCAATCAGTGTGGCCTTTGTACCTTGCGTAGCCAGGTTTCGCTGTTCCAACTTTTCCTTAAGCTCCGACATGGTCAATTCATTAATTTTTAAGTTTAAGCTTCGTGGCATTTTTAATGTTTCTTTAAATTTTCCTATTGTGCACTATAAAAATGTTCAAATATTCACTTTCAAAATTTTTCTTTCGCACTTCTTGACACTATTGTCGCGTGTTATTGGTTCGCGGCCAATAATTTTAATGTTCCGGGAAAGTGAAAACGCAATGTCTTTTAATTTAAGTTAAAAGTGTTTATTCAATTAAATAAAATGCACAATAATCAGTTAACACTTTCACTAATTTTAATTGTCACTATTAAAATTATCTAACACTTGTCCATAAATTTATTATCGCAATTGTCTTCTAAATCACTTCACTATTACAAAAATCACTTTTCTACTACTCGAATAATTTCGCTTCCCACACACAAACGCAGTTCTTATCGCGGCCGAATGAATGATTCCCCCATTCATTCAGCTCGCCTTTATATAGGGTCTCTACCTATTCACCCATTTCTCGCACATTGGCTAACGTTCTACCGAGAGGTACCTGGCAGATTCGAGCAAATTCATCAATGGAGTGACGTCACTTGCAGATGTTGATCATGCTTGTTGGGTTCTCGTGGTTTCGAGTGAATTCGTGTTCTTCATTGTTGTGAAAACAATTGCGACAGTAGCTCGCAGAATTATTTGTACATGTAATTATTTGTACATGTAACAGTATGTTCTCCTTTTTTCAAAAGCGAATTTTTTTATTTCAGATGGAGTTTCAATTTTATTTTTCTCATTGTTCTAATTGAATCCTTTTGATAAGATTTCGGTAAGATTTGCAGTAGTGCACCAGCTATCCAAATAAAGTTGACATTCTAATTCTAAGAGTTCATGGGCCAATGCTAGGACAATAAGTGATAATATTTTGTATTTTGGATAATGATGACCATAATCAGTGTCCTTTCCGATGTACAAGATGAAATTCCATATATATCCGGAACCCCTTTTGCATAATATGAAAAATTTCACCCTGAAGCGACTTCTTTCGGAAGCAATAAATTACTTCGAGGACAAATATCCTTCCCATAGAAGTAGAGATTCTTCTTCTTCGTAGCACTACAACCCCTCTCGGGCCTTCGCTTAGAGATAGTTAGAGTATTTCATTTTCATGACCGTATTGATTTTTTCGGAAGTTGGTTTGGTCAGTAGCATGCTCCCGTGTGCCTACTCAGCTATGATATGATCTGATTAAATCAGTACATATCACCACTGAGTGAACACTCATAGTCTGTCCGAAAAATCCCCTGAACTAAATCACGTTGCTCCCAACAAGATTTGAACCTTGGACCTTGGGTAGGGATTCATTCACACATATATCTCGTTCTGGAACATATAACCTCTTGAATTTTTCTTTGATTTTTTCATAGACAGTTGTTATTTTAGCGAGTTCGTTACAAAGTTATTGAAGGGATCAATATCTTCAAAATGAATAAATTTGCCAAGCAGCACAAATCGGTCCACATTCATCACTGTTGCAAAGAAAGAAAAATTTCACGTCTTGATTAATACATTTATATAGGGGGTTTTTTTAGTATGCCATGCAAACTCACTAAATCAATGAAACCTCGCATCTCATCAGTCATCGGGTACCATTTTCTTCGCTTGAAATTTTCGTCGATTGAGGACAAGTGTCTAAAAATTTTGCGGCGTATGAATTAGTTCTTTTCACTATTATTTAAATTAATTCTTCATCTAAAAATTTCTCCATATATTGTAAAACACGGGATTTGTTCTGCAGAATGTAGGAATATTGATTTGTTTCCTCGAGAAGGGTAAAACCACGATGGGCTCTCATTCTTTACCAATAGAGGTCCATGTTGACCGTGGATTTTGTACGTTTACTCCTGCTGGCTCATCATTTTCTATACTTTCATGACGACTTTCCTGAAATTCATACGTATTGCTGTCTTCTTGATTGCAGCTTCCCGTGTCTTATTTACTGCTTTCTCGATTTTCATTGCTTTTTTCTGACACTTCATTACTGCTTTCTGCTTCTTCTTCGGTTGTTTCCTCAACCTTATCACTGCTTCCATCATCTTCGAAACTTCTTACTTCACTTTTTTCACTGCATCCTGCATCTTCTTCACAGCTTTCTGAATCTTCCTGACTGCTCTTTTCAGAAGACGAAGAATTTTTTGTTGTTTTGTGTTTTTTCCTCATATTTAAATACAATTCTTCTTTACTATCGAAAGAATCCATCTACTAGGTTCAATAAAAATTAGCTTACTTACAAGTATGAGCATAACAGGCCAATTGAGAAGTCCCCGTTCGCATGAGGTTGTTTTTTAACGATTTCATCCTTTAAACGATCCAATAACACTATATAATAATCGCTGTTGACGGTCTTGCCCTTTTGGAGGTAATCAATGAATATTATACCTTGCGCATCCCAGAATACTGATGCTATAACCTTGCCAGCTGACTGTTGTGTTTTTCCTCGCTTTGGATTCGGTTCATCGTGTGCAGTTCACTCAGTTGACTGTCGATTGGACTCCGGAGTGAAATGATGGGGCCATGCTTCATCCATCGTTATGTATCGACGCAAAAATTCAGGTTTATTGCGCTTAAACACTGCTCAGAATCATTAACACGTCGTTGCTTTTGATCGATTGTGAGCTCGCGCGGCTCCCATTTTTCACACAGCTTTCTCATGTACAAACATTCGTGAATGATATGATATACACATTCAGATGATATCTTCACAATGTCTGCTATCTCGATCAACTTCACTTTACAGTCATTCAAAATTATTTTGTGAACTTTTTTGATGTTTTCGTTGGTGACAGCCTCTTTTGGGCGTCCACTGCGTTCGCCGTCTTCGCTGCTCATTTCACCACGTTTAAACTTAGCATACCAATCAATGATGGTTGATTTTCCTGGTGCAGACCCCGGAAACTCTTCATCAAGCCAAGATTTTGCTTCAACTGTATTTTTCCCCTTCAAAAAGCAATATTTTATCAGCACACGAAATTCTTTTCTTTAATCTTTTTTCAAATAAAAAAAAGTAGCTACACTCACAACGCAATATCTCACAAACTGATGGCCGGAGTTCTGTCAAATTTTGACACGTATCGTTTGAAGGTGAGTACTAACTAAAAATCATATGGATTTAATACTAGCACCGCCATCTGTGTATCACACCGGGGAGCTTTCAATTGGCCTGTTATTCCTCAAATTAAAACAATTACTTTTACTCTTCCTGCCGATAACTTTCGCAAGGTGATTTTTGTTTTATGAACTATTACACTGCAGAGTCAACGAATAAATGAACAAAACATAATTTCATTTGAAAACAAGTTGAGTAAGCAGGAGAGTGCTCCTACCAGGAGGTCTTTGTAAACATCCTAGGGTTAGAAACAAGTTTTCTTATAGCGTGAATCGATAACTTGAATTATTCATCCAATACTTTGATATGAAGTCGTTCAAATTTATACAAAAGATGCACAACTTCTTTCATAAGCACAGTGCAGCCGCCATTTTAATCTTAAATGATTTTTCTGAATGCTCGGCCGATTGAACATGTTCAAGTTAAACACTATTCCTTAAATTTTCATGAAAAATGAAAGAAAATAAAAGTGCCTAAGTCAATTTTAAATATACATAGGGTTTTCCAATAAGAGGCGCTATTTTGAATAGATCTTGTGATTTAACACCTTGCGACTTCTTCCTTTGGAGCTACATGATAGAAGAGGCCTACGCAAATAGCCCAGCGTCGATTCAAGATATCAAAGATGAAATTCGTGAGGCTATTGAGCACATACGGCAGCCACTTTGCGATTTGGTTATGGAAAATTTCATGAAGAGGATATGGTCCTGTAAGCGTGTCACAGTGGTTATTTGGCTGATGTTAGTTTTTGCTATTAACGGCATATCTTCTTCTTTACGATGAAATAAACATCCGATCATTTATATTAAAAAATGGCATTTTTCTTTTAATATCAAAATAACACCTCTTATTGGAAAACCCTATATCAACCATAAACACGTGTTATTGTTGTTGTAATTCCATATAATTGAAATGGCTATAACTCACTTGATTATGATTCGACTGTGAACATATATATCTTATGTTAATCTATATAATTCCAAAATTTCAAGAAGTTTAAAGGTACCGTTTTGATTTTATGGGCTAAAATGTCAAATCTACAAATCATACTATTATTAACAAAGTTGAGCGAACATCGATTTCTAAGGTATTTGTTGCCCTTGTACTCATAAGGGCCCACGTTTGTGATAATTTTCAGATTTTTCGGCTCAAAGGTGTCCAATCGCGAGGGGGAGGGGGGACACAAATCTTGGGTACATTTTGCCTTCCTGTGGACCACCTAATTCATTTTTTTATTTCAGATTCTAAAAGTTCTAATCAAGACCTTTCATTTGATACCCCACTCGATTACCTTTGATTAAAAAAAATTGTTAAGGGTCAATTCGTTATTAGGGGGGACCCCCCTTAAAAACTTTTTAAATTTTTTTTAAGGCCTTAACTTTTGAGAGACCATCACTTCTGACCTTTTCACAAAGTTTGAGCATTCTAGCTTCTATAGTTTCTGAGGAAATTAGCTGTGACGCACGGACGGACAGACAGGTCGCGAAACTTGTAGGTCTTTGTAAAAAAAATTTTGACAAAGACCTAAAAACCCTTTTTGAACGGTAATTTGCAGAGAGTTTCCGTTTCGTCTTGATACAAATTCTTATAGATAAGCAAATATACTTAACGGGCTAAATTAGGAAAATTGCAAAACTATTGAATGTTAATCTGCTATATTCGAAATTATTAGCCTAAGAAAAACATTTTTAAGCAGCAACGTTATGCTGGAAGTAAAATCAGATTGAAAGATCTAAGCCAATAAATTATTAGAAAATATAAAAGACCCATGGATCGCATCTATCCATAAACTTGGTTTAGATTAATATGTTTTGTCCGAAAAACGTTAACCACCATTTTAGTTTTAATTTAAAATACTATTCAATCTGTCATTGAAGCCAACATATTATATTCTCTGGAATACAAGTATTGTATATAATAATAAAACTTGTATTGAATTATCCCATTCTAAGTACATGTCTAATAAACACTGCACAACGAACGATTGTAATCTCAGTGCGCATGATTAAAGCGAAAATTGTCTCCATTTAAAACGATCGCTGGCATCAATGAAGTCAAAATGCCTAGCAATCATAACTCAAAGGGGGAAAAGCGCCAGCCACTATACAAGTTGACAGTGTTCCACATGAAAATTACCGGATACATCCTTCCTGTTTGCTGCTCAACCTCATTTGGTCATTTGCAAGCCATTCGCCATTTGCTGGTTGGTCACTTGTTGGCTGTGCCCAGACCCAGTACCAGCATCAGTACTCAGTATTTAGTGGCTATCGTTGGGGATTATAGATGTGCAGATACAAGATACATTATTAGAATACATTCTCGTATATCAGATGTGGACCATACTACCCAGCACAATTCGGTCAATAAAATTGACTTCTAAAGTACCTCGGAGACGAAAAGTTGTTTGACTTCAGACTTTGCCACCATGCCAGATTGAATTGAAATGCGTATGGTGGACGGAATTGATGGTGGTGCGTGTTGGTAACAGGTATTTCCATTTCTTGAAGGTGCATACGGAGACAACCATTGAAGTGTGACAAATTGTCGTTCTCAGTGATTGGTAATTTGATACATTATGAAGGTCGAAGGAGAGAAAAAATCGCCGAGACTTCCTGCTAGCGTTTGTGGCCTGTTTTACTTAGAATATTGTAGAGCACATGACGATGCTACTTCCACTCTCGGTTTGAGCTGTTTCTTATGGCATAATGTAAAATAAAATAAATCGATACCTTTTTAAGATCAAATCAATTATAAGGATCAAAACTCGTATTTATGAGATTTGTTTTCCAAGAGAATGAGCCCAAAATATAAATAAGTTTGTTTTTTTAATGCGATTCCTCACTTTGTAAAAGGGGTTTCCCACTAGTTTTACTATTTGTCTTCCTAAAAATTATAGACGTTGCTGATTGTAAAGTTAGGATTCAAAATCAAATCAATAGAAAATACATACAAATTTAATAAAACCTGGACTTTGAGGACGCTGTAAAAGAAAATAACGTGCAATACGATCGATGAGATAATCCTCACGGAAATTACTCCCTCTCATCTCTAAGTTTTAATAGTTAACTCTCTTGTATACTGGTGAGTGTGAAAGAGATAGAATGTGACGGTGAGCCAGCCACTACAATGGCTTGCTATGAAATCGAAAAAAATTTCTCAGACTGGATTGGAATAACGGCAACAGTCCCATCGCCAAA
The DNA here is from genome assembly GCA_963969285.1 of Odontomyia ornata. Lineage (NCBI taxonomy): Eukaryota > Metazoa > Arthropoda > Insecta > Diptera > Stratiomyidae > Odontomyia > Odontomyia ornata. The sequence continues at coordinate 382,781,891 of OZ017739.1, read as the reverse complement.
TGTTATGCTCATTCAGAAAAATACGAGGGAGCGGCCAGGAAAGACGACCTTGGAATATACCAGGGAAGCACTGCCTTCAAACAACGTCAGAACTGTTCTAGGTGCCTTTAATGCTCAGATTGGCTTTGAGCTAGCTCACAGAACAACACAGTCTACATACAGAGACTCGGCTAAATGGGTAGCCTCTAATAGATTTTCCATCAGACATACGAGGTGTGTTCAAAAAGTATCACGAATTTTGAATTTTCGCGGGTTACGTATATTCGAATTTCGATTTTTTTGTGGCGTTATGTTGGTACTCATGTCTGTCACTTATGCCGACAAGCTTGGCCATTTTGAATGTTCACTTAATTGGTGATAGCTGCTTTACTTGCACGTGTTTTCAATCGTCTTCGATTTTTACTTATTCAAAAAAATGGATCAAAGAACGTGTATCAAATTTTGTGTGAAAAACGAAATTAAGTGCGCGGATGCATTCCGAATGTTGACTGTGGCATACGGAGAAGCTACCTTGGACCGAAGCAACGTTTATCGGTGGTACAAAATGTTTTTAGAAGGCCGAGAAGATGTGAACGACGAAGAGCGTGCCGGACGCCCGAGCACTTCAACAACAGACGAAAAAATTTATGAAGTGGAGAAAATGGTATTGGCCAATCGGCGAATCACCGTTAGAGAAGTTGCTGAGGAGCTAAACATATCGATTGGCTCGTGCCATTCGATTTTTATCAACGATTTGGGCATGAGACGGGTCGCCGCGAAATTCGTACCAAAATTGCTCAATTGCGACCAAAAACAGCAACGCATGAACATTGCTAATGAGATGTTAAACTGTGTCCGCGACGACCCAAATTTGCTCCAGAGGGTCATAACTGGTGACGAATCGTGGGTTTATGGTTATGACGTGGAAACCAAAGCTCAATCATCTCAATGGAAGCTGCCGCATGAACCAAGACCGAAAAAAGCGCGCCAAGTTCGGTCGAATGTGAAAGTTTTGCTGACAGTTTTCTTCGATTGCATGGGCGTGGTGCATCATGAGTTCTTGCCACACGGAAGAACGGTCAATAAGGAATATTACCTGCAAGTTATGCGCAATTTGCGCGAAGCAATCCGCCAGAAACGCCCGGATTTGTGGGAGAACAAAAATTGGCTTTTGCACCACGATAACGCCCCTGCTCACACATCGTTGCTTGTGCGCGACTTTTGGCCAAAAACAACACACTAATGATGCCGCAGCCACCTTATTCCCCAGATCTGCCCCCCTGTGACTTTTTCTTGTTTCCTAAACTGAAGAGGCCCATAAAAGGACGACGTTACGCTACGCTTGACGAGATAAAGACGGCATCGAAGGAGAAGCTGAACAAGATTTAAAAAAAATGATTTTTTGAAGTGCTTCGAAGATTGGGAAAACCGTTGGCACAAGTGTATAATATCTCATGGGGATTAGTTTGACGGGGACAAAATAGATATTCATGAATAAATAAATAATTTTTGAAAAAAAAACAAAATTCGCGATATTTTTTGAACACACCTCGTAAACCTCATCTGCTTCTCCGTGCATCGATAAATTCCCAAAAGACTTTGTACGTCTCCTGAAGGCTGCACATATAGCCAAAATTACCACGGTCTTATCTATAGCGTATATTGGGAATTTGACTATTTTTCGTAGCTCTACAGATCCTCTCCGGCTTTCGCTTCCTGTAAAAAAGCGCCTGAAACTACCCCGCTCCATCGAACGCGTCCTTCAATTCTTCTTCTTCTTCTTCTTCTTCTTCTTCTTAGCACTACATCCCCTCTCGGGCCTTCGCTTCTTGCAAACAGCGCCTCCAACTGTCTCGGTCCATTGATCGCGTCCTCCAATTTCGAAATCCGAGCAGTGATGAACTGTCTTCATTGACTGTATCAGACTAGCGTTTCCTCAATTTCTCAACTAGTCTCCGCCCTTCAGTTCTCCCTACGAATACCTTTTTGGGTATCCGCTGTTCATCCATACGATTCAAGTGGCCAGCATATTGCAGCTTCCGCAATCTTACAATCGTTGAGACCTCCGGCTTGTCAAAAATTTCATACAGCTCATGGTTGTATCGAATTCACTGTCGGTTCCAATCATTCGGCTTAGGACCCGTTTCTCGAAGGCGTCCAATATATTTGCGGATGCTTGGGTTAGGCTCCATGTTTCACACCCATAGCATAGCAGCTCGTCTTCAAGATCGTCAAAACTGAATAAAATACTTTAAAGTTAACTTTATCTACACAGATTTACTTAAACCGTTCGATTTTACTCCTCACTACTTACTCGCAAATAAACTGAAATGAACCTGTTTTCAATCTTACTTGCACAAGATTGGTAAGTCGCAGTCACCAATCCTTCAAAGTCAAAGTCAAAAGCGCTTTATTTAATACTCATTGTTATAAATTTTAAAAGAATATAAAGCAAATTCCAAATAATAACAATCAAAAAACTTAATGGCCCAAATGGCTCTCTAAATTTGTACGTTATCATAAACTCATTTCATCAAAAAAAAACTATAGCAAATGCAATTAATTACGATTATTACATATTTTTACAATTCAATTAGAAAAAGGAGAAAAAACCAACCAACACTATCCTAAAATTATTTATAAATAATACACAACAGTGAAACTTTGATCCTACACCTAATATGTTGTAACTTATTTCTAATAAAATACAATCAAAAAAACTTTATCTTATACTAAAAATACTATAACAATGTTCCTAACCTAAGTGTTTAATCTTATCTCTAACGGAATATAGTAAACATTACATATACCTAACCTATACCTGATTTCAACAAAAATATATAACAATACTAAATGTAGCAATAATGAGCTGAAACTCAAAAACTAAACAACGAAAAACACCAAAACTGAAAATAAACACGAATAATTTAGACATTGTCATTCAGCCACCAATACCTGGATTGCGCCGTCTCAACTCGATCAGCTTCAACGAATCTAGCAAATGAGTATCTCCATTGAAATCGTTGGTCTCGTGAACTCAAATTAGGAGGATATTTTATCTTCTTATCGGTGGCCCGTCGATATATGTGATATATGATTGGGACGCCGTCAGAATCAAAAACATATCGATTCATGTCCAAATACACGAATTCTTCTGGAGGAATAAAGCCAGTAGCGAGGCAAGTCGCTATATACCCGTCTGTAGGGTGGAACGGCTGTGAAATCCAAGGGTTTTCACTCACAGTCACAGATCTTGCGATATGATTCCGAAGAAGCTTCAATATGAATATATCGACCCTCGTCACTTCAGCAGTTTGATAAATTCTTCTATTCGATATATAATGTTTCCAATCCGTCTCAGGCTTTCTGTACAAACCAGTACATGCACGAAGACATTTCCTTTCGAAAACTCTTAATTTTGCCATAGTACTAGCACTCTGGTTGTACCAGATCTGACATCCATAGGTCAAAACTGGTCTAACCAGTGTCTTGTAACAGATAATTTTGACCTTTTGATCAATGTATCTGGAATGAAAGAGTTTTCGAAGGGCAATGACTACTTTAAGTGCTTTACTGAGCATGATTTTCACATGTTCGGTATAGTACAGATACTGATCGAGATAAACACCGAGGTATCGAACACAGGATTTATGTGGAATTCGTTCTGAACTACCCTCGCCAGCCATGATGTGGAAATCCTTCCAATTACGTTTCAGGTCTTGACTGACCCCCTGCAGCGTTGTCCGAAACAAGATTGTTTCACACTTCTGCGCATTGATTTTCATTCGCCAATTGTCAGTGTACAGCTGTACATCATTGAACATTTTTTGGAGATTGCTCTGAACTATTGTAGCTTTTCGGTCAGCCGTGTAGATGATCAGATCATCAGCAAACGCTACCAATGATCGCTTTGGCGAGACGTTAAAATCAAAGCCGTTCAATAGCTTGCGAATAAAGATTGAGAAGAGCAGAGGCGCAGTAACTGTTCCCTGCTGTAGACCATTCAAGACCTTGAACTCGCGCATTGTTGTCAGATTTCCATCAGTTACAACAAATGATTTCCCGTATAACATATTACACATCATGGCGACAAGGTGTCTGGGGAACTTGTCCTGAAGAAGTTTAAAAATAAGTCCATCTAACCATACCGTATCACAGGCTTTCTCCATATCAATGAGACATGCTCCAACACATTGTCTATCATTTAGTTTCCAACAGATGTCTGAGGTTACTTTCGTTATTGCATGTGTGGTCGAATGCCTGGCACGAAAACCAAATTGGCAATTCGGCATCAACTCATTTTCCTCAATGTGGGCGTTTAATGCTCTGTTGAGTATCACTTCAAACACCTTGCTGATGTTAGGCAGCAAGCTGATTGGGCGATAGCTTTTCGGGCATGAAGATTCTTTTCCTTTCTTCAAGATCGGAAATACCTTAGCCTTTTTCCACTCATTTGGGAAATATGAATTGCTCAACATGTTGTTGAACAATATGCAATAGTTCCTAATAGCAACCTCAGGCAAATGTCGGAGAACTACATTTGGAATACCATCATTACCACATGATTTCTTGTTGTTTATCTTGCGAAATATGAAACACAAGTCTTCATAGCTGACAAAATAATCAATTAGATTCAAGCTCGGTATGAGGTCAGATGTTAATGTTTCATTGAAATGAAGAATTGATTGGCCGTTCAGGCTTGATTTGAAGTCGGAAACTTTTGCTTCAACGACCTCTGAAAAAATTTCGTTCCCTCTCTCAGGGTTTGGTAGATGAACCAATTCAAAATGTGTTCCAATCAGGGCAAGTTTATCCAATCCTTCACAAATAATCCTGTTTCCATTTCTATCCGGAGTCGTACTATCAATTTCGATACCAGCCCTATCGAGAAGATTTATCTCATCACTAGTGACTTCAAGATTCGATACCTTCACTCGAGACTTCTTGCGGAATATGCTATTCACTTTCGCGAACACGCCGTCTGGGTCCTGTGGGCTAATACCCCTCAATTTTTCCGCCCATTGATTGCTGACCTCACTCCTGAAGTATGACCGGATTAAGTTCCGGACATTCTTCAGATGTAATTTCAACAAAGACAACGAGGGATGGTTGTAGTCCAAAAATCGTCGATAGATATTGTTGACGCGTGTGAGAAGGAGGCTTTTCAATCTTTTCAACCTTGCGATGGTTGGTGTTTCATATCCTTCCATATTGTTTCGATGTTTAATCTTGGGAACTACTTTCTCAATCGTTTCCAACGTCAGCTTCTCTAACTTCGACAAATAGACATCTATTTCATCGTTAGTTAGATTTCTGTCATTAGGAACCATTAAACTTCTTTTGAAACTTTCCCCAGTCTGTTTTTTTGAAATTCAACCGATGATTTTCATGTTGAACTGGAATGAGGAAGAAATCATCCCTGTGATGATTGATTTCCATTACGATTGCGTTATGGTCGCTATCATAAGGAAGCACCTGCAGTTTCCGTTGAGGACTATTAAAGTTGAATTCGAGTCTTGCGTCAGCAATGCAAAGGTCCAAATATGAATTTGTCCTAGGGTATGTTGGGAACTCCGACCCATAAAGATCGCACCTGTATTCAATTTGGTTCTCTGTTATCCACGATTTCAGGAATACACCTCTTGGATTATTGGTGGCGTTCAGCCATGATGTATGCTTGGCGTTCAGGTCACCAGCAAGAATATAATAGTTATGCAGCCTGTTCAATTCGAGTATTTCGAACAAGGAATTGAGTTCCTCCTTGAGCTTGAGAACAGTTCCACCAGTTGCATAGGCAGAGATAACGAAGAGGTTATCCCCACCTGGCAGTGAGATTTTGATAACGGACACTTCAAGAGATTCAAAGCTTTTGAATTCGACTTTTTCAATATTTTGGAAACAATAGGGTCTTCGTACCAATATCCCGGTGCCACCTCCCCCATCACCTATTACCCTATCGTTTCTTACGAATTCAAAATCCTTGAATGTCATGAAGTGCCATGAATTGAGGTGGGTTTCGGTTAGAAGCAGGATGTCAGGCTTTTGTCTGGCAATGAATTCAAGGAGATAATCACGCCGATGTAAAGTAACAATGGAGTTGACGTTGATCGAGATGAGACGAATCCTATCCGTGGGAATGTGGCTGGATGACAACTTATTTTGAGCCATTTGAAAGTCCTAAACGCTGAAAAACAATGTTAATTTTCGAATCTTGTTTATCGATTCGCTCTGATAAGGAATTTAATTGTTGATAAGTTTGAGAAGCAGCTCATTATTGCCACTTACATTATTTACCCTATTTTCCGCATTTTCTGCTGGTCCTCTAGCGGCGAGTGCAAATGATACTCCGGGCTTGACGAAGTTCGGAGCTAAGACACTGCGGTGTATTTGTGTTTGTTTTGGGGCAGATTTCAATCTTGCATCCTGATATCGGGAGCATCCTCGATATGATGCCGGGTGACCAAAAACACCGCAGTTCACACAATATAACTTCTCTTTTGGCTCCGTCTGAGCCAATTTGCACTCACCGGGAGCATGCACGTCCTTGCATTTAACGCATCGGTAATGCATGCCGCAGTTGGCAGCCGAATGCCCAAATCGTTGGCAGCGATAGCACTGGTTGATTTGTCGTTTCTGGAGGCGTTCCCACCTCACCACTCGAAAATTTAAATACCTGATTTGCTGAAGAGCGCTTGGACTGCTCTTATTTGTTATTTGTACCAAATAAAGTGGTAAGTTTTTTTTTTCTACCGCCGACCTTCTTGTCGCGAATGTTTTCACTGAGATAAACTCGATTTGTGGCGCCGTTTCCTTGAGAACCTGAAGAAGATCGACGGTATCTTCTCCGCAGTCCAAGCCCTTCAGCAAGAACGTCTGGTTCTTCTCGCTCTTGGAGGTATAGGTGAAGTGCGGAACCTCCCCAGAATTCAAAGCATCTTTCGCTGATTTGAAATCAACCAGTGATTTCGTTCTAATTGGCAGCTTCTCAGAATTTACTCGTTTGATTTCGAAATTTGTCAATTTGTTTTCGGCTGCCAACAGCCGAACCATGTCTTTTCCGCTTTGCCCGAAGACATTAATCGGCGGAACTTTCTCGGTATTCTTGGCTACTTTTTGAGGAGGACCAGCAGAACTACGGGCTGGTTTCTTCTTCCTATTTCTACTTTCATTATTTTTATTTTTTAAATATAAGATAAAATTATCGTCTTTGTTACCTTCGTCTACCTCCATGTCCTGCTGGAGTCCATCCAGCGCCGCAAAGTAGTTCTGGCTTTCGTTCGTGCCACCAGCACTTAATACCTCTTCAGTTATTATTGGAGTTGCAGCTTTCTTCTGTTTTTCGATTTTTCGTATCGGACCACTCTCTTGAACTTGTTTTGCCGTCTTGAACATTTCTTCATACGTTTGAATTCTTGCCTTTAGCTCTTCGATTTCACTTCGAAGGCGGCACACTTCCTGTCTATCCTCGAGCACTTGTGTTTTGCGACCGGCATCTGCGGTATCCTGGGTGCTCGTGTGTCTCCGCTTGTTGACACTTGCCAATTTCACACCGTCACTCTCCCCGGGGCCCCCCAACGGAGGGAAGCCGTCGGGCTCCTCCATACAGCAGTCCCGAGTTGTCTTTGGTTTGTTGCCTTTTCTTGATTTATTGGTACGGTTGGTCGATGCCTTCGACGATTAATTCTTCCCCAATAAAATCAAAACTTGCTTTTGACTGACTCGTACAAAATTAATTCAATTATTGGAAACTGACTTTTGTGAAAAATTAATTAATTTTTTAAAATTAATGACAGGAGCGGTTAAAAACACGTCTACACGCAACGAGTGCTAGACGTAGAATCTTTATATAGGGTCTCTAGTCATTCAATTCATTTCTCGTACATTGGCGAATTACCTGGAATATTCGAGCAGCTTAATGAATGGGCAGTGACGTCACTTTCAGATGTTGATCATGCTTGGCGGGTTTTCGAGTACATTCGTTTGTTGATGTTCTAAATGGTTGTGAAATAATTGCGACAGTAGCTCGCAGAATTATTTGTACATGTAACAATATGTACTTTTCACCGACTAATTTCATTAATATTTCCATGTATTTCCCACATTTCCGAAGATACGCGAGAACGCCGAGGTCAACCGCTTTTGCATTTTTTTTTTCGTTCTGTTTTTTTAAACGCTGAAGGGCAAACATAGTATTAAAACTACCAGACTACAAACATATATAGTCTGGTAGTTTTAATACTATGTTGGCATTTGCTTCAGCAATATAGATTAACTTCGTGTTGTCTCCAATAGAGCGGTTGGAACCCGGGTTTTTTTTGCCTAAGAATGAGAACGGAACGATCCCTAAGATCTTATTTATCCCGAACTTTGAGCAAACTTACATCTATTGTGATAAAACTACTTGAAAGCTAGAAAACATTTTAGTTCGGATTTCAATTTGATCAAAATTCGCTTGACATTTTCGTTTATGTTAAATTCCGAATTCCTAGTCGCTATTTTTTAATTTAATAAAGTTCCTTTGCACAGCAAAGGAAGACGATGCCTGCCATATATTTTTTGCATGCCCAAAGAACTTTTCCCAGATAGTCTACCCGGGCAGATGCTTGGATCGGTTGATAAATCGAACTATGTGGCACATTATGTTTGGGCAATCCTAAAAGAGAAAAAGGACTCACAGCAGCTGAGGACGTTTGGGTTGGGCGACTAATATTCTAGCAATCCGTCTTCTACCCCATACTCGCACTAGAGGAGAGATCCCCTTTCTAATTGTATAATGTTTTTGAAACTTTGCTTTATGTTTTTATAAAAATGTTATGGATTTACTTAATAAAGCACCTTGAATTGAATTAATTAAATTGAGGAGAGATCCCCCAACTAGAAGGCGCACCACGGCGTAGCAAAATGAGGCTTGACCTGAAGTAATGTGTCAAACTGTTCCAGGTTAGCTGCTCAGGTTGCCAAATGAGGTGTTTAGTGGGTAGTCTAGACGTCCTATGCACCTGAAAGCCCCTTACTCAGGGCGTAAATAGTCTTCACGTCCCAATCACAAAAAACAGAAACATTATGGTTTCCCTGCCGGCCTACTTTCATAGTTTCACTCTTATCTTACTTTCCTCTTCTTATATTTTGTCCTAGTTCTGGAATACAGCCCGGATCAATTCATGGTCCATAGCTATTTATCTTTTTATTAATGGTCTTCCTCTTTTCCTTATACGGACGATCTTACAATCTACAGAAAAATTTATCCACACAATGATTGTCTACTATTGCAAGCTGACTTGTCTATTTTAGGCCAATGGTATTCATCGAATTGTCTGCATATAAATATACCTGAACATCAAATTGCTCTTTTTACATCGAAGCGTTGCCCTATTTTATATGACCACCTAATAAATGCTGCGCTTCAAACCCCTGCTTTTTTTTAAGAGATCTGGCAGTCAATTTTGAATCCAAGCATAAATTAGACGCTCACATTTCACAGATCTGAGTAAGGCGTAAAAAATGTCGGGGCATGTTCTAAGTCATATTCATATTTGTAGTGATATTTACTACGTTTTGCATCTTTACATATACATAGTCCGAAGTATTCATGGATATACGTTACAAATCTGGACACCATATCAGGAATAACTCAGTTCAAGGTTGAAATCTGTACAGGGAAAGTTTACAAAACATTTATTCTTTGAGTTTAAACTACCGTTCTGTTCTCATAGTTACCAATTTTCTTACCTTCATTTACCTTTGTTGTGTTCACATCGTGTTTTCCTAGATAAGTGTTTATGTTCAAACTCTTTTACCCTCAAATCAATACGCACTTAGTTGATCAAATTAAATTGCGGTGTCCTGTTAGAACTTTGCGGCCCCCTCAGGAGCAAGCCATGCCATATGCCCGAACGGAAGTTTATTAGAATTCAGCCAAGATTCTTTAGTGGTCGCATGGTAATGATAAGGATACATACTACGCTGTGTTAACGACTACACTGTATGACAACTCGTTGTAGTAAAATACGGAGGTGTTCCATGTGGACCACTGGTGACAATATGATGTTGGACCGCATTTGATCTAAAGATAGGTTAGTCAAAGGCAAACATTCTTTATGGATAGTGTGAAATTTGGATGTATTGGTCACTGTCGACATAGGTGGTGGTAATTTGGCCGGACGATGACAATTTAGTTGTTGCGTTAATTATGCAACAATTTTTGATGTCTACCAAAAGCGAGTAAAACTTTGAAAAATTGGCTCTTATCATTGGACGTGAAACATCCCCAAATCCAAAATTGCCGTAAAATTACCCCTTATCGTAGAACGATTTGTCGTGTATAGTCTGAATGGAGTCAGAACGGCTCTTTTGATATTTTTCTGGCGTGGCACTACCAAAATATCTGCACGAAAATGCAACTCTTTGATGTACGAGTACAGCCGGCTTTCTATCGCCGCACCATTGCCCACCTGACTCATTGGTGCGACAAATCGTTGCGCGCCTGTGACGCGTGCGAGCACGAAAGATGACATTTGTGAGGTTGCGTGATAATGACAATTTTTGGAAATTGATATGGATTTCACTCGACTTTTTTGACGTTTTACGTTACATGAAACGTTAAAGTTAATTTTGTCGAGACGCGAACGAGTCTCTGTCAACTCTTGGGAACGTTCATTGGTTTGATTGGTCGTGTAACTCTGCTACGTAAGGTTCGCGCTATTTAACTGTCTTACCAGCTATTTCAGCTAGCAGTTCTAGTGTGGACGTAATTAAATTTGAAAGAATCGGCTGAACCCACGCGGTAACCTTTGTACCCACAATGTTTTTTTCTAATTCAGTCACTTTTTGCCTGCCTTCAACTCTATGTTTCTGAAGAGTTGACTTTGAATATAACGTACTTACCATCATCAAAGGGAGATTCTACTGTATCAGCTACTTGTACGAGGGTGTCCCGATCTTACTCGCTGAAGATGCGATCGAATTTACTCGCGCCGTTGATGATTTCGTGGATTAAATATTGTAGCTCTGCCCAGGCAAAGCACAGTACAGGTTGTGCTTTCCAGAAAGGAGCAAGTTGTACTACCGCTTTTCCACTTACTCGTATATGCAACAGTGATAGCAGTAAACATCCCGCCAACCGCGTCCGAATATTTTTCGCTCTTCGGTATGTTTGAATGCGCAGAAACAATGGCGTAGCACGTGCAAAAATTAAATCATTTTTTCAAATCTGACTTTTTTTTTTTAAATTTTTGAGTTTTTCACCAATTTCAGAGGTTGCCTGGTGAATCAACAAATAACAAATATTTTGTAAATAATATAATTAATGTCGGGCTAGTTGTGGCGATAGAAAAGGAACAGGTTTTGTTTGAAGTTATCATTTATGTATGTATGGAATGATAGAGCCACGGCAGTGAACATTGTAATACTTGTGTTGCCAGCCTAAGGTCGATAAATTTGTTTACTTAGGTTACATAATAGTTTACAAATTGATCCACTTCCCTTGTCGTTATTAATATTGAAATCCATGCTTTGCGATAAATTATTTAGTTAAGTCGCAAGCTTAAAATTTCACTCATTTTTCTATTTAACTTCTCTTTCTTCGTCTTCGTAGCCCTACAGCCCCTTTCGGGCCTTCGCTTGGAGATAGTTAGAGTATCTCATTGTCATGATCTAATGTATCGGCACTCCACAAGGTGATATGATCATTATCACGCTTTGGCCGTGTGTCCGTCCACCCAGCTGCGATACGTTCTGATTTTAAACCAGCACGTACCATAACTGAACAGGCTTATAGTCCGTCCGAAGAACCACCCGAACTAAATCTCGTTGACGCCAACGGAACTTCGGCTCACGGGCTTAGTGCTCTAACCACTAAGCCACGCGGACTATTTATTTTTCTTTAATTGTCGTTTCTTGTCATTTGACTTATCGATTGTTAGATTGCTGAATAAATAAAAAAATAAAATTTCAACATCAAGAACGACTCGCCTTTTGCTCCTGAATGCCACAAAAAGCCATCTTCTTTTATTTCTTTATTTTATTATTCACTCTATTCTCTTAGTTTGAACATAAAAAATTGAGTTAGAACTGAATTGGATAAGGATATTAAAAATTATTAGTCCTTAAACGATTCGAAATTAAGGACTCAATCATTTTTAAATAAATCAGAGAATATTCGAGGACTCAGGAACACATGAAAAATACCAAACACGAAAAATTTTGGTGAATGGATTTCAAGAAAATTGTCCTTCATTGTTGAATGTTCCTAGAAACATGTTTTTTGTTATTTTATTATATCAATGAATTCGTCAGATTCCGTACGAGTATTTTGTTTTTTTTTTTCTTGTAATTTTGATCATCCTACGAAAATCTTGTCCAAATTTTGCCCTGAAAATTCGATGAGCTTTGTATATCCTGGGGATTTAATGAAATTACAAAAAATATACTTTGTAGGAGGTCATCAATGCATGTGAAATAAATACCTGTTTGTTTGTGGGGAGCAATTTTCGCCAGGATTTTAATATTTGACTAATAATTATCCGCCTTTACTTCAGTTTCAAATTAAATTCTAAGTTTTGATCAATTTATTACTTAAATTTTTTACATTGAATCAAATTTCATTGTTCAAATTTTATTGCATTACATTTTATGCAATCTTAATATTAAAATAATAATAATCGCGCATTAGTCCAATTTAAACTTGGCATTGAGAAGTAATATGGTCAATATCACGCTTAACCGTGTAATCATTTTTCAATCAGTACCGATCATAGCTGTGTAAGCTGATAGTCCGACAGAAGTACCACAAGCATAAACTCATTGCCTCCAACGAGTTTTGAACTTGAGAACTACTGCGCAAGCGGTGAGCACCCTAACTACTGCATCATACGGAATACTGATATTAATATAGCCTTCAAGAATTAAGAAGTTTCGTTTGCTTCCTTATTTCCACTTGTTAAGTTAATTTTATTATCTTCTCCGGATTTTTAATTTCGCACTAATTATTTTTAAATAAAGAAAAAAAAGCGTAACTGAGATCATCAGATGCAACTATCCCTCATTACTAGATGCGAGCTCACACATTTGATTTTGTGCATTGCAGATATGCAAGCAGTAGTAAATTCCCGCTTGAAAACATTGCTATCTTGACAAGACAGCCAAGCACTCGTTCCATACCGAAATTTCTAGAGAGATATACGCTTTATTGCAGTTGCAAAGCATTATATCATATATCTTTCCCTAACTGAAATCATGGACTAGATCATTTCGTGTGATAATTCGTGTTTGGCTTTCGATACCAGCTGCCACAAATTTTTCCCTAAAAGGTAAAAAGCTACCTCATCGTGGTCTCTGCTGCATGATCTTCGTGTAATGATGTATGTGCTGCAAATATGTACTTCGTTGCACGAAATTCATGTCTGATAGAGATCATAATGTCCAGCAAAGATCAGGATTCATGGGTATGGAGGTTAGTTGGATAGAGACAAGAAAACAGTGAAAGAAAATCAACGGAAAATACCTGGAATGGTGGGCTGGTTGCTGCGAGGGAAGAATGGTATAAAGAACAGTCACATCCAACCATCAACTGGGAAAGCCATCGAAAGTTGACGTGGATTGTTGAAGGTATGATCAGAAATGACCGAATGATTCATATTACCTGAAATTTTTTGATAAAATACAGAAAAAAATCTAAAAAATATAGTTATTAAATCAATAAACTAAAAACTAGCGGTGGCAGAAGCTTAAAAAGTAGCTTGTAAATAGAAAAGCATAATTTTTTTTCAATTTAGATGAGGTATAAAAAGTATGAAAGTGTTTCCACCTAGGAGAAAAGTGGGGGAGCTCCCATAACATAGTTTTATGCTAACAATAAAAATAGAAGAAACTTATCGTGCCTAAAAAATGATTATCAATAAAATGAAAATGAGAAGTTTCAAAATTAAAACTATCAAAAGATCAATTGTTGGGAATATAAATTCTTCTTCTACTTCTTCGTAGCACTACAGCCCCTTTGGGGCCTTCGCTTCCTGCAAATATCGCCTTCAACTATCTCGGTCCATTGACCGCATCCTCCTTTTTTGAAATCCCAGCAGCGATGAACTGTTTCCGTCGACTGAGTCAGACCAGCGTTTCCTCGGTTTCCCCACTGGTCTCCGCCCTTTAGTTCTCACAACGAATACCTTGTTGGGTATCCGTTGTTCATCTATACCATTCACGTGGCCAGCCCATTGCAGCTTCCGCAGCCTAACAATCGTTGAAACCTCCGGCCCGTCAAAAATTCCATACAACTTATGGTTGTATCGAATTCGCCATTAGTCCCCGTCTAACTTCGCTCCTATCGTTTGCCACAGAACCCGTCGCTCAAAGGCGTTCAATGTATTTGCTGATGCTTGAGTCAGTAGACCTGTGTTATGCTATGGGTGTGAAGCATGGACCCTAACCCAAGCATTATAAATTGTCAATATGTTATTCTAAGTGCGATAACAATTAAGGTAAAAAGCTAGTGATTAAAATTTCTTTTTTTCTTTCTGGGAGGTGATAAAATTTCAAGCGGAAGTTTTCTAAAAAATGAATTTTAAGCCAAAATCCATTTATTTTATTGAGTACTGAACGGCCAGTATGACAGTTTACCATCATGAAGCTGATTCGAAATAAAGGAATTTCAAATATCAAGTCGAAATCATTTATAATCGGATTAATCAAATCAATCAAATCAACTGAATTGAAGCTAACTTAGTTCAGAGTCTAACCTTTGAGCGCCCGAGCGCTTTTTGTCCTAAATACTGGTAACACCCCTACTTTCCGCCGCTGGGGTTGCGTAGGAACCATACCCGATGTGACACTCGCTTCGGAGTCCCTGGTACCTAGAGTACACAACTGGCGAGTACTAGAGGACTACTCGGCTAGTGATCACCAGTATGTAGCTGTTGAGATTCACGACGGTGCCACTCTGCGTGCATATGCCCAAACTTCAATCCTCGGATGGAGGACTGGGAGGATGGACGTTGAGAGGTTTGCTGACGCGCTTACGGTAGGCGCACCGTTGCTGAGAGCTCCGCCAGGGAGTGGAGGGCCTACAGCCAAGGACTTGGTGAACTCAACTATGAGTACCATCATAGCTGCTTGCGAGTCTTCCATGCCCCGTCGGAGACCCCGACATGGTAAGCCTCCAGTATACTGGTGGTCAAACGAGATCGCCGAACAAAGAAGCGAGTGTCACAAACTTCGGCGAGAGGCCCAGCGGGCGCGAACACGGCAGGAAGCAGACACTAGGCTAGCAGCATACAGGTCCGGCAGGAAATATCTTCGCAGGCTTATTAACAAGAGCAAGGCCCGATGCTGGCAAGACCTCGTGGACGATGTAAATAGGGATCCGTGGGGCCTTGGCTACAAGCTGGTCATGGGGAAACTTGGTGCCCTACGGAAGCCTTGTATACATGACGCGGAAAAGATGGACGCGATAGTGCGGGGACTCTTCCCCGCCCAACCCGTCCGTGTTGACGCTGTCCATGGTGAAACAGCAGTCGAGTGCCCACTCTTCACACAGCTGGAACTGGAGGAGGCGGTCCTCTCCCTGAAAGCGAGGAAGGCTCCAGGTCCAGATGGTGTTCCATCTGAGCTGTTGCGGCTTGCCTATCACAATTGTCCTGACTTGCTGCTCAGCACATTCAACGCTTGCCTACGGGACGGGGTTTTCCCGGTACGATGGAAGGTGGCGAGGCTCGTGCGGATCAGCAAGGGGAAGGGAAATCCCGAATCGCCGTCTGCATACCGCCCGTTATGCATGCTAGACACGGCTGGGAAAGTGCTAGAGAAACTCATCAAGGGAAGACTCACTGACGCGATCCGTGCTGCTGGGGACCTATCTCCTCGGCAGTACGGCTTTAGAGCAGGATGTTCTACCATTGATGCGATTGCAGAGGTGGTGAACGCGGTCCAAAAGGCAGAGGCATATAGTCGCACCAAGCGACGCATCGTCCTGTTGGTGACACTCGACGTCAGGAATGCCTTCAACTCCGCTAGATGGGTGGATATTCTGGACACGCTGGAAAACTCTTTTCAAGTTCCAGAATATCTAATGCGGCTTTTGAGGAACTATCTAAAGGACCGAAGCCTGCTCTACGACACGACACAGGGCCAACGAAGGATGGAAATTACATCGGGTGTTGCCCAGGGATCTATCCTTGGTCCGGACCTGTGGAACGTGTCTTACGACGGGCTACTGAGACTTGAGATACCAGATGAGTCGCGCTTGGTCGGCTATGCGGATGATGTTGCGGCTCTGGTCGCCGGACGCACCGTTGAACAAGCGCAACTTAGGCTAGGTATGCTAATGCGCCAAATGACGGACTGGATGAATGCTCGCGGGCTCAGTTTAGCACTGGAGAAAACCGAAGCGGTCATCTTGACAAAAAAGAGAATCCCTAGAGTAAGGATGATCAGTATTGGAGATATACAAATCGAATCGAAGCCAGCGGTGAAGTACCCGGGGCTACTGATCGACTCGAAGATGAGTTTCTCTGAGCAAATCAGGGCAACGGCTGAGAAGGCTGCTTCGGGAATATCGGCCCTGAGTCGACTTATGGCCAACCTAGGGGGACCCAGCCCATCAAGAAGACGCCTCTTGATGAGTGCTGTAGGGTCAGTGCTAATGTACGGAGCAGAGGTATGGGGCGACGCTCTCAGCAAGGAGGTATACCGAAAACGATTGGCACAGGTACAGAGAAGAGGAGCAGTGAGAATTGCATCAGTCGCCGACTCGGCGGTGAGAGTGATTGCAGGCGTGATACCTGTCGCCCTCCTTGCTAGAGAGCGCCGCGCTATTTACCTGCGCCGAAACGAGGATGCGAGGGAGATGGTTGTCCGCGAGGAGAGACAACGCTCGCTCAACGATTGGCAGCAGTCTTGGAGGAATTGCACGAAGGGAAGGTGGACTGCGCGCCTCATTTTGGATGTGAGACCGTGGCTAAATCGAAGGCATGGTGAGACTGACTTCTATCTGACCCAGCTTTTGAGCGGGCACGGGTGTTTTCAGTCTTACCTGCACAAGATCGGCAAATCACGGTCTCCCGATTGTCGGTTTTGCCCAGGAGAGGAGGACAATGCCTGTCACACATTTTTTGCGTGTACCAAATGGGCCAGGCTGCGAAGGGAACTCTACAGGGAGACAGGAGAGCTCACCCCGGATAATATAGCCACGGTGATGCTCGAATCGGTTGACAAATAGAACCAGGTGGCACATTATGCTCGGGCAGTCCTAAAAGATAAAAGGGACTCGCAGCAGCCGGAAGTGCTGGGGCTGGGGGATCGCTCTTCTGGCATTTCCTCTTCCCCTCTCCCCTCCCGCTAGGAAAGGGACTCCCCAACTTGAAGGCGCCCCACCGCGTAACAAAACGAGACCTGGCCCGAAGTAATGTGTCAAACGGTTCCAGGCTAGGTTCTCAGATTGACAGGGGAGGTGTTTAGTGGGTAGTCCAAGGGTATCCTCCATGGGAGTCCCACACTACCAGACTCGGCGGGCATAAATGCCTTCACCTCCCTACCACAAAAAAAAAAACCTTTGAGCGCCCGACTCACGCTCTAAGTCACTTCATTTTTAGAGTTTTGTAAAATATCTTTACAAAACTCTAGTAGTTTACGACCTATCTGGGTGTCTGTCCATCCATGCTACACAGAAATTTTCCTCGAAAACTAAAACAGCTACAGTTACGTAACTTTCTAGGTAGATCAAATGTGGCGCCCTCTTTTAAAGTTTCAGTATAAAAAAAAATGTGTAAAATTGTTAAGGGAGTCCCGATATGAATATCAATCTTTGAGAATCGAGTATCGAAAAAGCGTTAAGGGGAGCAGGAGGAGTCAAAATGTGTGAAAAATGTATGTCTCCCTCATGATTGGACAAATTTGAGCTAAAAAATTCGAAATAAATCACGGATGTTGATCTTTATGAGTGCAAGGGCAATGAATACCAACAATGCTGAAATTTTGTAAACATCGTTAGTAATAGCATGATGTATGAATTTTAAAGTTTGTCCATTAAATCTAAAAGGAACCTTAAATTTACTTAAAACTTATATACGATTCGCAGAATTCCAGCCCCTCTCGGGCGTTTACTTCCTACAAAAAAACGCCTCCAACTGTCTCGATCTATCCACCTTGTCCTCCAATTTCGAAATCCAAGCAGCAATAAATTGTCTTCGTCGACCGAGTCAGACCAACATTTCCTGGGTTTCCGCACTGGTCTCTTTCCTTCAGTTCTCCCAACGAATGCGTTTTTGGGGTGTCCGCTGGTCGTTCATACGATTCACGTGGTTAGCGCATTGCAGCGTCTGCAGTATTACAATATACTGAATCCGTAAAAACCTCGCGGTTATGCCTTCTTTGGTCCGCTGCAATAACGAAGAATGCTCTTCTCCTCAGGTTATTCCGGATTTATTCTCCCAATATTTCTCCTCTACCTTTTCTCTGTGAGTAACTATACTTTTTCGTTTGCTACTCTAAACACTGACCCTTCTGAAGTTGAATACTTAATCCATTCACTTGTTCGTAACATTAGCTCAGGTCCTTGTTGTGTACCGTATGCTTTATTGCTAGAGACTCACTCGAGATGAGTACATAATTGTTAAAAGAGCTTTTCGCAATATCGTAATACTTGTTATACTCAACTGTAATATAGCTTTTCATATAACTTTTATTTCAATACAACAGTCCATCTGATTTAACTAATATTTTTGTCAAGTCGTTGGCTTTAAGCAGTGGAACTTTTTCCTCAATGAAGAAATGCTCATGTTGCTCCTTAAAAGTGGCGATTCTTCGTGGGTGTATAATTACCGTTCTATATCTTTGATTTCTTGTTTTTCGAAGTTGCTTGAACGTTTGGTTCATAACCGACTTTCCGACCTGTTGAGCTTTGTTTTCACAAGTGAACAGCACGGCTTTCTCGAAGGTTATTCTATATCCACTTATATAATTCAGTTCACTAATATTGTTGCAAAGGCTTTCGATAATCACTATCAAGTCAATATAATTGATACAGATTTCACAAAAGAATTTAATACAGTCAATCATCGTCTTCTTTGATGTAAACTAAAAGCTTTTGGAGTATCTGATTCTTTTTTGTCATGGCTTTCGTCTTATTTATTGTCATATTCCTGTCGCGTTAGTTTTTGTGGAACCACGTCTATTCTTTTCTGTTCTACGTCTGGTGCTCCTCAGGATTCTATTCTTGGGCCTCTCCTATTACTTGTGTTTATCAATTACCTTCCCTCAATTATCTCTTCCCCCTATCTATTGTTTGTGGCATTTCGGACTATCTAGTCGTCTCTTGAGTGTCAGTATCTCTAGGTGTTTTTCTAACTTTCTTTACCTTAATGTTATCAAATACCACATAATAACTTTTTCTCCTAAGGAACATCCCATTTACTTTACTTATATACTGAACGATTCCTCTTTGTCTGGAGCTACTACGTACAAAGGCCTAGGAGTTACTTTTGACTCCAAACTTAACTTTGACACACATATTTTCAATGTGGTTGCTAGGGCCCCTAAAGTTTCGGGTTTTATACTAAAACATGTGCACAAGTTTTATAATATATCCACTCTGATTCGTCTGTCTGGCTTATCCACCCATTGCTTATGTATTGTTCTGTGGTCTGATTTCCCCGTCATTTCTATCTTTCATCCTCTTTAGAGTCCGCGCAGAGGAAGTTTACTCGCCCCCTATTCTTTAAGCTAAACTTGCCATATCTTCTATATGATGATCCTTTATATTTCCTTGGCCTTCCGTACTTGGCTGTACGTAGATCTCATCTGGACCAGTGCTTCTTGTATCAACCTTGCCACTATCAAACTCCGCCTTGTCTTTTTGCTGAACGGCACTTTCGCCACTCATAACATCTTACTCGTAATTCTTCTCTCTTTGTAATTCCTTATGCTCATGTTCAACGATCTGTAGCTTGGTATTTTTCCCTCATCTTTTAGTGCATTCAAAAGCATTTTGCAGAATCTAATTTTTTATCTCTGATTTTGCTTTGTAAGTTGTTAACTGTTTGTAATGATTTTCCACGTCTTGTACGTTAGAGATTTCCCGAGGAAAATCTAAACCGACCTCTCATTGGTTCTGGACGTGAAGTTTTGGGACGTGACAATGGACCGAACCCATCAGGTCAACAAGTCCGGACACGCTTAGTCTACTCCTAGGTGGCTGCTAGCTAGCTAACTTGTTTTATCCTACACAAGAACGTGTCCACTGGAATTAAAGTCGGTGAAGCTGAGTCGCCGACTCTCCGTTATGCGCGGTATCGGGTCTCGAGCCTGCGTTGTAAAGATCACTGGGCGATTTGCTTCACTGTCCATCCCGCCGTACGGATCTGAGTCATGCGTTGTCGGTATCAGTGGGGGTGCAGTACTTAACCGTAGTCTATACTCTGGGCTCTGGGGTCCATACCCGAACTCATTCGAGGGAGGTTCCAATCCAGAACCGGTGTAGAGGATGGCATAGCAGCATTTAGGTTCGGTTCCCAGGTCGGTGGAGCTCTTGCGCGACTGGGGTGCTGGCTGCTCCTTCAGCTTTGGAACTCTCTCTCCATTTATCCGACCCTATCGGACAGCCCTTGTAATACGGACAGAATTGTGTCATTGCCAAATGTGTTTGAGGGCGCTGCTAGGATGCCTGCCTGTGCTTCCGAAACTGGATCTTCTCTGCCTCCTTGGTTGCTCCACAACGGTTGGGCCTGGTCGTTAGTCCTGGGGTCTTTCGCAACTGCTCCACGAATCGGGGCTTGCGTTCCAAGGGGGTTGTCTAGGGCACCTTTCGCGATTGGGCGCCTGCATAGAGGACAGAGATTGGAGGTTTGCAAAAGCTGCTGGACACAAGTACGATGGAACAAGTGACCGTACTTCAATCTCACACTGGTAACGCTCTCTATGATGTCCTGGCAACAGATTCCACAGTTGGCTGGCTGTCCATTTTCGGAGCGAGTCCAGCGTTTCTCTGGAGTCTGTTGATTTGTCATCTCTGGAATGGTTTGCTAAAGAAAAAATAACGGTATAGAAAACTCCTACTAACTATATAAAAAAAACACTTAATCACTTGATTTGAGTGGTCGATAGTGGCGAGCTGTAAGTGACCTATCCAAAAAAAGGTTTTTTTTGTGACTTCTTTCCGTTCCAGTAGCGCCGACCCTTCCATAAGGAAACGAAAGCAAATGGTAGTCTGCCGAAAAGAGGGTGCTCCTGGTCGGTTTTAAAAATTATCCCGACCCCAAGTATTGTACATTACAAAAAAACGGTCTCTAGTCTACGTTAATTGACTCCTCGAGATGAGTGATAGCGTCACCGTAACGAGCTTTTTAACGCGGTTAAAATCCCGACACGTGGAAGCGATCCGGGCTTCGCAACTCCAGCATACGCCACCGGAAGTCGAACCGAAACCACTCATCTTTTACGCATAAAAACATGTGTAGAATCCTTCCGCAGCATAAAGGCAAGATAGCCTTATATTTTCTTGAGAGTCCAGACAGATAGGGTGAACCCATCTGGCTGACAGTTTCCATCAAGAAAATAGAAGATCTTTACAGGTTTTCCCCTGGGACAACACATCAGGAGGGATCTGTCGCGAAAAAATAAATAAAACAAAGGAGAGCGGAAGCTACAATGCACGTGAAGTGACTGAAAGGGGGCCTCACACAACTACCCCTGTTCGTTGTACTCTAGTACCGAGGTACCGTATATCCTCAGTAAAGGACCAAACCGTCAGAAGACGCAAATTTTTCCCCTTTAGGATATTTAGGGCCCCACGTTGGGCTTAACCGACCTCTCATCGGTTCTAGACGAAAAATCTTGGGACGTGACAACGGACTGTACCCATCAGGTCAACAAGTCCGGACACACTTAGTCTACTCCGAAATGGCTGTTGGCTAGTTGTATCC
This sequence comes from Odontomyia ornata, assembly GCA_963969285.1. NCBI lineage: Eukaryota > Metazoa > Arthropoda > Insecta > Diptera > Stratiomyidae > Odontomyia > Odontomyia ornata. The sequence continues at coordinate 382,760,004 of OZ017739.1, read as the reverse complement.
TGAACAAGAACCTGTCCACTGGTGTTGTAGAATTAAAGCCGATGAAGCTGAGTCACCGACTCTCCGTTATACGCGGTGTCGGGTCTCGAGCTTGCGTCACGAAGATCGCTGGGTGATTCGAATCATCGTCCAGCCCGCCGTAAGGATCTAAGTCGTGCGTTGTCAGCATCGGTGGGAGTAAGGTACTGAACCGTGGTCTATACTTTGGGGCTCAGGGGTCCATACACGAGCTCATTCGAGGGAGGTTCCAATCCTGAACCGATCTAGAGATGGGCCTTGAAATCACATGCTTTTGACTTTACGATTTGACACCGGTAGGAAAGCCAACATGTAATTTCGGATACTTTATCGAGGATGTTCACCCCGGAAGGAGCCGAAATGGCCCAGGAGGACGACCGCCCCCTATTGATCGACTTGGAAAATCCCGCCTTCAAGTCTGCAGGCTACACCCAGCTGACACATACTATTCAGAGGCAGTTACCACAGCTGCCAGAACTGCGGGCAACGAAGGAATTCGTATACAAGCGGATGGTACACGCATCCGGAGACCCCATACAAGGATAGGAACAGTGGAAGTTATGGGGGCCCGAAGAATTGACGCTCAATCTATTAGACGTGCGCATGACCAATCACTGAGTGCGCACGGCGGATACGGTCGTACGCTACGGCGGTTGAAAACTTATTTCTTTTGGCCAAAAATTGCACAACAAATAAAAGTGTATGTAGCCGCTTGTGAGGTGTGTAAGAACACCAAAGCGTCAAATGCTGGCCTTCGGCCTCCGATGGGTAAGTTTGAACTACCCGAATGTGTGTTCCAGCGCTTGTATATCGATCTCATCGGCCCTTATCCTCCTTTGACGTCAAGTCACATCGGAGCTGTTGTGGTCCTGGACTAACTGTCAAAGTTCCTAATCATTGAGACGATTCATAACATGCATACCGCCCCGATAATAAGCTTCTTGGAGAAATGCGTCTTCCATGTAAAGGATTTTCCAATAAAAGGTGTTATTTTGAATAACCCGCTATTACAGTAGATGTCACTTTTGAAGCTGTCATTTTTCGACATTTGACGAGTAGAAACTCCGCAATTAATAATAATGGAACGACACATGCTTCAACAATGCATTGAAATTATTAAAATTCACTATAAAAATGGTGAAAATTTGGCAGAGACGGTTCGTAAAACTCGAACATTTTTGGGTCGTCGTGAAGCACCTTGTCGGACCGCAATACAGAAATTGGTGGAAAAATTCGAGTTGTTGGGACAATTTAGTGATGTGAAGAATAAAACCCGAGCACGTCACTCAAGAAAAGCCAATAATATTGCTGCTGTAGCCGAAAGTGTTGAAAAAAACCCAGGTTTGTCGAATCCTCGTCGTTCTTTATAATTTTCGCAAACGTCATTACACCGTATTTTGCATAAAGATTTGGGTCTTAAGGCTTACAAAGTTCAATTAACACAAGAACTTAAGCCGGTCGATCATCAACAACGTCGTGTCTTTGCTGATTGGGTCCTTGAAATGCATGAAAATTATCCGGAATTCCATTGAAAAATCATCTTGAGTGATGAGACCCATTTCCACGTCGGTGGCTTCGTCAACAAGCAAAATTATCGCATCTGGGACTCAGAAAACTCATAACTCTTGGGTTTTCTGAGCCCCAGATGCGACAATTGAAAAGCCTCTCTATCCTCAACGTGTGACTGTTTGGTGCGATTTATGGTCCGGCGGAGGCATTGGACCTTGCTTTTTCGAAAATGAGGCTGGAGCAACAGTTACGATGAATCGATTGCGCTATCGAGAGATGATTTATGACTTTTTATGGCCAGGATTGGATGGTATTGATCTGGACAACGTTTACTTTCAACAAGACGGCGCTACGTGCCACACAAGCAACGAAATCATTGATCTTTTACGGGAAAAGTTTCCGGGCCATGTTATCCCTCGAAGAGGTGATCCCAATTGGCCACCGAGATCTTGTTATTTAACACCTTGCGACTTCTTCCTGTGGGGCCATGTGAGAGAAAAGGTCTACGCCAACAGCCCAACGTCGATTCAAGACCTCAAAGATCGAATTCGACTTTGCGATTTGGTTATAGAAAATTTCATAAAAAGGATATGGTCCTGTAAGCGTGGTCATGGTGGTCATTTGCCAGACGTTATTTTTCGCTATTAACGGCATACCTTCCTCTTTATAATGAAATAAACATCTGATCATTTATATTAAAAAATGGCATTTTTCTTATAATATCAAAATAACACCTCTTATTGGAAAACCCTGTATTTGGAGTACCGGAATATGTTGTCTCCGACAACGGAGTCTAGTTCACATTGATTAGATTTCGGGAACTGATGGACAAGCATGGTATTATTCATCAGCGGACCGCACTCTACTCTCCTCTAGCAAATACTCCCGAGCGGCTAAATCGTCCACTCCTAGCCGCTATTCGCGCCTATATATACAGGTATACCCAAATCAGAAAGATTGGGACAGTACGATTTCCGCTATCACCTGCACTCTACGCTCTGCATACCACACCGCTACAGAGATCTCGCCTTACTTTGCCGTGTTTGGCCAGTACATAATTTGTCACGGTAAATCGGCAGTAAAATTGTTTGGAAGACCCAGTAGTGGCTCTTGAGCCGCACTCCGGGAGAAGATTGAAGATGGCACACGTGCGGGGGAGGGGCACTACAACCTGAGATCTCACCCTTCTGGTTTCAAGGCAGGCGATGAGATTTATTGACGGAACCACAGGCAAAGCGAAGCGGCCTGTAGTTCGGTAGAGTAAGAGACTCAGAAAATCATTACATGTTTTTACTTTATTTTTTAATCTTTGTACTTTATTTTTTGACTTTTGCCTTTACTCAATTACTCTATTTTTATTTTTTTTCACTTTTGTTACTATTTCATTTTGTTATTGAATTTGTTATCTGTGAAATAGATTCTAGAAATAAATTGTACAAGGAAAAGGTAAAATACAAAAAGAGGTAAAAATCAGAAACGGAGGATGTATTTTTGGAGATCTTCAAGGATAAACGAGGAAGTTTTTATCCTTGATATTCTTTTTCAAGAAAATATTCGTTGAAATCGGCATAGGTGGGATTAAAAAACTGACTAATTTTTCATCACTTACTGCGACCACGAACACACGAGGAAAACCGAAAGAAGTTATTTTAAAGGTTTATATTAAGGTCATTTAACAAAGCTTTAAAACTTCACAAATATTTGAGCAACAATTCCTACATGTGAATTATTTAGAGTGTTTTCACACTCTTCAAGTAAAATATTTGAAACTTGAGAAACATTTTAATTATCATATCACGCGTTTTTCATCGAGTCTTTGTTACATCCCAAAATTATTTTTAATACTTGTTATTTGTTTTTTAATTCACAGCAGTTGTGCACTCATCCAAATTTTCAAGATACCATTTGCAATCTTTGAGCAGTAACTGCCCGTTTTCAGTGATAATTAGCTGTCGAAGCTGCTGGCAATAGCGCTTCTGCGTCTTAAACTCTCTTAACTTTCTGAAATGAATCGTATAATTGAATCAATCACCACTCGATTTGCAATTTAATTACAAAAATCATTTTAGACCATTTGCTGTCGTTAAGATGGAAAAAATTAAAACAAGATTTCGAGTATTCAATTTAATGTTCTGTTGCATTTTTATTTTCGATCACATATGAAATATTTAATTCAAATAAATCATACGGTACTTCAACGTTGTTCAAAATACAAATAAATAATTTTTAATTGCAGCAGCACTCTCAAACATGTATTAGACTCTTTGTACATACTCGTACTTATTAGCATAAATACTTTTACAGTCGTTAATCTATCGAGTCACGTTTGTGTATTTTTACGTGGAAAAAAGTGGTGGGCGGTTTTCATCGACCTTGACCACTAGATCTTAGGTAAATTGCAATATAACATGTTATTTATATTCTCCTGTGGTGTATTTTTGTTCGGGAAAGACCCGAAGTGTGAATTGATATAAACAAATAAATTAAGGGGAAGAAATTGGGAAATTTTAATAGGAGAGATTTTATAGGAATATAATTAATATCAATCTGTCGGATCGTGAATTTTTAATAATTCATCTTTGCATGATTTTATATAATAAATTGATTCTACAGGTATTTAAGGTATTTTATTCGTTTCGTCAATTTAACTTTTGTCTACAGACACTGCATAAAGCCAATTACATATGTTTTCAAGTTAAAATGAATAGTCAATAAACACGATTTGTATCTTGTTTAATAAAATTTTAATACACTTGTATCTTGATATCTAAGGTTGGTCGTCATCGAAATCGTGTTTCCACTTAAAGACATCATTCCACCCAAGTCTCTCCCGTTTATTGAATTATATCGAATCGAAACGACATTTTGTAATACGAACTCAGTGTAATCATCCATTCTACGCATAAACTCAATTGAGTTTAAATTAAAGTCCACCATTAACTTTTCAATTTGTTTAAATGATGATTCCCAGGCAGAACAGTTATTGGAGAATGAATTGCAAATAAACCTGTTTATCTTTTTCGCATATAATTATCTTATAATTGATGATTGAATTTCAGTCACATGATTGTTGTATGTACGTAAGAGACACACATATTATACAATATACTGTTTAGAATGTATCTGGATACCAACTTCTGGGTAAGTTAGAATAGGAAAGCAAAAACTGGAAATTGTATGTTTGTAAATAATAAACAAGATTTTATGTACATTTGTAAATTACGTTCATGTTTGGAATTAACAGAAGATTAATTTGAAGAGCAGTTGTTAAAATGATTTAGCTGGGAAAGAAATAATCGAAGGGTTTCTCAATCTACGTAAGCCCAGTATAAATAATTCAATTAAGGAATACCCCTACGATATTCAGAGCAGCTTACCATACATTCTAAATACTGTGTGTATTTTCTTATGCTGAGCGCTTCCAAACTATCTTTAGTTTGTTTTATTTCCATTTAAATGCTATTTGTTTTTCTTTTTGACATTAAGGGTGGTCCAACCATAATGCAAGATGTTAATTGTGAGTCACACCTTACCGTCAAGTTTTTCGCCAAACTTAATTTGACATTTCTTTGTTTCAGTGTTTGAAAAATTCAACCATGGAGAGGTACACAATTTAGCAGCGTGTTAAGGTTGTTGAAGCCTTTTACGAAAATGGGCGTTCAAATCAAAATGCATTGCCTGCACCTCGTGATTTTTTTGGTCAGCATAATCGATCAAATGTGCCCACAATCGGGAGAATTGTGCGCAAATTTCAGCAAACCGAGTCTGTAGGAAATGTGAAATCACCTGTGCATGCTCGCGCAGTTCGTTCTGCGGAAAACATTACTGTTGTTCGCGATAGTGTGGCAGAAGAGCCGCCAACCTCGACTTGTCGTCGTGCCCAACAATTGAACATCTGACAAACATCATGGATGCGAATTTTGAATAAAGATTTGAATTTACACGCTTACAAGGCTCAATTGACTCAAGAGCTGGAGTCTAGTGACCATTTCAAGCGTCGGAAATACGCCGAATGGTTGGTTGAACAGACAGAAGAGAATGGTGACTTTACAAAGAAAATCATATTCAGCGACGAGGCACACTTTCACCTCAGTGGATTCGTTAACAAGCAGAATTGCCACATTTGGGCAAATGAGAACCCACGAGTGATTGTTGAAAAGCCAATTTATCCACAAAGGGTGACTGTTTGTTGCAGTTTATGGGCTGACGGCGTCATTGGGCCGTACTTCTTCGAAAATGAGGACGGCCAAGCAGTTACCGTGAATGGTGTTCGCTATTGCGAGATGATAACGGACTTCTTGTGACCAGAAATCGAGGTTATGGACCTGGACGATATTTCGTTCCAACAGGATGGTGCCATTTGCCACACAGCCAGCGAAACAATGGCTCTTTTGCGGGAGAATTTCAATGGCAGTATTATCTCACTTTGTGGCGATGTTAATTGGCACCGTTGGACTTCTTTCTCTGGGGATATTTAAAAAAAAGTGTACGTCAATAAGCCCAAAACTAAAGGATGAGATAATTCAGTACATTCACGGCATTGAACCTCAATCATGTCTCAGAGTCGTTGAAAATATGGACCATCGGATAGAAGTATATCACCGTAAGCATGGCGAGCATTTGGGCAATATTTTGTTTCACACATAATTGTCATGGATCCTTCTATTATAATAAAAAATATTAACATAATTCTCGGAATGAAAAAAATATCAGTTTTACAATCGAGGAAGAGACCAACAATGAACTACCTTTCCTCGACTTGAAAATTATGAGGGCTAGCGGCAAATTAGAACTGGACGTATAGCGAAAAAAGGCACGCACTCAAAGGACCGTACCAAGGACATCATAACATGCATACTCACAAAAAATGGCATCTTTTCAAGCTTGGATACACAGGCATGGAAAACTAAATGAAGAAAATAAATTACATCTTCGACTTAGCGAAGAAAAATGGGTATGAAGCTAGGACAATCTTAGTAATGATGAAGAAGATCGAATCGATCTATGCTCTACACTCAAAGTAGGAGGCAACAAAAAAGATCAGTGGTCGTATATTCAAATCTAACAGGAGGCTTAAACAGATGACTTGAGCAAGTTAAAATTCGGCTCATTTCAAGCAGTGCCCAGTTCCAACTAAATAGTTGGTTCGCAAATGCAAAGGGCAGTAAGAAGAAAGAGGAGAAGTCTGGCAAACACTGCGATAAAGCATACTTCTATATTGGGCAAACAAGACGAATGGTCAAAATAAGATTCGAGGAGCACACAAAGAAGGCACAATTGGCGATGGGGCGAGGAAACATGAGCAACGTTAAATCTTCAGGAGCTTAACATATTTGCGAAGGGCATCAAATTGAATGGGACAATCTCACGGTATTGTAGAAAGTAAGGAACATTCGAAAACCTGATGTGTACGAATCATTGTGGATTATGAGATAGCCAATCGAAACAAGACCGCGTGGCTTAGTGGTTAGAGCACTAAGCCCGTAAGCCGAAGGTCTGTGGTTCAAGTCTCGTTGGCGTCAACGAGATTTAGTTCGAGTGGTTCTTTGGACGGACTATAAGCCTGTTCAGTTATGATACGTGCTGGTTTAAAATCAGAACGTAACGCAGCTGGGTGGATGGGCACACGGCCAAAGCGTGATAATGATCATATCAACTTGTCGAGTGCCAATACATTCGATCGCGACAATGAGATACTCTAACTTTCTCTAAGCGATGGCCTGAAAGGGCTACAAAGAAGAAGAAAGAATCGAAACAAGACTCAACGATGACCTGGGCAACGGATACCCTAGCCTCCTGAATTTCGTGAAATAGTTTTGGGTTTTCCTTTTTAGGGTATTGTGGAATCATTTTACAATACCCTACTAAAATTGCATCCTGTCTGTCCGTCTCCCGTCCGTGTGTCACACCACTTTTTCTCGCAAACTACATAGACTAGAAACATAAGATTTTGTAAGAAGGTGTAAAGTGATGCCCTCTTCAAAGTTTCGTCACAAAAAAAAATGTATAAGGTGTCCAATGGGGGTCTCCCCATATAGGGGAGTGGCCCCTGAAAAAAAACTTTCATCACATGTAGGCAGCATGGGTATCAAATGAAAGGTCTTGATGAGAACTTTTCAAAACAGGTCTTAAAGTGACAAATTTTGCTTTGAGGGGAAAGGGAAATGTACGAAAATTTTGTGATACTAGGGAGATACACGTTTGCAACGGACGTAGCCACTTTAAATATGTAGGAATTTTGATAAAAATTTTAGAAATGGTTTGTAATATTGATGTGTTATTTTGATAAATGACCGCCCCTATTAGGTCCGCTATTACTATAATAACGCTTATCAACCGGACCGCCTTCACCAGCACCGCCGGGACCATGTGAATGAACTTGTCGTACAAGCCGTTGAAAGTGTGGTATTTGCGATGATTGTTAATGCGATGGATAATTAGCTGTTCGTGGAATTAGCGCAGGAGACCCTTTTGCATCTTGAAATCGTTACTGCCAATCCTCGTCATGGCAGCGGAATTCAACTTCGGTGGCGAAGAATATATATAGCTGCTTTCTTTTGACTTTATCCCTAACCTTACTTATCACTAATAATTACATGGTTTAGACTAATATTAAATTTACTCGATAAATTAATCCTTCTTACCAGTCCTTCAGCAGGTGGAGTGGTTCGTTGACAATATTTCAATTAAAATGTTAGAGTGCACGGAATCCATCCCTTCCAGGAATCGATCCGGGCATTTTTTTTGTTTTATTTTACATTTTGTAATGTTCTCCCCCTACTTGAAGTTGGTTTCCCCGAAATCCACTCTTTCAACACATATTTTTGGTGCTTGGAAGTGTGTTAGCCGTTTTCAGAAAAGAGTTTACTTGCCCCAATTCTACTTACTTTACTCAAAAGTTTAAAACATAGCTTCCGGAAAATCATAGCTGCAATTTGTGTTACATTTCCCTTTCAACTATCCTAACCATGAGCATCAATACAGAATTGTATGCCCTAGCAAGCAACAAATGCATTCCTGAATTCTTGGGTGTTTTCACCCTGACTGTTGGCAAAATTAGAAGTGGGATAAGCCCTAATTTCACGAGTTGTATTCTTAAAAAGTAGTGTAGTAATGGTGACGGGTGATCTGATGGTGGCACAGCTACGCAAAAAACTTCGGGAAGCCAGTTTATCTGTGTCCAGCACGAAGGAAGAGCTTATTACGCGGTCGCAGAACCATGAAGGCGAAATAGAGTTGTTCCACGAGGCCAACGAAGATGGCATGTAGGAAGTCGAGAAGCTGCAAGGTAATGTAGGGGAACTGCAAAAGCAATTGACGATCTTATCATAACAGCTTGCTTCTGCCATCGGTACCATAAATTCGTTGAAACCGGTGTCGAATGTCCAGGGTGAAAAGTATCCAAAGATGGCAACCAGCGTGGCGTGGGCATCTACTTCATACGTATACTCGCCAAGGATGCCAACACACACCAACGTGTATGCGTGTAATGACGCAGCAGTTCTAGTTTTGTCTGAGACGCCTGCAACATGGAAGACAATCGTTCCTGTCACGAACGGGCATCTTGTTTCTGACGAAATGTTAATTGTTCCTAAATTTGACCCATGACATGGTGACATGACGTCAACACATTTCATCGATCAAGTTGAGCAATTGCGAATGGGGCATGGATGGGAAGATCGTTTGCTACTCCTAGCTGTCATAGCCAAACTTAAGTTCACGGCGAAGATGTGCGCTAATGCGCTACCAGTGTTTCGTACATGGATGGAATTCCGCATGATTTTTTTGGCAGATTTTCTGCTTCACCTGCCGATATGCATATGAAATTAATGAAGGCAAAAAAGTTGAAGGCTGAATCGATTGTGGAGTACTATTATCGAATGCTTTCGTTGGATTGCCACGGTGGTGTCGACAACCAATCATTAATCCGCTATATGATTAAAGGGCTGATGGACGATGATTTCAGATATTGTCGGTTATGTGTTTTCCGCGATGCGCTGAACTGGCATTGACGCATGCGCTGTGGTTGACAGTAAGACTAGTGTCGTGAATTGTCCAACCGGGGACAAAAACATTTCCGTGCAAAAAGTGATGACTCACGATAAAACTGGCCCGTTATATTTTAATTGTCGGGATTGGGGACACATTTCACGCGATCGCCCAAGACCACCGGGGAAAAAAATGACAATATTTTGAACTTCATCAGTGAACCATCTGGTGATTCGGTTACGAAGATCATTACCGTGAACGATATCGTGTGCGAAGCGCTTATAAACTCTGGCAGTTGCTACTCTTTTATAAAACGGAACATCGTGGATCAATGTGTTGGTACAGTTAAGCCGTGCAACAAGACGATAACAGGATTTGCCAGCGAACAGGTGGAGTTCCGCGAAACGAAAACATTAACCGTCACAATTGACGAGCAGTAATTTGTATGCGACTTCACAATAATAGGCAACCCAATCTCGGTGTCATCATTGGTACCGATGTACTTTAGCGTGGGTGTATAGTGATTGACAAGGGCAAATGTTATGTAATCAATAATGCGTGCGAAAATAGCAATGATACTTTGAGCAAGTTCGAAAAACAGCGAGTCGAGGCGTTACTACATGAATATCGTGGCTCGGAAAGTGTAGCATTATGAAAATGGACATTGTTTTGACGTGAGACATTCCGGTAAATAAAAAACCGTACCGTGTTTCCATCCCTAAATGGAAAATAGTCAAAAGCATCGTGGACAAGCTACTGCAACTTGACATAATCCGCCCGTCGATGTCGGTGTCGCTGTGTGCTTCACCCATTCTTGTGGTGCGGAAGCAGAATGGCCAAGACAGACTCTGTGTCGACTTCCGTGAGCTAAATACGGTCGCGCAAAAAGATCCATGGTCCATGCCTGTGGTCGACAACGTTTTGTCAACGTTGGCGGGGAAAAACTACTTCACCGTGCTTGACATGATGTCTGGTTATTCCAGTTGGAGATAGCGGAGGAGGCCAAATAGTCCACGGCGTTCATAACTCACCATGGCCACTGCGAATTCAATCCAATGCCGTTTGGACTACAAAATGCCCCGAGCAATTTTCAATGGCTTACGGCGAGGCTCATAGCATCGATGAACGGCGAGGTGATAAGCTATGTGGACGAGGTCATCATTCCATCTGATACTGTCGAGCAGGAGCAGGAGTACTTGAAGGAATTTCTAGAAGTCATAAAACACAGTAGAGTTCCTTGGACATGAACTGTTGGCTGAAGGAATCAGGCCCGGGAAGATAAAAACTATGGCGGTGCAACAATTTTCTAGTCCACAGAATGCTACCGAGGTCAGGCGTTTCTTTGGGCTATCCGGCTTCTTTAGGAAATTTATTCCAAATTATGCCATCATAGCCGCGCCACTAACGCAATTGTTAACAAAGGATACACTATTCAACTAGTGGAGTGAATGTGAGGAGGTACATCAACAGCTGGTGAGGTTATTGACTGAGGCACCCACCTTAGTCATTTACGACGAGGCATCACAGCATCAGTTGCACACCGATGTAAGCTCCGTGGGCCTTGCAGGCATCTTGTTGCAGAAAAATGGATCGGGACTGATGAATCCTGTTGCGTACTATAGCCATCTGTGCAATCTAGTGGAAAGCTGATACCATAGCTACGAGCTGGAGGTGTTCGCCATCGTCGGAGCGTGTGAACGGTTCCGAATGTACTTGTTGGGAAAGGAGTCCAAAAGAGTAACTGAGTGAGTGGCGAGATGGTTTCTGAAACTACAAGAGTTCGATTACCGGGTTGTATTTCGTCCCGGAATAAAGATGCCTCACGTCGATGCATTGAGTCGAGCGCCTGTGAAGGCACCGACTGAACCGAGTGAAGTAGAGGAATATGTTGGTAGTGTCAACTTGTCGATGGAGGATTGGATACGCACTCTACAGCGACAAGATTCCAAAGTGAAAAACATCATGGACGTTCTCGAGATGAAGGCGGAGTCTGAGAAGCGGGAGCAAATTCACGCTAATTTTTGACTACCCGGTGAAGGACATCTGCGGCAACAGGCTTCTAGCAGCCATGCAGGATAATAATTTGGACGAAAAAACGATAACAGACAAGAGAGAAGACGGAATGAAAAATATATCCGAGGCTAGATTTAAGTGAAAAAAGTGATTCGACGAGAGACATCAGAAACCCAGGCAGTACAAGGGAGGAGAGTTGGTCTTGGTAGAAAAGGCCATTCCGGCTACGGGTGAGTCCAAGGAGTTGGAGGCTACGTATCGTGGCCCCTGTATCACCAAGAGAGTTCTGCGGCATGATCGATATGTCGTGGAAGAGAGCGAAGCACATCAGGAATAGCGAGCATTCAGTTCGGTGGTAAGCAGCGACAAAATAAAGCCCTGGTGCGAATTATGTCCGGAGATCGATGACAATTACGATGATCTCGCAGATGAGGAATCTGACATATCCATTTAACTCGAGTTCTTTACAGGAGAGGCCGACTGTCATCCATAAATGTTTTGCTACCCAACGTGTATATGAACTATGGCAGCACCATCTATCTTCATTGTGGTATGCATGTGTGTTAAAAACTGTGAGGCAGTCGATGTTGGTCCTTGAATAAAGTAAGACGTATAATCGAAGACGTTGGTGTTCGCGTTTTAGTTTAAACCCTGACTGTTGGCATTAGTATTTACCGAAATAAATCTAATGTTGAAAAACTAGTTGCGCTGGTTGCACAGCGTGGTACTGCAAGTCTCCCTGTGGGAGCCTTTTCGCAGCTTGACCCATTTTGTGCACGCAAAAAATATGAGGAAGGCATTGTCTTCCTCTTCTGGGCAAAACCGACGATCGGGGGACCGTGACTTACCAATCCTATGCAGGTAAGACTGAAAATACCCATGTCTGCTCAAAAGCTGGGTGAAAAAGAAGTCAGTCTCACCATGCTTTCGATTTAGCCATGGCCTCACATCTGGAATGAGGCGCGCAGTCCACCTTCCCTTCGCGCAATTGACCCAAGACTGCTGCCAATCGTTGAGTGAGCGCTGTCTCTATTCGCGGTCAACCATCTCCCTCGCATCCTCGTTTCGGCGCAGGTAAATAGCGCGGCGCTCTCTAGCAAGGAGGGTGACAGGTATCACGCCTGCAATAACTGTCATCGCCGAATCAGAGACTATCGGATACGAAAATGCAATCCTCAGTGCACCTCTTCTCTGTGCCTGTGCTAAGCGTTTTCGGTATACCTCCTTGCTGAGAGGGTCGTCCAATACTTCTGCTCCGTACAGTAGCATTGAGCCAACAGCAATCATCAAAAGGCGTCTTCTTGATGGGCTGGGTCCCCCTACGTTGGACATAAGTCAACTCAGAGCCGATATTCCCGAAGAAGCCTTCTCAGCCGTTGCCCTGATTTGCTCAGAGAAACTCATCTTCGACTCGATCATTAGATCCAGTTACTTCGCCACTGGCTTCGATTCGATTTGTATATCTCCAATACATTAGAATACCCAGCCTAAGTTGCGCCTGTTCAACGGTGCGTTCAGTGACCAGAGCCACAACATCATCCGCATAGCCGACCAAGCGCGACTCAACTGGCATCTCGAGTCTCAGAAGCCCGTCGTAAGACACGTTCCACAGGTCTGGACCAAGGATCGATCCTTGGGCCACACCTGATGTAATTTTCATCCTTCGTTGGCCCTGTGTCGTATCGTAGAGCAGGCTTCAGTTCTTTAAGTAGTTCCTTAAAAGCCGCATTAGATATCCTGGAACTTGAAAAGGGTTTTCCAGCGTATCCAGAATACCCACCCATCTAGCGGAATTGAAGGCGTTCCTGACGTTTAGTGCCACCAAGAGGATGATCCGTCGCTTGGTGCGGCTATATGCCTCTGCCTTTTGGACCGCGTTCACCACCTCTGCAATCGAATCAATGGAGGAATCCTGCTCTAAAGCCGTACTGCCGAGGAGATAGTTCCCCAGGAGCACGAATCGCGTCAGTGAGTCTTCCCTTGATGAGTTTCTCTAGCACTTTCCCAGCCGTGACTAGCATGCATAACGGGCGGTATGTAGACGTGGATTTAGGATTTCCCTTCCCCTTGCTGATCAGCACGAGCCTCGCCACCTTCCATCGAACCGGGAAAATCCCGTCCCATAGGCAAGCGTTGAATGTGTTGAGCAGCAAGTCAGGACAATTGTGATAGACAAGCTACAACACCTCAGCTAGACCAGCATCTGGACCTGGAGCCTTCCTCGCTTTCAACGAAAGGACTGCCTCTTCCAGCTCCTGCTCTGTTAAAAGTGGACACTCGACTGCTGTTTCACCATGGACAGCCTCAACACGGACGAGATGAGCGGGAAAAAGTGCCCACACTATCTCATCCATCTTTTCCGCGTCATGTATACATGGTTTCCGTAGGGCACCAAGCTTCTGCATAACTAGCTTTAGTCAAGGCTCCACGGATTCTTGTTCACATTGTCCACTAGATCTTGCCAGCAGCGAGCCTTGCTGTTGTTGATCAATTTGCGAAGACATTTCCTGGCCGACTTATATGCTGCTGCGCGATTGCTTGCCTCGTCACGGTTCCGCACCCATTGAGCCTCACGCCAAAGCTTATAACACTCCCTTCGTTTTTCAGCGATTTCAGTTGACCACCAGTACGCTGCGGGCTTACCGTGCCGAGGTTTTCGACGGTGCATAGAAGCATTACAAGCAGTCGTGATGATGCTCATAATTGAGTTCACCACGTCTTGAGCTGCCAGTTCTTCCATCCTTCCGGACCTCCCTGCAGCGGTGCACCCGCTGTGAGGACCTCGACGAACCTCTCGACGTCCATGCTTCCGATGTTTCACCCAATTGTAGAAAGCCGAGAGCACGGATGCCGGGAGGCAACATCGCTTATCTCAAGCAGAATGCACTGATGATCACTGGCTGAGTAGTCCTCTAATGCGCTTCAGTTGTATATCCTCTGTACTAAGGACTCCAGGGCAAATTTCACGTCCGGTATGGTTCTTTCACAGTCAATACGGCAGAAAGTCGGCGTATTTCTGGTGTTAAGTACGACGAGCGCCGTCCTTGCCACCATTTCTAGGATTCGTTTTACCCGCGGATACGTTTGAGGCATGCCAAAGCATTAACCTTGGCTTGAAAAGATGATATCGATTCGTTCGGCGTTAGGTACACACTCAAGAAGGTGGTCTCCGAGCCCCGAACCCACACTAAACTATCCCCCCGTCCACAGCTCTCCGCCTGGAAATCACTATTTCGAACCCAGATGGCGACAGTACCAGCTTCATCAGGATACCATAATGCAGGACTTTTATCATGGCGTTGCTCACTCAGCAGCAAGAAGTCGGCTTTCATGTCCCTCGCCAACTGCTCAAGCAGATTTTGGGCGGTTGAACTGCGGTGTAGGTTTAGCTGCAAGCTGCGGATCATCGAAATTCTAATTTTACCTTGGCTAGGGCTTTCTGGATCCCGACATTTTCCTGATCCCAAGACGTGTTCAAAATCGGGTCTTGGATCAGCATCCTTGCAAAGAATGCAGTGTGCCTCCTGCGTACACTCTTTTCTTTTATTGTCCCATTTCACCGCATTTGTAACATAGAGAACTCCTATCGGGTCCTTTGCCTACTTGTGCGGTGTGACCATAGCCAAGACATTTGAAACATTGAAGAGGCGTTGCTCTTCGCCGTATCCTACAGACTACCCACCCTATTCATACTTTGCCCTGATTCAGAAATTGTTCGGCGTCTTTTCAGTCAAGTCAATTATTGCCATGCGCTGTTCCCTATGGTTTTCTGGTGTCAGCCTCGCCTTGATCCCGCCCACGCTAGGGAACTCCCTTTTGATGGCCTTTTCCACCTCAGGCAGATCCGTTCTCTTATTTCGATCGTTGCTATCAGCTCAAGCGAGGCCATAGCTGCGCTTTTGCGGAGAACTTTCTTTGCTGCGTCGCAGAATGCTTCCCTATTCTCGGCCTCTGCTCCGAAGTCGACCAGTATGTGGCCCGGGAGCGTTGGTCGTACTGCTTTAATGGCAGTATTAGTGCCTTCGGACCTTACGTTTCCCCTGATGTCCCGCAGCACCTCTGCGTAGGAACAACCATCTTGGGTTCAACTATCTTGGGGGTTTTACGAGCAGCGCCTGCTGCCGAGGTCTTCGTCATGGCTTCTTTTTCTCCTGCTTTGCATTAGGTCTTTTTTCTTGTTGGGCGTCCATGCAAACTTTACTTTCTGGAACTTTTTTTCTTGGTGGCTTTCTTCACTCCTTTTGTAAGCACTGTCCAGAACCCCTGGTCTGGTGGTCCACGCCCATCAAGTGCTTCTTCCTTCCTTCTTTTATCGCGATTTCCTTCGATTTGGCTGGACGTCATTCTTTCATTAGTTTTGAATTGCGGGAGCTATCTGCACGCGCCCTCTAGATTTCGCCCCCAGCGCTTCTGTAGCCTTTTGCTCTTCTTCGGCCTTCTGATCCTCTTTGGCCTTTAACCAGCTCTTCCGGTAATGCCCTATGCGGTCTAGAAGCTCCTCTAGTTCAAGGAGCCCAATCCTTACTGTTTTGGTGATCTGTGGCGAGTCGCATGCAGCTTTTCAGAAAAGCCTTTCTTCTTCATGTCGCTGCGCAGCAATTGTACTTTGCGGCCATCGTCCTTGGGAGAGGTTATCGGCTTCTGTTTCCGAATACAGTGCTTCCGCCACCTTTTCGACGTTGGCGATAAAATTACACATCGCCGCTTTATTTGCCTAGTCACTCGGTACGTTTCCTGCCGTAATCTCCAGACTCCAGGATGGTTCTTTACTAATTTGGGATTTACGACCCTTGCTTCAATTACTTCGGTAGCGATCGTAGCAGTGACCATCGAATTCTCGAGTTTCTTTATAATTTCTTCCACCGCTCGAACATCTGGCGCGTCCTGCAGAATTTCCCGCTTTTCCTTTATAGGACGCTCTGGCGTTAGCATCATTTTTTTGCTGCGGTCGAACGTCGCAGGAAGCTCAGTCTGGACCAGACTGCCAGCTAGTCTCCGTCCGTCTTCATTGTCGTTGTTTTAATCGTGGTTTTTGCCGTCGCTCGTACCGCTCCCGGTGTGCTGTTAACATCGTGGCTGCAGCCGCTGGTTGCGTCGTCGTTATTGTTATTTTTGCATTCTTTTTTTTTGAGTTTTTTTAAGGGTTTTTGGTAGCTCCAGTTTTATTAGGTCCACCCTCGGAGCAACTATCTCCGTTCGTGGGTGTAGTTGCCTTTTTGATCCCATGGTTATCTTTGCAGAGCAGGGAGGCCATGCGAGGGTTGGCACAAGCCTTTATGGGGACAAGTGCTCAGCGCCAGACCAGCGCTAATCGGGAGTCCGTCTCAACCGAACCTACACCACCAACTCAATGTTGCGAACTTCGAACGTACTCTGAGGCCTGCCAAGGTTTTACCGGGACGGAGACGGAATGAGAGTTGAATTGGAGCCGTTCACACACAAGTGTCACCTCGGCGCTGTCGTGCAACGCAACTAGGTTCAAACCATCATATCCGCCAGTCTAAAGCATGGATTCCAGTTCGTTGTCCAAGGCGTACTCCAGATATAGTCAGGGTCATTACCTGTCACTCGAGGAGGGAGCCTCACGGCACCCCCCATATCCTCGGATCCGTGGGGGTTTAGTAACGTCCGAGCCAAGAATATGGTACTAAACAACTACGCAAACTATTTTAAAGCCCTCAAAGTAATGCAAGAAGTAAAGTAAAACTCAAGTTGGATGTACATGAGAGCCTATAGAATAGTCAGAAATGAGAATAATAACAATGATTAAGCAGAGGTAAATATATAGACTTTAAAACGCCAATTTTTGGTTTTTAAAAATTGATTCTTGACCCAAAACCAGAATATTATATGAACAAGATGATTGACCCATTTTCGATATTATAAAGAAAGTGCTGGTTTACATAAAAGGAAATTCAAATACACACAAGAAAATCAGTTTCTTTTTCTTAAAGATCCCTCGTATATAAAGTGGATCAATTTGAATTTTTTAAAGTTAATTTAAAGCAAGAAAGTGAAAGAAATCATACTGAGAGGTAATAGAGGTCCAATTAAATATTCCTGACAATCGAAAGATTTTTCGCTAGAGATAACAAAAAGGGTTAAAAGTATTCGTCAACACAATAAATATTTTCCTAGAAGGAAATACTTTCAAGGAATTGTTAGCGTTAGCCTTTAACTATACTCTGAAAATCCGTAACTCAAAAGTCAATACTCTAAATCTGTTCATTGCCCACTGCTTGATCCGTTCTCATAATTATTTCATAATCACAATTCAGCGAATCCGTTAACTTAGAATCCAATTCTGGTTCTCGCAACAATTTGAATATGTATTGTGAATTTTCTTTCATTGACAAACATCCATTCAGTATTGGCGTGCCTGAATCGAGTCAATGTGCAGAGGCTCACCCTTTTCACTTAATTGATCTTAAAGTAAATCTTCCGGTCTGCCACCATAATAATTTTTATACAGCGTGTCTGTAAGCAGTTGATGGTTTTCTGACCGTTGTTGGCGGCAAAAAGTGTTTCGCACTGTTGATTACAAGACCCTATGCATATGCATAGTGCACGTATGAGGAATATGAAATGAACAACAACGGTCATGTAACTCGATTGTATCAAGTGCATTAACCTGTTGCACCAATTAGAATCCTAAATAAATCTTTAAAGTGATTGCTAACTATTATATAAGTTCGTAGATAAGATAGAAGTATCTTCAGCAACTTGTACGCCTAATTAAAGATACTTGGAAGCAGTAGCGAATGAAATAAATAATCCTAATAGAGCACGGGTCGTTTTCATGTGCAGTACGGAAACCATAAGCCTTAATTGAAACGTAATGGATACTTTGGCTACTGCTCTTGAGGCTGACTCTTAAGATTTGTGTACCCTGGCAGATTGCAAGATTTTGACATGAAGATTCACGGACCTCTTTCTGGGCATGTCATATTTCTTGTCGTATTAAACATCTTTCCAACTATTTACACATTCAGCATGAATAAGTTAATATGCAGTGTGTGTCCATCAACCCCATGTAAACCCTGTGGAATATGATTTCTGGGTTCTAGGCACTGGTCGACGAGCTCAATTAGTTTCTAACCGTCACTGACCACGAAGAAATGTTGCTGCATATTTTTATGTTACATTGAAGGGTACTCTCCACTGCTTACGGAAGTACTAATTAAAAATATTGTTAATTGGACTGGCACCAAGCGAGTCTTTTCTAATTACTCCCCTCTTCGCTGAGCTGGACTCGAATGGAAGTCTTTCATGCAAGGATGATGGAGACTATGCGCATGTATGGACTTTCTAGTAAAGAGCTCAGCATCCGTGATATGGAGCAATATTGATTTTTCTCAAGATTGTGAAGTTTTCATGTTGGTGTTGAATGGTAATTTACAAGGACCGTGTGGCCTAATGGATAAGGCGTCGGACTTCGAATCCGAAGATTGCAGGTTCGAGTCCTGTCACGGTCGCAGATGCATGAATCTTTTTGCAAATTTGATGAAGGGATTCTATAGAATTGCATATATAAGATTGGGTATGCAACATTAAGCTACAAAACAAGTGCCGTTGTATATAAGGAATAGTATTGCTCAATGATCCATGCGCAATTTAACTAACTGTAAAATTTAAATAATTTCTTTTTATCTTTTGCGGTTTCTTATTTATTTAGTTACATTCTCTCTACATTTTTGCTGCATAAAATTCTTCTCTAAATAGTAATTTATAGGTTTAAACGAAATACATTCCGCAGAATAAATTGAAAACATATCGACAGAAAAATTTTCTGGACAGTTGACAAAGGTTGGTTTTGCGCCTCCACATAAGTATGCACCAGCATACAAAATCTGGCAATGGCTTATAATATTTGGCAATGTGAAAAGTAAGATGGCCTTCCTGCTTTTAGTAAATTCAGCTTTATCGAGAGTAACAATACTTCAATTCATTTACAACATATCAACTTCACTTGCAAAATATTATTATTACTGTAACAACTTAAGTTACTATTGGATGATAAAAATAAAATCGAAAGCTCATCAATGACGTCTATCCATTGAATAAGCGTCGTTTGTGACTGCTTGCTTTTGACCGTTAGATACGATTTGTTTTAAGTTCTATAACTCAAAATAAGCGGGACAAACAAAACTTATGGCCACTCCATTGGCCTTCAAAGAGAGAGCGAGACTTTTCAACGAAAATTATTTCGTTGTTCGGAGGCTGTGCTTAAATTTGCTCTACTTGTGCATCCTGGATACTGCTCAATCACCTACGCATTGATTCTTTTTTGAAGCTATGCTTCTTATGAGACGTTTTGGAGGATAGAGTGAACGTAAAAAGCAACAAAATGAACGAACATAAAAAACCAACATATAGTATAAAAACCGACATAAAAACTGACATAAAAACCAACATAAAAAACCAACCTAAAAACTGACATAAAAAACAACATTATAAAGCTATCCACTATTTTCCCAGGAGTTACAGAAGCTAGTGTTATTAAACTTTGTAGAAAGGTCAAAGATGGAGGTACCTTAAAAGTTACATAGTCAAAGAAACTTTCAAAGGATCTTAAGGGGTACCTCTTCATATAAGGATTTTTTTTTCCTTTGAAGATAGTCTAGTAGGGTATCAAATGAAAGGTCTTAGTGAGATCCTTTAATATAAATTCTGAAAGCATTTATTTTCCTAAAAGGGGCTGTAGGGAAAGTTCACGAAATAATTGTGTCCTCTAAAAATCTGAAAAAATTACAGATGAAGGTCTTTATGCATACTAGGATTTTATTAATACCACAGACTCTTGACGAATTTCCTATAATCCAATAAAGAACTATTTATCGTATTTCTTTCAAAATTTCAGGCTCAGTAGCTCGCGGATAAGAGGGGATTATTTAGTTTTCATCGGTTTTCTTAAATAACTTGAAAACGGTTACCTTGAAAATTATTTAAAAAAAATGATATGTGCAACTCTTACAATGGAACCTTTCATTTGATATATCGCAGAATCTTTGTGCCAGAGTAATACATACGTCTGTGTGTAGACCATATGGAGTAGTGTGTTAGAGCACACTCCGCTTGTGTAGCAACTCCCAAGTTCAAACTTCGGTGGTGGCATCGGGGTTGAGCTTCTGATGCTGCTGTTCAAAACATTGTATGAGAGAAGCAAGCAACCAGAAGCCATTATTTAGTACAACGAATGTTAATCTGGAGTAGATACGATGAATCAAATGCTATCCTATTAGACATCAAAACGTTCAACCAGACATTGGAAATTCGCTTTCTTTGCAAATATGTGAGACGTGTGAGACGGCATTAGCTGGGTATTGTATTTATAAAGAAGTTGAAAATTACAAACAAACTGATACTCCACAAGATTTCTTACAGAATATATTCAAAGCATTGGTTCTACCAAACATAGAGTATCATAATAACGAAGGGCATGAATAACTTTACGACACGTTTGGCTCTTAAGCCATTTTTCGGTAAAACCATAAATGTAAGCACTATCATTTTTGACATTAATACTTCACAAAAAATGTTGCAAGATATTATTCTTTCATTTGACATTTTGCCAGAGCTTTTGCTTTGTAGAAGCTGCTGAGATCAATAGCAAAGGAAGCCTCGAGGAATCTTAACTGATGACCCTTCAAAAGTTTTACGAAATGTTACCTGTACGGATAATTGAAGCATCACGAAGGAAAATAGTTAAGTAATTTACCGACGATGGTCAATTTAAAAAGAAATTCAGTAGAGTAAGAGCAGTGGTTAGAGCACTCTTCCTTTAAGTCGGAGGTCCATGGTTCAAGTCGCGTTGGTGACAAAGAAATTTGTTTCGAGTGATTCTTCAGACGGACTATAAGCCCGTTCAGTTTACTACTACTTTAAAAGTAGAACGTATCGCAACTGGCCGGACGGACACACGGCCAAAGCGTAAAGAAGTTGAAAATTACAAACAAACTGATACTCCACAAGATTTCTTACAGAATATATCCAAAGCATTGGTTCTACCAAACATAGAGTATCAAAATAACGAAGGGCATGAATAACTTTACGACACGTTTGGCTCTTAAGCCATTTTTCGGTAAAACCATAAATGTAAGCACTATCATTTTTGACATTAATACTTCACAAAAAATGTTGCAAGATATTATTCTTTCATTTGACATTTTGCCAGAGCTTTTGCTTTGTAGAAGCTGCTGAGATCAATAGCAAAGGAAGCCTCGAGGAATCTTAACTGATGACCCTTCAAAAGTTTTACGAAATGTTACCTGTACGGATAATTGAAGCATCACGAAGGAAAATAGTTAAGTAATTTACCAACGATGGACAATTTAAAAAGAAATTCAGTAGAGTAAAAGCAGTGGGTAGAGCACTCTTCTTTTAAGTCGGAGGTCCCTGGTTCAAGTCCCGTTGGTGACAAAGAAATTTGTTTCGAGTGATTCTTCAGACGGACTATAAGCCCGTTCAGTTTACTACTAGTTTAAAAGTAGAACGTATCGCAACTGGCCGGACGGACACACGGTCAAAGCGTGGTACTGACCATGTCACCTTTTCGAGTGTCGATACATTCGATCAAGATAATGAGGTGCTCTAACTATCTCTAAGCGAAGGGTCAAAAAGGGCTGTGGTGCTAAAATAAAAAAAGCCTTTTGCGTTGATCATTTTAAAAAAGAATAAGGCATATATTATAAGGACGTCTTCATGGCTTTTTTATCAATGTTGTAGTTGTACTAATGAGAGGCGTAACTGGTTTTGAAATTTTTGTATTTAGAAAATTAGGTATCCTGCCCTAAAGGAAAAGAGTGTATTTTTCTTCTTTTTTGTTCATTTACCGGCGTAGGAAATATCGACAAGAAAAGTTATTTTTCAAGTCAAACCAACTGTTTAGGTACAAAAAACCATGGGAGGTATCCGTGAAGATACTCGGTTTCTGAAATTATGTTTATGATTCAAGGTCACACCAAAATCTGTCGTGAACAAGCTTCAACCCTCGCTTCAGGTATCGATGAAACAAAAAATGACGATGGGAAGCATTTTGATAAAGATGTCCATAAAACACTTGCATTCAAGACGTAGCGCAATTACTCTTCGTGCTTTACGAAAGGAAAAGAAAGCATCAAATTCTGCCGGGAAAATCACAGCTGTCTTTGGAGATTGATACTATCGTCGATGAAAAGAATCCCTTCCAGCTGGAATTGTTTATTTGACATCCACAGACCAATTTTTTTTTCTTAAAATCCCGTCGGGCCTTGCTTTGTTGTATGAGCAGTCGCGTTTTGACTCCTTCGAGTCATCTTCAGTGGCACTAAAGATCACTCAAAGGAGTCGAAAAGCGTCTGCCCACACGACACTCAAAGGAGTCGAAAATCGTCTGCTCACACAACAAAGCAAGGCCCAACGGCTTGTCAAAAAAGTGCCAGTATTGTTTGCTACATCTCTCACACTGTGCCTATTTTATGGGTCATTTCTTCAGCATATGCTTAATTAAGTACGCTAAATAATGAGATGGCTACGTTTTCAACTATGTCCAGTGCTCATCTTAATGAATAAGCTATTGTCCAACTGTAGCTCCTTTTCGGTATGCTAAAATTATTCGACCATTTCACAGCATGTGCATTTTTGGTGTTATTGTTGGTATAAGTATGGCAGAGTTCTAGTTGCATTCATAACTGAACCCATTTCTGTCCAATATGCTTTTAAGCTATAGTAAGCTATGAGTTTTCACTCACTTGTGATGAATTTGACACTGCCAAGATTTTCAAAGTATATGCCAGGGTTAGGTTCAAACTCCTCAACTCTAACTGGTTCACTGGGCACGGCTGGCAACATTTATCGCATCAATAGTATCGATAGGCTGGGTTCTCAGGTTCACAGGGGAGGTGCTTAGTGGGTAGTCCAGTCGCTTGCGAGCATGGGAGTCCCACACTCTATGCGTAAATGCATTCACTTCCCAACCACAAAAAAATATCGACAAAGACAGTCCACTTTTGCAAATCTTCAACTTCTTCCTTTGTTGATTAAATTCTTCGTTTGAATCGCATATTTCTTGTTCCTAGTCTTTATTATGCGTTGAATTGATGTCACGTTTTTTGCCTTCAGAGGACTCCTCTTCTAAGAGTAAAGGAGCAAGACGGTGAATCTCCCGTCGGAAAATGTCTTGTACAGTTTTCAACGTCTACAGCCCGAACAAAACCATCATCTTCTTCATATGTTCGAAGAGTTCCTCCCAATGGTCATCGCATAATTCATCATCTTTTAAGATAACTATCGTATCTGGATGAACGTTCTTGCGTTGTTCTCTCTATTTGTATCTATATTGTATTGTAGTTCGAGCAGATACTCACGTGACCATCAGTTCAAAAAGTCTTGCTTTGTTTGGGTTACTTGCCTCCACATTTCGGCAAGAACTTGGTGTACTGGCTGGCTTGTGGATCAACTTGTGCTGTGAGGGGTTCGCTTATGAGGAAATTTCCAGGGTTAATGCGTTTAAATCATTTAAATCTGCTATATCGGTGTAAGAGGTCCTGAATTCATCACTGCCTCTATTTCAATCAGAACTATCTCAAAATTTTCATCTGTAAAATATATCTTGGGAATGATCGAAACGCAAAGTTTCTTTGCTGATTTCACGGCAGCTTCCCAAAGTCCTCCAAACTGAGGTGCTCTCGGAGGAATAAATTGGAAGTTAATACCTTTAATGCTTCCTTCTTGCACCTTATCAGAGTGAATAACTGATGTAAGCTCACGCAATTGATATCGTGCATCCACGAAGCTCGTAGCATTATCGCAATGCAAATTTTGACAGGGTCCGCATCGTTCAATGAATCTTTTTAAAGCCCTCAGAAACGATTCTGTTGGAAAATCCCCTACAAGCTCCAAGTGCACAGCCTTTATCAAAAACAGCAAAATACAGAAATTTAAGCCTTCAGTGATTTCTTGCCTCTTAATTTGCAACAAATTCGTCCGCTGAAGTCCATGCCACTATTCACAAAGGGTCTTGCTGGTTGTACTCTAGATAATGGTAAGTTCCCTATCATCTGAGACAACAGCTTTTGTCTTTCTCGTGCGCATCTAACACAATATTGAACCATAGATCGAGCCAATTTCTTTCATTTCAGTGGCCAAAACCGTTGTCTTGCAGCTGCTTGCAGTGCTTAGGGACCACAATCGCTCAATTACCAGATTGACTTGAGATCCGGAGTCCAAAACTGCTCTGTACTCCTGACATTTTACCATTGGTTGCTAAAAAGCTGGTTCTAGCTGTGCCTAGTAGAATATAGCCTCGAAGTTTTTGTTCGCAATATGCAACCTGCAGGGCTGTTAACGGCTGGTAAATGCAGGTTAAGTATTGAGTTGACCCTTGATGTCTACGGATGCCACATTTGGTTCTCCTCTCAAATAAAGCAACGTATTATGCCTTCGTCTGCATTTCAAATAATGCCGAAGAGTCCATGAATTAGCATTATGGCCAGTCTTCAAGCAGATGCAAATGAACAATGGATGGTTACTATTAGTGCATAGTCCGCAAGTATTATCCTTCATGTCACTGCTTATCACTGATGATATCCTTCTGGTGCTATTGGGCTGATCTTTTTGCCTAACACCTCTAAGAGCTGGAATATTTTTCCATACATTTTCCTTCATCCTGCACCGATCCATACAAATACTTCTACAATAAGACTTTTTTTTTAAAAGCTCTCATCAAGATATTTCCTTTGATACCCATATTGGGTACCTTTGGTAAATTTTTTTTTTCAAGGGTCACGCCTCTATATCGAGAGACTTCCTGAAACATCTTGAAATCTTTTTTTTTTGCATTGCGACTTTTCAGGGGGCACCGCTTTTGATCTACCTGCAAAATTTCATTACTCGAG
Organism: Odontomyia ornata; assembly: GCA_963969285.1. Taxonomy (NCBI): domain Eukaryota; kingdom Metazoa; phylum Arthropoda; class Insecta; order Diptera; family Stratiomyidae; genus Odontomyia; species Odontomyia ornata. The sequence continues at coordinate 382,734,601 of OZ017739.1, read as the reverse complement.
CTTATGTAGTTTGCGAGAAAACTTACTGAGATGCACGGACAGACGGACGGACAGAAAAAATGTTGAAGCGATCGCTCGTATAAAATATGATCACTAAAAATAATAGTAGCGGATCCCATGTTGTCGTGTCCACTTTTAGGTTTTTAAGCGCTAGCAAGCTTTCACGAGTTTTGTCATGTAAACCCTTGATTGCAGCTGCTGATGGATTGTTAACACTATATTGGATTGTTCCAATAGCTTTTTGATGACAGGTGACGTTAAAACTTTCTTGTTGTCGTATCAATTATGTAGTATTTTCCAGGCAGTGTTATAATTCAGTTCTGTTAAAGGCAAATGCAAAGGTAGTCCGCGTGGTGTAGTAGTTAGAGCACTCCCCTGTAAGTAGCAGGCCCTTCGTTCGAATACCATTGGCAACAACGAGATTTGTTTCGAGTGATTCTTCGGTCGGACTGCGAGCCCGCTCAGTTATGATACGTACTGGTTTAAATTCAGAACGTGTCGTTGATGGGTGGACAAAACACCGCCAAAGCATGATACTGACCATACCACCTTTCCGAGTGCCGATACATCCGATCAAGATAATTAGATACTCTAAGCGAAGGTCCGAAAGAGGCTGCAATGCTAAAGCAAAAAAAGATAAATGCTTGCTTTATTTTACTGCCTAGCCGGTAACATTCATTTTTAAAAACCAAATCTTCCGAATATTATAAGTTGTTGGCTATCTGTCATCTGAGAGAAGATATCAAAAAATTACCTGCGTTGTTAATAATCATCATCAAATTTAGGTATAGTTATTTTTGACAGATTTATAGACGAATTATTCAACACGCAATTGTTCAACTGAGGTCTATTCTATTTGTTTAATTGCTGGCTTTACCTTTGGTTGAAGCATCTGCTTTGGCTCAATTATCCAGAAAAATTGTAGCTTGGATTTCTACACTCCTTCTAAATGGATTAATGACCCAACTTGAAGCCATAAACGATTGATCTCCTCATTCTCTAAGGTGTAGTATTCTTTTAGTGTCTTTCAGAAGACTATTCAAAATTAGCCTATGCGGACGACACCAACATTTTGTCACGGTCATTAACAACTGCCAAAGAACTCTTCCTGTAACTCGACAGCGAAGCAAAACTAGTAGGGCTACAAATCAATGAGACCAAAACAAAGTTCATGACGCAATGGAGGAAAATATTTCAAATATACAAAATATCACATTTTGCGAATACAGTATCAAAAACTTGCGCAAATTTGTGTATTAAGGCGCCAAAATAATGAGAACCAGTAATGAAACAGACGAAATACGCCAAAAAATACAGCTCGCAAATAAAATATTTTAATCAGTTTTGATGATCTTGAGGTGCAGCTGCATACACAGGAAAACAAAGCTCCAAGTTTACAAATCTGTGATAAGACCTGTGCTATACTCTGGGTGTGAAAGATGGACCCTAACCCAAGCATCTGCAAATATATTGAACGCCTTTGAGCGATAGGTCCTGAGCGAAGTTAGACGGAGACCATGGCGAATTCGACAAATCCATGAGCTTCACGAAATTTTTGACAAGCCAGGGGTTTCAACAATTGTAAGACTGCGGAAGCTACAATGGGCTGGCCACATGAATCGTAAAGACGTAATACGGATACCCAAAAAGGTATTCGTTGGGAGAACTGAACGTCGGAGACCAGTGGGGGACCGAGGAAACGTTGGTCTGATTCGGTCGATGAAGACAGTTCATCCCTACTCGGATTTCGAAATTAGAGGACTTGGTCAATCGATCGAGACAGTTGGAGACGCTATTTGCAGGAAGCGAAGGCCCGATAGGGGCTGTAGGGCTACGTAGAAGAAGACTCAACCTTACAGCGACTCGAAGACGTATATTCTAGAGGAGTGGCGACGAGTTGTGCCATCTGGGTCAATAGCTCGGCCACATGACAGTCGTGGATCGGACCATGAGGAGAACAGTCGCTCAATTAAAAAAGTTCTGATAGAGAATACGAGAGTTCTTTTAGGATGCGTTTGACTTCGTCATTTCTAAATTACTTTACGTTAATCAATCAAATTCTTCACCAGCCAAACAAGAATCAAAGCAAACGGACAAAAAAGGAGATGCATCATTAGGATTGTAAATAATTATCTTTGAAGAGATCGTTATATTTTATATCGGTAGAATTTTATTCAAGAATTGAGATTAAACAAATTTGATTGCTTCCCAGATCAAGTTTAGTATCACAAAGGCAACAAATTATTTTTTTTTAACAGCGTAGGAGACCAAATCATGATCCGGTCGAAGAAATGGCCTGTGCTAAGTAAAAGGCCAGCGGGTTCGTGTTCTGTCCCGACTACTGCGGAACTGGTTCATATAATAAGCCCGAACATGGGCGTACAAAAACTTGTTAGTAGAAAGAGTGGGGTTCGGGTGGCGTTAGTATAATAGGTGAAGAAAAGACCGTGACCCTCTTTTGAGTGTGTATAAGAGCAAAACAGAGATAATTTTCTGGGCGAAAAGCCAGGGTGAAATGCATGCTAAAAACCCAGGTCATAATATCGTAAGCTACCATAACTAAACGTTATGTGGCAAAACCGTATAAACACATCTTGTGAAATAAATACATTTATAAGGCCTATGAAGTGAGCACCCTTTGTGTTTCTACGTATTGATGTGACTTGTTTCTGATAAAAAAGAAAGACTGTCCTATAGTTGCAGAGCATAGCTCGTTGTCTGTCAAAAAGTTTAAAAGTCTGTAATGTGAGCAGTGAAGGGTGGTTCCCTTAGTAGGGAAATATCAAAACTAAAAAATTCCATGAGCTCTCTATCTTTCGATTCTATCATGCGCTGCGTTTTATAAACTTTAACTTTGCAGTGTCAATCTAGAGACGATTTTATAAATTTTTTTTAATCTTTTTTAAGCCATATGGAAGTCGGTTTTTTTTTTTCCAAAAGTTGTTTTAGAGACTAAATTCCTCAACTGAAAGACCTTCTTTTTTTAGGTCTTTGTAAAAAAAATTTTTACAAAGGCCTACTAGTTTCGCGACCTGCCTGTTTCTCCATCTGACTGTCTGTCCGCGCGTCACAGCAAGTTTCCTCAGAAACTATAGAAGCTAGAATGCTTAAACTTTGTGAAAAGGTCGGAAATAATGGTCTCTCAAAAGTTTAGGTCTTACGAAACAATTCAAAATTTTCAAGAGGGTCCTCCCTTATAACAAAGTAGCCCTTATAACGTTTTTCAATCAAAGGTAGTCGAGTAGGGTATCAGATGAAAGGTCTTGATTTTAGGGGTCAAGGGATCCAGGGGGACAAAAGGTACCGAAATTGTGTGTCCTCCTCCTCGCGGCTGAATACATTTGAGCCGGAAAATCTGAAAATAATCACGAAAATTAACTCAACTTTTTCAATAGTAGTATGATTTATAGATATTTCATTTTTGCCCATAAAATCAAAACTGTACTGTAATGATTCTGAACGATCGTCCAATGAGGTTTCCGAAGGAAATTTAAACTGACCTCTTATCGGTTATTTAGACGTAAAGTCTGAGTCATGCCAACGAATGGTACCCAATCAGTCTATCAGTCCGTGCACTCGTAATCCATTTCGCGGTGGCTCCTTGTCGGCAAGCTAGTTCGGAAAGGATATCGGTCGCAGGTCTTTGAAATAGATTACGATCGATTACATTAATTCAGGCACCATTACGTGCCCATTTTAAACGCGCCTAAAATACAACCATACGGAAAAGAAAACTATATCTTCTTTATTCCGTATTTACCTTCAATTCAGTCAAACAACAACAAAAAAAACTGGATCTAATTCCGCGTTCCCGAATTTTTTTTCTGACGCGGTACCGAAAAATATACTACTCCAATCCAAAGTTCAAAATATCCTACTCTAATAAAAAAAAACATCAAAACAAACCATGGTACCGCGTACCGAACCGAGAAAAGATGATGTTCAGAGGACCATAAGTGAACCTTACGGAAAGTCACTTACGGCCCTAGCCTGCTCGACGGCATACCTACCGTAACCGCCATGTGCACTCAGTGGATGGTCATGGGCACGTCTGATTAACACAGTCGTCATATCCTCGGGTACCCATAATTTCCACTGTTCTCCTTCCAGTACGGTACTTCCGGTGGTATATCCCACTCACTTATACACATAACCATCGGAGACCTTCAGGTCGGGCAGCTATGGGAGTTGGCTTTCAATGTTGTGCTTCAACTGCGTATAGCCGGCCGACTTAAAGGCGTGATGATCTAAGTCAATTAGAATCGGACTGTCGACATCCTGACTCAACTCGGCTCCTTCCGGGGAGAACATCCTTGATAGAGTATCCAGGACCACATGTTGTGTTCCCTTATGGTGTTTAATCTCGAAATCGAAGGCTTTTAGTTTCAATGCCCACCTCGCCAGACGTCCGTGTAAATCGAACTGATTCATCAACCACTTTAGATATGCATGATCCATTCTTTAGAATGGATGACCTTCTACGTATGCTCGGAAACGCTTCACCACCCGTACCGCTGCCAGACATTCCTGTTCCGAGACCGTATAGTTCCTCTGCGCCGAACTCAACTTGCGAGACATGAAGGCTATAGGCAACTCCTCTCCGTTATCCGACAGCTGGACTAAGACTGCTCCCACCCCATGTTGACTTGCGTCATAATGGATTCAAAACGGTTTGACAAAGTCCGGAGTGCTGAAAATGGGAGCGGCTGTCAGGCTCTTCTTTAGCTTTTCAAAAGCTCGCACGCCAGGCTTGCACCAGGCGAACTTACGTCCCTTTCGAAGCATGTCTGTCAGTGGCATGGTGATGGTTGCCTAATTCTTCACGAAGCGTTGATATCATCCACATAGACCTGAAAAGCGACGCTTGGTGGAACTTGGCATCGAAAAAGTTTTGATAGCTTGGGTCTTCTCTGGATCAGTCCTAATGATTCCACGACCGATAATGTGGCCCAAATACTTTACCTCTGTCGTGACGAACTGATATTTCTTGATGTTGATTGTTATCCGGCCTTCCTGATCTGCAGAGCTACCTCTTTCACCAATATGATGTGCTCGTGGAAGGTCTCCGAAATGAGCAGTTAGTCGTCAAGGTAAACAAGCACTTGATATCGTACGTGTGGTGGTATCACTTTATCCATAAGACGAGTCATTGTCTGAGGAGCATGGCAAAGTCCGAAAGGCATTGTGTCAAAATGGTACAGCGGACGTCCGGGGACAGTAAACGCTGTCTAATCTTTAGTGGCGGGGTCTTGCGGAATTTGCCAGAACGCGTTCTTAAGATTGAGACTGGTGAAAAATTGCGCTTTGGGAAGACGACTCAGAATAAACTCTATCAAAGGAAGCGGATATGCATCCTTTATGGTCACAGCATTCAGCGGTCTTGCACCCAAACATAAACGAACCTTTTTGGGTTTAACTAGTAGGGTCAAGGGTGACGCCCAGCTGCTTTGTGATTCTTCGATGACACCTAGTTGTGGCATCCGATCAACTTCGGCATATTTTCCTTCGCCGGTGATATTGCGAAGTGTCGTTGTTTGACCGGCTTAGCATCGCCGACGTCAATAATGTGTGACACTAAGGTAGTCCTGTCAAGTGCTTCCTTCTTATGCGACAGCCGCCGCTAGTTATCGCTGTTGTGCTGGGTTTAAAGTGTGTTGAAAAGGGTGTGGTGTGAATATAGAATCTTCCACTGCATTGATGAAGTTAAACGGTGGATTTGTGAATAGGTCAGGTGCAAGATCGAATTTACGAACGAAGTCCACCCCGAGTTATAAATTCTGGGTCAATGCAGGGATAATGTAGAATTCTATATAGGCATGGTATCTACCTTAAAGGTAACATTGGTGAGGAGTTTGCCCTTAATGTAATGGTGGGTTCCATTTGCGGTGTTTAAGCTAGTGGTAAAGCGTTTGATCGGATCCTAGTGTTGTTCCCGTACCTGCCTTGCAAAGTCAAACTATACGCAGCTGACACTGGCACCAGTGTCTATTAGACCTATCATCTGTTTTTGCAAGACATTTACGGGTGCATAGGGCCGAACATCATCCTTGGCAAATTCGTCTAGCTTAATTGAACGCATCAGCCGTCTAGCTTGTCTCACTCTCCGATAAACATTTATCAATCACAAGTACTCCTAGTCCTGTACTGTCCTAAATGTTTGTTATCCTAACCAGTCCATGTAAGCACACATTCATCACTTTTTAACAACTATCACTATAACCGTGTTACGTTTAGGGAAAATACGTTGACTTAGAATCTAAAAATTAATAATTATTTAACAATTCAGCAGCAGAAATTTTACCAATAAAACAACAGTGTAGAATTTGGAATTCTAGCATAATTTCTTTGTAAAGCCGATTGAATTGAACTTGGTTTATGTAGGCCTATAACTTTTCATTGGTTATAAGTCCTGCAATCTTTTGAACATTAACTGACTGATGCGTTTCCTCAATAAGAAATTAATTCTTCACCCAAACATAATAAACGATTGAACAATCTTGGTTTATAAATAATTCATCAACATTCAAAAACTTCAAATAATTCAGAACTAAAAAAGTTGCGATATAATTATCATGTAATAAACAATGCTTGATGCAGGCATTTGAAATGGAAAAACAATTGAATTCCTTAGTTCTCAAACTGTCAAATATGATTATGATAATTATTAACAGGAAGTTTTCTTATTTTGAATAATATCAAAATTAAAAATAATTTTCAATTAGTTAGTTGAATAGATATTGTAAAATCCAAAAATTGTCAGGTTCCTTCTAAATTATAGGGTTATCCATTTCGTGCTAGGAAAGTATAATCCTGTCATTTGACATCTGTCAGAATTAAATGTCATCCAAAGCATGTTTTTTTTTTAGTTGAAGGTTTACCATTTAGAAATATGGATCATTTAACAGTCGGAGAACGCGTTAAAATTATTAAATTTTATTATAAAAATGGCGATTCTGCAGTATCAACATTTAGGGCTTTACGAGCCGATTACGGTCGACATAATCGACCTACACAGCAAACGATTTCGAACACAGTGAGAAAATTTGACGAGACTGGATCAGTTATTAATATTGCAAGGCCTGTGCATCATCGCACCATTCGTTCTGCTGAAAATATCGCTGTCGTTGTTTAAAGTGTGGAGGAAAACCCGAATTTGTCGATTCCTCGATGTGCTCAACATTTGGGCTTGTCTTACGGCTCATTGTGGCGGATTCTCCATCTCCATCCGTACAAAATCTAACTCACTCAAGAACTTAAGCCGCAAGACCACACACAACGCAGAATGTATGCGAATAGGGTGATTGAACAACAAGCCATTGATAACGATTTTTCGAACAAAATTTTTTTTAGTGATGAGGCTCATTTTTCGGTCAGTGGTTACGTAAATAAACAGAGTTGCCGCATATGGGGCTCTCAAAATCCTCAGGTGATCGCAGAAAGGCCTTTGCATCCGGAAAAAGTGACTGTTTGGTGTGCATTATGGTCTGATTGTGTTATTGGCCCGTATTTTTTTGAAAACGATCAAGGAAGAGCCATTACAGTCAATTCTGACCGCTATGGACGGATGTTAACCGATTATTTTTGGAGAGAAATTGAAGATTATGATCTGGAAAACATGTGGTTCGAACAGGACGGAGCCACAAGCCACACAATACAGGCTAATCAAGCACTTTTGCAGGAGAAATTTCCAGGACGCGTAATTTCGAGATTGAGGAATGATGTCAATTGGCCCGCAAGATCCTGCGACCTAACACCTTTGGATTTCTTTTTATGGGGCTATGCGAAAAATCGTGTTTACACGAACAATCCTCAAAATCTTGAGCAATTGAAAACCAATATTCGTGAAGTTATGGCCGAGATATTGCCGGAAATGTGCCGAAAAGTCTTTGAAAATTACCTCTAAAGGATTGAGGTTTGTAAGAGGTCCCGTGGAGGGCATTTGAATGATGTTGTATTTTACGTATTATGGAAAGGTTCAATCTTTATATTGAATAAAAAGTTTCGTTTCCATCTGAGTATTTTATGTGTTTTCTTTAGCTTTACTTTCCCAAGCGTAAAATGGATAACCCTATATAAGTAGTTTTACAATTTATCCAATGAAACTGAATTATTCGTAAGAATTATTACTTTCTTCTAGACAGAACTTCCTATTTTTGGCAAGACAGCGCTTACCAATAATTCCCGTTTCGTTTAAGGTTAAATTTTTTTGCTGATGTAGGTGATAACGACAGACGTCGCCGCGAATTCACTTATTTGACTATACTTAGGAAAATTATATATATATATCTTTTTCTTTAACTTTAAGAGAAATTCTCAACACAAAACTGTTGTGTAAGAGAAATTCTCAACACAAAACTGTTACTGTTACTGTTGTGTTGAAAAATTCTCAACACAACTGTTACGCCTTATTTGGTTGCAGAGAACGCCTCCTCTTTAATCCACCGATTTAAGTTGAAATTTTAGAATGTTATATTTTCCTCCTCGGTACATGCAATTTAGCTCATATTCTTTGGTTTCCTCTAGTTTCCTTGCAGTCGCTACGTACCGCTGGATCTGCACGACACAAAGCATGCAAAACACACAAAATCGCAAGCAAGCAGATAAGCGTGCAAGCAAACTTTTCTTTAAAGGGGAGCACACAAACGGCAGCTCCGTCTGTAATGTGATTAGGTACAAAGATCATACCACCCGTCTATTGCAAAATCAAAATTAGGTGAAAATGGTCTATGGATTCCTTCCTAGACGCTACCAGAATGCGTTTGTACCTGTGCCAGTTTACCAACAATTGATGTGGGTGCGTGCATGAAAAGTGAATTATTGTATATTCCTTGGGTATGTACTGTTCTTCCTCTTTGTGACAATCAGCAGAATTTACCCTTTTCCGACCTTGACCATGCAATTTTTCTCACGTCGGATGCACAGTCGGATGTTCACTTGTACGATTCACTTTCCCGGCTGCTACTCACTTGCTTCGGTGGTTTCTAATCGAGTTTGGCTTGTTTCAAGGCGATTTGTTGCCAAACAAAGACTTGTTTCTAACCACGGTGAGCGCCATCTCTGTGTCACCGTGGGGAATTCGCGGTGCTCCTGCTATTTCGCTATTCAGTGAATATCAAACTTTATTGATAAAAAAAAGCAGATTTCTGTAGGAAAAATTTCTAAATTTTATAAATTTTCTTTTTTGTTTTTGATTTTTGAAATTGTAATATATCCATCTAACCTCCGACATGGCTTCGACCTATTGCGCAGCAAAATCTTGTGGGGATAAACATAATAAACCGCCTTTTGTGTCGTGCTTTGGATTCTGTGGCTTACCTTTTCACGCCAAATGTGCTAATTTGTCAGGTCCAATCGCCGATCTCATCATGCGTAGTGGAAATGGGATATATTGGTACTGCTCTGATTGCCGAAAATACTCGACCTCAGCCTACGAATCACGATTACGAGCTGCCGAAAACACGATTGAAGGGATTTCTAAATCATTCAGTAGTTTGAAAGAAATGCTCGATGGTGCCCACGTAAAAATTAAGGATTTAGATGAATATTGCAGACCGTTCTCAAGCTTCTAGTTCACCAAAATCATCAGGAATGTCGAATATTTCACATTCTGGGAATGAACAGCCTATGAACTGTGACGTCGCGAACTCTATCAATTTTCCACTTAACTTGACTGAAGGTGCTTTAAGTCCGCCGAGGCAGCATCCGATCACGAGAAGCAAGAAAACTGGTATTCGTCAACAGCAAGCTTTATCTCCGCCAAGATCTCATTCAGTAGCTAACCCCCCGGTTACGCCTGCGGTGACTCCGGCAATCACATCAATACATCCGGATCAAGCTACAGTTTCAGCTGCCTCTAATGTCCTCACAACGATTCCTGATTTGCCGGAACTTTCCATTATGGCGCCGCCTGTTCAGGTGTTTGTATCTCAGTTGGCATATCATACCACGGCTGAAACTATTAGAACTTATGTAATTGCAAAACGGAGCTATAAACCGTCTCTGCTTATCTGTTAAAAACTTACTCCTGATAATCTGTCTACTCAGACAATCTCGTCATTCAGGATAACCATCAGCTCAGGTATTGTGAATCTACTCAACAAGGACTTCTGGTCAAAGGGTGTCTTCTTTAAGGAGTTCATTAATAGACTACGGAATTTTCGATCATCAGTCCTCCAAAAAGATCCAAAATAGTAAATTCGATTATTGTGTATTACCAAAATGTTCGGGGTCTTAGGACCAAGACTGGCTTCCTGTTACGCATCGGATGATATTGTTTGTCTCACGGAAACTTGGCTTACTGAAGATATACTTGACAATGAAATTCTTCCCTCTTACATCGTGTTCAGACGGGACCGTAACCGCTCACTCTCTGGTAAATTGGACGGAGGTGGTGTTCTTGTTGGAGTCAGGAGATCTTTTAGTTCAAGTTTTTGCTCAAATTTTGATCCTTCCCAACCTGTGGAATGTATTGCGGCTATCGTTGCCGTATCTCCGGCCATAAAACTAGTTATTTTTTCTGTTTATATCCCGTGTAATAGTTCTGTTTATGTCTATGAAAGATTTTTCGCTGAGCTGTCTTCGTTTATTAACGATTTTAGTTCTAAAACTTTCGTCTTGATTTATGGAGACTTCAACCTTCCTAACATTTCATGGAATGAGTCATATACTGACATCCTCTCTAATGACAGTTTTTCGATTTCTCTTTCTTCTTTTATCTCAGTTTGCTCCGTTTCACAATTTAATTCCGCAGCAAATATTAACAATAAAATCCTACACTTAGTTTTTACTAATTTTCCGAAATCCTCCCTTTTTTTGGACTCAGCCTTCGAGCCTTACGTTGCCTCCGACCCCCATCACCCTCCTCTTTATCTGGTGATATCTGTGGACTTAGAATCCGTTAGAAAGAGTATCACTCCTATTCGATACAACTTCAACAAAGCAAATTACTCAGCTATAGAAAGAGAGATTTGCTCTGTCAATTGGTTTTCTTTTTTATGTAATCTAAATATTGAGGATGCTGTGCGTAAATTCTATAACTTTCTTGACTCTCTAATGGCAGTACATACTCCTACAGTCCGTCCCAAAAAAAGTAAAGATGCGCCGTGGTTCAATATGAAAATTGCGGCAGCTTTAAAAGCCAAGGATAGGGCTCGTAAAGCGTTTCTAGTAAGTGGTTTGTGTTTGGATTTGCAGCTATTCAGAAGGCTTAGACTGGTAGCTAAAAGACTTATAACGGAAACCCAAATAGATTATCTTAAGTATGTGGAAGGCTCAATATGTAATAACCAATCGAAACCATTTTGGGCTTACATTAAGGCTCTAAGAAATGGCAATAACTTTCCTGGCTCTATGATTCACGAAGGCATTGAAACGTCAAATAATGAAGAGATTTGTGAGCTGTTTGCTCAATATTTTTCATCATTTTATGCTAAGCAGACATCTTCTTCCAATGTCGAGTTTTTCCAACAATTCTCGCCAACAGATTCCTTTTCTTCTATTAGCCCACTTGAAGTAGAATTGCTTCTTAATAAGTTAGATACATATGGCAGTAGCGGTCCAGATGGTATTCCAAACATCTTCGCCAAAACTCTCTCTTCATCTTTATGCGCACCGCTATCAATTCTGTTCAACAATAGCCCGGCCTGCGGCACTTTTCCAACTTTCTGGAAGAGATCAATTGTCCTTCCTATTCACAAAGCTGGGAATAAAGCTGCAATCTCAAATTACCGTCCCATAACCATTCTGTCTTCTTTAAGCAAGATTTTCGAACGCATGGTTTATAACAACTTATATTCCCTTCTACTTCTTCATTTAGCTATTCAGCAACACGGTTTTACCAAAGGCAGATCCACTTTTTCTAATCTTCTCTCCTTCTCTCATACGGTGGCTTCTGCTATAGATCAAAGGAATCAAGTAGATGTTATCTATACTGACTTCTCAAAAGCTTTTGACTCTGTCAACCATGGTCTTCTACTGAACAAGCTCAAGACATTAAATATTGACTCGACCCTTCTCCACTGGTTATACTTCTACCTCTATAATCGTGAGTGTGTGGTAACGTATAAATCTTGTAAGTCTTCCTACTATTGTCCTCAGTCTGGTGTTCCTCAAGGCTCAATACTTGGTCCCTTATTATTCTTAGCTTTCATAAATGATCTGCCATCCTTATTTAACTCTTCGTCGCTTATGTATGCTGACGATTTGAAAATTTTCAAAATTATTCATTCTCTAGACTGCTTGCGACTGCAAGCAGACCTAGATAATCTTGTTTCCTGGAGCAGCTCTAACTTCCTTCCTTTAAATATTAGCAAGTGTCTCCTTATGTCTTACTCACGTAAAAAATCTCCATTTTCTTTTGTTTACTCGATCAGTGGCACTGCTCTTGGGGTAGTACCCACTCATAAAGATCTTGGTGTAATTTTTGACGATAAGCTCCGCTTTGATCGCCACATTTCTTATACTGTTTCGAAGGCATCTAAAATGTCTGGTTTTATTTTAAGAACCTCTAAAGGCTTCAATAATATACAGTCTTGTACCTTTCTATTTCTATCGCTGGTTCGTAGTCTATTAGAGTATTGTGCTCAAGTATGGTGTCCTCATCAGCGTTATTTAATTGATGCGCTTGAGACAGTGCAGCGTAGATTCACAAGATCTTTTATTTTCAAATTTCAGATTCCATACGTTTCCTATAGTGAGCGTCTCGTTATGTTACAGCTCCCCTCTTTATTATCTCGCAGGATCTTCCTGGATGAATGCCTCCTGTAAAAACTTTATTATCATCTTTGGCCACCAGCTTTCTGCGACAATATAACGGCCTTTACTCCTGAACGTATGAGTAGATCTTCAGTAACCTTTAATATCCCGTTCGCCCGAACCGAGATTTTTTTTAACTCGCCTTTTGCTCGGATACCCCGCAATCACAACATTCGTGGTCTTGGTCCTATACCTTCTTCTTTTTACGAATACAAATCTCGTTTAAAACTGGATGTTCTTGAAATGTCAATTTTTATTAATTAAGTTTTCATTTTTACTGTTTAACGGACTATTAATTCCTTTATGCTTTTATATGTTTTAATATACATTCTTTTGCTCTTTTATTATTAATAATTTTTGCCTTTTTTCATTGATTTCTTACTTGTCTATATTATAATTGGAGTTTACTCTGTACATATAGATATTACAATAAATAAATAAATAAATAAATAAAGACTTCCCGTGTTATTATCGTAAATTGTGAACGCCGACACTTGTAAACAAATTTATCTCTGACACACGAGCGCTGACGCGGTGTTGCACTCCAAATTGTTCGAATCAAACCCCCAAAAACTTCCTTTGTTTTTTTTCTTTTGACATTTCCCTGTCTTAGCACTCTTCGTTTCTCAATTTCCTTGGGTGTGAGTCGACAAACAACAGTGGATGTACAAAGCCTTCGTTAGGTGCAAGCCGGCACGCAACATTTACGTATGAGTGAATGTTCTTTAAGAATCGGAATTAATTCGTTACAATCGTAGGGGGTACATATTACAGTACCCTCAACCTTCTTGAAATTTTGCAATTACAGTGGACCCTCGTTATAAGGCTGCTCGCTATAACGCGCTCTCGGTTATAGCGCGGGTGATCTTCACCGCCCACCTAAAAACAGATTCTCCACGATAAGTTCCAACATTTTTATGCAGGTCTCTGTTGCATTAGTGAGTATAGCATTTTATTGTTACTTTCCGGCGAACTGATTGTTTACATTAAGTTCAAACGTGTTTATACAAATCCGTGTGCATTTCATTGGCATCGCGTATTGAATAATTGTGTATGTATTGAGTTTGTGCAACTGTGTATGCTCAAATAGTGTTTAATTATTATAGGCATGATCAAGAAAAGAAAAGCCTACAGCGTCAAAGAAAAGCTTGACATCATCGCCAAAGTCAAGAGCGGAGTTTCTAAAGCAAATATTAGAAGAGAATACGGGATACCTGTGGGAACTGTAAGGGGTTGGATAGCAGAGGAGAAAAAACTAAATTTATTTGTTCATAAGCTTGACCAAGATGCTGGTCTTACTCGAAGGAAGACAAGACTTGGAGCAAATCAAAATGTGGACGATTGCCTCTATGAATGGTTTGTGCAAAAAAGAAATGAAGGCATTCCCGTTTCTGGAACTGCTTTGAAGTTGCAAGCTGAAAAATTTTATTCAAGCTTAAAAGCAGAAGGAGATTTTAAGGCTTCTGACGGTTGGTTGTGGCGTTGGCAAAAATGACAAGGCATCTATCAAATTTCTATTTCTGAAGAAGAAAAGTCTAGTGATATTGAAGGCGCGGCAGAATTCTCCAAGCAGTTTGTAATTTCTACTAAGGAAGAAGGGTATTCTGATGTACAAGTTTATAACTGTGATGAGACTGCGTTATACTACAGAATGTTGCCAAATAAAACATTAGATCTTAAAAGTAACCCACAAAAAGAAGGATTAAAATTAAGCAAGGAAAGGATAACAGTTTCATTTTGTGTAAATAAAGCTGGTAGTCAAAAGTCAATGCCACTCATCATAGCTAAAAGTCAACATCCACGATGTTTTAAGCCAATCAACATGAAATCTCTGCCGGTTGTTTATAAGAACAGCACAAAGGCCTGGATGACTTCGAATATATTTCATGACTGGTTTCATAGCTCCTTTGTTCCTTCTGTCCAAAAATTTCTGAGAGAATTGAGACTAGATCCAAAAGCTTTGCTTCTCTTAGATAATTGCCCAGCTCATCCACCTGCTGATAATCTTGTGTCTGACGATGGAAAGATAAAAGTAATGTTTCTTCCAAAAAATACAACAGCTCTTATACAACCCGTAGATCAGGGCATTATTAGTGCCTTCAAAACAAATTACAGGAGAGAAATGATGAAGCCTTTATTAGCATCAGACATTGAAGTCACCACATTTAAAAAAAAAATGGATCTTAAAGACGTGTCGTACAGTATTGGATCAGCCTGGCAGACAATCACATCGGAGACAATTCGAAATTGTTGGAAAAAATTAAATGAATCTAATAATGAAGCTGATCTTAACCAGTCTATAACACATTAAGATTCAGCTTCAGATTATATCTTCACGGAGGCTGAAATTTACCGTACCCGGAAAATATTGAATGAGCCGGAAATTACTCATGATTCTTTGACTGATTGGTTAGATGTGGACGCTAAAGAAGATATTTGTCAGAATATGACTGACGAAATGATCATCGAATCCGTTTGTGGTGATGAAGATTGTCAAGAAGGAATAGGTGAAGAAGAAATCGTCAGTGGGATAGCTGATTTACCACCAACAACCAAAGAAACAATAAATGCCATGGAAACTGTAATAAGATGGGCTGAATTACAAGAAAATGTTAGCAGTGTCAGACTGTTGCAATTAGCATCTTTCAAAAAAGAGATGCTGCAGAACTTATCAACAACCAAACAAACGAAAATTGCTCAATTTTTTAAGAGATGAATTTAAACAATGTCGGTAAAATTATCTCGAATATGTTTTTATTTTCAAGCGTACCTTATGTATATAAATAAACTGATACATGCATATGTATATGTGCTTATTAAGATGTATCATTTTGTTATATGAATTACAATAAGACAATAAATACGCAAATGGTTCTGTTATTAAAATGTGAAGCTTATGAAATGTTTCATTATGCAGCTATGCAAATCGTTCCGAGTAAATTTATTTTGGTACTACCGTGCCGCTCGTTATATCGTGGTTCTCCTTATAACGCGGGTGTTGTGTGCCGCCCGATATGCGCGTTATAACGAGGGTCCACTGTATACAGATTTGTATAAGGTTTTATGCTCTCAAAATTTCATCGAAATCGATCAATACTCAAGTGAGTTATAGCTTTTTCAATTGTATGGAATTACAACAACAATAACACGTATTTATGGTTGAGGCACATTACAAATTGACCTAGGCACTTTTATTTTCTTCTAATTTGCATGAAAATTTAAGGAATAGTGTTTAATTTGAATATGTTCAATCGATCAAACATTCGGAAAAATTATTTAAGCTGGATCGAAATGGCGGATGCAATGTTCTTGCATAAATTTGAACGATTTCTTATGCAAATATCGGATGAATAATTCAAGATATCGATTCACGCCATTAGAAAACTTGTTTCGAACCCTAAGATGGTTACAAAGACCTTCTGGTAGGAGCACTCTCCTGCTTACTCAACTTGTTTAAAATATGGGTTTTTCATTTTTAGTGTGAGGTCATTTGCTTCAAACCCTGAAGAAAAAAAACATTCACAATGGACGTCTACCATTGACTATTCGCATGCAAATGAACTCATGTTGTAGTCATGAATCGCAGAATCCCCATTTGAATTCCAGTGAGATAATCGCTGGATAAAGATACTCGTATGTAGAACTACAAAGATTGCAATGCATCCATTCTCTGAAGTAATTGAGAAGCGCATTCTTGTGGCTGGCACCAATCGTTCCAAACGGTCAACAACAATAAACGCATCAGTCCGATTTCATTACAGATTCAAATTCTTGACAAATGCGTTTTCATGTAGGGCTGATATTAGAAGTTCGATCTATGGTAGGATTATTCGAATTTCAAACAGAGGAGAAATTTGTAAATATAGTGAAGGAGAAGGGATTTGGTTGGATCCCAAGCGATGAAATAAGCAATTTCGAATGTAAGTCCATAGTCTAACATCTCTTAAAATTTCTTTTTCGAGTATTTTACCCTAAAACGTCTTCTTCCTAATATTCATAGCATAAATAATATTTTTATAACTACTTTATTCTAAACTTTTTTATGATAGCTTTTAGATTGCATTTTTTGGAGTTTATACTAATAAAAATTTAAACTGAATAATCGAATAACATTTGTTCTGATTTGATTTTAAACTAAGCATTCATTCTACCATATTCAGCTTAATTTTTAAACTTATTCTTTTGTCTACTTGCACTTCTGTTCCGCTTGAAGATCTCTAATCATCTGGAAGAAACTATTGGACATCCCTCGAGCTCCAATACAAACAAGAACACCCAGAAGGCGAGTTATAATCCAAGATGATCTTTTCATCTTTTAATGTGGAACAGCTTCTTCATTTATTATTCATTTATAGCTAGTGGACAGTGGACACAAACTAACCACTGCATTACACGCTTTCTGGATGGTTGAAGAAAAGTTAAGTAGTTGCCCGCCGCGCGCGTTGTCTGTGATAAGATAGGAGACCCCAAGTACCAGTTGATGGAATATGACGACGCAGATGAAAGATTGGTCCAATTTATTATGCAGAGAAAATGACTATTGATAATCTCTCGCCTGGAATTTAATGATGTACTATTGATCCGTTGTAATGACACTCTTTGTGATTTTTCCCAACTATCATGCAATTGAAATGACTTGGAAAAATCAAAATGGATCTTCTTTCGATCGTTGCTTCTTAGTTTCATCATTGAGAATGGGTTAAGCCAAGGGTCAAGACTTTTGGGGTATTACGATGTGATAGGGAAACGTTGAACTTATTGTTGTATAGTACAACTGATATCAAAAAATAGTTGTAAACAGCCACTATGGTGTATAAGTTGCTCCAGAAAAGATGTTTTGAATGCTGTATCGTTTGATCGATTTGTTACAAGACACTTTCAGTTTAGCACATTTTAACAAATGGTGGAGTATATAAGTGTTCCACGTTTAGGGAAAATGAGTTATTTGATTAAAATTTTAAAGCAACTAATAGAAAATTATAAAAGCTTCATTGTCAAGATGAAGACTAGATATTCAGTTTCATTAATCGGAAGATAATCCGTATCTGCATATTGCGTCAGGTGTTGCCGAAGATGAACCTTGGTGCACCAGATTGGATTTATTGTGACACTGATGTTTAGCAGAGTAAGTTATACTAGCAAATAGTTCTGCAAAAAGATAATAAAAACAACCAATATTTTGCTAATAATACATCAGGCTAGGTCCAAATCAAACTTTGCCATTGAAATAAATTAAGTAGCTCATTCCCTGCTCGTAACGATACTCTAAAAGGTGACAGTGTTATTAATACCCCTCTTTATATATTTACAATGCTCACCATATTTGTATGGGCTCATCATTATTTGACAAAAATCCTGCCACTAGCTGAACTCGGATCAGTTACCTTCAGCTTGAACCGCAAGCACTCTAACCTCTGCACTGCTCAGATTAAAACCATTTTATATAAAGGAGAGTCCGCTAGTACAGCCGGCATCCAGAGTTGAGTCATCGAGGAAGCAAGGATCGAGCAACAAAAGACTTTCGAAGGATTTTTATGAAAATTAAAATTTGGACGACATTGGAAATACAGGGTTTTCCAATCAGAGGTGTTATTTTGATATTAAAACAAAAATGCCATCTTTTAATATAAATGATCGGATGTTTATTTCATTATAAAAAATAGGTATGCCGTTAATAGTGAAAAACAACATCAGGCAAATTACCACCCCAACCACGCTTACAGGACGATATCCTTTTCATTAAATTTTCCATAACCAAATCGCAAAGTGGCTGCCCTATGTCCTCGATAGCCTCACGAATTCCATCTTTGAGGTCTTGAATCGACGCTGGGCTATTGGCGTAGACCTTTTTTTCACGTGGCCCCAAAGGAAGAAGTCGCAAGGTGTTAAATCACAAGATCTCGGTGGCCAATTGTGATCACCTCTTCGAGAGACAACACGGTCCGGAAACTTTTCATGTAAAAGATCAATGGTTTCGTTGCTTGTGTGGCACGTAGCGCCACCTTGTTGAAAGCAAACGTTGTCCATATCAATACCATTCAATTCCGGCCATAAAAAATCATTAATCATCTCTCGATAGCGCAATCTACTCACTATAACTGTTGCTCCAGCCTCATTTTCGAAAAAGGAGGGTCCAATGATTCCGCCGGACCATAAACCGCACCAAACAGTCACACGTTGAGAATAGAGAAGCTTTTCAACAATAACTCTTGGGTTTTCCGAGCCCCAGGTGCGACGATTTTGCTTATTAAGCCACCGAGGTGGAAATGGGCCTCATCACTCAAGATGATTTGTCGGTGGAATTCCGGATCATTTTCATGCATTTCAAGAACCCAATCAGCAAAGACACGACCTTGTTGATGATCGACCGGCTTGAATTCTTGTGTTAACTGAACTTTATAAGCCTTAAGACCCAAATCTTTATGCAAATACGGTGTAATGACGTTTGTGGAATGCCTTATTCCAAAGAACGACGAGGAATGGACAAACCCGGCTTTTCTTCAACACTTACGGCTACAGCAGCAATATTCTCAGCTGTTCTTGAGTGATGTGCACGGGTTTTATTCTTCACATCACTAAGTTGTCCCAATAGCTCGAATTTTTCCACCAATTTCTGTATTGCGGTCCGACAAGGTGCTTCACGACGACCCAAAAATGTTCGAGTTTTACGAACCGTCTCTGCCAAATTTTCACCATTTTTATAGTGAATTTTAATAATTTCAATGTGTTGTTGAAGCATGTATCGTTCCACTTTTGTTAATGGCGTAGTTTTTACTTGTCAAATGTCAGAAAATGACAGCTTCGAAAGTGATATCTACCGAAATTGCGGGCTATTCAAAATAACACCTCTTAGTGGAAAACTTTTTATTAGAGTTTGTGCAGACAACAGCTGTGCGTAAAGTTGCATTTAGCGATGTTAACTGATTGCCGCGCGAATGTCAAGTCGCCGCCTGCACGCTCGCTAAAAGCAATTGCGTAGAAAATTACTGCTACCTGCTATCGAGCACATGGTGAACGTTGTTCGATTTTGTTTCGGAGCCTAGATTGAGTGTATATACTATGTGATTATACAATGGTCTCACCACTTGTGCCGATTCGTCAGGCTAGTGGCCACTTGCATAGTGGCTCAAGAGTAAAACCAGAAGACATAAATCACCAATATTGATTTGAATACACTATTTGGGCCAATGCTGAAGTCCACGAAGATATTCCGATGAACACCGCTTTCAAAATGCTCATACATTTGTCTGATCGCTTGCCAGTGAGATAGTTGTGATGCTACAATATTGAGGGTAGTTGCTTCCGACTAAATAAGAATCAATGTGCCAATGAAAAAGTACGCGGGTGTCAAATCTGATGGATCACAAAGGTCACCGCTTAGTAAATGCAGAGGCCTTAATCTGCGTCAGCAAGGTCGTCACTTTTTATAAAGATGATCCGTTTCAGATGAAATTTCACAGATTTCACCGCTGCCTCCCAGATTCCTCTCATGCGAGTGGAAGCAGAAGAATTTATAGCGTTTCCCATATGACAGATAATTATTGTGTTCACCGCCAGGCATTCGAGTTAAGATAGCAGTTGAGAGAACAGAGACACACGCGAAGCATCAAAGCGTCACAATTGCGAAGCAAAGATTTTTCCTGTGTATATTATTATTGTGTGTTTTTATGTAGTGCAAGTAAACGTTATTACAAAAACTATTGCCTTTGCATAACATTCGTGACCTCGACGTGATGTTTGCTAAAGGAAAACCTGCACGTAATACATCTAAAAAGCCAGAGGCAGAAAATACAAAAGCCACTAACGTTACTGTTACTGGAACCGAGCCCACCGCAGGAGCCGCAAACGACACCAGAATCATACAGGAGCCACCAGTTAGTAACAACAACATCGCAAATGTTTGCGTACCACCATTTTGGACAACTCGACCAACGCTGTGGCTCGCCCGCGTTGAGGCGCAATTGCGAGAGTGCAGAATAAGCTCAGATGCCGCCATGTTTGACAAGATCGTCAGCGAACTTGATTGTACCTGCTTGGACGCTAAAGCGGACATCGTGGAAAAACCGCCGGAAACGGGCAAATATGAAGCGCTGAAAACAAGATTGATCAATGTTTACGGGCCGTCCGAAGAGGCTCAAGTTCGAACTCTTCTCACCGGCATGGAATTAGGTGACAGCATGAGTTTGGCTACAAAAAGCAAGGTAAGTGAATCATTTTTGAAATCACTTTGGCTACAACGGCTGCCCGCGGATGAACAATCGATTCTCGCCAACGCGGAAACAACGGATCTCACCCGCCTCGCAGAAATGGCTGACAAAATTCCAGATGCTAAAAGGCCTAACGAAATTTGTGAAGTCTCAGATTGCCAAATATTAAAAGAAATTTCGACCAATACTGCAGATTAAGTTACACAGATCGGAGAATCAAAAGCATCAATCCAACAATTGCGTATGCCACCTGCTCCATGCTGCACATCACCACAACACTTCAGAAGTCGAAGCCGTTCTCGCAATCGAGAAAACGAAAGAAAATTCTGCTTCTAACATCGAAAATTCTTCATTGTACCAAACCATGTAACTTTCAGGCCCCATCGATGTTGGAAAACGCCTAGGAGCCCTGCGTGTTGAGACGGCTCGCAGTTGCTCCGCAACAAACCGTCTTTTTATCACTGACAAACTAACACAACATAAGTTTCTAATTGACACAGGTACAGACGTGTCAGTCATACCACGACTTCCATCGCTTAAAAACAAAATTTAAGCTTTACGCGGCCAATAAATCTCCGACCGACACTTATGGTGAAAAGTTGCTTACGTTAAATCTCAATTTACGTCAACAATTTACGTGGCCATTTATAATAGCAGACGCTGCACAGCCAATTATGGGTGCTGATTTTCTAAAAGAACACGGCCTCTCTGTAGACATTACAAACAGACGTCTTGTAGAGTCGAAAACGAAACTTACAACAGCAGGAACCGTATCAACTCTACCCACAGGATCTGTCTCTACATTGATCGAAGAATCGCAGTTCCACGCATTACTGAAATCATTCCCAGAAATAACGAATCCTGCTCTAGCGAACACTACACAGCACTCTGTACGACACCATATCATCACTACTGCCCCCCCCGCTAGCAGAACGCCTGAGACGACTACAACCAGACAAGCTGAAAATAGCTAAAACAGAGTTCCAGTATATGATGGATAAGAACTGCTGCCGCCCATCGAACAGCCCATGGGCTAGCCCTTTGGATCTTGTGCCCAAGAAGGCGCCTATGCGGAGATTTTCGTAAACTTAACGCGATTACCATACCCGATCGCTATCCCATGAGACACATTCAAGACATTACATCAGATCATACAGGCAAATGTATTTTTCTAAAATAGACTTGCTTCAAGCATACTATCAGATCCCACTTGCGGATGAGGATGTCCCAAAGACGGCAGTGACAACACCGTTTGGCCTATTTGAATTTACGGTAATGACCTTTGGCCTCCGGAATGCCGCCCAAACCTTTCAACGGTTTATCGACGAAGTGTTGCGCGGATTTGACTTTTGTGTCCAGATGACATTCTTGTATCATCTAACTCAATCGAAAAACAAATGGACCATCTTCGTATCGTATTTGAACGATGAAAAACTTAGGGAGTGATAATCAACGTTGCAAAATGTGTCTTTGGCGTCGAAGAAATTGAGTACGGGGGACACAAAATAAATGAACATGGCATTTCGCTACCTGATTCGCGAGTTCAAGCCATACGTGATTTTCAATTACCAACAACAGTCAAACAACTACGCCGTTTCCTGGGCATACTTAAAAATTTTTACAGGAGATTCATCTGTAATGCTGCCAACCTACAAGCACCGCGATGAAAAAAAAGACCACAAATGCATTATTCAATGGTCACCCGAAACCATAAAAGCCTTTAACGATTGTAAAGAAAGCCTTGCAAAGGAGACATTGCTAGTACATTTTTTCCATCGATGCCATTACAACTTGTCACCGATGCATCTGATGTTGCAAACGAATCACTATTAGAGCAAAAAGTAAATGGAAGTTGGCTACCATTAGCTTACTTTCAACGAAAACTGAATCACGCTGAATCAAAGTACAGCGTTTACGATCGAGAGCTGTTTACAGCAGTTTAAAACACTTTCAACACTGGCTCGAAGGCACCCAGTTTGTTATCAAAACGGACCACAACTCGTTGATATATGCGTTCAGCCGAAAAACAGAAAAATCTTCGCCGAAGCAAATTAGGCACTTAAGTTTTATATCAGAATTTTGTACCCAAATCGTCCGCGTTCATGGAGAGGAAAATATTGTAGAAGATACGCTATCAAAAATCGAAGCGATCAACCTGCCATCTTCATTCACCACCCACGAGCTGAAAGATGAACAACGTAACGACACAGCACTTCAATCATTTCTCTCTGGAAACAATTCATCATTTAAGCTGCATCCACTACCTATAGAGGAATATGGAAGCTTATATTGTGATACGTCGACAAACAATATTCGGCCACACGTACTATCAACTGTGCGTAATCGAGTTATGAACACCTTCCACAGATGCTCGAACCCTGGGCCCGCACGATGATTCAAGCTGTACAAAGAAAGTTTTTTTGGCCTGACATGAAGAAAGATAATCGAGCCTGCACACGCACTTGTATAGCATGTCAAGGATCAAAGATTGGAAGGCATACAAGAAACGATACCCAGCAGGTTTCTATACCGGACAAACGATTCCAGTAAGTGCACCTTGATATCATCAGACCACTGATAACAGCCAACGATTATCGCTACTGCATAACGATGGTTGACCGATTTACACGCTGGCCAGAAACAGTTCCTGTTTGCGACCAAACGGCTTAAACTGTCGCATGTGCATTTGACACTAACTGGGTTTCTCTTCTCTTTCCAAACTTTTGGGATGTAAACGTACGCCAACATCGCCGTATTACTCAGCATCCAATGGATTGGTAGAGCGATGACATCGCACATTGAAAGTCACCATCATGTGCCATGAGCAGAATTCCAACTGGCCTCGCATCCTGCCTACCGTTCTCCTAGAACTCCGAAACTCATACAAGAAAGATTTAGGCGCAAGTTGCGTGGAGCTCGATTACGGAACAACTTTAACATTTCCTGGAGAATTCTTTGTGAGCGATGACAATCTGTTCTACCCGCAACTTTTTTGAATCCATGCTAAAACAGCAGATGCGTGAATGCCGACCTGTTCCAATTAACCACCGCAATGACCGAACAACCTTCGTACATCATCAATTAAATTCATGTACACACGTCTTCTTAAGAGTTGACGCCGTAAGGAAATCGCTATGTCAACCGTATTCAGGACCACACAAAGTGATCAAATGAATTTCAGATGTACTGTTTACGATTGACATCGAAGGTAGACAAATCAACGTCTCCACCGCACGACTGGAGCCAGCTTTCATTACCGTCGCCTCTACTCAGCAAACCGAAGTTCCGTCAGACTCCGTAACGAAGCGAATAGTTTCTACACCCAAAAAAAGAAAAACAATTACATGGGAACCGATCATAGCACGACCTCATATGGCTGTCAGAACATATCCGCCTGGAAAGTGCCATCGTGAAAGTGGGAATGTCACTCAAGAGGGAGCACTGTAGCGTTTCCCATATGACAGATAGTTATAGTGTTTACCGCCAGGCATTCGAGTTAAGATAGCAGTTCAGAGAACAGAGACACACGCAAAGCATCGAAGCGTCACAACTGCAACACAAAGATTTTCCTGTGTATATTATTATGTAGTACAAGTAAACGTTATTACAAAAACGATTGCCTTTGAATAACAAACTAAACAGCCACTAGATACCATTGTTTGCGAGAAATTGAGCAATTTCAACACATTGGGCTTTAGCTTGTTCGAAAAGGTGCCGCAACTCTTTGCTCGCTCCGATGAAATTTGTACCGTAGTCACTGGAGCGGTCAGCATAAATGCCTCCTCGATCTGTGTGTTTAGACGTTCAAAAAATCGCGTGTAAAGTAGCCAGAAGTTACTTCAAGATACTTGTAAACAACACGTGTATAGGGTCAGGCAAATATGGCAAAGTACCATGCACTTTATATTTTTTTTTTTTTGCTTTGGCCGTATATCGTCCTTCGGCCCTTTGGTCAGAGATTGTTAGGGTATCTCATTATCTTGATCGAATGTATCGGCTCTCGAGACGGTGATATGGTCAGTACCATGCTCTGGCCGTATGTCCATTCTGATTTTAAGCCAGTACGTATTATAACTGAACGAACGTATGGTCCGTTGGAAGAATCACTCGAAACAAATCTTATGGTCACTAACGGAACTCGAACAAGGAACCTTCGGCTTATGCAGCGTGTACTCTTCCCACTACACTACGCGGACTACTACTACTTTAGAAATTATTATATTATTTCCGGGTACATAGCATCCACAGCTATAAAAAACAGGAGAGTTTCCCGGACAGTCTAACCGGGGAGATGCTTGGATCGGTTGACAAATTGAATCATGGGGCACGTTATGTTTGAGTAGTCCTAAAAGATAAAAGGGGCTCGTAGCAGCCAGAGACATCGGTGTTGAGGGATGACTTTTCTTACAATCCCTCTTCAACCCTCCCTCCTGCCAGACGAAAGATCTCCCAACTTGAAGGCGCCGCGCAGCGTAGCAAAGCGAGGGTTTTTTTGTGGTAGGGACGTGAATGCCTATTTACGTACAGAGCGTGGGATTCCCATATTCACAAAAGGCGACCGCACTACCCACTAAACACCTCCCCTGTCAATCTGAGAACCTAGCCTGGAACCGTTTGACACATTACTTCGGGCCAGGTCTCGTTTTGTTACGCCGTGAGGCGCCTTCAAGCTGGGGGATCGCTCTTCCAGCGGAAGGGGAGAGGGTAAGAGGAAGTGCCAGAAAAGCGATCCCCCAGCTCCAACATCCCCGGCTGCTGTGAGTCCCTTTTATCTTTTAGGACTGCCCGAACATAATTTGCCACCTGGTTCCATTTGTCAACTGATTCGAGCATCACCGCGACTATATTATCCGGGGAGAGCTTTCCCGTCTCCCTGCAGAGAGCTCTTTGCCACGTGACCCATTTTTTGCACGCAAAAAATGTGTGGCAGGCATTGTCTTTGATTTACCAATCATGTGCAGGTAAGACTGAAAACACTCATGCCCGCTCAAAAGCTGAGGCAGATAGAAGTCAGTCTCACCATGCTTTCGATTTAGCCACGGTCTCACATCCGAGTTGAGGCGCGCAATCCACCTCCCCTTCGTCCAATTTACCCAAGACTTCTGCCAATCGTTGAGTGAGCGCTGCCTCTCTTCACGGACAACCATCTCCCTCGCATCCTCGTTTCGACGCAGAGAAATAGCGCGGCGCTCTCTAGCAAGTAGACCGACAGGTATCACGCCAGCAATAACTTTCACCGCCGAATCAGAGACTGTCGGATACGAAGATACAATCTTCAGCGCTCCTCTTCTCTGTACCTGTGCCAGGCGTTTTCGGTAAAACTCCTTACTGAGAGCGTCACCCCATACTTCTGCCTCGTACAGCAGCACTGACCCTACAGCACTCATCAAGAGGCGTCTTCTTGATGGGCTGGGTCCCCCTATGTTGGCCATAAGTCGACTCAGAGCCGATATTCCCGAAGCAGCCTTCTCAGCCGTTGCCCTGATTTGCTCAGAGAAACTCATCTCCGAGTTGATCAGTAGCCCCAGGTACTTCACCGCTGGCTTTGATTCGATTCGCATATCTCCAATACTGATCATCCTTACTCTAGGGATTCTCCTTTTTTGTCAAGATGACCACTTCGGTTTTCTCCAGTGCTAAACTGAGCCCGCGAGCAGTCATCCAGTCCCTCACTCGGCGCATTAGCATACCTAGCCTAGGTTGCGCTTGTTCAACGGTGCGTCCAGGACCAGAGCCGCAACATCATCCGCATAGACGACCAAGCTTGACTCATCTGGCATCTCGACTCTCGGTAGCCCGTCATAAGACACGTTCCATAGGTCCGGACCAAGGATAGATACCTGGGCAACACTCGATGTAATTTCCATCTTTCGTTGGCCTTGTGTCGTATCGTAGAGCAGGCTTCGGTCCTTTAAATAGTTCCTCAAAAGCCGCATTAGATATTCTGGAACTTGAAAAAGCTTTTCCAGCGTATCCAGAATATCCATCCATCTAGCGGAGTTGAAGGCGTTCCGTCATTTGGTGCGACTATATGCCTCTGCCTTTTGGACCGCGTTCATCACCTCTGCAATCGCATCAATGGTAGAACGTTCTACTCTAAAGCCGTACTGCCGAGGAGATAGTTCCCCAGCAGCACGAATCGCGTCAGTGAGTCTTCCCTTGATGAGTTTCCCTAGCACTTTCCCAGCCGCGCCAAGCATGCATAACGGGCGGTATGCAGACGGAGATTCGGGATTCTCCTTCCCCTTGCTGATCAGCACTAGTCTTGCCATCTTTCATCGTACCGAAAGACCCCGTCCCATAGACAAGCGTTGAATGTGCTGAGCAGCAAGTTAGGACAATAGTTATAGACAAGCTGTAACACCTCAGCTGAAACACAATCTGGGCCTGGAGCCTTCCTAGCTTTCAACGAAAGGACTGCCTGTTCCAGTTCTGGCTGTGTGAAGAGTGGACACTCGACTGCTCTTTTACCATGGACAGCATCAACACGGACGGGATGGGGGAAAGAATGCCCCACTATACCGTCCAACTTTTCTGCATTATGTATACAAGGTTTTCGCAGGACACCAAGCTTCCGCATAACTAGCTTGTAGCCAAGGCCCCACGGATCCTTGTTCACACTGCCCACTAGATATTGCCAGTAGCGAGCCTTGCTGTTGTTGATCAATTTGCGAAGGCATTTCCTGGCCGACTTATATGCTGCTACGCGGTTGTTTGCCTCGTCACGGTTCCGCGCCCGTTGGGCCCCACGCCGAAGCTTGTGACACTCCTTTCGTTTTTCAGCGATTTCAGTTGACCACCAATACACTGGTGGCTTACCGTGCCGGGGTTTTCGACGGGGCATAGAAGCATTGCAAGCAGTCGTGATGATGCTCATAGCTGAGTTCACCACGTCTTGAGCTGCCAGTTCTTTCATCCCCTCCGGATCTCCCTGCAGCAGTGCACCTGCTGTGAGCACCTCGACGAACCTCTCGACGTCCATCCTCCCGATTTTCCATCCAATTGTAGAAAGCTGAGAGCACAGACGTTGGGAGACGACATCACTGATCTCAAGCAGGAAGCACTGATGATCACTGGCTGAGTAGTCCTCTAATACTTTCCAGTTGTGTATCTTCCGTACTAAGGACTCCGAGGCGAATGTCACGTCCGGTATGGTTCCTTCCTAGCCAAAACGGCGGAAAGTTGGCGTATTTCCGGTGTTTAGCACGACGAGCGCCGTCCTGGCCGCCATTTCCAGGATTCGTTTGCCCCATTCGATTGCTTTAGCGTTGAAGCCTCCCCCAACGAGCACTTTGCCCTCTGCGTTCGAGACAGTGCCCTCCAAAGCATTAACCTTGGCTTGGAAAGATAATATCGATTCGTTAGGCGTTAGGTACACACTAAAGAAGGTGGTCCCTGAGCACCGAACCCACACAAAACCATCCCCACGTCCACAACTCTCCGCCGGGAAATCACTGTTTCGAACCCAGATGGCGGCAGTACTAGTTTCATCAGGATACCATGATGTAGAACTTTTATCATGGCGTTGCTCACTCAGGAGCAAAAAGTCGGCTTTCATGTACCTCGCAAACTGCTCAAGCAGAGTTTGGGCGGTTGAACTGCGGTGTAGGCTTAGTTGGAGGATGCGGGTCATCGAAGTTCTAATTTTGCCTTGGCTATGGCTTCCTGGAAAACCCGGTATTTTTCTGATCCCAAGACGTGTTGAACATCAGGTCTTGGATCAGCATCCTTGCAAAGAATACAGTGGACCTCCTTCGTACACTCTTTTCTTTAATGTACCATTTCACCACATTTTCAGCATAGGGAACTCCTATCGGGTCCTTTGCATACTTTTGTGGTGTGACCATAGCCAAGGCATTTGAAACATTGAAGAGGCGTTGCTCTTCGCCGTATCCTACAGACAACCCACCTTATTCTTACTTTGCCCTTGTTCAGGAACTGTTCTGCGTCCTTTTCTATCAAGTCAACTATGGCCATGCGTTGTCCCCTATTGTTTTCTAATGCCAGCCTCGCTTTGATCCTTCCCACGCTAGGGAGCTCCCTTCTGATGGCGTCTTCTACCTCGGCCAGATCCATGACGCAGTCAATGTCTATTATTTCGATCGTTGCCATCGGCTCTAGCGACGCTATAGTTGCGCTTTTGCCGAGGACTTTCTTTACTGCGTCACGGAATGCTTAATTATTCTCGGCCTCTGCTCCAAATTCGACCAGTATGGGACCCGACCGCGTTGGTCCTACTGCTTTAATGGTTGTGTTGGTGTCTTCGGGCTCTACGTTTCCACTGATGTCGCACCTCCGCGTAGGATCGGCCATCTTGGGGTTTTGCGAGCTGCCAGGGTCTTCGTCGGGGCTTCTGTCTCTCCTGTTTTGCATCAGGTCCTTTTTCTGGTTGGGCGTCCGTGCGACCTTTACTTTCTGGCACTTTTTGTAGGAGTTTCCTTGCGGCTTTCTTCGCTCCTTTTGTAAGCACTGTCTTGAACCTGTGATCTGGTGCTCCACGCCCATCAAGTGCCTCTTCCTTCCTTCTTTTATCCCCATCTCCTTTGATTGGGCTAGACGCCATTCTTTTATTGATTTTTACTGGTGGAGCTATCTGAATGTGTCCTTTAGATTTCGCCCCCAGCGCTTCTTTAGTCTTCTGCTCGTCTTCGACCTTTAACCAGCTCCTCCGATAATGCCCTATGCGGTCTAGGAGCTCCTCTAGTTCAAGAAGGAGAGGGTTAGCCCGATGTAATGTGTCGAACGGTTTATAAGGGGGGTGTTTAGTGGGTAGTTCAGAAGTATTGCGCATCTGGAAGCCCCAAACTTAGGATGTAAATAGCCTTGACCTCCCAACCACAAAAAGAAAATCTCGCTTGTAATATTTAGTACATCGGCCCTTGAGAGTCGTTAATTCAAGAATTACTCATAACGCAAGTAGTTGATGGAAATTTTCTTTGGATTTTGTTTTAATATCATTTCCGATTCAATAAGCGGTTATTCCTAGCTGCTACCAGCAAAATGATCATACGTCTTGTGAATTGGACTTTAGAATAAATTTTATAAGAACATTCAATTCTCTGAGACAATGATCCGCCTTGGCTGTGCTACCGTGCTATGATGAGTTGTTTTCCATGTAAATCTCATTGTTTTCATCACATCTTCATTCTGCATGTAAATTTTGTTTACTTACAAGTCACGGCCACATACATACACCGATCGTATTCACCCCTCTTTGTTTACATCACATATTTCACTTGCCCCGTTCATATATGTACGTATGAAAGATTGCAATTAATAAAAATCAATTGCACATTCGCGAAAGCATTTAATAGGGCAGAAAACACGGGCATGTGCCTCGACTTTTTTCTCTTTGCTTCGGAATATTGATAAGCTTTAAAAATACACCCTCAAAACAAAGTCGAAATATGAACGTGATTTGAAATTTTATTCACTCATGCATAAGTATGAAAATTTAATGACCAACGTAAAATCCACTTCAAGCATCTTTCAAGCACATTATGCAACATTAGATTGGATTTGGAGGTTTCGATAGATGGAAAGATGCCTGTCTAATCGACATGTGGGTGAGAAAGCTTCAGCTTGTTCCTCCTTTTTACTTGACTTGTTCAATAGGCAAATGATGTTTTTTGATATGAGGTTTTGTATCACATTTCCCAAACATACGTTGCAACATAAATTTATTCATGTTCTGCATTAAAATAAAAATGGAAAAAATTATGTATCAAGACATGTGATGATTTCTCATAAACAATATTTAACCACAGATGATGACCAGATGCCTGAAGAACTAGACAAAGTTGGTTTAGAATTTCTAATAAATGATTGCATAGTCATTAGGACTTATCAAATTGGAGCCGCATCGACCTCTCGGTTTGATATAGATCTCGTCATGTTTGTAGGCCACGCCAAGATTGGGAGAGTTGAAAAAACGTACGGAAATCGTGAAAATATTTTAATGATTGAAAACAGATAATAATTTATGACTAGTCAAGCGTGCAGAGTAAGATTTATTTTTAAACGTTTTATTTATGCCCAAAATCCCTTGTCAATCAATGTTATTCTATTTCGTTTACTGATGGAGTGTAGTTACTCGTACATACAAACTCTGAGTGAAAACGCAAATATTTCAACAATTTTAACCGCCGAAATATATTTATTCATGTACAAATACTCACTGAAATTCCATAATCACAAAAATAACTGAAAGGTTATGAACTTTTTACGACATTAGCACGGTCAGCGGCTCCGCGCGGCGTTGGCGCACTTTTGATAATAAGCCACATGAGATAGATGCTGATAATCCGTTGGGGGAAAAAACAATATTTTTTAAATATTTTAATCATATGCCTCAGTTTTTTTTGGTCTCATGCATAATAATAATAGTTGTTACTGTATCGTCGGCATCTTTGCTTCAATTCATCAAAATCAAACTGGAGGCTCGCTTAAATGGCGGCAAATGACGAATTCGAATCATCATTTCATCTCCGATCGGCATCACTGAATGCCTTTTAAGCTTTTCCTATCAAAACAATATTCTTTCAAATTTATAGAACGCGTTCGCCAGAAAGAATTGTAAATTGGCATTAATTTAAATGACACGAGCTAAAATAAGTTTTGGGTTAAATAAATTCATTGTTCGCGAATGGACCGCGGACCGATATAACGCAGCGCATTACCACAGCGTAGATTGCAAGCTACAAAATTTTGCGAATTTTTTTTTCATGGATTGTGACGAAGCGAAAAAAAGCTTGAAGAAGCATTCAATAGAAATCCACAGACAAAGTTCAAAAAATGTTAGATACGTTGTTTTAAATTTTAATTGTTTAATGGTTTCGTGCCATATCATCTCGTTTAGAACGGTTCGTAAAGCTTTTAATACGGAAGTAACACATTCTGTGGCTAAATGGTTAAATGATGAACGACTATACGGTATAGCCGCGATGATGCTGATACTATGGCATGCAGGGCTACGTTTTTCAGGGGATGATGATTTTTTTCCGATTGATAGACAGAAAAATTTTAGCTTTCTTTTCTTTTAAACCTATGAATTAACTTCTCTAAACCTAACAGTCCCAGCTAAATGCTGATGAAAAGTTTCTGTAGCCAAGATTTACTAAGCCATAGTCGCTTCAGTTCTACGAGAAAATAAAAAAAATTCGTTGGCACGACCAGCCAGCCGGAAAGCCAAATTTCTCATGAGCACCATTATTTTCAAAAAGCAAATAATAACTTGATTTGCCCCCGCTTCGTAAGTTAAACACTATTTAAGGAGGATTTTCTGTAGTTTCAATACTTCCAACGAAAGCGATGTGAAATGTTTCTATGAAAATACGTTCAACGCTTTAGTTATTACTAAAATAGTTAGAGTATCTCATTATCTTGATAGAATGTATCGGCACTCAAGAAGGTGATATGGTCAGTACGACACTTTTGTCGTGTGCCCGTCCACCCAGCTGTGATACGTTAGATTTTAAACCAGTACGTATCATAACTAAACAGGCTTATAGTCCGCCCGTAGATCCACTCAAAAAAATCTGGTAGTCACCATCGTGACTCGGACCAGGGACCTTCAGCTTGTACAGCGAGCACTATAACCACTACACCGCGCAGACTAATATTTAAGTGATTAATTTTGACTGTTTTGAAAAGAAATCTGCCTTAGAGTCTCATCAAACACTGTGCCAAATCTCTCTCAAGTCTAAGTTTTACTCTCGATAGGAGAAAAATATTAGATTTTTATTGAAAATGACCGTTATAAACATTGCTTTAAATGTTCGACTTGTTAATTCTCTCATCTCTAATCATGGTGGTAACCATCGCCCGTGTGTATCTTATAAGAGTGATGGCCTGATGAGAATTAGTACATACGTCGAAACCACCGTTTTCTAACTGTTTAAGTCAAAGATTCCGAGTAAAACGAGGTTGATCAGAAGTAAAACAAACGTTAAGTCGAACGCCTATTTAATTTACTGAAAAGCTATTTATACAAATTTACAATTTTACATCTCGATATAAAACAAATTGATATGTTGATGGGTAGCTCATGAACATAGCTATCCCATAATGCTATTTATTGGAAAGCATGTTTCATAGTCCAAGCTATTCTTAATGCTTTAGAATTCATTTCCATTTTGGAAGAATTTATATTTTCTTTGCTATGCGATTTAATTAATGAGTATTTACAATTTTGCGTTATTGCAGAAAACTTTAGAATGAACTTTACTACTGGAAATTTTGTCAAAGAAAATGAAGAATGTAAGTAAGCAAATTAAGTTTAAAGTAAGTTCACTTTTGGTTATCGATTTATCGATAGTGCCCTCAGACCGGGGAACCAAACGCGTCCCCAGGGTTGCGGATAGGGGCAGACCTTTCTCGAAAGGTTCGCTGCGAATAACCAATAAGCAGCCGCGGACAATGGTCGGCAGTGAAGGGAGAGTCTCAGGACAAATACCTGAGTGTCAATTATCTTCACTGTGACATGACGAAATATATGGCGTCATCAATTATCCATATATCCTGGCAGTAGGTAAAATGCTATGGGAACGGAAACCCAGACAGAAAACCAAACTATGCAGGTCCACAAGGGGAACCAAATTACGGTGCAGGGGGTCGGATCCCCAGTACCGGCGGCAGAGGGTAGTGAGCGAGCAGGCTCCCGGCCGTCGTCATCCAGCGACTGCAATGTTATAGAAGTGGTGAACTTGGCTTCTGTAACAGATATAACTACAAGCAAACAGGACGCTAGCACGGAGAACCCTTTCAGGCAAAAACCGCTGTTGGCAAGAACACCGATAAAACAAGCCACCGATTGCGGGGGGAGGCAGCAAACCCCAGAAACACTTTCAAAGTCAACATCACAGGTTAAATCATCGGAGACAGACGACAGACGGACTAACGAACGAAAGAAGGCAGAGTGCGTTGTGCAACCTGGCATCATTGCGGCCTTTGGGCGCAGTAGAAGGACTATGCGCACCCCGGAGCGTCCAGTGCAAGACGTACGCAACCCGGATCAAGCTGCGACACCAACAGAGGCCAGTGTAAGACTGGTGGAGGGAGAAATTTTGCCGTTGGCCGACACCACTTCAAACGTCACCCAAGCGATAGAAGCAAAAGGGCTAGGAAACGGGGGCCTCTCCCAAGAGGTGGCGCCAAATAACACAATCGCCCTTGACCGCGCCGAAGAGGAGCGGCTAACTCGGAAAGCGGGGACTATCTTCAAACAACTGAGGGCTGCCTGCGAAGTGCAGAAAAACATAGGCAAGAGTGTCAGGAATGGCATTCTTGAACTGGAGGAGCTTTTTGGCCGCATAACGCACTACAGGCGGAGGTGGCTTGCAACCGAAAAGCTCCAAAAAGACACGCTCTCCCTCGAGGCATCAGTGGGTCCTAGCAGCAGCAAAAGAATGGCCGGTAGCCCAATTGAAGGCGACCGTGAGAAAAGGAGGAAGGACGAGACCATAAACGAAGTTGTCACTCCAGGCGAGGAGTTTCATGTGGTGCGAAACAAGGCAGCGAAAAAAGCGGCCAAAAAGCTACTCCTAGAAAAAACAGACAAAGAGCTCAACCACGAAAAGAAGAACATAGAACCCCCTGATATACCGCAGAAAACAAAAAGCAAACCGCGGCGCAAACCCTTGCGAGAGGCACTGCTTATTAAACCCACTAAGGGCCGAGCCTACGCAGATGTCCTCCGTGAAATTAAAGGAGCGGTCAAGCCAGCCGACACCAAAACTGCCATCAAAGCAGTTCGACCAAACCGGACCGGTGGCCTGCTGGTGGAATTCAGGCCAGAGGCCACAAACAAAGATGCATTCCGTGACGCGGTTCAAAAGGTTCTTGGAGATGCGGCAACCGTTGCCTCGCTCGAACCAATGGCCACCCTGGAAAGCAGGGACCTCGACGGCGTCACGGACAAAGCTGAAGTAGAGGATGCCATTAGGAGGGAGTTCCCCAGCTTA
This sequence comes from Odontomyia ornata, assembly GCA_963969285.1. NCBI lineage: Eukaryota > Metazoa > Arthropoda > Insecta > Diptera > Stratiomyidae > Odontomyia > Odontomyia ornata. The sequence goes on along the minus strand of OZ017739.1, from coordinate 382,699,680 downwards.
AGTGAAGTCAAGGCAAGACTGACACGTGAAAACACAAGGGGGCAACGTATGGCTATTGTCGAACTAGCTGATAAAGACGCCCAGCAAATCCTGGCGAAGGGCAAAATTAAGATATGTTGGGTGATCTGCAGGATACGGAGAAGAGCGATCCCTATCCGCTGCTTCAGATGCTTCGAATACGGACACACCGCGTATGGCTGTAGGGGACCCGACAGGAGATCTCTGTGCCACAAATGTGGTGAAACGGGGCACAAAAGGAAGGAGTGCACGAACGAGGCAAAATGCATTCTTTACAAGGATGCTAAGCTAGCACCCGGCGACCTCAAACATGAGCCGGGGACAGGGAGATGCTGGGCTTTCAAGGAGGCCCTAACTAAAGCCAAATCGATACTCAAATGATCCGTATCCTGCAGGTCAATTTGCACCGAAGCACAAACGCCCAGGACCTACTTGAGCAGTTTGCGAGGGATAAGAAAGCTGACCTGCTGTTGCTGAGCGAGCAACATCATAACAAGGACTCGCAAGCGTGGTACCCTGACGAATCTAGTACCTCGGCTATCTGGGTTCGAGACAGCGCCCACCTTCAGGTGCAGGGCCATGGACGCGGGGATGGTTTTGTGTGGGTGCGGTGTTCAGGGATAACATATTTCAGTGTTTATCTGACGCCTAACGAGGAAATGCCATCTTTTCGAACCAAACTCGATGCCCTGGAGGACGCTGTCTCGAACACAGAGGGCCACATGCTGGTCGGGGGAGACTTCAACGCTAGAGCCATTGAATGGGGTATGCCACAATCCAACCCAAGGGGAAAGCAAATCTTGGACATGGCGGCCAGAACAGCGCTTTTTGTCCTAAATACTGGTAACACCCCTACTTTCCGCCGCTGGGGTTGCGTAGGAACCATACCCGATGTGACACTCGCTTCGGAGTCCCTGGTACCTAGAGTACACAACTGGCGAGTACTAGAGGACTACTCGGCTAGTGATCACCAGTATATAGCGGTTGAGATTCACGACGGTGCTACTCTGCGTGCATATGCCCAAACTTCAATCCTCGGATGGAGGACTGGGAGGATGGTCGTTGAGAGGTTCGCTGACGCGCTTACGGCAGGCGCACCGTTGCTGGGAGCGCCGCCAGAGAGTGGAGGGCCTACAGCCAAGGACTTGGTGAACTCAACTATGAGTACCATCATAACTGCTTGCGAGTCTTCCATGCCCCGTCGGAGACCCCGACACGTTAAGCCTCCAGTATACTGGTGGTCAAACGAGATCGCCGAACAAAGAAGCGAGTGTCACAAACTTCGGCGAGAGGCCCAGGGGGCGCGAACACGGGAGGAGGCAGACACTAGGCTAGCAGCATACAGGTCCGGCAGGAAATATCTTCGCAGGCATATTAACAAGAGCAAGGCCCGATACTGGCAAGACCTCGTGGACGATGTAAATAGGGATCCGTGGAGCCTAGGTTACAAGCTGGTCATGCGAAAACTTGGTGCCCAACGGAAGCCTTGCTTACATGAAGCAGAGAAGATGGACGAGATCGTACGGGCACTATACCCCACGCACCCTGTCCGTGTCGATCCAGCTCATGCACAATCACCATTAGAATGCTCACCTTTCACAATGATGGAACTGGAGCAGGCAATTCTATCCATGAAAGCAAGGAAGGCACCGGGACCAGATGGCGTTCCTGCTGAGGTTTTGCAGCTTGTCTACAAGCTTTGTCCTGACTTGTTGCTCAGTATGTTCAACGCTTGCCTTTACGAAGGTGTATTTCCGGAACGCTGGAAAGTGGCGAGGCTCGTACTGATCAGCAAGGGGAAGGGAAATTCCGAGTTGGCGTCTGCATACAGAACGGAGCCTGCTCTATGAGACGAAGGAGGGTCGGCGGAGGATGGAAGTTACATCGGGTGTTGCACAAGGCTCCATCCTTGGCCCAGACCTGTGGAACATCACGTACGACGGGCTACTGAGAATCGGGCTGCCGGATGAGTCGCGCTTGATCGGCTATGCAGACGATGTCGCGGCGCTAGTTATGGGACGCACTGTTGAACAAGCGCAACTCAGACTGGGTATGCTAATGTGCCGAGTGAGGGACTGGATGACTGCTCGCGGGTTCAGCCTAGCTTTGGAGAAAACCGAAGTAGTCATCTTGACAAAAAAGAGAATCCCTAGAGTAAGGATGATCAACATTGGGGACGCACTCGTTGAGACTAAACTAGCAGCGAAGTACCTGGGCATTTTGATCGACTCGAAGATGCGTTTCTCCGAGCGAATCAAGGCAATAGCTGACAGAGCTGCAGCGAGTGTTTCGGCTCTCAGCCGACTAATGGCCAACATAGGGGGTCCCACCTCATCAAGAAGGAGACTTCTGATGAGTGCAGTACAATCTGTGCTGTTGTACGGATCGGAAATATGGTGTGAGGCTCTCAACAAGGAGCTGTATCGAAAGCGCTTGGCACAAGTGCAGCGACGAGGAGCGCTGCGGATTGCATCTGCATATCGGACTGTCTCGGAGTCGGCAGTGCTGGTCATCGCAGGAGTGATACCCATTGCCCTCCTTGCCAAGGAGCGCCGCAGTATCTACCTGCGGAGGAACGAATGCGACAGAGATGCTGTCGCCCACGAAGAACGAGAACGCTCACTCAGTGATTGGCAACAGTCCTGGGTGAGCAATACAAAAGGTAGGTGGACCGCACGCCTTATTGGTGACCTGAGGCCGTGGCTCAATCGAAGGCATGGTGAGACTGACTTCTATCTAACTCAGCTGCTGAGTGGACATGGATACTTTCGGTCTTACCTGCACAAGATTGGTAAGTCACGGTCTCCTGACTGCATATTCTGTGCTGGAGAGGTCGATGATGCCTACCACACATTTTTTGTATGCAAGAGGTGGGAAAGGCAGCGCCGTGACCTCATGGAAGAAATGGGAGATTTCTCTTCGGATGAACTCACTGGAGAGATGCTCACATCCGTTGACAAATGAAACTGTGTGGCACATTACGCTCGGGCAGTCCTTAAGATAAAAAGGAAAATATATGAGCGTCTGGAGGCGTCCAGGGCGGAGGGGTCTCTTTTCTAGAAATCCCTGTCCCTTCCCCTCCTTCCGCTGGAAAAGGGATCCCTGTAGCCCGGTTGCGCCTAAACGCGTAGAGAAACGAGGCTTAGCCCGAAGCAATGTGTCAAACGGGTCCAGGCTAGGTTCTCAGATTGACAGGGGAGGTGTTTAGTGGGTAGTCCAAGGGTATCTTCCATGGGAGTCCCACACTGCCAGACTCGGCGGGCGTAAATGCCTTCACCTCCCTACCAAAAAAAAAAGTAAGTTCACTGACATGAACACTATATTGGTGAAATAATATGAATGTTTTAATGTTTCAATGGCATGAACATTGCCGCCTCCCCTAAAGTGATCTAGTTCTAAATCTGATGTTCGTCGAACCAGTTGCTTCGTGATGGCGTGTTTTCCACCTGAATGGTTTTGCATAATCGCTTTCGCATATAGTAGACAACCAGAGCAATGCCTAGAAGAAGAATTTCAGTTACAATTGTGACGCCTGCAGTCGTCCCATGGTGTTGGATCACTCTCGATGGATGCGAGGACGTCTTTTTGTTCGTTTACTAGTGCTGAGAATTTATTTGTCGTTGGGACTATAGTTGAAACGTTAAGGTGAAATGTAATTTTTATAGTTTCAGTTATGTTTCGAGCGGGAATAAATGGTGTGACGTAAACTGGAAATTCGACATCTTGGTAAAGTTGTGGGGTGAGGATATATTCGGCTGTTGAGATGGTGCATTCTGGTGTCACTCGTAGTATTCCGGGTCCGTTTTGTATAATGTTTGTTCTCGTACCGTGGCATACACTTTATGCTAGTATTGGATTAGGTGTAGCAAAGATCCACAAATTAGGGCTTGTTAATTGTTTCCAAACGGGTTTCAACAGCTTGAAGGTCTTAGTTGGACAGCGGTTCCCTGTGTAGGAATTGTAGATTTCACGGATCATACAATTTGGTCGCATCTTGATGTCGATGAACGTTGCGTTGAATACGTGTCGAAATAAAGTTCGTCATCGTAGTTGATTCCGAGCATAGTAGATTGAATATCGAAAACGGTAAAGACGTCTGCATGTTCTTGGATGGGAATTTCTGAAGCCTTGACAAGGTCGTATTTACGGTTGTCAATTATTTGAAGTTGACCAGTGAGTTGGAGATAATCTCCTTCATAAGTGGTTGTGACTTTTGTCGATGCGGTGTGCACTATTTCTAAATGTGTAGTTAGAAGTGGTTGTAGGTTGTAGATAGCTGATTCTAGGTCTGCTTGTTTTACGCATTCCCATATTCCGTACTTCGTGTAAATTGTTCTCAGAATGCTGTCGTACTTGTGGAATACGTCGGAAATATAGTTTCCGGCGTGTTGATAGAGCGCTAAAAAACGGATGTTGAGATGTTTGTGGTCAATCTTGGTGAACCATTCGTTCGATCTATTAATTTCATTCAATCCTTGTTGTAGTTGCTCTGAAAATCGTGACAGCTTCTTGTTGATTCTAGAAGCGGTTGAATTCAATGTGGATGTTGCTTTAAGCACAGCTTTCCCTTGTTTTAGATCTTCGTCATTCACACCAAATAATGAAGTCAGCATTTGTCCAAGTAGCCCTCGGGTTTTCCGAGTGTGTAGGAAAGAAAGTGTGTTTATGCGGTCTATGGATTCTCGACATAACTCAGAAAGATGCTGATACAGATCCCAATAGTGAATTTGGTCATTTACTTTTTGAGCGGACTTACACATTGTCTGCACACTTTCGTTGGCTTTTCCAATATTTTGTTCGTCAAGTTTGAGATCAGTCAAAGGCACTTTGAAATGTAGCTGTAGTGCCCCTCGTAGAAGGTTAGCTATTCCAACATGTTCAATGTAAGGTAAGGTAGTGACGGCAGATGAGCTTGGAGATATGCAGCTTCCTAGTGCGAGCAGGGTGGAAAGTACAACAGTGGTCAGGCTGACTGACTGCTTTTTTTGTTTTATGACTGCTTTTTTATGTATGGGTTAGCTTTGGTTCTTGTATGCTAAGCCTCTTTTCCATGATGAAGAAGGTGCCTTTCCTGTAGGTGCATTAGATGATGAGACATCCACTGCTGGTTGAGCTGATGAGATTGTAGTAGTGACTATTTCGTTCGATGTATCGTTGAAAGGAAGACTGCAGATTTCGGTTATCGCTCGTTTGGTCGGTTTTCTATTCAGCTTCAGAGTTACAACTCTCCCCAAACCATGCACTCCAGGATGAGTAGCGACTGCCTTTGCAAGTGGCCACTGCATCGATGGCATGCCGGCAGTTTTTACCAACACGATGTCACCTTCCTTGATATTGTGCCGCGGAGTAAGCCACTTTGGTCTTTGCTGGAGACGATTCAAGTAATCGCGTAACCATCTGTACCAAAACGAGTGCTTCATTTATTCGACCAGCTTCCATCTTTTGAGTAGAGTAGTGCTACATTCACTTGGATCGCTTTTAATTTCAAACAAGTTGCTTCCCGTAAAGAAGTGACCTGGTGTTAAAGCGCTGACAGCCGATGGGTCTGAACTAATGTCGGTTAAGGGGTCTAGAATTCAAACACGCTTCTATCTGAGCCAGAAGGGTGTTGAGTTCTTCAACGGTCAAAATCTGCTGGCCAATTGTCTTGTACAGGTGTCGCTTCATTGATTGGACGCCAGCTTTCCAGAGGCCACCAAAGTGCGGACTACCGGGAGGGATGAACTTCCACTCAATGTTTTCTTGGGCTAGCTTACTGCTAGCTTGGCGTGTTACCTTTTCGTATTCTTCTTTTAGCTGGTTCTCTGCACCCCAAAAATTGGTGTCACCATCGCTGAATAGTGTGCGACATTTTCCTTTCCTGGCGATGAAGCGGCGAAACGCTGCCAGGCACGTAGGGGTCAACAAATCCGATGCCAGCTCCAAGTGGAAAGCTGTGGTAGCCATGCAGACAAATATAGCCACATACGCTTTAGCTGTTTTTGAACCTCGTCCTGTATTCCAGCGTATATTGATTGGACCTGCATAATCCACACTTGTCTCCAGAAAAGGTTTTTCAAAACGGACTCGAGCTGGTAGTAATGGTCCCATGAGTTGATCATTCGGTTTAGCTGTCATCTTGAACCATGTTATGCAGTTTTTTAGAATGCTTCGTGTTGTCGTGGGGCCAGAGATGATCCAGTACTTCAAGTGTAGTTTACTTAACGTTAGTAAGACCCCTCCATGAAGTGTTTGTAGATGTGCTTCTTTAATGAGGAGCTGGGCTAATGCTCCTTTTGGAATGACGACTGGATGCTTCCTTTCTTCACCGATGAGTGCATGATAGATTCGGCCGCCTATTCGTAGGAGCTAGGTTTCTTAATTTGCTACTGTCTGGTACTGTATTTGATCGCTGAAGATGATGGATTTCTTCGTGGAATGCATGGGTTTGTGCTATTCGAATGCAGAGTATTTCTGCATCTTTAAGTTCTGCACTGGTGAGATCTCCTGTTCGTTTGAGCGATGTGTTTCGCGTGTTGTAGCCAAAGCGTTGGCATAATGCAACTATCTTTTTCAGTTTTCTGATGCATGAGAAGTGGCTTAGGATTTCTGGATCCAAGATAGATTTATCGATCGCTAGTGTAACCTGATGGATGGATCCGTTCTCCGCATCGTCTGTGGTGAGACAACAAAATCCTATATTAAACGTCTTAAGCCAGCTTGGACCATTCCACCATTGATTTAAGTTCAGGAGATCTTTTGGGAAGACACCTCGAGACGCAAAATCGGCTGGATTATCCTAAGTTGTGAACTACTCTTTCGTTGAATACTTCCTACTCGATTAGCAACAAATACTTTCCACTTAGATGCAAGGCTGCGAATCCAATCTAGCAGGATGGAAGAGTCTGTCCAGTAAAATTTCGGAACATGCTTCCACTTATGTGCTTGTACCACTTGATCCATCAGATCTACAAGTAGCTGGGCTCCACACAACTCTAGGCGGGGTATGGAGTATTTTCACGGGTGCCACTTTTGCCTTTGATGTTACCAGGCTGATACTCGAAGTACTTGCAGATTTTACCTTGATGTAGATGACGGCGGCGTAGGCCATAGAAGAAGCATCGCAAAATCCATGTAATTCAATGTGATTTTGATTGGAGCAGCCAATCTACCGTAAAATTTTTAATTTTTTTAAAACTGGTAGTTGTTTATGAACAGTAAGCCAGTCTTCTACATCCTCTTCTCGCAGAGTATCATCCCAATCACACTTCATTAGCCATAAGTTTTGTAGTGATTTTCCCAATTACCATACATGGCTGGATCCACCCTAGTGTATCAAATAGCTTGAATACTTCGGACAGAATGTTTCACTTGGTAGTTTCCTTGGGAATGTCGCGATTGATTGTAAAAGTAAAATGGTCTGCGCTAGGATGCCATTGTAGTCCCAGTGCTTTAACGGCTCCCTTAAGACAGATGTCAAACGACATTTGTGTCTCTCTGTTCTCTGGTGGAATGTGTTTTAGCAGATCGGGATGGTTGGATGTCCATTTTCGTAAGTGACATCCTCCACGTCTCCAGCTCATCCGCACCTGTTAACATATCGTCAACATAGAAATCTCTGAGAATCATGGTAGCTGCTTCAGGGTATTTTGACAGCTCATCTGATGCTAATTGTTGAAGTGTTCTGATGGCTAAGAATAGTGCACTTGACGTTCCATATGTGACGGTTTTGAGATAATAATGTCGGATAGGTTCCTCTGGGTTAAAACGTCAGAGTATCCGTTGATAATCCATATCTTCCTCATTGATCCAAATTTAGCTTTACATTTTCTCAATGTCCACTGCAAATACCTATCGATGCTGCCTCCAGAGCATAAGCACATGAAGAATGTGTTGCTGAATGGGTGGCCCAGTTAAGAAAATATTATTCAAAGCCTTTCCACTCTTTCTCTTTTGAGATGTGTTGAAAACAACTCGAAGCTTGGTAGTCGAACTGCTGTTTTTCACGACTGCGTGGTGCTTGGTTTTGTATCAACATCTTTTGACGGTACTAACTGCATGTGACGTAGCCTGAGATATTCCTCCATAAACTCTTTATACTGAGCGTATAGGTGTTCCAGTCTGCGAAACTGTATTTGAGCAATCTTAGTGGTTTCACCGGACGGCAGTTCTTCTCTGGCTTTAAACGGAAAACTTACTTTGTATCGACCAGAATCCGTACGTTGATAATGCTCGGTATAATGTTTTTCTGCTAGTATTTCGTCAGCAGTCAAGGATTTTTCCTCTGTAATATCTTCAATTTCCCAAAACTTCTTCAAAGGAAATCAGAGCATTGATTGGTTGTTTTTTGGATGGAGTCACAGTAGGTCCGAAAAGAACCCAACCAAACTTTGTATTCTGAGCGCACGGATTCCCAGTACGAAACCCTGGTAGTAGAATGCGACCATACACATCCACGCCAATCAATATGTCGATTTCAGCCGGTATATTAAATGGTTCATCCGCCAAATCTGATTGATTTATCGCATCTGGTAGTGTGTAAGCCACTTGAAGCGAAGGTATTAAGGCTGTATTTTTTTCTAATACTAGCGGCTTGAATTTGATGCTCTCTGATATTCCATTTTCGTTTTCCACCAAAGCGGCAATTGAAGCCAGACCGTTAGCTGCGAGTTTCTGATTCCCTCCAGCCCCAAGAATTGATGCGTTCACTTTCTTTGGCTAGATACCAAGATATTTAACTGCTGAAGTGGTGATAAATGGTCGTTGTGCGCCAGTATCAAGCAAAGCACGTAGGGTTGCTATTTCACCTGTACGTTTTTGAACCCAAATAATTGCTGTTGACAGCAACACGTTCGTCTGTTCATGAGCGTGGTTTGCTTGTGCATACTGTGCCTTCACTTCGACCGTTGTGTTTACTACTTCCTTAGCCTCATCATGGGTAGCAACGAATAATGACGCTTTCCACAAGTTTTACATTTATATTTCGATGCGCATCCAGTTACTTTGTGCTTGTTACTTAGGCAGTTATAGCAAAGTTCAAGTTGCTTGAAGGAGTCACAACTTAGAAGACGATGGCCTGCCTTGCATTTTGGACAACTCGCTTGACCTCAACATGGGACATGTGCACGTTAACTGTCCTTTTGTTCCATGATTTTGAACCCCCAGATAAAGCTTCAAGCATTAATCGTTTTGTATGAACTCATTAATCGTTTTTGTATGAACTCCAAAAACCTTGAAAGTGTTGGCATAGTCCAGATTCCACTAATCTCCTTTTGCCAATCCTTGCGAGTTCCTTCATCCAATTTTCGGTTGAGAATGAAGATTGCCAAAACATCAAAAGATTCGCCTTCAACTGACTGTAGACATGCCTCCAGTTGATGGGTCATGTCCAGCACTCGTTTAAAACCGTTGACGTCGTTGGTACCACATCTCTGGATATCCCAGAATCGTTGCAATACTTCCTGCGCTATGGCTCGATGATTGTCACAGTGTTCAGACAATAGCTTCCAAGCGATACTGTAACTGTCTTCGGCAATGCTTAAATGGCTGATAAGCTATTCTGCGTCGTCTTTCACCGCATTCCGGTGATACTGTAAACTTTAGAATGAACTTTACCAATGGAAATTTTGTCAAAGAAAATGAAGTATACGAGTAAGCAAATTAAGTTTAAAGTAAGTTCACTGACATGAACACTATATTGGTGAAATAATATGAATGTTTTAATGTTTCAATGGCATGAACATTGCCGCCTCCACTAAAGTGATCCAGTTCTAAATCTGATGTTCGTCGAACCAGTTGCTTCATGATGACGTTTTTTCCAACTGGATGGTTCTGCATAATCGCTTTCGCATATAGTAGGCAGCCAGAGCAATGCCTAGTAGAAGACTAGTAGTTACAATTGTGACGCCTGCAGTCATCCCACGGTGTTGGATCACTAACATTTTTCTTCTCTCATAATTTTCCAGAAAAATCATTAATGCAACTCAATTATGTAACCACACACAAAGAATTCCCAAAAGTAGCTATAATTTCCAGTTTCATATAAAATCCATTGAGACATGGCTACTGATCTGAAAAAATTGCATATTTGAACAGTTTCCATTTTGAAACTTTCACATCGATTATCAGGTAAATAAGAACATCATTAGACTTGATAACTACCTTAGTGTTACAAATGGAATCAAAACCTTTGAAATTCCGAACATTGACTAGCCGCAATTTTAAAATTTTATAACTGACCTTGACTTTTTTTCATTGTTCTCTAGATACTTACAGCTTTTTCCAAACTGCGAATTTAATAAACATCGGCTGAAGGGTTTTTTTCTGGTAGGGGGGTGAATGCCCATTTACGCACAGAGTGTGGGACTCCCTTGCTCGCAAGAAGGCGACTGGAATACCCACAGAACACCACCCTTGTCAACCTGAGAACCTAGTCTGGGACGGTTTGACACATTACTTCGGGCCAGATCTCGTTTCGTTACGCCGTGAGGCGCCTTCAAGCTGGAGGGAGTGCTAGACAAGTGATCCCCCAGCCCCAACACCCCCGGCTGCTGTGAGTCCCTTTTATTTTTTAGGACTGCCCGAACATAATGTGCCACCTGGTTCCATTTGTCAACCGATTCGAGCATCACCGCGACTATATTATCCGGGGTGAGCTCTTCCGTCTCCCTGTAGAGGTCCCTTCGCAGCCTGGCAGATTTTTTGCACGCAAAAAATGTGTGGCAGGCATTGTCCTCCTCTCCTGGGCAATACCGACAATCGGGGGACCGTGATTTACCAATCTTGTGCAGGTAAAAAAAAAGCTGGGTCAGATAGAAGTCTGTCTCACCATGCCTTCACTTTAGCCACGGTCTCACATCCGGGATGAGGCGCGCAGTCCACCTTCCTTTCGTGCAATTCACCGAAGACTGCTGCCAATCATTCCCTATCTTATGCTTTAGAAATGCCCATATGCGTTCTATAGAATCAAGGTTGGGAGATTGCGATGGCCACATAATATCGGTTACTTCATTATGCCTAAGGCACTCATTCACTAGTTTGGAAAAGTGCTTTGGGTCATTATCTTGAAAAAACTACCACTTCAGTGGAATGTTCTCTTCAGCAAATAGAAGTATTATTGCATTTAAAATTTCTACTGAATCTACCGCACACATTTTGTCCTTTATCCAAAAAATTTGACAAACCCCAGAAGCTCGAAAGCAAATGAATTTCTTTTGCAGTGTCGCATCAGTAATGTGTCGAAATGGGGTATTGTTTTTCGTTTTCTTCCCCTAGTTACTGGTGCAGGAAAAAATTAATAGCTGTGTGCAGTATTTGTACAATGAACTGCACGACCCATTTTAGCGAAATTTCTACTATGTCGCTTTAAATTAATACTGATAGTGCACAAAACGCCAATATTAGAATATTTCACAAGAATAAGACTATGCTATACGTAGAAGCTATCGGTGTATACTGAGAATCTCCTTTGTTTCTTTTACTTTTTCCAGCCTGAACTAACAGCTTATACGCGGTTTTTAGCATGCGAGCTACTTAAAACCTGATTAGAGCAAACTGCTGCATTATTGCAAGGTACAGTTATGTAGCATTTATTCACAATGGTAGTATTGCAGAAGGGCTTTTTTCATGGAATTCTGAAACTTTGAGCATTGTAGGAACCATTGTTTCTATTATTTACTCCACAACGGTATATATATGTATATATATATATATATATATATATATATATATATATATATATATATATATATATATATAGATGCATATATACATATATACCAGGTGGACCATATAGTAGTTTATTTTCAGATCACATGTTTTTGACCCTGGTAGCTGTTTCCCGCTCAAAATTGTGTTAGTGAGTTAGTATTAACCTTCCACGGAACGAAATGAATCGATTTACGCTCGAACAATGTTGGAAAATATTGAATTCTTATTCCCAAAGTGAGTGCTGTGTTTCAGTGCGCTTTTTGCAAAAAAAAGTTTTGGCCGAAATGAGGCACCCACTGTGCCTACTCTACGCAAATTTGTGAAGAAAGTTCATGCTAGTGGACACTCGCACGATGCGCATCCCGGAGAATGTGGCTGCTGTAGCCGAGAGTGTGCGACTCAATCCGAGAATATCAACTCGCCATCGATCGCAGCAACTCAACATTAGTCGTACGACCCAGAGAAGAATTTCGCCCAAAGACCTCGGATTAATTGCCTACAAGTCCAAATGACTCAGGAAATGAAGCCAAATGACCATCCGCTGCGTTATCGCTTTGCAGTTTTGTCATTAGAGCAAGTCGAACTGGATGCCGATTTTCCCACATTTTCATCTTGGCGGCTATGTGAACAAACAAAACTGCCGCATCTGGTGCTCAGAAACTCCACACGTGATATTCGAGAAGCCAAGACATATATACTCGTATGCTATGGGTGTGAAACATGGACTCTAACCCAAGCAAATATATCGAACGTCTTTGAGCGACGTGTCCTTGGGGGCGAATAATCGAAGCAAAGCTAGGCGGGGACCAATGGCGAATTCGATACAACCATGAGCTGTATGAAATTTCCGGCAAGCTGGAGGTCTCAACAATTGTAAGATTGCGGAAGCTGCAATGGGCTGGCGACATGAATCGTATGGACGAACAACGGATACCCAAGAAAGTATTCAATGGGAAAACTGACGCCCGGAGACTAGTGGGGAAATCGAGAAAACACTGAAGACAGTTCATCACTGCTCAGATTTTAAAATTGAAGGACACGGTCAATGGACCGAGACTGTTGGAAGCATTATTTACAAGAAGTGAAGGTCCGAGAGGGACTGTAGTGCTACGAAGAAGTAGACAATCAAACTGTGGCTAGGGAAGTTTGCAAACTCTCTTCTTTTTCTTCTTCGTAGCACTACAGCCACTCTCGAGCTTTCGCTTCCTGCAAATAGCTTCTCCAACTGTTTCGGTCCACCCATGTTGAAGTCCGAGCAGCGAAGAACTGTCTTCATCGACCGAGTCAAACCAGCATTTCTTCAATTTCCCGCTGATCTCCGTCCTTCAGTTCTCCCGACGAATAATTTTATGGTTATCTTTTGTTCGTCCATACTATTCATGTGGCCAACTCATTGTAGCTATCGCAGCCTTGCAATCGTTGAAACCAGCGGCTCGTCAAAAACGTCATACAGCTTATGTTTCTATCCAATTTGCCATTGATCCCCATCTGGATTCTCTGCAATTATTTGCCTCAGGACTCGTCTCTCGAAGGCGTTCAACATGTTTGCGGATGCTGAAGCAAGGGACCATGCTCCAGACTCATAGCATAGTACAGATCTTGACACAGATTTGTATAATTAGAGCCTTTAAGATCGTCGAAACAGAATAGAATATTATATTTGCGAGCTGTATTCTTCGGTGTATTTCGTCTCTTTTATTATTGGTTCTCGTTATTTTGGCGCCAAAATACGCAAATCCAAATTTTTGATACTGTGCTCACCAGTGTGATATTTTGGATATTTGAGGTATTTTTAATCGACTGTGTCATGAATTTTATTTTATTTTCGTTGATTTATAGCCATATTACTTTGCCGACCCTGCCTCCCAAATATTGCACCACTAACTTCACTGAAGGCTATGATTATTATACTACATCAAAACTTATCTTCAAAAATGTACATTTCTAGAAAGATGGTATAATTTTGAATTTAGGACAGACTATCAAAATCAGATAAGGTTCATTTGTATATATCGATTGATTGTCTATAGACCCCTCTTCAAGTAGTCATCTGACAAAAACCACTACAAAACCGCTAAGCGATGAACAGATTTATCACGTCATGTGAATTTTTGAAACATGCAACCATTGAATCAGCTACCTCTAAGGTTTAATCTGTCATACGCTCTTGCTAAGCTTACCCTATTATGCAACTAATAAAAATTGTAGAATTCTGTTGAGGATTTAAATAAGATAGACCATTAAAAATATGAGGTCAGATGAGAATTTCACATGAAATTTTTTTCTTTTGTTCACGGCAGTTATTTCTAGCTGATTCTTTTCCGCTTCTCAACTAAATATGCTTTTATTATTGCAAATAAATGCTTACTTTGTGTCCATATCTTTTGACGGATCATTAAAATGTATACGCTCGTGCCGTTGTAATAGCATTGCTATCAAAAATCATTAAAATTTTTATATATTAATTTTTAATTTAGATTTTCATCTCATCTTATTTGTCAATTTCAAGGATGCTGACATAAAAACATCTGAAAAAAAATAAACCAATTAAATAGGTGAATTTTGACACTTTATACAAATGATTTATGACTTTTTAATTAGGTTAGATAGCATATCAAAACTATTAAAATTTGGTTGAACAAAAATTTAATTGATATTTTGAATAGCTGTCATAGCAGAACAATCTATACAGTGAAAGATTGTGGAATTGAAAACAAATATAACTTTCATTTAAAAAAACAAAAAAAATCTCTGTTTTTTAATTAAGAAACATCTGGAAAGAATCGATCGAAAAATTATATTTTCATTATGTTTATTTGACTATCATTCATTTTTCCTTAAATTAACAATTATTTTTCATATAGTTAACGCCAAATCTCATGACACGTAATTCAATGCTAAGTGGCGAGCACGCTGCATTTACGAATGAATACAGATCAACATAAGATTTACATTACCTGTAATTGGTGATATGTCGAAAAACGAACTTTAGGGCAATGTTAAACCTTAGGGTACTTTTTCAGTTTAGTTTGGGATTGTTCAGTTATGATTGCCCAGAATCTGAACGAAATGTTAATAACCAGGACTAATCCTTCTTTTTTGTCCATTTTTCGATTAAATATTTCTTTTATTTACAATGGATTTTATTCAAGTACATATTGTCAATGACCTTTTGCCATTTTTTGGGTGGAGCCATTATTCCATCTGTGTAGAACTTCTGTGGTTTATCGAAGAAAAACAATTCCCTCTCAATCCCACCATACACACAGCATAACCTTAATTGGTGTCAATCCTGGCTTTGAAGTCGTTTGTGATGATTCAGTTTTTTTGACCATGATCTTTTCCGAACGACATTCTCGTATCTTATCCGTTTTTCATTGCTCATAAGGATTTGCTTCCAAAATGGCTCGATTTCGTTGCGTTTTATTAGCATTTCGCAAAAAGAAATTCGGTCAATCAATTTTCTTTGTGTTAATTCATGCGGCACCCAAACGTCGAGTTTTTCTTTGTGTATCCAGCCTTACAAAAATGGCTCAAAACTGTTTGGTGATGGATATTCAGTTCCTTAGCAATGTCATGGCTGCTTATGTGTCGGTCTTCTTCAGTTTTTTGTAAGATTTCATTGACTTCCCGTGATTAGTCGGCCTGAGCGAGGTGCGCCTTTGACATCAAAATTTCCAGAACGAAAGCGAGCGAACCGTCTCTTGGCCGTGACTTTTGATAAAGTATCTTGACCGTAGGCACGACTAATTTTTTTCAAAAGTACAAGAACAAACCCTCAAATTTATTCTGAATTGTCACAGTTTAGGCAAAAAGGTTCTGTACCCAATTATAAAGACAAATTTTTTTAAATTATTGCAGAAGAGGGTTTGGTTAAACCCTCTGAAATTGAAAAAGAAACAATAAGGAAAGTATACGAAGTATATGCTTGAAATATGTACATTCAAAGAAGGTCTGAACGACAAGTATAAACAGACAAGATTAGCAGCACAAACTAAATCATTGACAGAAACAATCAATTTAGCCCTTGAATTAGAACGAACCCTGAAATATATAAAGTATATCACATTAAAAAGAGACATATAAATTTTAGCAACCCAATAATACTATCAAACTTATCAGCCTAGAAGAAGAGACACTTTTAACATTGACTATGCTCAGCAAAACTACAACCATAAACCAAACAACTTTAACAGGCCCCCAAGGCAAAACAATAGTGGCGATGGACAAAATTATAACCCGTTAAGACAAAACCAGGCTCACAATGGACAAAACTACAACAATATTGGACAAAGTTATATCCAGACCAGACAAAACCATACTTATAATGGACAAAATTTCAACAACACTGGGCAAAATTACAGCCAGACGAGACAGAATAAAACAAATACACAGAATAACCAAAAACCACAATACCATCAAAGTAAACAAGGCCAAAAAAATGCTATGCGCAAAACCTACCAAGGAAACTATTAAGCCCTGGAGGTAAAGCGCCGCTATACCAAACAACTAAATTTTTCTCCGGGGATCTTACAAATATATCCAAAATTAATGATGCCCTCAAAAACCACATTCAAATAAATTGCAAAACCATCGGTAGATGCCTTACTCTATTAATTGATACAGGAGCTGATGTATCAATAAGTAAAGAGAATATCCTCAGTAATAGTCACGGTATTCGTGTAAACCAATTTTCCAAATTTATAGGAATTACAGAACAAGAGCTCTTCCTAAGGAAAAACCACTCTAATTTTAAGGATCACTGGACAAGATGTCAAGCATGACTTTCATGTAGTCTCTTCTGATTTTCCCATTAACAAAGATGGTATTTCGGGTCGTGACTTTCTTACAACCAACTTATGCAAGATGGACTATGAAACATATACAATCGCTTTTAATATAAATGAAGAGGACTACATTACGACAAACAAAGCAACATATAGTAGTACCTCCAAGATCTCAATACGTCTGTCCCATCAATCTCAATTTAAAAGAAAAATAGATCGAGCTACCCCACTTTGAATGGAAAGTAAAACCATTAAGGGAATTCAAAATATTAAGTCAACAAAACAAAAAAAATATATAATAATAATAACAGATTCAGGGAATTCCTAGCAAATTTTAATCATATTGACAAAAAAGACAAAAGGGTACGTTTAGATATTTTTATAAATACTAAATATTTTTCATTTTGAGCAAGAACCACTTACATGTAACAATTTTTAACAAAAAAATTTCAAACGATTGATAACACTCCCACATTTATTAAAAATTATAGGTTTTCTCATACGCAGCAACAAGAAATCAACCAAAAGGTACAAAAATTGCTGGAAGATGACATTATTGAAGAGTCGACTAGCTAGTAAAGTGAAGATTGTGATACTAAGTAGAGACTAGTTGTTAATTTCAGGCAGCTCAATAAAAAGATAGTGAATGATAAATTTCCTCTCACTAGATTAGCAGATGTACTAGACAAATTAGGAAGAGCATCGTATTTTTCAACTGTAGACAAGCTCCTTCCATCTAATAAGGTTTAATGAAAAATCAAAACCACTAACTGCATTTTCGACACTCAACAGCGACTATAACTTCAAAAGACTACCCTTTTGATTTAAAATATCCTCTCACAGAATTTAAAGAATGCTAACCATTGCAGAAGGCCCCCTAAAATTATCCAATAACTTCAGATATATTCTTACGATACAATGTGAATTATCCAAATACGTGAAAGCTCACTCTATAGAAAGTAAATAATTGCGAAAACTTCAGTTGAACAGTTTATATTGAAATACGGTTTCTTTTGAGTTCTAAGATCTGATAATGGAACAGAGTTCGCGAACGAACTAAAAGACAGAATTTGCAAACTTTTAAATATAAAACAAATACGAGGTGTGACAATTAAGTAATGATGATTTCATTGCCGCGCTTGTGGTAAATCCTTAAAATGCCCTTCCCCTTCCCCGGCATCCTTCCCCTCTCCTTTGATATATTTACCATCGCTCTAGCTTGTTTAGTTCGCCTGCTGTGTCGTGTTGAGTAGACGTGTGTTGGTGGTGCTGGTCACGAAAATGGAGGAACGAAATCAAGAGCAACGCGTCAGAAACGTACGCTAAAATTGTATAAGTGCATGGTGATAGTGCTGTTAGTCGTGCCCATGTGTTTCGGTGGCATAAAGAGTTTAAAGAGGGGCGTGAAAGCGTGGAAGACGAGGCGCGAAGCGGGAGACCAGTCAAGGTGCGGACTGACGCAAATGCGCAGCATGTGCGCGCCCTAATCCGTGAAGATCGGCGTTTAACAGTTCGAATGTTGGCCTCGGAACTTGGTATGAGCCATGAAACAGTCAGACAAATTTTAACCGATGATTTTGGGATGAAAAAGCTGTGCGCGAAGATTGTTCCAAAGAACCTTTCTGAGGAGCAAAAGCGTGTCCCAGTATTTGGCCTCTAAAGGGAGAGCCGTGTTGCAACAGCCACCTTATTTGCCTGATATGCCAACTTGTGACTTTTTTTTGTTCCCTAGAACAAAATTGTTGGTCAACGTAACCCATTTGGAGTCGATTACGGACATCCAGGCGGCCGTGACAAGGGTACTCGCGGACATCCTAGTCGAAGCGTTCCAGAAATGTTACGAAGCATGGAAAACGCGCTGGAATCGTTGTATAGCTGCCCAAGGCAGCTATACAACCCTTTGAAGGGGATGACAGAGTTGTAGAATAATTTTTAAATATACGGTTTTCATGGAATCAGTCTCTTGACTTAATTGTTACACCTCGTATTTTCTGCACCTTACCACCATGAAACTATAGTTTCATTGGAAATAAATCACCGCGGTCTAAATGAATAACAGCGGCTACGAGTAGCATAAATGGATACCTTACTATACTTTTGCATACAACACGTTACCGCATGTTGACACTCAATACTCCCCCTATGAACTAATTTTCGGTAAAGTTTCTTCTTTACCTAGCGACATTTTATAACAGAATGAAAAGTGTACAACATCGATGACTATGCAAATGCATTAAAAACCAGACTAAACACAAGCATCCAAATAGCTAAAAATATGACTTACAAAGCCAAAAAACAAGATTAGAAAATCAAAAAACAATAAATCCTTCCAACTTTCAAGTAGGAGACTTTTTACTTATAAGAAACATGAACAAAAAGAAATTACAGAGCCCCAGAGCCAGTCTAACATACACAGAATAATCAGTACTGATAACATGAATTTTACCATATTAATCAAAGATCGCAAAAAGACATATAATAACTCGTTACAAAAAAAAAAAATAGTATAAAATTTAAAGTAAAAAACAATGTGATCCTGATATTATAAAATATAATGGAAATGTACATAGAATAGAATAATTTCCAAACATTTTAATGAAAATAAGACAACAAATACATAACCATGATGAGCTATACAAAAATGTTAACATGGCATAAAAAGAAAACAAATTGGGTAAACAGAACTACGCTCGTGTCAGAAGGGCTTTGTACTTGACATACGATACGCAGACATACGAGTATAGAATGATTTAATTCAAGAAAAACTTTAACATGTACAACAAATATATTTTTGCTTTAAAAGATAAATCACTGTTACTCCATTTTAACTGGCCAACGTTTTGTCGTAATATTGCTAAAATCATTGACTGAGTCGAATCTTAAATGTCTTTTTGTTATATTATTGTCACGTGTTATGGTTCTCAGCCAATAATTTTAATGTTTCAGGAAAGTGAAAACGCAGTGTTTTTTAAATTAAGTTAAATGAGTTTATTTACTAAGACTGCACCATTACTCATTTCACTATTTCACAAAAATTAATTAAAATGTTATTCACTTGTCTATAAATTTTTATTACAACTGTCTTCACTAAAAATCACTTCACTCACTTCACTTATCAATCAATATAGCCTTTACTTCACGCTCCACTTTATCGCAGCTTTACTATCGCGGTTTTTACTATCTCGGTTGTAAAAATCCCCCATTCATTCAGCTCGCCTTTATATAGGGTCTCTAGCCATTCAATCCATTTCTCGTACATTGGCGAATGTTCTGACGAGAGCTACCTGGAATATTCGAGCAATCCTGAATGACCGCAGTGACGTCACTTTCAGATATTGATCATGCTTGGTGGGTTCTTGTGCTTTCGAGTACATTCGTTTTTTGATCATGACGTTCTTAATGGTTGTGAAAAGAATTATGACAGTAGCTCGCAAAATTATTTGTACATGTAACATTATATATTTGCAGAAAATACGATCAAAAGTGTAGAGTCTGGTTTGATGGAAAGCCCATATAGTAGAAAAACCGTGTTTGATTGTTGCGATCGGAGAAAATTCAAACGGTAATAACTTCTGTACATTCTATTAAAGATCATAGAGTATAACGACCTTTCAAAGGACACTTAAATATCTACTTTAATCGAATTTAATCATATTAATCCAGTTTTACTGGCGAAAATACACCTGAATTTCCTGCATTTCCCTTTCTCCTGCCTCCCTCGATACTGATAAAGTAATTTTAAGACATTTTTTGTAAAGATCTCATTGATACCTTTAATATGATACCCCACTTGACCATCTTTGATCCAAAAAATTTTTTGAGGGTCACTCCTTTATATGGGGGAACCCCCTTGAAAATTTCTAGAAGTCATAACTTCCAACCTTCTCTCAAAGTTTCATTTCTGTAGCTTATATAGTTTCAGAGAAAGTCTGCTGTAATATACAGACGGACATAGGTACCGATTTTAATAAGGTTTTGCAATTTAGTACAATACAAAACCCTAAAAATGTATGGAATTTGATTCTATTTTTATTATGAAAAAGCTTGCTTTATTTTAATAAATTAAAATCAGTTATTTTAGCTTTTGAAACTTCAGAATAATAATCTAACTTCAAAAAGTCTCATAATTAATAAACCAGATTACGATAACTAAAAAGGAACTTTTTAATTGATTTTACCACCAACACACAGCTCAACTTAAAAGCGGAAAACATCATAAAATCATTAATTCTTCACATTTCCATTCAATAATTATTACCAATGACTTTAAAACCTTCCTCTTTCTTGAATATCATTCGTAATTAAAAATTACGCTTCTGGTGACCGGCACAAGACAATAACAAAAATAAAATATTAAATTAGAAACCGCAGATCCGTCAATACTCGAGTTATCCATCTTCTGCTTCAATTTCGTGGTACAGATCGTTTTCCTCCATTCATGCATGCTACACATATAATGAACGAGAGGAAGCCCGAGACAAGTGGTTGTTGCTTGATTCATTGTACTCATACCGATCTGATCATCATCGTGTTCATCATCATCATCTTGTGTTGTGTATCTATTATCTAAGTATCTTTTCAGTAGCAGACGTCAATGCAAGAAAATATTGCTTCTTAGCATCTGTTACAAATAAGTAGTCGACGAGCAGTACGAGTATGTTGTATCTGTGGCTACTGCGGGCACGTACTGCTATTAGTATCGAAAGATAGAACCCTCCTAACCGCTGAATAGACAATGATGGAGAAAAAAATAAAGACTTGCTTTCGGTTTTAATTGAATAAATTGATTTCAAAGGGCAAATGCTTGTAGTTTGCATGTAAAGACACAAATTATTATAATTCTGAGGTTGGTTATTTAATTATAGAAAAATTATAATTTTCCGTTAAGGTCACTGGAATAAATTGTTGAAATATTTTGTTTTATTCTCAACTGGACTTTCAGTGAATAATTTGACCAATATATGATCAGTTAAATAATTGCTACCTTCCATAGATTCAATTTTTAAGGTAACATAAAAGTAAGTAGGTTGAGGTCTTATGACCACTACCAAATTTGAAAAAAGTGTTGAAAAATGAAGGCTCATTCAATTATGAACAAGAATTGTTAAAAGCCGAATCATGTGCTTTATTATTCGCTAAAGCTTTTTCTGCAAAAACATATTTTGAGTCGTGAATTGTAGTTTTGAATAATATTCTAGCTGATAAGACACTCTAATTGATCAGTGCCCTTGTAAATTCTCTTCATAGCATAAACGTATTCTTTGAAGCATTTTGATGAAGCCGTCTTTTGTATGGCACCCATAATATAGAGCGGAAAATAAATTTGGTTTTTCTTAAGGCTAGTCGAAAATCACCAAAAATATTCTGTTTATCATGCTTAAAATACATGAAAGACACCATTTCGAAATATTTTGTTTCTGAGGTGCATTATGAGCCCTCCCAGGTTTAAAGGACAATCAACGAAGCGTAAAACTGATCATATCACTTTCTAAAGAACCTCTATTTTTAGGAAATGAACTATAGAGCGATGCAGAACGTCTTCGCCAAGTTCAGATATGGCTAAATATTGACGCGCAAGTCACTGATGTTGGGACTATAGGCAATACATTAATATGGCGGTATTCAACGGATAAGCACTACAAGCGAATAACGCTCAAGCAGTACAAGAGATTGAAGTGGACCATGTGGAGAAACGAAGCGATTGGGGTTTCTGATGTACGCACAGTAGTTGAAATTATATATTTTGATAGAATTAAAAAAGGTAAATGAAAGATGATGAGAGATTAGTCATCATCATCTATGACATAGCTCCGAGTTGGGCCTTTGCCTCTGCTCGTCACAATTGCGACCTCGTTCAACGATTGGAAATCTCATCTGTCAGGATTCATTTAACTTTTCCCCCGTTTCCTCGATTTCCCAATTGAACGTTTTCCTTGCGCTTTACCCTTCAACGTTCATCAAGAGGGCCTGCGCTCTTCCATTCTTTCCACATGTCCAGCCCATTGCAGTTTACGTAGCTTTGTGCATGTGGAAGAATCGTCATAAAGATTATACAATACGTTGTTGTAATGAAGTATCCACTCAGCTCCATGCTTCACTAGGTCATATATCGTCCTGAGCACTTTGCATTCGAATATATCCAGGGTCTTTTTAGAAACATTTCTAAGAGTCCAAGTTTCGCATCCATACACAGCACAGACTTCATTAATGACTATTATATCGTCACCTTTATGCCAGAGACACAAAAGTGGAAATTTTTCACTTTCGCGCTAATAGGGTTCTGTAATACAAAACGGTACAAAGATGTTATGCCAGAAATACGAATGTGATATCTGAAGTGGTATAACGGAAAAGTGTTAAGCCAACAACACGAAAATAAAAAATATTTTATTGTCTGAAAACCAAAGACACGAATGTGGTACATGTACCACATTCGTGTCTTTGGTTGGTAGAGATGTAGGGTTTTGTGACTCAGGTGGGTTGTTTCGTGAAAACCATACTAGAACTTGTTGCTGATTAAGCTGTGATTATTTGTTATCATTATTATCCCTCTGAAGGGGTTTACAACTTATTGAGTATTTTGTTCCTTTAGTTTAGCGATAGATAAGATTAAAACGATTTGTGTTTTGTTCTACCTGGTTTATAACAACTCTGTTGACTAAACTATTTTTCATAATGTACAGCAGAGGTAAAAAAATTTCACAAATCCAGCCAAGAAGTATGTTTGGTGAGTACCTCTTCTAAAATAATTAATGTTTAGGTTCTCATTTATTTAAACACAACTTTTAGTGAGAACTAATATTAATATTTGTTTACAGGTGAGGTAATAAATCTAGACCAAAATACTATTTTGATTGAAAACCAGCCTGAAGAAACTGGAAGCGCCCCGACCTTAAATGTCCACGTTGGAAATTCAGTCGAAATGGAGAGTACCGGTGAACACAGTGAACTTGATTGTGGTGACAGTAGCGGGTCAGAGTACTGCCCCTGCCCAGAGCCCAACGTTGTGGAAAAGCCCAACAGATACCACAACATGAAAAAACTGGAAGCGCCCCGCTTCCAGTTTCATCTACCTATAGGAGATGAAAAAATAAAAGTTTCATCCTCTACAAAAAATTTAGTGCCATCTCTAAGAAACATGAGTTCTTTATATGAATTGTACAAGGAAAAGCGTGCTTCTGAGGGGAGGAAATACGCTTCTTTAGAAAAGTATTGTGCAATTTTCAAGGAGTACAAACTTAGCTTTTTTGAACCAAAAAAATACCAGTCTAGTAAATGCGTAGCCTTCCCAAATATGACACCGGATGAAAAACTTAAAAATCAAGAGTTACACAATGAACACCTGACTAGAAGAACTTTAGCGAGGGAGAACAGGAATGATGATAAGGAGAAGTGCTTGGAAGATCCATCAATCTTGAGCTTTAACTTTGACCTCCAAGCAGTTCTTAATACCCCAAAAGGACCAGCAGGGCAAATATTTTATTGAAGAAAATATGCCGTTTACAACTTAGGAAGTAAAGAGGCTATCTGCTATTTATGGTCGGAATCCAATGGAAATAGGGGTGGAAATGAGATAGCATCATGCATTTACGACTATGTCTTGTCAAAATCTGGTGTGAAAGAGGTTCGCATGATGTCAGAGAGCTGTGGAAGCCAGCAAAAAAATTTTATATTTTCAGCAATGTGCCTCGAGCTGATAAAGAGGCACCCTACTCTCAAAATAATAAACCACAAATATTTTGAAACTGGTCACACGGAAATGGAGGGTGACTCTATCCACTCCGAAATTGAAAGATGTGCCAAGTTCATTTCAGTGTATGTCCCAGAAGGTTGGGCACAATTCATACGAACTGCAAGGAAAACCCTGCTCCATTCATCGTCAGAAGTATGGTTTTTAACGATTTTTTCAATTTATAGCAGTGGCCAGTCTCGGCGTGAAAAAAGTACCCTTCCGAAGTATTTGCTGGTTACAATATAAGAAAAATTGCTCTAAGATTAGCTACAAAACTAACTTCAATGAAAAGTTCCAGCAAGTAGAAGAAAAAAGAAGATGAAGACCATCCAATGCTACTTTACCTGCCACCTACAGCGGTGAGATCCCGATTGCAGCGGCAAAATACAAAGATCTACAGAAGATGTGTGCAGATCTAACCATCCCTAAAGAGCACCACCAATTTTACAAAAATTTAAAATCAAATGCAAACGTAAGGGACTGCCTTCAAGAACCGGACGCAGAAGAATCTGACCAAGACTATTAAGAAACATAATAAATATGCCTAAATTTTATGTTCAATGTTAACTTTATGATACGAAAATCTTTGTAACAATATAAACTTTACTGTCTTATTGCAAGAATTCATTGTATTATATTCCCTGAATGTTCATCCATGGGAGAAACCGTTTCGGGAAAGTGTGTTTTAATGCAGTTTAATTTTATGCCATAAACACGAAAGTGCGTTTTTCCATAAATTTATAATTTTTATGGGCCGTGACATTTATCAGATGAAAACTTGTTTATTATACAGCTACATTAAAAGAAGATTGGATGTGTTTGAAAAAAATTTGATTTTTGGAGACTGTTTGAACATTTATCTATCAATAACTCAAAACTCCTGATTTACACTTTCGTGTCTCTGGCATAAAGGTGACGATATGTGACTTATATTTTCCGTGTAAACATCTCTGGACTATAGCATAGGCAGTACTGAGAAGATGGTTTTTGTTTGCTTGTCCTATTTCGTATTGTTTTGCACCCTTTCTATCAAAGTGAACTCGCTCTATGGGAAGCTGCTCACATTTTCTAGTTTGGAGTCTCATAAGGTCAAATTTTGTTAGGCTGGCATATTGCTCTTTGAATGGATCATGAATTTTATTTTAGTTTTTTTAACCGAGGGTCTGATTCGTTGTTTCAGACTCCAGTTGCATGAAGGCTTCCGAAATGTTCACGATATAATGTTAACGTTATCGGAAAACGCGACTAATTTTGGGGACTTCTAGAGTAGTTTTACCATAGTGCCCGCTGAGGTTTTCCTGACCACATATTCCAGAGCAATATTAAGTAGCATTAGAGCAATTCCCTATTTTGAACCTGGTTCTGTTGGGAAGCTCTCGTTTAAATCTCTGTTAACTTTAATCTGACCCTCTGTGTTTAGCATTGTTATCTTGGCTACGCAGAAAAGTTTAGCTGGGGCAACAAAGTCAAGCATTATTTTGTATAAGACATTTCAGTCGAAGCTTCTGCTTAAAGTTGGTATGTTTCGATATTTTATTTCCAGCACTTTTCGAGCCCCAGTTTCGCTGAGAATATCTGGTCAATTGTAGACCATCCACTGTGAAAACCATCCTGATATTCTCCAATGGTATTTCCATAATGGGTCTTCAGTTTTCGTTCAATAACTTTGGGAAGCGCATTGTAGGATGGGTAGAATAGAGCAATTTCTCTGTAATTTTTATAGGGTAGCCTGTTTCTCTTTTCATGTATTGGGCATATGATGCTTTTTTGCCAGTGTGTGTGTATTCCCCTGGCTAAAAGCAGTTCTGTTTACATTGCGTTAAGTCCAGGAGCTTTGTTCATCTTGAGGTTACAAATGGCTACCTTTACCTCAGATACTAGAACATCTTCAGCTTCTGGAATGCTCACAGTTTCGATGGTTATTATGGGTGTTGTGGAAAGTTTTTGGAAACTTTCTTCCACCTGTTTTAAATATCGATAGGGCTGCCTACCATTGCACTTTTGCATCTTTGCACAGGTTCGTGCGTGTGTGTATACCACTCAAAGCTGTTTAATTGAGGTTTGCGCTGATCTGATCATTTATCGTCATATGTCCATTAATTTGCTCTTCTTCCAGTTAATTGCCCGGCGTTTCTTCTGTCGGTACAGTATTTTTACTTATTGTCGTAGAAAGGTACAAGTATAATACTCCCTTTTAGCCCTAGTTGGTTTTTGCACGTACTGATTGTATGCCTAGATTCTTTCGTAGCCTGCAGCTTGACGTTCCCCATCGAAATAGTCATTCTGATCATTTTTGAATCGATGTCCAAAGACCATTTCCGGTGTCATTGTTATATCCTCCCGCCTGTGAGACAGTTTTCAGGATATATTCTAGTGACGACATATATGTGAACTACACCGAAGTGTCATTCAGCTTAGGGAGATCATAATTTGTGACATGGGACATTGATTGTTTTTGATATTTCGAGATGCGGCATCGAAACTTAATCTTAGATAAATAATGGTCCGATTAACAGGGTGCACCATGGAATAAGCGTGTGTCGAGAATGCTGGCGGCAGATAGTTTTTCAATAAGAATCCGATCCATTTAGGTTCGCGTACAGCCATCGGGCGATGTTCACATTCTTTTGTGAATGTCATACGACGTAGTGCTGGAAGCAAGAGGAGCTAATGATGAAGTTCTTCTGTGAAGTCTATTAGGTCCTTTCCGTTTGAGCTGGTCTA
The DNA here is from genome assembly GCA_963969285.1 of Odontomyia ornata. Taxonomy (NCBI): domain Eukaryota; kingdom Metazoa; phylum Arthropoda; class Insecta; order Diptera; family Stratiomyidae; genus Odontomyia; species Odontomyia ornata. The sequence goes on along the minus strand of OZ017739.1, from coordinate 382,672,731 downwards.
TGTCTGTAGGCTGTGCTCTACTGTTGTTCCTCTATTAGCTAGCTTCCTGCCAATACAGGAATAAAAGTCTCCTGGAGGAATTTTCATATCATGTGAAGGCAATTCGTCCTCGGTATGATCTAAGGTGCTGTAAAACTCATCCTTGGCCACTACTTTGTTATTTGCAATGGAAGCATAGTAGTTGGCCAACTAGGCTTGGTAGAACCTCATCTTGATGCGCATCGAACAGATCCGTTCATTAACTCTCTTAAATCCGTTCAGAATTCATTTAAACTTAATGTCCATGATAAATGCCTTTCCAGATTCATGGATGCCAGCGGACTTGCCGCTTTTGAAGATAGTGTATATTTGCATGTTATTGACATCGTTGCCAAACATATTAGTTGCTTGCACTGCCAGCATAATGACCTTATATTTTTTCATCTCACTTAGTAGTGGTTGCAATGCACCTGGCATACAGACTATGTACGTTCCGTGTTCTAAAAGAGTAGTCCGTTTTTCGCTGCGAGTGTCGTTGTCGCTTATCTTATCCAATTGATTTACTGGTTTCATGACAAGAGAGTACAGAGTGGAGTGTTGTCATTGCTTCAGGTCAGTCAATTTTTGTTCGCTGGTAGTATTTCATTTCCCTTGAACCATCAGCTAGGTGGTTAGTGCGCCCCTCTATTCGGCACATGAGGACGCGTCTGATGGGGGACCGATAAGTCCGAGTGTAGGTTCCATGGTTTATTACCACAGGAAAATTATACCAAAATAAACAGAATAAAGAAAAAAAGTGCTAAGAGTAAAATACTGACAAGTAGGCGAACGGATACTATCAAAGATGAATTTAAGTTATTCGATACTTCATTAAAGAATTGAACTATTAGAAATTTATAAGGAGATAAAATGATGGGAATCGGGTTATATGAACATCTCGCCATAGTAGCATCACCTGTTTTTTGCAAAATTTTACCTGAGTTTGGCTTTTTTGACTCATATTTCAAAGGTGGCAGCATATATGAAACAATTTGCGATATGTAATATTACAGCGATTAAAATTTTTATCGAAGATATTCATTCACTCGATACGTTCAATTTTGAATATCACTGCACCACTCACGACGGACAGGGTGGCTTGCGCTCCTGACGATCTCAATCGTCGTGCTACCCGAATTGACATTTGGAGCGAGTTATTCAACTAGCTAATTGATCACATTCAAATCGATGTGAAAGTATCACTGAATTTTTGTGACAAGTTGTGTCTAATTGGATGACACATCATCTTCCCAATTGTGGAGGGTCCTTGTCCGCCAGTTGATCACTCCCAACAAGGATCTGCTGTCAGCTTCTACCGTGTTTCCCATCGAGCCCTCGGTCTTCCCGTTGGACGTCTACCTTGTGCTCTACACTTTTTGTTAGCCGGTTTTTTTCGTCTCTTTCTACATGGCCCACCCATTGTAATTTACGTGATTTTACGCAAGAGAAAACATTTAAATCGTCAAATAATTCACACAACTTATTGTTGTAACTTAGTCTCCACTCTGTTCTTTGTTTCACTGGGCCGTAGATTTCCCGGAGCACTTTCTTCAATCAGTCAGTCATTGCAGCCTCTGCAGCCTTACAATCCTTGAGACCTCCGGTTCGTCAAACATTTCATACAGCTCATGACTCATGGTTGCATCGAATTCGCCATTGGTCCCTGTCTAGCTTCGCTCCGATTATTCGCCTCAGGACCCGTCGCTCAAAGGCGTTGAATATATTTGCGAAGGCTTTGGTTAAGGTCCATGTTTACACCCATAGCATAACACAGGTCTTATCACAGATTTGTATACTTGGAGCTTTGTTTTCCTGTGTATGCAGCTGGTCTTCAAGATCGTAAAAATTCTATAAAATACTTTATTTGCGAGGTGTATTCTTCGGCGTTTTTAGTCTCTTTTATTACTGATTCTCGTTATTTTGGCGCCTAAATACACTGATTCGCCAACATTTTCGATATTGTTTTTGCCAAACTGTGATATTCTGTGTATTTGAGGTAATTTTCCTTGACTACAACATAAGCTTTGTTTTATTTTCATTGACTTGTAGCCTTACTAGTTTTACTTCGCTATCGAGTTTCAGGAAAGGCTCTTTGGCAGTCGTTAATAACCTTGACAAAATGGCTCGACTTGTATAGTAATGTACCTCGTGGATCAACAGGTAGCTACTTCTTGTTGTTGTTGTTGTACCTCTTTATGACGTACTCCAGAGCCAAATTGAATAGCAATGGGGCCAGCCCATCTCCCTGTTTTAGTCCGATATTTGCGTCAAAGGCATCGGTGAGTTGGTTATTGATGCGGACTTGGGAGGTCGTCGACGTCATTGTCATTTTGGTAAGATGGACTAATTTGGCTGGGATGCCAAAGCAAAACAGTATTTGGTACAGTACGTTACGATCAATACTGTCGTATGCTTGTTCAAAGTCAACAAAAATTTGGTGCACGTCTATGTTGAGCCCCCAGCATTTTTCAAGTACCTGCTTAACAGTGAACAATTGGTCTTTTGTCTATCTACCTGCTCTAAAACAACATTTATACATCCCAATAATACTGTAGGCGTATGATCCGATATTTTTTTTCTAAAATCTTTGAAAATATTTTCACGCCGTACAAAGTAGTGATTTCCTCTATAATTTTCGCACTGTAGCTTGTCACCCTTTTTGTGGATAGGGAATATAATTGGTTGGCTCCACTCTTTCGGCATATGTTTTTGTTGCCAAATATGCTGAATGACTTTGTTAATAGCTTTATGAACACTGCTGCCATCACATTTGATAAGCACCACGGGAATCTCATCGATGCTCGGCGCTTTATTATTCTTTTGGGCTTTGATGATAGAACACACTTCATCCAGAGTTGGTTTGGCCAATGGAAGCTCCCTGCAGACATCTATAGGCTCTAATGTTGTGGAGCTGTCTGGAGGATTAAAGTTGTTCTTGAAATATGATGCCCATCTTTCCTTAATCTTGGTTTCATCAGCGATGATATTGCCGATGTCATCACGACAGAGCGTTATTGAAATTCTAGACAAATGTAATGGGTATAACTCACGTCATAGTGATCTGATTTCCATGAAATTTTGTAAGCATAAAGATCGCATATAAATCTACATAACTTTACATTTTAAGATGCTTAGGGGTGCCATTTTCATATTATTGGAGAAAATATAAAATTTACAAATCATATTGTTTCTAACAATATTGTGTGAATTTTGATTTCAGAGGTATTTGTTGTGCCTGTTCTCATATAGACCTACTCGTAGCTTCTTGATTTTTTCAGATTTTTCGGCTTAAAGGTGGCCAATCGCGAGGGGGGAGGATGCCTGAGTTTTCCGTATATTTTTCCTGCCCCTGGACTCCCTTATGCATAAAATGACTTTTTTCTTACAGGGTCTTACAGTGCTAATCAAGAACATTTGATAAAAAAAATGCTTGAGGGCCACTTCAGCATAAGGGCAGCACGCCCTTAAAAATGTTGAAATGCTTGATAAAAGCTAAAATTTTGAGAGACCACCACTTCTGACCTTTCCACAAAGTTTGAGCTTTGTAGCTCCTAAAGCTGTGACGCACGGATCGACGGATAGACGGACGAGCGAACAGACAGACGGACGGATAGACATGACGCGAAACTAGTATATTTTCGTAAAAAAAATTTGTTTTACAAAACCCTTAAAAGCAACAAAAACATACGAATGAAACTGATAACCTACTCTCTTATAAAAGTCGGTTAAAATTTTAGAATACACATGTGTATAGCCCAAGCTAATTTTTGTATATATAAGGACTCATACTACCTTCTTGCATTGTATGTTTGGAGCCAAAATATGAGCGCCAAATCAAATTCAAGAAAAGTGCTGCTTTCTAAAAATAAGTCCTGAACGAAAACGGAAAATGTTGCAAAAAGCCTGGACGTGTGTTACAGAAAATTATTGATTATTGCGGAGACTCTGTTAGAATGGTGAGTCGGGCAGAATTTGAAACCAAAAACTGAACTTTTGCGTGAACGCCGATTGGAAGGCGCAGTGAAAACAAGTTGCAGATCACTATCAGAGACGGGAGTTATCAACAAGGTCACAGAATCGAAGCAGTCTTCGGGAGTCTTATACTTAATTAAATCTACAGACCAAGCAGATGAGTCAACCAATTTAATGTGCTTAAACTCTTCCAAACCCGATGAAGAGAAGAAGAAAGAAGGATTATCTGTAATTTTCTAGCATTTAATTCGACTGAATTCGTAAAAACCTGAAGCGTTTGAGAGAAACTATAATGCAGGACTTCAAGAGAAAATTTTGGCAGATAGTATCCAAGAATATCTGTGACCAGTGTCCAAGAAATGTGTCTCTGTTTTACTCATACAAGTTTGAGTTAGTAGCTTTACATAAATATAAATTTAACAATCGGCTGTTGATACAGCGTTATCCATAGACTGTATTTGAATTAAGGCTCAGAGTCATATCAGCTAAAAGAACACAAAACGTTTACTTCACTTTAACCACAAATATTGAAACGGACTACAGGAAAATTAGCTCATTGAAAGGACATATCAGCCTTAAATAAATAAATTTATAATACTTATTTATACTTACATTTTATATTCTAGTAGCCTGTTAAATTGTCTCGCGAATTTGCACCAAGAACCATAGAAGCTCCCGATGCTAAAATTTATAAGGAGGTAAGCAATTATACAGCTCTGCTACCGAACGCTGCTTACACCTGCTTGTTGCAATCGCTGAAACCTTTTTTTAAAAGGCTGACATAAGAGGGTGAAGGCGAGTCTTTTGCACTTGCTACCAGAATCTAACCATGCCACTGAAATGAAGGTTGGCCCACGGGCTAACTCTCTGTCCCTGGCAAATTTAAATTGTTTTGAAACCTACAACAGAGCCTTGGAATGAAGTGGACCTAACATACAAAACGAATCTGCAACCGAAAAAAAACGATGACATTCAATCTTGGAAGCTAGATCACTGAACAATCCAGGCGCTGTTAAGAACCTTTTATGACAAGCCAGTCAATAAACATAAATCGAAAGTACTGGCAATCCAGGAAATAAAGTGGAGTAGAAGCGATATTCAAGATATAATATTGCACACGATATTCAAAAGTGGGAAGCCTTATTGAAAGCGAGAATTTAGAGTGGCCTTTGTTGTGGATAGTGAGATCAAATTGCACGTTATTGATTTTAAGGCAGTCGATGAACGGTGGTGTGTAATTCTTCGAAATTTGGCTGATAAACGTAGGCGTCCTGATAGAAGAAAAGGATGTGGAAACTATGGAAATGCTCTACAATCATTTGAAAAGACTATTCGACTCACTACCTACAAATTATACTAACAAAATTTTGGGTGATTTCAATGCTAAGGTTAGCAATGAGCTATCTTATTAGGGAACGACTGGAGGATAAAGCCTCCATGAAAAAACAAATGACAAGGACCAGGACCTGATTGGCATTGCATGTAGCAGTCATACGTTAAACTTGCTTCCCACATCGACGCATACATTAAATGAGCTGAATATCACCAGATGGCAATACCCAAACATAGATCGACCATGTTTTGATCCAACACAGATGGGCCTCAAGCATACTTGACATACGTACGTGCCCCGAATTATTATTTGGTTAAATTAATATATCAATTTTAAAGGCTAAAGGCATATTCAGCAAAGACCAGTCCTCTACAGAAATTCGACAGCCCAGGCTCCAAATGGCATCTGGGTCAAAGGCTCTCGACAACCAGCTAGCTTCCATCCTATCATACACATCGCGGAATGAACCAATGAGCTGTAGGGAAAAGTAAAAGCAAACATTAAGAAAACAGTAGAATAGACAATCGGACAGGGACACCAAGCCATTTGCGCAAGGCCGCGCCAATGATTGGTTTGATGATGAGTGCCAGAATACGTTGGGCAAAAAGTTTCAGGCCTACAAACAATATTCTGGTAGGAAAACCAGGGCGAAGAGAGAATATTATGAAAATCTTAGAAGAATAACGAAGAATATAATTGAAATCTAGAAAAGAAAATACTATGACGACCAATTGAGAAGCATCGATGTTAGTCTAGCGAGCGACAATAGAAAACGAGCCTACAAAGTAGTTAAAAGCCTGTAATGGGGTTAACAGCCCAAGACCACGCTGTGGCGTGATAACTTCAGGAACATCATCGCTGATGAAAAAAGCATTGAGGAAAAATGGGCACCATATTTCAAGGGCGCCATTAGCTCTCCGCACAGCTCCAGAACATCGGAGCATATCGATATTTTCAGAGAGCTTCGATTGGCCCCACAGCTCTGGATGAAGCGCTAATATAGTGTCAGCAGTGTTCAAAAAGCCATCCATAAAGTCATCCAGCATACTTGGTAACCAGAACAAATACCAAGCGAGTAGAGCCAGTTAATAATATTCCTTCCAAAAAAGATGACAAGCTACATTGCGAGAACCATACTATGCCGTATTTTGTACGGCAAACAAAATATTTTCAAAGATCGTCAAAAATAGAACGAGATTATATGCCAACTGTATTATTGGGGAGTATCAAGCTTGCTTTAAAGCTGGTATATCGACGGTAAACCAACTGCTTACAGTCAAGCAGATATTTGAGAAATGCTGGGAGTTCAACATAAATGTACACCAAACTTTTGTTGACCTCAAGCAAGTATACGACAGTATTGATTATAACGTACTGTTCCAAATAATGCTTTGTTTCAGTATCCCAGCCAAATTAGTTTATCTAACTAAAATGACAATGACAGCCTTTCAACCGGTAATGAAAGAGATGAAGTACACCGAATAATACACCTTGCAAATGAAAAATTTATTCAGTTCCGACAGTTTTGAAGACAGGCTGCATATTCAGGGAAACAAGTTCAAATACACAAATCTGTGATAAGAACTGTGCTATGCTATTGGTTTGAAATATGGACCTTAACTCAAAGATCTACAAACATATTGAATGCCTTCGAGGGACGAGTCCTGAGGCAAATAATTGAGGCGAAGCTAAATCGGGAGCAATGGCAAATTCGATTCAACCATAAGCTGAAATTTTTGAAATACTTGGCACGGTTAAGGTCTCAATAATTGTACGATTGCGGTAGCAGCAATGGGCTGGCGGGGTGAATTGTATGGACGGACAATGCATACCCAAGAAGGTGTTCGTTAGGTGAACCGAAGGACAGACACCAGTCAGGAAAACGAGGAAACGCTGGTCTGACTTGATCGGCAAAGATATTTTGTTACTGCTCGGATTTCAAAATTGGAGGACATGGGCGATAGACCGAGACAGTTGGAGTTACTTTTTGCAGGAAGCGAAGACCAAGGGGGACTGTTGCGCTACAAAGAAGAAACAAAGATACCTCGTATCAGTCAAAGCTTTGGTATAAAATGCATTAATAACTATTTGCAAGGTAGATCCTCTTTATATATTTGGGAGGAGCCCTTCAAAACAAAATATCAGAGTAAGGGAAAAGAAGGGTGCCAAAATCTATATCCCTACGAATCAAAAAATTTGGCAGATTTCAAAAAATGAGAAAGCAATAGCCTGACAGGAAAAAGCTTACAATGGTCTAATAGTATAGTTGTGAGGCATGAATTCTTACTCATCTTCTAACGGTTGAAAAGCAAATCCTTTGGAAATTATTTGAGGAAATTTTGAAGGATATTGATGGTGAATAGAACACAACCATGTATGATACATTCAACAAGCTAAAGAAAAAGCGGTATAATGCGCTTACGATGTACAATGAAAAGATGATGAAGACGTTGATTGGAAAAACTCAGTAACGAAGATCAATGTAAAAATGAAAGTAAAAATGGTGCAACTTTATCGGCATAGGCAAATCACGTCTGTTTGGGCCTTGGAATGCGCGGGCACCCAACAGATCGAGACAACTGCACGAATCCAAAGCCCAGAAAGACCGTAGTACTACGATTTCTGCATCACCAACCACAACACTCTGAGTTTACGCTAGACTTTTAACGAGCTACGCTAAGCTAAAGGCCAAGCTCTTGCAAAATTTGAAAACATTGATTCAACCTCAGCAATTCGGCTATGCTATCATTTTTCCCAGAATGATCCTTGCATTGTTAAATTTTTTTTTGATAGAGCCCGGCATTTTAACCCCCTTAATTGAAGCGCCATATTTTAAAGAAAACTAAAAATTTTGAATAATTTTGCATTTTTATTATACGCAGTGTAAGGCTTAGAAATACATATCATAAAACTAAATAACTAATCTTTAGCTCGTTATTTTTTGAAAATATGAAAGCTTAAGAGTCAAAAATCAATGAAAATAAGCAAAATGAGTATTAATCTAATTGAGTACTTCGCGTAGTATAGTGGTTAGAGTTTTCGCTGCTTTAGCTGAAGGTCCCTGGTTCGAGTCCCGTTGGTAACAACGAGATTTGTTTAGAGTACTATAAGTCCGTTCAGTTATGATGAGTATTGGTTTAAAATTATTGCGCATCGCAGCTGGGTGGACGGACACTTGACCAAGGCATGGTGCTGATACATCCGCTTAAGATAATGAGATACTCTAACTATATTTAAGCGAAGGCCCGTAAGAATATGTAGTGCTTAAGCAAAAAAATATAATAATCTAATCAAATCAACAAGACCAAAACAAAATGGTGGCTGTTTTGGATGAAGAACAAACGTATTATTCTCCCACTTACACATGAAGAAATAAATCTACACATAAAACATTTTGAAATTTTCCAACAAAAATTTGTTGTTTTCATTTATTTTCAAATTGTATCAAAGCATTTTTGCTTTATTTCAAAATCAATTTTTTCACATCCCTACTACTCCGTTCCTCAGAAAGGAGCACAAAACAAATTAGGTTTAATTAAATTTTTAGCACTAAAGCCCCTTTTGTACCCTTGCTTAGAGATAGTTAGAGTATCTCATTATCTTGATCGTCTGTATCGGCACTCGAGTACGTGATATGGTCAGTATCATGCTTATTTAATTATTGGAGATTATTAATTTTCAACTTTCAACTTATTAATATTTTATTCATTAAAAATTGTGACTTCTGGATGCTTTTTAAACTTTAACTACCTAAAAATTCTTCTAATGTAAATTTTCTTTGAAAACTTTTTTATTGTTGTTTAAGGAGCCATAATATTACATGATTCTTTATGACTTAATTATTTGTTCATCATGCATACTAGCGCACTTGATAAATGCAATGAATTACTGTTCCAAAAAGGACTTTCTTCGTTTTATTTGAAAACTTTAACCTCAAATGCCGAGGAACTCTTAAAAATAAACTCAAACCCGGTTATAGCACTCTTTTATCGAATGGTTACCGCTGCACCGATTGCGTTCAAATTTTGTATTCCGGAGCACTTTTTAATTCTAAAACCGATAAGGTGAGGAAAAATAAGATCCAAAACGTTTTTCAATATAATTTTATTAATTTTAGTATCGAACTGACAGATGAGCACTACATTTATTCGTCACTTGACAATCTACACATTTATTCAATTGCGACCAGATGTTGTCATATAACACAATTGAAGAAAACAACTTCTAAAAACTAAAGAGGTGCCCTTGTCAAGAATAGAAGTGTGCTCTTTCAAAGAATAGAAGGGTGCCCTTCCAAAGAATAGAAGGGTACCCTCCTAAAGAATATAAGGGCACCCTTCTATTCTCAAGAGGAGGACCTTTCTATTCTATAGAAGGGTACTATTCAAATGAATAGAAGGGTATCATAAAGTATAGAAGGTACCCTTCTATAGAGTAGAAGGAAGAGTACAAGGATGCTTCCCTAGAGAATAGAAGGATGCCCTTCTATAGAATACATACCTAAATAATAGAAGGTTGCTCCTCTGGAGAATAGAAGGGTGCTCCTCTAGAGAATAGAAGGGTGCCCTTCTAGAGAAAAGAAGGCTGCTCTTCTAGAACCCGTCCTTGCACAATATATTACAGCAGCATCGGGGATTTGCCATTTCAAATATTATAATTTAATGCCTACAATTCCACCAAAATGTTGTTGAAATACAATTCTCATCCCATTTTCTTCAATTGTGTTATATGACAACATCTGATCACAATTGAATAAATGCGTGGGTTGTCAATTGACGAATAAATGTAGTGCTCACCTGTCAGTTTGATACTAAAATTAATAAAATTATATTAGAAAAGGTTTTGGATCGGATTTTCCTCACCTTATCGGTTTTAGAATTAAAAAGTGCTCCGGAATACAAAATTTGAACGCAATCGGTGCAGCGGTAACCATTCGAAAAAAGAGTGCTATAACCCTCAAACCCTTTTCGAATAATTATTCTATTTAAAATATTATACTAGCACTTTCCTAATTACTAAAAACGTAACCAACATTTAAAATATTTTGTACCTAAAAGAATGTTACTTTCATTCACTTTCCCTAGCCCAATCGAAATACTAAAGGACGAAAAAACTTTCCCAAGCATCAAAACATACCTCATCAGGACAATTAGCCAAGCATGCCTCAGTGATATGATCCGTAACAACCGTTTCCATTGATTGATCCTCGTAACCCCTTTCATCGGAAGAAATTAGTGCACTCTCGAAGCACGAACCGTAACGAAATAGTACAACAGCGATCAAATAAATAGCCAATAACACTTGTTGATAGTGCGTCAAGGATGAAATGAATTCACCCTTCCGGTAGTTCGACCGCGCACCCATACTGTACGCGCACACTAACTACACCGCTCGGACCCAACTAATAATCCACCTGTTGTTGCAATAAATATTCACTACATCAGACACTCAACCAACGAAACTTCTCAGGGGGTGCAATTGATTGCTTCTAGTAACGTAAGGGTTATGGAATTTTCAATAGGTCTCAGGGTAGTTTATACGAGTACATTGTGGCAAATAGTTTTACGCTAGCTCCGTTATTTCAATATTCGTTTCTCCGTAAAAATTCACTTCCACCCGGAATTCGGCACTTTGGATACTGAAACGTTTGCAGAAAATTTAACTTTAATAGAATTTATGAATAAATTAACGAACACACAATACACCGCACAATCGTCACACGTTCACCGAACAATTGAACCGCCAATTTTAGATGCTCTTTGTTGCGCTCAAGTACTATTATACGCTTCCAGCCACCGATCAGTACGGCCAATGTGCGGTTCACCCTTATTCAGCCGCTATTAGATCTCAACTGAAATTGCCGCAACGTAAATTTTGTGTTTTGGGACCCCAACGCGCTGCCTCAGCAAATACTGGAACCAATTCGAATCATTCACTCGACTCCGACTCAACCCCCAAACGATTCTGACTCTGACTCGTGCGCCTCGTCCACTTGCCGGGATCACCGTCACAGTACCGCTCAAATGCTTCCTCCTACTCTGCATACATTATCGTCGTCGTTCGAGTCATATGCATACTCGTATTCAATTGTACGCGGTACTAGTACTTGATTTTACACATCTGAGTACGAGTATGTAACATTCTGTACTCAAGGAGGGAAGCAAAGACGGTTATGGTCAGTGATCGCGATAGCCGTTGGCTGTCCGCTCGCGACGCTACACTCATTTTGAACGGAGACTCGAACCGATGCTTAATCTAACTCTCGATCATTTAAATTATTCACGAGCAACGAATTTTTCACATATTTTGCTGATCCATGAGAATTAAGATGTTACTTGAGCTTGTTGATGTAAACAAAACAGCGTCTAATGCGAGTCTGAACGATTTTATACTTTCTGTGGATACGTAGGTATGTTAAATCATAGGTGAACTACGAGTATAGAGTATATACATATTAGGAAGCTGATTTCGAAGGTACAATGAGTCAAAGAACTATTAGGGATCACCATCATACGACTACATTAAAATGCATCTTACTATATCTCATAGGAAACTGTATTTCGCTATTCTCGTAGACATGCAAATTTTACCTATTAATTTTTAACATTTAGACTTGTCTGACTGAGAGTTCAAATGAAACAATATAAATGGCAATTTAAAATCAACTTGCATTATATCTAACAATAAAAATTTGCCCTTGACATTTAAAGGGTTATTTTACAATCAGATCTTTGAAGAAGCATTAAGGCATGGTTTACCGCACAGAATAGGTAAACAGTTGGGAAGCTTCGAACGAATTCATTCAATTTGCCCGTTCACCTTCAAATTGTTGAGTTGCGTTATATTCAGATTAAACAAAAACTAAACAAGCAAATTCCTGGAGGGAACCGAATATAGAGGCTTCCTTTTTTAGGGTATTGTAAAATCATTTTACAATACCCTACTAAAATCGCGTCCTGTCTGTCCGTCCGTCCGTGTGTCACATCACTTTTTCTCGCAAACTACATAAGCTAGAAACATAAGATTCATCACCAAAAACAATGTATAAGGTGTTCAAGGGGGGTCTCCCCATATAGGGGGGTGGCCCCCGAAAAAAAAAGTTTCATCGCATGTAGACAATATGGGTACAGTGGAGCCCGCTTAAATGCAATCAATTGTGGTTTGGAATCTATTGCGTTTAACCGAGCTGTGCATTTAACCGGGACTCGGATGTATGCAATATTGTGCAACTAACCGTACTTCGTATAATTACACAATTATTGCATTTATCCGTTACGACCTGGGTTTGAAAAATAAACTCGTTTAAGAATTAATCAATTTCTTTGAGTTGCTTCAGTGCAAAAAAACAGAAACCAACAACAAAATAAACGAAAAAATTAAGAATAAACTCACTTCTTTCAATTCAAATACAACAAAAATCAATATGTGTTAAAGAGACTAGAAAATATCAAAAAAAGGAAAATGTCAATGGAGCAATAATGCTACTTTAATAATATGCGTTGTCGTTTTCGCTGAAAAATGTGTTGTGTTCATGATATAGAAACAAATGTACAATTTGGTTTTATGTGATAGCAGCACTTTATTTTGTGCTTTGTAAAGTTTTTTGTTTACAGCGTGTTCAATTTGAAAGTTGATAGATCAACCGTACGAAAATAAAAGGAAACAACACTGATGCTAGTAGAAGTAATGTAATTGCAAATTATGTCACATGTCGAATATAAAATGAGTGGCAGGCCCTTACCCACCTCAATAACGAGCACTCGTTGGAGGACTGGGTAAGTATCCCTTTTTCATAAATTGCAACTTTTGAACGGATCGAGCTCTATGTATTTTTTTGAATTTAATATGTATTTCCATATTTTGAATCTCATCCGTTTAGGCTAGTATGAATATTGAATAATTTCCTAATAAAATGTAGCCATTCCGAATGCATGATTGTAGTGAAAAAATTAAAATTATATTCCTAATAGGTTAAACTTTTGATGATAGATTTTATTTGAAACAAAAGAAGATATGGCAAAATAGTGATGATTAGTTGAAGGCTATTTATGTTTATATGTAAAAAGTAAAGTTGTTGCTGTTTCGTTTTCGTTATCGACTTGTACTCTAGAGGTTTGGTTGAGAAAATACGAAAAGCTAAACGGAAAAATTTGGTCTTTTCATTATGCAATCCCGACCGGGTATGGGACCCACCACGTTAGCTGGCCCGTCCACTCATGAGCTAGCCATCGGGAGAGCTCACCCCTTCTTCTTTATTGTTATAGGTACTCTTGCAGGGTAGAGTGGCCTTCCGCGCTGGTTTCTTATTTATGGTCAGTCATATAACACCTACATCTAGAATCTTTTTATTTTTCATTTCAGGGAAAAGTTCATGTGAATCACGTTTGTATGAATTTTTCATTTAAATGGAAAATGTATGGCCACGTCTACAATGGATCTTAATCCAGATGGGGCGTACGAGGGGAAGCCGCTCCCAACTGAAGGCCCCACTCTTATTTGGGGGTCGTGAATTCAATTATAATGACGAAATCCTCTCACGTCCCGCACGCGTTAATCAGGTTCGGTCAATCATTTTTATTAGTTCATCCCTTTAGTAGGTTATCTCACCCTCGTTTTATCTTCTAATTCGTGAATGCGAAATTTTTTTGTAGTGCGCATTGTGCTTGGGAAACGAACCTGCCCCACGGCCCCACGCACTCACGCGCCCTCAGACAAGGCCAATTCCGGCGAGCACTCATATTTTCCCTTGTTGAGGCAGCGGACCATCACTGCAGTCCTGCAGCTGATAATCCTACAGTCACTACAATAAGTTATCGTAAAATAAAATATCGGCCATTTTAAACGAGAAAATTGAGTAAAGTTAAGTTGATTTTCCCAACTTCAGCATTTAAAGTACAGGCTATTAAGCCTTGATGAAAACATACATTTTTAAGGTGAAAAATACATGGTTATAAGTTGTTGGTTGTAATTTGGTCTTTTCATTATGCAATCCCGACCGGGTATGGGACCAACCACGTTGGCTGGCCCGTCCACTCATGAGCTAGCCATCGGGAGAGCTCACCCCTTCTTCTTTATTGTTATAGGTACTCTTGCAGGGTAGAGTGGCCTTCCGCGCTGGTTTCTTATTTATGGTCAGTCATATAACACCTACATCTAGAATCTTTTTATTTTTCGTTTCAGGGAAAAGTTCATGTGAATCACGTTTGTATGAATTTTTCATTTAAATGGAAAATGTATGGCCACGTCTACAATGGATCTTAATCCAGATGGGGCGTCCGAGGGGAAGCCGCTCCCAACTGGAGACCCCACTCTTATTTGGGGGTCGTGAATTCATCTATAATGACGAAATCCTCTCACGTCCCGCACGCGTTAATCAGGTTCGGTCAGTCATTTTTATTAGTTCATCCCTTTAGTAGGTTATCTCACCCTCGTTTTATCTTCTAATTCGTAAATGCGAAATTTTTTTGTAGTGCGCATTGTGCTTGGGAAAAGAACCCGCCCCACGGCCCCACGCACTCACGCGTCCTCAGACAAGGCCAATTCCGGCGCGCACTCATATTTTCGCTTGCTGAGGCAGCGTACCATCACTGCAGTCCTGCAGCTGATAATCCTACAGTCACTACAATTAGTTATCGTAAAATAAAATATCGGCCATTTTAAACGAGAAAATTGAGTAAAGTTAAGTTAATTTTCCCAACTTCAGCATTTAAAGTACAGGCTATTAAGTCTTGATGAAAACATACATTTTTAAGGTGTAAAATACATGGTTGTAAGTTTTTACGAGTACAACGATAACAAATAGCTTAGAAGTTGAAATTTGTTCGACTTTCTTAATGCTAGTAGAATTTGTAAATATAACATTTTTTCCTGTGAGTTCATACGAGTACCTTCAAATTTAAATTAAAGTAAATCAAATAAAGATCCTTATAGTATGGAAGTTTCAGTAAAGTTGAATCGCATTCACGGAAGTAAGAGCAATTTGTAAGCGCTGCAACTACAGTGGAGCCCGCTTAAATGCAATCAATTGTGGTTTGGAATCTATTGCGTTTAACCGAGCCGTGCATTTAACCGGAACTCGGATATATGCAATATTGTGCAACTAACCGTACTTCGTATAATTACACAATTATTGCATTTAGCCGTTACGACCTGGGTTTGAAAAATAAACTCGCTTAAGAATTAATCAATTTCTTTTATTAAAGAAAGAACAGCATACAAATTTCAGCCGTTATTTTAAAAAGTAACGGTATAAAGTATCATACAAACAAAACAAATATAAACCAAAAATTATATCATTTAAGAAATTCTGTGATCTTTGTTTGTTTAAAGCATATTTTAGTTGGTTTCTTCAAAATGGCTTCCTCAATCAACTCAAGATGAATATTTTCATTATCATGAAAATACTTTTGGAGTACAGAAAATGCAGATAGTGCGTCACCATACGAAGGAATAGTACTCTTGTTTTCAATTTCGGCAGATTCATCATCTTCATTATCGCTTTCTGCTACGGTGTAGCATTCCGTCACTTCTGCTGGTATTTCTTCATGCGTCATTTCTCCATAGCACTCAACATCTGTATCGCACAAGAGGTATTCTCTGAATTCATCTTCTGATATTGGTAAATCAATTACTTCTTCGACAAAGGCCATATCGAGTTCTGAAAGGCTTCCATTATTCAGATTGATGAACCTTGCCTTTTTAAAACAGTTTTGTATTGTGGTGGGAGCAACCAACCACCAGCATCTTTTAGTGAGTTTTAGCGCTTCCAAGACAGAAAAATTTTTTTGAAAAATCTTGCAGCGAAAGTCCGTTTTCTAAAGCTAAAAGCTGCTTTCGTACTAGATGTGTACGGTAATATGTTTTAAAACACTTTATTATTCCTTGATCGAGTGGCTGAATCAAGCTGGTTGTTTTTGGAGGCAAAAAAACTATTCTTATATTACTTAGTGGTGCGTTTAACTTGTTGCAGCTAGCGTTGTCCACTATGAGCAAAACTTTTTTATTTATTTGTTTAAAATCTTCATTCAGGTCTAATAAAATTCGATTCCAAATAGTTTGATTCATCCAAGCTTTCTTCGAATTATAATAAGGTAATGGGAATGTCTTACCTCTAAAGGAGTGAGGTTGTTTTGCATTTCCGATTGTAAAGATATGTTTGTCAGATCCATCGGCATTACACATAAAAAGCAATGTTAGCCTCTGCTTCTGGACTTTTATTCCAGGAACATTGGCGTTTCTATAGGCCATTGTACCTCTTGGAAGTGCTTTATAGTATAAAGCTGATTCATCAGCGTTATAGATGCAGCTGCTTCCATATTAGGAGTTTAAGAAGGGCGAAACATTCTCCAACCAATTACTACCGGCTTGACGGTCAGCTTCAGCTACTTCACCACTCGTTTTATGAAAGGAAACATTTTCACGTACCTTCTATCTATGAAGCCATCAAGAGGTGGCCTCGAAACTATCAACGTTAAGCATTTGGGCAAATTTAATGGCATTTTCTCTTAACATCGGGCCAGTAATGATTGCGTTGTTGGCATTCATTTGTTGAAACCACTTGCTCAATGCTTTGTCCACTTGATTATGCGTACCCTTTCGAAGGCGCTTCCTTTGGAGGTTGCCATTCTCGATTTCAAGCTGCTGATAGTGTTCTTTTTCTTTAACTATTCTTGATATAGTCGATGGGTGACAATCATATATCCTTGATTTGCCTTCACTCAAATTTCGAAGAATTTCTGTTTTTTTAAAATTAAAGTCAGATTATTTTTTTTATTTTGTTGACGATCTGAAATTTTTCGAAAGAATTGATTTTATTCAAATCAAATTGTATTAAATAGTAGTTTTTACCCATTATAGCTCTTTGATGCACTTGTAAATAATGTACGGATGTACATATATGTATATACGAGAAAAAAATTCACTAGGCAAACAAACTTATTGCTGTAAAGACACCTTTGAAAACACCAAGCACATTAATATGACCGTTCGCCAACAAGTTATAGATTTGAATATGATAATGTGTCGCAATATTATCACCAAAAAGAATAAGCAGAATTCAAAAACAAGCAACCAAAAATTCAGTAAACAAATGACAATATATGCATGTGTAAAAAACTAACATGGGTTTCCATTTAACCGTATCTAAACACACGACGTGCCCTTAAATCTCCTGAAATTTCTGTTGCGCTTATAAGAATTTTGCATTTAAACGTGTTGTAGTTATCAGCCAGATTTTAGAACAAATTCTAAGTAAAAGGCAAGTGGCTTAGAAAATGCGTGCATCTAAACAGAATTTGCGTTTATGCGTGTTGCACTTAAGTGGGCTCCACTGTATCAAATGAAAGGTCTTGATGAGAAATTTTCAAAACAGGTCTTAAAATGACAAATTTTGCTTTGAGGGGCCCAGGGGAAAATCTGAAAAAATCATAGAGATGAGACTTTAAGAGCACAAGGGCAACAAATACCCTAGAAGTCGAAATTCGATCAACTTTGTTAATAATAGTATATTTTATAAATTTTACATTTTTGCCTATAAAATCAAGATGGGACCCTTAAATTTCCCAAAACCTATAATTTAAGTTTTTTAAAAATAATTGCATGTGTCCCGAAAATTTCACAATAATTGAACAATAACCAGCTAAGTTATAGCCGATTGAATATTTAACAATTACAACAACATTAACATGTGATAGACACGTTTCCAATGGACCTACACTACAAATATGTAGGAATTTTGATAAAAATTTTTGAAATGGTTTGTAATATTGATGTATTATCATGACTAATCAAACAACGGGGTCAAAACACTTGAAACAAAATGGCGACGAATATAAAAATATAATAACCATAATCATTCTTCGAACTCAATTTATGAAATCTGTATATTAGTCAAGTTTTGATATGCAGAATATATTGATTGATTTACTGATTGTTCTTCAACTGGTTTACCCCAAGAATAGAAAAAAGAAGCCACAGCATTCGGAAAATATGGAATCCTCCGATGCTGCTCGGGAGAAGAAGAATGGGAAACGGCGTGAAGCTACTGAGCAGGCAATACTGATTGAAGCCACCGACGGTAGACCGTATGTGTATGTTCTGGAAGAGATTAAGGGAGCGGTAAAACCGGAAGAAATACAAACTACCATAAAAACCGTACGGGTGACTCGTCCGGGTGATCTTTTGGTGTAATTCACATCAGAAACATGTTACGGGTGAACATTGAAGTTTCTTAGTTTTGCTCACTCAGAACACTACCATACGCAATTTTTGTAGAATTTAAGCCTATGCAATACCAAGCCGCACTTGACTAAATTTTGTGATAAAGTCATATTGTAGCCAAAGGCAAGAAATTCCAACTTCCATTCGAAAAATGAATTATTGAAATATTACTAAAAGCAAGCCGCGTAACAGTTTTTGCCTTTCAACGCCAACTAATTAAACTTAGGTAACTAGTTATGCATGCATCAGCACACACACGGGAAAATAAAATTAATTCACACGCGTGTGCATCTATTCCGTTAGATACAGAAATTCTAGATTCACGGAAAACTGACACCGTCTGGCAAACATTCCAAACTTTTCTGGAAAGAAGCAAAAAGCCAGACGCATCGTCAGCAATTGCAAATTATTAAAAACCGGGAAAGCTTCTCTTCTCAAGTTGCGCGTAACTCTCACTTGAGTGAAGTATTCTATATTATAAAACTAATATATTCGTTATTAAATGAAATCGTCTTTCATTTTAACTAGTTCCCCGTGGATTTTTTTGGAAACATATTTTTTTTATTTTCTCCACTTTGTACGACATCTGTAGTGAATTTGCTAGTTTCCAAGTCCGTGAAGGACTGCAGCGATGGTCTGCTGCCTCGGCAGAAGAAGATGGCAGTATCTGCCGAGAATGCCCTCGTCTGGAGACGCGTGAATGCGCTGGCAGGCTAGCATTGCGGTGTCGTGGGGCGGGTTCATTTCCCCAGCTCGAGCACCCACTACAAAAAAAATTCACACTCACGAATTTGGTGGTCAATTGATCAAAAGGCGACCGAAGTCGCAAAAAGTGTAGATAACTACACCGAGGGAGAACGTACTTGTTCCGAGAACAAGGGGAACCTGAAAAGAAAGGCGGACCTGGGGTAACCTCGTCATTACCCGACGAAGCTCATGGCCCACAAATGAAAGAAGGGCTACCGGGTGGTGATGGAGCCCCTTTGCGCCCACCCAACCGGAATAAATCCATATTTTGTTGCAGTGGCCAGGTATTCCTCTTCTGAGTGGAAAACTCATACAACTTGACTTGCATGAACTTTCCCATCAGAAGGGGAGTACCCCGGTGACCAATTTATGCCATAGAATCATACACTTCGATTGCATAACGCTATGCCATAAAGAGGCACTCTGCTTGGGCCACTCAACCCGCGATGTCACCTGAAACAAAGAAGGATTAGTTAGGTACCCGGCGGCTAGCTCATGTTTTTAGGGGGCAGCCTGCCACCGTACCGGGTCCTATACCCGGGCAAAGGTTATCGGAAAGGAAAGACCGATTTTCTAAAATAATTTAGCACTTCATTTTTTCCTTATATTTCTTCACAAGTGTTTCTTCTTTTCTATATAATCTGTGGTCAATATACCGATAAAAAGAATTCAATAATATTCTTCCGACTCAAATTAACTGATTACACTTCAAATAGTGTTTGTGGAATATAACGCAAAGCTTTATGTATAAACTGATCGCAACAAAAAAGAAAATATGCAAAAATATATGGATAAAAAGGTGCAAAAGAGAAAAAATATATATACATATATATATATATATATATATATATATATATATATATATATATATATATATATATATATATATATATATATATATATATATATATATGTATATATAACAACGTATGCAAAAAGAATATATGTATATGTATAAAAATGTGCAAAAGAGAAAAAAATATATATACATAATGAAATATAAGGGTACTCACCCAAACATCCTCGTCGGGCGCCCGCTGATGATGTGGGTGGTCCTGAAATTCAAATTTTTCTTCCGTTATAGCTACTTTTTGATTACACAGATAGCAAGCCCGTCGGCTGCGTACTAAAGCAGGCATTTACAACATTGAATGACTATTTTGCCGGTTTTACGAGTTGATCCGTCTTAATAACTTCCTGGCGCTCGTGCTGTACGTTAAATGTTATTCTATCGATTATTTAAACAAGTCATTTGTAGAAATTAGTCGTCTCGATTATTTTGACAAGTTGTTTAGAGTAAGTATTAGAGTAGGAAATCCATTGCATATCCAGGCTTCCAACATTTTAACAATAGTATTTACATAAGGGCCCAACACTGTTGTTGCAGACAATCAGTCGACTGTTTTTGCGTCGCAGAAAATAGTTCCACTCACTTCCAATCGTCAATCTGCGCCAAAGGCAAATAAGACTTATAACCTGAAGGCGAACACTCTGCTATCGCTGAACTACCCGAACCATAAACCGATCACTTAATGGACACGGAATAAAAATCAGGTTCGGCTAAATAATTCCGGCAATCAGTTTCGGTCTGTTAATAATATGGTGATAGCTCCCGCTAATACAGGAAGAGATAAAAGTAATAAAACGGCAGTAATAACAACTGATCAAACAAATAGCGGTATACGGTCGAAAGTAATAATGCAATCAATAGTTGCTTCAGGGAATTTATCTTTGGGATGGATGAAGATAATGATGAATAAATTCTCTTTACGGTATGTCCAAAAATTTTGTTCGATCATACGCGCCTTCGTCTTGCTTAAAAAAACCGTGCACCTTGAGTTGATCTGGCTTCGCAAGTCCAGATTTCGTTAGCCACTGGCAAATGTTCTCTCGCTGATCACCTTGAAGCTGTAATACTTCACCGTATTCGGGACGCTCTATTACTGTGCCATTGCACGCAAATTCCTTTTTACATGCTCGCACAATTTTCTTCAGGTCATATTCCGAGGAACGGCCCGGCACCGTAGTTAGTGTTTTTCGACCATTTCTCTGCTGAATTCTTATGTGCGCAAGTCCGTCCTGTACAGTATCATCAGCACAATTGATTGCATCGGCAAAGGGGTCAAAGTTTTGCAAATTCTGGATGGACATACGATAAACAAATTAAACACAGGCAAGAAATAAAACTGCCAATCGAATATCGGGCACAACTTGTCAAATCTAGATTCTGAAATTAAACTCCTCGCGTGTACGAAGACTAAGCTCGAAAGATCTCGTTCTCACCATACACTGGATTCACTAAAATGACAATATTCAAATATTAAACAGATGGAAAAACTAACTACCGAATATACATCAGACGGATCCATATCGCTGGAATTTTAGTTTTTTGCCTTTAAAGGTTGAACATGATCGGGATCCTTTCGCAGAAGGCAATCACTTTGAACGAGTTATGAACGTCACAAATACTCTTCACTTGCCGAGACTTAACCTCCTCCTCCTTCACTTGATTACCACACCTGCGCCCTGTCAAAAATCTTAAATCGTCCCAGATCAATCTTAAAGGGCTGCGTTCGTTGTGATCAAATTGGAGGGAAATTGATGTCCCATACAATTTGCACAAAGCAGCTGGTTTTTCGTTTGTTTAATTGATCTGGGACATATTATGCCTGAATTTCCTTTAACCCTTTGCCGGCGCCGAATAATCGAGCAGTTTTAGTTGAGCGGAAGAAAAGAAAAAAAATAAAATAAAAAATAAAATAAGAAAAAAATCTTTAAATTGACATAAATAGAAATAGAAGTTGAATTCTATGTGGATTGATCCCATAATTTAAAGAGAAAAAAAGGAAGAGAAAAAAAATAGTAAATTTAACTAACTGCTCGATTACTACACATCATCGGCGCAGTTGGTTAAAACGAAAAAGTAACGCGAAACAAAAATCGCAATACGAATACGGTCAACTAAAGTGTTCTTAATTAACGCCGAGTCGACTTTTGAAAGTCATAAATTGGTTTCATTTAAATAACCAAAATTTTTAATAACTCGTAAGTGTTGCCAAGAACAGCATAAGTAAGGGCTTAATTTGTTTGAAATCTCCGGTGAGGCTGCCGGATATCTTGCCTTTTTAATAAACATTCAGTTTTAACAGAATTAAATAATAGTGGAGACTAGCAGAAAGGAGAAAAGGTACGTCCTGCACCAAACCTCGAGAGCTAGAAACATCGAAGCCAAGATTAATGAGCTAGAGCAAAAGCTCTTAATGAAGGAAGCGGAATTTACGCAACTCGCCACAGCAGTCCAGCAACTGATAACAAATCAAAACAACAACGATCAGATAAATCGTTTAGCAGAAATACTTAGCGGATTACGTTTGCCGCAAAACAACGCACTAGACCCAGCACAGAACATATTAAAAGAAATTAGACATATGAGCACTTTCACAGGAACCGGTGAAGTGTTGATTAATTCATTTATATGCAGCACCGAATTCTATTTAAACAGTATTGACAACCCAAGTACGAAGCGGATTGCAACAAGACATATCTTTTTCGAAAAAAATTCAAGGAAAAGCGAAGGATGTGATAATAAACGTTCATGAACCAGATGAATGGGAAGCGATCAAAATAGCGCTTCAATTGAGGTACAAGCCAGACATCGAACCATACGAGATATACCGGATGATCAGCAACTTAAGAACTAATACAGTAAGTGATTTAGTTTTAAATTTGCAAAATATAAGTGTAAAAATGGCAAATTAAGTGTCTAATATAAGCATTCCTTGTTCGTGGACCTCAGCTACGAGTATGTTAACGCAATCTTGGTTAACACTGCAAAGGAAATGACTCAACGAGTACTTCTAGATAAGATAATAGAGATGCATGATATTGATGATATTATAGACATCATGAATAGTAGAAGATTCGAAAATAATTGTATGAGATATAAGTATAGATGCGAAAAAAGAAAAGTGAAAATGTAAAGAGACTGTTTGGGAGTGACCATACTCGTAAGAGTTATCATCCTAAGTATTCAAAGAACGACCCAGTAAATGAACATAGTTCAGGGCAATTTAGATGCAAACCTAACAAAAACAGACAGCTAAACCGTGACTTGAATCGAAATAATAACCAGTTCAATAATCAATTAAATTATTAACAAAATAATGATCCATCCAATGTAAATTCCGGTCAATTTCGATCTCAAAATAATAACTTCCGATACCCAAACCTTCAATTTAATAGAAACTCTGGTCAGCGTCGCCAATCGGGTCAAAATAAGTTTGAAAGGAGTTGTAGTGTTAGCGCGTTTATTAAAAGACGACCGATCTTAATGAGTTCAGTTTATTGACTGACCCCTTTCTTAACACTATGTGCTACATTACGAATAATGTGTATGTATATACTATGGGATAGAGCGGGACAGAACGATACTCCACATCTCCCCCGTAAATTATTAATGGTAACATAACTTTAATTCATTTATTTTCTTTCCTCTTAATATAAAGATCAATATTGAGTTATAATGTATTCATGGTATGTATATAAAAAGATAAAGATAATATTATATTTTGGTTTGAAACAATTACATAGCTACATATTAATTCATAAGTAATTTTTGATTAGTAAGTCAAACGGTCGGGTTGTCTTGTATTCTTCCTGACCTTGTCGTGTTGTGGCCTGTAGATGTTGTGGGTTGACATGTTGTTGGGATCATTTTTGATTGATTTTGATGGCACGTTCTTCCTGTGGGCGTTGTTAAGATGAAACACATTTCTTCGGTAAACCCCAGAATTGGTTTTTATATAGAAAGAACGGGGGATATTGGCTTTGGCTGCAATGCGACCCCACTGATGTATGTCTCTAATCCAGACAACGTCACTGATTTTAAAGTTTCTTCCGCTGCATACACCATGGCGTCTATCGTAGTTATTTGTTTGTTGTTGTCTTCGTTGTTCCTCAGCCATTGTTATTTTGTCCATATTGAGAGAATTTGGCTCATATCGTTCACTCGTCATCGGGATGGTTGATCGAATTTTCCGACCCATTAAAAGTTCTGCTTGACTGTAACCGTTATTAAGTGGTGTGGCTCGGTACTCCAATAGCGCTAATTCAGGATTTTCTTTATTTTTCTTTAAAAGCCTTACTAAAGTCGTTCCACTTCTTACAGAAACGGCATTGTTTGCCTCTAGCGGGACAGTTATGTTTGTTGAGCTGCTCTTTCGCACTGCACCATAGGCATTGACATTCTCTAGTCTTTGCAGTCTCTCGTACGCTTCGTCTGAAGTTGTGTGAAGGTGATGATGATGACGTCTTTGGTTTATGAGAACGGTTGTTGCATTTGCACTAAAAGGTGTTGTTGCCAAATAGACTTGCTTCCGTATCACTGCCTCGTGTTGCCTTACCGTTTGTACCGCTTTTTCAAACGTTAGGTCTGCTTCTAGTTGCAACATTTCTGACAACCTTCTGTCTCGTACACCTACCACGAACCGATCCCGTATCATCTCTTCACGCAAGCTTGAGTATGAACAGTTCTCAGAAAGCAAATACAATAATGTTATAAAGTCCTCAATGCTTTCTCGTTCTAATTGGCATCGAGAATTGAACTTCGCCCGCTCGTAAATCACGTTGTATTTCAACACGAAAAAATTCTCGAATTTACTTATGACGGAATTGTATTTCTTTTGGTCGGGAGGAGAAAGATTGAATGACAGAAATATATCATCTGCCTGATCACCCATTAGGTAGACTAAGGTGTTAACCTGCTCCTCTTCATTTCTTTTGTTTAGCCCGGAAGCAATTCTAAAACTATCAAACCGCCGTTTCCAACGTGGCCAATCCGGAAGGTTAAATCTAAAATGTTCCGGCACTTGAACAGTAAAGTTATTACCCGATAAACCCGCCGCCGCAGGCTGTTGCTCCGAATCGTTTACCATTTTATTGATTTAAATATTCAGCGAACGACCTAAATTTTCTTTTCTTTACTTTCCGACACCGCTGCCACCATGTAGTGTTCGCACGTTATTTAAAAGACGACCGATCTTAATGAGTTCAGTTTATTGACTGACCCCTTTCTTAACACTATGTGTTACATTTCGAATAATGTGTATGTATATACTATGGGTTGGAGCGGGACAGAACGATACTCCACAGGAGTGACAATGCCGTTCTGCATAGGGCGGAATTATGGAAATCGAAAACGTTGAAAGAAGCCAATCCAGAAATTCTCATGAAATGGCCCCATAGACAATAATCACATTCCACAACGGTGCGATGGTAATCCCGATCCCTTAGAAATGAATAATATTGACAAAGAGGTCATATTTTTTCAAAACTAGCCTCGGGTGTACTACCAATGATAACATTAACAATAAATAAAGTGAAATATGTCGCTCTGGTCGATACCGGATCATCATTTTCCATAATTGATGAATCCATAAATTATTTAAAAAAAGTGCCTACAAACTCTATACTTGTAGTATTAAGCACAATAACAAACAAAGACGTAATCAAATACGAAGTACATACAGTTGCTCCGATGGATTTTAAACTGCCATCTGCTGCAAAGATCAGATTGAAGGTAAAATCTCTGCAAAGGAGAAAATACCAATTTATAATTGGTATGGATCTCCTCCATACCCTTGATACACTAATTGATATAGAAGAAAAAACGATTTCTTTAAACGCGCCATTGTTAAAATTCACCAATAACCCATATAATTTAAATGAAGTCTGATCTTTGGACATTGTAGAAAAGGATTTCCTAAAAAGACTTAAATTAGATCACTTAAATGAGGAAGAACACTCGAAAATTATGAATGTGATCAATAAATTTAATGGTATTTTTTTGAAGAGGGTGATAAATTATCAAGTACTCCTGTTGTCGAACATGAAATTAAAACGATAGCAGATGCCCAAATAAATTCCAAACTTTACAGGTATCCCTCAAAACACGAACATGAAGTCCGACGACAAATTGCCGAACTAGAGTCACAGGAAAAGTGGTTTAAAATACTCAGGCCCTTAAGTAACGTCCCCAAAAAAAAACAACTCCCGAAATAAAAAGTTCCGATTAGTGATCGACTATCGTAAACTTAACGAAGTTACGATAGACAATAAATATCCATTACCAAATATCGACTCACTATTAGATAAGCTTGCCAGAGCCCAATATTTTTCTAATATTGACCTTGCAAGAGGTTATCACCAAATTTTAGTAAAAGAAGAAGATAGACACAAATTAGCGTTTGTAACACCCCGTGGTCTGTATGAGTTCGTGAGAATGCCGTTTGGCCTAAAATACGCGCCAGGGCCATTCCGAAGACTAATGAACGACGGCCTTAGAGAATTTATAAATAAAATGATGTCCTAATATTCGGCACATCATTAGAGGAGCATATTACATCCATTATACAAATATTCAAAGTCCTAGAAGGAGATCAGCTAAAAGTTCAAATAGACAAATGCAACTTCATGCAACGTGAAACAAGTTTCTTTGGCCATATAATCACAAAAGAAGGTATCGAACCCAATCCTGAAAAGATCAAAATCATCGAAGCCATAAAATTACCCCTAACCGAAAAGCAAATAAAAAGTTTTGTAGGCCTTATAGGCTTCTACCGTAAATTCATTCGAGATTACGCTAAAGTAGCCCAGCCGATGACCAAGAACCTAAAGAAATATTGCAGAATTAACATTAAAGACCCTAATTATATCGAAGCGTTCGAAAAACTGAAAACTCTGGTTAGTTCCTACCCCATATTACATTTTCTAAATTTTAGTGAACCGTTTCAACTCACCACGGATGCCTCAACTTATGCGATAGGTGCCGTTCTTTCGCAAGAAGACCGCTCTGTCTGCTTTGCATCCAGGACACTGAATAGTCATGAACGGAATTATTCTGCTATCGACAAAGAATTTTTAGCCATCAAGTGGTCCGTGGGATATTCTAGACCACTTTTGTACGGAAATAAATTTAAGATTTTCAAAGATCACTAGCCCATCAAATATCTGCACGCAAAATACAGAAGCAAGAACCTCTCCCCAAGACGTCAAAAATGGCTTTTAAAGTTAGGCGAGTACCATTTTGACATTGAGTACATAAAAGGGAAAGAGAACAAAGTGGCAGACTTTATAAGTAGATTGGAGCCTAATGAAGATACTAAAGCAGAGACCCCAAATTCCAATAAAACAAATACATCTTCAGACTTTGGAATTCTATCAAACATGGAGCAGCATAACGATGACGCCACCATGGCAACCATACATTCAGCTGACGAAGAACTTCAGGACAACATCCCGATTAAAGAAGAAATCGTGAATAAGAATAACACGCAAATCATCCTCACCAATAACAAAACTTGCGAACTCAAATTTGTTCATACGAGAACATTAGTAATATTCTTAGGAGATACATTAAACAAGTTGGTTGAATAGACCTACGCTCATGTCAGAAGGGTTTTGTACCCAACTTCTCAGAAATGCAGTCACCAGCAATGAATAACGTCAAGAAATATGTCAAAGAGATGTGCACGTTCAAAGGGAAATCCATTGTTTTTCTATTTTCAACGGTCGCCATTTTGTTGCGAACCGACAAAAATCACTCAAATCATGAATTCTCAAAAATATTAATGTTATTGACCTTATAGGAAAATTTCAAGAAGATCAAGTCAAAACTGCAGTGACTGATTGGATGGAAAGTCCATAAAATACCAAAACCATGTGTTATTGTTGTTGTAATTGGAGAAATTTCAAACGGCTATAACTTCCGTGTATATCATTCGATTTTCATCAAACTTGCTAAGTTCAAGGACCTTCAGTAGGACTACGTAAATCTCGAACTTCATTCAGTTTAAGGGTACCGATGCGGTTATATTGTGGAAAATGTGGAATTCCAATATCATACCATTATCAACAAAGTTGAGTGAATTTCGACTTCTAAGGTGTTTGTTGTTGTTGTACTCATAAACACCTACCACCATAATTTTTTCAGATTTTTCGGATCACAGGTGTCCAATCGCGAGGGGGGGATACAAATTTTTCGTGTATTTCCCCTCCCTGCGCGCCCCTTAAAGCAAAAAGTATCAAATTAAGACCTGGTTTGAAAAGCTCTCATCAAGACTTTTCATTTGATACCCATATCGGCTACCTTTGATGAATTTTTTTTTTGGGGGGCCGCTACCCTATATGGGGAGACCCCCCTTAAATATTTTTGTAGTTGAACTTTGAAGAGAGCACCACTTTATACCTGCATAAAAAATTTGATGTTTCTAGCTTAAGTAGTTTGCTAGAAAAAGTGCTGTGACACACGGACGGACGGACGGACAGACAGGTCGCGAAACTAGTAGGGTTTTGTAAAATTATTTTACAAAACCCTAAAAATGGCATGAAATTTTGAGCAGAATGTTTAATTTTATACAATTTCTTGCAAAACAAAATTTGACGTTACGCAGCCACCGAGAAGATGAGGCCAGTGCTAACAAAGGAAATTTTTTGGAATTAGTGGATTTGTTGGCTAAGTACGATCCTGTTCTCCAAGAGCATTTCGCTAGAATCAAAATGGGCGAAAAAATTTCGCTAACTTATAAGTCACCAGAAATTCAAAACGAGTTTATTGAAATTCTAGGAAGTAAAGTTCGTCAAAAGATTATAGCTCGTGTACAAAAGGCTAAATATTATTCAATAATTTTTGACAGCACTCCAGATATTTCGTATAAAGATCAAACGAGTCAAGTCTTACGATATGTGATTATTGAAAATCAGGAAGTTTGTCTAAAGGAATCTTTTTTGGATTTCATCGAGACCGAAAACAATACTGCTAAAGCGTTGCCATCTTACTCAGGCCCATAAGGAAATCAATTAACGTGCCTAATGTCACATGCCGTACCGGAAACAGTAGCTCTAAATTTCATCAGTTGCTCTAAATTTCGATAAGCAGCTACTTTTGAGATTGTCAAATATGACATTTCTCAGATGAAATTTAGCGGAAATGATACAAAGGGGATCGAAATACATATATTTGCGTGCTAATGTCTTCGACGTCTCATATTTAAAATAAATCGTTGACATAGTACTAATAAAATTTCAAATTGCGGTCATATGTACTGTCAAAAATCTTTAAAAAATTTGTTTGATGTAAACAGCACTAGATGGCGCTGATTAGGTTGTTCAAAGAGGTTGGTTCGCGACGTAACGCGGTGTTTCCGTTTTCGGCCCTGAGTAAGAAGGCAACGGCTAAAGGTATAAGTGAAACGGTTTTGAACAAACTCATGGCTGATGGACTTGACGTTATTAACTGTGGAGGACAAGCGTATGATAATACTGCGACGATGGCTGGAACGCGAACAGGTGTACAACCGAGAATAAAAGACTTCAATCTTAATGCAGAATTTGTATCATGCTCAAATCACACCTGGTTTGTATGCATGCAGCTTCAGTGAAGGTAAACTCCGTAACTTTCTTCGGCACGCTAGAGCGCTGCTATGCTTTTTTTCTGTATCTACACATCGGTGGGAAGTTCTGACTGCGACTACAGGTAAACGATTGCAGAGGTTTCAGGACACACGTTTGAGCACTAGGGGCGATGCTGTAAATTTTATATGACACCACTTCAAAGAAACATTGATGACACTTGAAAATCTAACGAAAACTGAGGAAAGTTTTAATACAAGAGCAGACGCAGGAAGCTTGTTGGTGGCAATGCATTCATTTTCTTTTTAAGTTTTTTGGGTTTCTGGCAACTAGTACTAAGTGAAGTCAATGATGTTCAGAGCTATTTACAAACCAAGGGACTGAACATACAAGTATATGAGTTTGCTCAAAAATATGTGCATTGCAGATCATTGTGGAAGAAAGCCGAGAAAAATTTGTGGGCGTGGCTTTAGCATATGCCAAAACTTTGTGTGAAGACCTTGGATTTACTTATGAAACTCGAAGACGAATTAAGAAGAGTCAGGAAATTTGTGCCGGAAGTAAAGACGCTGGGTTATTGTATGAAGACGAATTAAGTCGAAACATGTTTTTTTCGATAGACAGAGTTGCGGCTGAAAGTTTACGCATGAAAGTTAGAAAAAAATTAGATAATCAAGATAATAGTATTTTTAGAAAAGCAAATAAGTTCATAATTACAAGGTATTTATGTTTGCCTGTCAATCCATTAAGCAAAATAAGAACTCTTAGAAACGTTTATATCATTGACAGTAGGTGCTTAATGGCTATATGACATTTGACAGTGGATAGATGTCAAATGAACTTAGACAGTTCGGATATGCATTGCATATATGTTGAATTTTTGTTTTGATTGGGTGCCATTCGATCTTATGGCTTATTTTTGGAAAATTGTTCATATAAATACATTAAAACTTAAAGTAACTTGATCCTATTCCTAATATAAATTAAATCTACGCCTATACCTATCTTATAGCTAATCTTAATACAAGCTATGTAAAGTTTACGAGTGGGTAAATATACAAGTTGTATTTCGGCTGTTAAATTCGATTGTGTATACGCAGGCCGCCTATTCTCCGTCGGATCCTTTCCAGTAGGTTCTTGAGAGGATAGACGCTCCGCCCATTCCGACCTTATGAGTCCTCTGTTAGATTCCGTCCTATGGTGGTTAGCTGTTTTAATGTTTGCCAGGCTTGGCCCGGTTATTTGTGTTTACATTTTTATTTTTACATACACGCAATTTACGTCTCCTTTTTGTTTTTTTTTTTGTTTTTAGGTGTCAGCCCCGGTATGTGTTAGGTTGTGAGGTCAGATAAAGCCGGGGTTTACTGGGTGCATCGGGGTTATAGGAATCTGGGCGGTGTTTATCGAGGAATAGGGGCCACTTGTAGTGGGAGAGTCAAAAAGTGCGCGAATAGCTTCAAGAGGGTGGTTTCGCCATTTTTCTAGGCGGTTTTTGCTTGTTATTGACACGTAATGTAAAATTCGTATAATTCCTGTTTCGTTATAGAGTATTGAGTTCCTAAAATGTTTTTTATTGGGGCGTCGGTATTAAGAGAGGCATTTTCAGAGGATTTTCCTCTCAAAGATTTGGATTTCTTCGGCTACCGTTGGCAAGATTGTTAGCCAAGCTGGGAATGAGTAGGTGATGATTGGGCTTATGAGTGTTTTGTAAATTAGTGCTTTCACTTTGTGGCATACAGCTTTCGAGGACAGTAGAGAGGACGTAAGTGCAGCCGCCGCTTTGGCTTTATTGAGCATTTTTCTAGCGTGTATTTTTGACTTGAATCTGTTGTTGAAGTGAATTCCCAGGTACTTTATGTTTTCTTTGAGGGGAATGAATTCATCTCCGATTTGTATTCGAACATGCCTGCTCTGAAACACTGCGAGACGGTGTCCCTTACCGCCGGCATTTCGAAAGCATATCAGCTCTGATTTATTGGCGTTTATTTCAAGCCCCCAGTTCTTTAGGTATGAATCTAGGTCGCTGACTGCACTCTGTAGCTGGGTCTGAGCTTGGGCTGGAAGGCTATTGGTAGCAGTGAAGAGGATGTCGTCTGCATACATGAATACATTTGTACTCGTGCAGTTTGGTCTAGGAATATCATAAAGGAAGAAATTAAATAGGGAAGGACCGAGAATAGAACCTTAGGGGACTCCAGAGTGGAAAGGGATGGGGGATGGATTGAGGTTCCCTATTTTTACCTGAGCTGTTCTGTTCGATAGGAAGCTGTATAGGATTCTGAGGATTGCGACCGGGCAGGAGGCTATTTTCAGTTTGAGCTTGAGGCCATTGATGCATACTGAGTCAAACGCCTTTTTCAGGTCTAGGGCACATGTTAGGGTACACTTTTTTTGCCGTAGGTTGTTGGTGACTTTGTTGTGCAGTAGCATTATGGCATGCTCAGTGGAGCGTTTGCGTTCAGATCCAAACTAAAAACTTGGGATCAGGGGGGAGGCGAAGTCAGTGAAACTGCGTACGATTATCTTTTCCAGGATTTTCCCCATGTTTGGAAGCAGGGATATGGGCCGGAAGTTGTTAATGCTTCCTTCGCAGTTTGGTTTTGGGATGGGGATGAGTCTGCTGGTTTTCCATGATTGGGGAAAGTAGCCGTTATTTATACAATTATTGTAAATTATTGTCAGGTGCGTGGAGATGGTTTTCCTACATTTTTTGAGAACTCCATTTGGGATGCCTTCAGGGCCGTGAGACAGCTTGCTATTTAAAGCACTAAGGATATCCTCAACTTCCTGTTTCGAGGTGAAGAACTGTCCAAAAACTAGATGTCTTGGAGAAGATGCTTTATTGGAGTTCGAGAATATGGTTAAATAAGAGCCTTCATATCCTACAGTTGTAAGCTGAACTTCCTCGTTGGCTTTCGTATTTAATGCTGTATTAGGTGACTCACGGCGGCGGCATAGATGTTTGAAGTATGCAGTTATTTTGGCTGAAGAAGTGGCTAAGACTTCGTTCCCTTGCCTTATAGGGTCTTTCTCAACGTTGTATTTGGCGTTCTTGCTACCAGTGAGTCTCAAAGATTTGGATTTCTTCGGCTACCGTTGGCAAGATTGTTAGCCAAGCTGGGAATGAGTAGGTGATGATTGGGCTTATGAGTGTTTTGTAAATTAGTGCTTTCACTTTGTGGCATACAGCTTTCGAGGACAGTAGAGAGGACGTAAGTGCAGCCGCCGCTTTGGCTTTATTGAGCATTTTTCTAGCGTGTATGTTTGACTTGAATCTGTTGTTGAAGTGAATTCCCAGGTACTTTATGTTTTCTTTGAGGGGAATGAATTCATCTCCGATTTGTATTCGAACATGCCTGCTCTGAAACACTGCGAGACGGTGTCCCTTACCGCTGGCATTTCGAAAGCATATCAGCTCTGATTTATTGGCGTTTATTTCAAGCCCCCAGTTCTTTAGGTATGAATCTAGGTCGCTGACTGCACTCTGTAGCTGGGTCTGAGCTTGGGCTGGAAGGCTATTGGTAGCAGTGAAGAGGATGTCGTCTGCATACATGAATACATTTGTACTCGTGCAGTTTGGTCTAGGAATATCATAAAGGAAGAAATTAAATAGGGAAGGACCGAGAATAGAACCTTAGGGGACTCCAGAGTGGATAGGGATGGGGGATGGATTGAGGTTCCCTATTTTTATTTGAGCTGTTCTGTTCGATAGGAAGCTGTATAGGATTCTGAGGATTGCGACCGGGCAGGAGGCTATTTTCAGTTTGAGCTTGAGGCCATTGATGCATACTGAGTCAAACGCCTTTTTCAGGTCTAGGGCACATGTTAGGGTACACTTTTTTTGCCGTAGGTTGTTGGTGACTTTGTTGTGCAGTAGCATTATGGCATGCTCAGTGGAGCGTTTGCGTTCAAATCCAAACTAAAAACTTGGGATCAGGGGGGAGGTGAAGTCAGTGAAACTGCGTAGGATTATCTTTTCCAGGATCTTCCCCATGTTTGGAAGCAGGGATATGGGCCGGAAGTTGTTAATGCTTCCTTCGCAGTTTGGTTTTGGGATGGGGATGAGTCTGCTGGTTTTCCATGATTGGGAAAAGTGGCCGTTATTTATACAATTATTGTAAATTATTGTCAGGTGCGAGGAGATGGTTTTCCTACATTTCCGTTTGGGATGCCTTCAGGGCCGTGAGACAGCTTGCTATTTAAAGCACTAAGGATATCCTCAACTTCCTGTTTCGAGGTGAAGAACTGTCCAAAAACTAGATGTCTTGGAGAAGATGCTTTATTGGAGTTCGAGAATATGGTTAAATAAGAGCCTTCATATCCTACAGTTGTAAGCTGAACTTCCTCGTTGGCTTTCGTATTTAATGCTGTATTAGGTGACTCACGGCGGCGGTATAGATGTTTGAAGTATCCCTCACATGCAGTTATTTTGGCTGAAGAAGTGGCTAAGACTTCGTTCCCTTGCCTTATAGGGTCTTTCTCAATGTTGTATTTGGCGTTCTTGCTACCAGTGAGTTGGTCAATTTCTTTGAACACGTTTGACGATGGTCTTAGTGATTTTAACCTGTGCTTGTAGGAATTATTTACGTCGTGTCTGATGCGTTTGGGGATTTCGCTGGAAATTGCTGTAGTTTGTATTTTGAGTTCCAAGTACTCCTCGTTTGTTCGGTTATAGCTTCTATGGAAAATGCGCTTTAGGCGTTGGAGCATATGTTTCCTAGTTTTGATTAGGTGGAGGGTCTCCTGAGTCAGACACCTATATAGCGGGTTGCGGGGTTTCTGGAAAGGAGCATGTAGTTTGTTGTTTTGGCTGATATTTCCGCATCTATTTGGTTGTTCGAGAGAGTCTCGTGATCTGATGGTAGTTTCGGGAGTAGATCATTGAGGTCTTTTCGGAAGTTTAGCCAATCTATTGAGCTGTATGGTCTGTAGTGTGGGGGACATATAGGGACTGGTATATGGGCTTTGGGGGTTATGTTTAGGCAAAGGCCGTGGTGGTCGGATAGTGAAGCAAACGTGGAGCATGTGAACGGGTTTGTGGGGTCGGAGAGGTCGGATGAAATTAAGAAATTGTCCAAGTATGAACTTCCTCTTGGGAATGTTGGGACGCCTGCGTTTACGACGGACGCTATGAGGAAGCCTTCCATGTTAAGCCATTCAAAGAGACATTTTCCGTTCATGTTATGAGTCGAGTCGCCCCAGTGCCCGTGTATGGCGTTAAGATCTTCTCCAAGTAGGAATGACTCGTATGGTGCGGCTGTTGCAAGGATTCGATTGAGCGTGGATGTAGTTAGGATACCTAGGTTGCACGGGAAGTATAAGGATCCTATGAGGATTTAAGCGAGGGACCCGTTGGGGCGCTTAGTGCAAAGGGTTGCTAGCGTGCATGAGGAATTATTTTCCTCGAAGGGGATTTGTTGGACGTCTAAGTCATCTCGATAGATTATGGCCGTTCCTCTTCCAGTATCGTTACGCAGCACATTGTAGCTATCAACACGCACTTTGTGGTAGGGTTTAAGGACTGTCTCGCTCAGTAGGAGGATGCCAGGTTGGGATGATTTTAGTAAATCCGCGATGAAGAGTCACTTGTCATGAGATATAAGGAAATTTATATTAAGTGAGAGGATTCTGAGCCTATTTACCACCATAAAGAATGAAGTAGAAGCTTAGTAAAGCCATTGGCTTGTCTTGGTCGGAAGTGGAGTCAAATGTTGGGAGAAAAGATCGAATTTTGGAAAGGAGTTCAGTTGCAGACATTCCAAGCCATTCATGGATAATTCGCTGCAGGCGTTTGACGGGGTTAAGTGTCGGTGGAAACGGCGGAGAGATAGTGGTTCCATTTCTGGAGATTTCGGAGTAAGGCGAGGTTGGCAATAGTGGAGGGAAATGTTATGAAGTGATGGAAATGGGGGAGCTACACTGGTAGCTGGGATGTTGGGAGTGCACGGTTAGGGGAGGTGCTCGTTTAGTTTTTGTTTCCATAGCTCTTTCAATCAAGCGTTTTCTTTCCGGGCATCCGGAGAAGTTGGCAGGGTGACCGTGTGTTTTGCACATTGTGCAAAACGGGGCTGTTACGGGTTTTTCCATGGCTTTTCGCGGACATTCTTGTGGGATATGCTCGTCTCCACATGCTACACAGCGAAGATTAAGTCCACAATTGGTGGAAACGTGACCAAATCTCTGGCATCGGTAGCACTGGACTATGTCGCTCCTTTTGGGGCGCTCCCAGACGGCACGTTGGTGCAGAATGTAGCGTAGTTTTATTAAGGAGTTTTTATCGTCTTCTGAGGTCACAGTGATCCTAAATAGATCAAGCTCAATCTTATTCTCTCTCGACCACGCTGTGGTAAGCGGAGTGACAGATTCAACTCTTAAATCAGGAAGCTGGCTTTTGATATCCTCTCGGATTGCATCAGCTCCAAAATCCGACCCTATGCCCCTAAGTATGACAACACACTTTTTCCTTTCCTTTGGGGTAAGGGAATATCCCACCGCCGAGTTTTTTTTTAACGAGGTTGAGGATGTACTCATGAGCTTCTAGCCTATCTACTATTACCTTGAGTCTTGAGTTTAAAAGCCTGGTAATTCGGTAACCAAGGCGGGTCCCGTCTGCTGGGGTATACCGGTCTAAAACCTCTTTTAGCACCGTCGTTTTTACTTGCTCCACAAAAATTGGTGGTTACCAAGTCTTTTTGGTTCTAGAGTTGTCTACTTTGGCGGAATTTTCTGTGTTCTGATTATTTAGAACGCTAAAAGGGTTTATATTGGGTGTAGGAGCATTGGATGTGGGTACCAGGGCTTTACGCTTTTTAACTAATTTTCCTTTGGCTAACTAAAAATCATTCACCTTAGAGTTAATTAGGTTGGCATCTTCGATGAAGTTTGAAGGTTTTGTTTGCACGTCTTCGGACTCCATAAATTCCGGTGGTAATTCCTTGCGGGCCGCTTTAGTCCTCGGTTGATCCGCCATAGTATCGTCCTGTGTGTTAAGCGTTGTCCGTTTTTTGGATGTTGCGATGAGGTCCACAGTTGCTGTGTTGGGCGCTTGCCCGAAACGTACGTTCACTTCTCGTGCCTCTTGCACGTTTTGGTGTCTAATGTCTCGGTTGATATTCCGGCTATCGTTGGCTCGACTTAAATTCAAAATGGAGGTAAAATCGAGAATTTTCCCAAAGATTTTTTTACTATAATCGCTTCGCACGCGTGTTGCCAGCTCAAGAGTTCAAACATCAGTCCGAGAGTTCAAACGTCAGTCTTAATTTTAGATTTAACTTGAAGCTTATGCTTATTTTCTGTCGCCCGTCGTGGTGTAGTAGGTAGGAGGCTAGCCGCGAATGCGACAGGTGCTAGGTTCGAACCCTGGTGTAACGAGTTTTCGATGTCAGTATCTGTTGGCGGACTTCCAGCCCACTCAGCTGTGATGGGTACTGAGTAAAATTAAGTAATAATCACACGATCAAGCGTGATGCCTGCCACATAACCTTCCAAGTACCGTTATAGTCATAAAATGAGATGCTCGACCTCGTCTCAACGCCCACGTTCAATTTTGACTGTAGCGCGATTATTATTATTATTATTATTATTATTATTATTATTATTATTATTATTATTATTATTATTATTATTATTATTATTATTATTATTTAATATGCTTATTTTCTAGAGATGAGTTTCTTCTGTTTATTTTTTATGTTCAAGTGTTTATTAAATGTAACATTCTTTCACTAGCTAGAGGAGCGTTATTCTCTTACTCTGTAAAGTCATGTTTTCAATAACTTTATTATTTTGCTTACAAATAAAAGCTTAGCACAAAATTATTTGTAGTTGGTATAATCCGTCATATGATTTTGCATTAAGGATACTTCTAACGGATGGCAGAACTATTATCTCGCTCTGAAAAAGCTCTCAATACAAATTTGTCTCCAAAAAAGGGTGGCGGTAAGTCCCCAATATTCCCCAGGCCTCAAAAACTCACGCTACGCAACTGTTCCGGACTCTAAATTCACAAAATACTATCACACAGTACGTGAAAATTGGAATTGCTGAACCTGCAACAAAATTCAACAAGAATCTAGAAGCGCCCACAAATGAAAATGCGAGAACAAAATTATTTATATGTGGCATGTTCATTAGAATCAGTTCAGAAACTTTTTCTGACACTTTAATCTGTTAGATATGAACACTTTGAATTCGTTCTAGATTAATGAAATAAAAATTAAAATTCCCTTATTGACCACAAATATTGATTTAGAATAAAAAACCAAGAATTTGATGGTAAGAAAACGATTTTTTATTCTAAAACACATACGAATGCATTTCGGACGGTATTGCCGACCATCTTCAGCGCCATGCGCGAGACTTCTAATGAAACTACTGAATAAAAAATTGAAGTGCATTAGCAATTAACGGCTTATTGATTCTATATAATTTTGTCGGATTAAATTAAAATGAAAAATTCTGTTATCAGAATATCGTCAATATAAAATTACTGTACTATTATGTGTTAACCACATATAATATATAATAATCTATGCAAAATAAAAGTAACCGTTAATACATTATTTAGCCAATTGAAATAAACTTGAATTTATTGGGCTATCATCGATATTAACTAGATTATCCGTTATATGCATAAATAACGATTCATAAGCGTCGAGTTTTCGCGGATTAGCTACTGTTTTTAGCAATTTAAAATTATTTATAAGCGATCCCGTGTAGTGTCTTGCTGTGTTGTTTAAATCGAACGCAGATGCAGCAATCCCTTTGTTAATGGCTTTGTTTTTGATGTATCGTTCATGTTCCTTCAGGCGAACTTCAACAGCACGCTTGGTTTGTCCAATATATTTTTTAACACATTCTGTGCAATTAACTTGGTAGATTCTGCTTTTTTGTTTTGGCGAAAAAGGATCTTTCGTAGAACCAAGTAATGAGCAAAGCTTGCGGGTGTTGTTATGCACAATCTTCAGATTCGCTTTGCTGAATTCCTTTTTAAGAGGGTTTGAAATCATAGGGACATAAGCCAAGGTTACACGCGATTCGTTATTGTTTGCTGTACTGTTTTGGTTGAAAAGGGTTGAAGCTCTTTCTCTTTTCATTTTTTGCATGTATTTGGCAATCAACTTGTCCATTAGCGCTTTATCGTATCCGTTAATTTTAGCTAAATGTACGATATGCTCATATTCGTGCCTATAGTCTGC
This sequence comes from Odontomyia ornata, assembly GCA_963969285.1. Taxonomy (NCBI): domain Eukaryota; kingdom Metazoa; phylum Arthropoda; class Insecta; order Diptera; family Stratiomyidae; genus Odontomyia; species Odontomyia ornata. Next base: position 382,633,839 of record OZ017739.1, on the reverse strand, counting down.
CAGTGATAAGGGCAATCGACACATACGATATATCATCTTGTTCTGATGTGAACAAAATGAATCTTTGGTGATATATCTATCTGTTGTTGTCGATTTTCTATGTATCGAAAATTTAATTTTTCGGCCGTCACGCGTAATATTAAGATCCAGAAAGGGCAGCGTTTGTTCTTCATTTTCTGGCTCGATGGTAAACTTTATGGTTGGGTGACGACTATTGAGCAAATCTAAGAGATGATTTACTCTTGATTCCTTAACAACGGCGAAGACATCATCTACATAACGCCACCAAATCCTTGGTAAGATGCCTTCAGATTTCATTTCTTTTTCTAATCTGGACATGAAGGCTTCGGCTATGAATGGTGACAAACTGTTCCCCGTACTACATTCAAAGTCACTCGAATAATATTTCCCTCTAAATTCAAAGCAATTATATTTCATATATGCCTCGATGCAGCGTATGTATGCGTCCATATGTTCGGCTCTTATCGCTTCGATGGCTAAAGGAACCGGGACGCTGGGGAAAAGAGCTGTGACGTCAAAAGAAACTAGCCGCTCATCTTCCTCGATATCTACGTCTCTCACCCTGTCAACAAAATCGTAAGAGTTCTTAACGGAGAACCCTTCAAGGTTGCTAAATTGTTTCATTTCATTGACTATCCATTTTGTCAATTTAGAGAAGGGTGAGTTGACACAAGAAACGATTTTCCTCATTTTATCTCCTGTCTTATGGATCTTCGGGAGGCCATACATCAATGGAACTTGTGGATTAGGTACTCGTAAATGATGTTTATTTACGTTTAAAACAGAGTGTAAGGTATCTATGATGGACTTAGCATCTTTCACCATTTTATTGGGAGGACAAGAACAGACCGTAAATTTATCCTCAGATATTGACTTCATCATGCGTTCATCATAGTCCTTTTTGTTAATTATGACCACCTTGTTTCCTTTGTCGGATTTCATATAGAATACATCGCGTTGTTTTAGTGATTTCAAGGCGCGATTCCATTTAATCGTTTTTGTGTCTGGTTTGTTGTTAGCAGCATCTTGTTTAGCTTCACCGATGACGCGCGTTGCTTTTTCTCTAATTTTATTTTTGATGTCTATTGGTTTGTACTGGATTGCAGATTCAATATCTGCAATAATGTCGATTACAGGTGGTGATAAAGGCTTGACTGAGAAATTGAGGCCACGATTTAACAATTCCAGTTCATCTTCTTGTAATGTCTCCTGAGATAACAACAGATAGATATATCACCAAAGATTCATTTTGTTCACATCAGAACAAGATCGCAGCGTTTAGATCGATGATACATCGTATGTGTCGATTGCCCTTATCACTGGCAGACTATAGGCACGAATATGAGCATATCGTACATTTAGCTAAAATTAATGGATACGTTAAAGCGCTAATGGACAAGTTGATTGCCAAATACATGCAAAAAATGAAAAGAGAAAGAGCTTCAACCCTTTTCAACCAAAACAGTACAGCAAACAATAACGAATCGCGTGTAACCTTGGCTTATGTCCCTATGATTTCAAACCCTCTTAAAAAGGAATTCAGCAAAGCGAATCTGAAGATTGTGCATAACACCACCCGCAAGCGTTGCTCATTACTTGGTTCTACGAAAGATCCTTTTTCGCCCAAAACAAAAAAGCAGAATCTACCAAGTTAATTGCACAGAATGTGTTAAAAAATATATTGGACAAACCAAGCGTGCTGTTGAAGTTCGCCTGAAGGAACATGAACGATACATCAAAAATAAAGCCATTAACAAAGGGATTGCTGCACATGCATTCGATTTAAACAACACAGGAAGACACTACACGGTATCGCTTATAAATAATTTTAAGTTGCTAAAAACAGTAGCTAATCCACGAAAACCCGACGCTTATGAATCGTTATTTATGCATATAACGGATAATCTAGTTAATATCGATGATAGCCCAATAAATTCAAGTTTATTTCAATTGGCTAAATAATGTGTTAACGGTTACTTTTATTTTGCATAGATTATTATATATTATATGTGGTTAACACATAACAGTACAGTAACTTTATATTGACGATATTCTGATAACAGAATTTTTCATTTTTATTTAATGCGACTAAATTATATAGAATCAATAAGCCGTTAATTGCTAATGTACTTCAATTTTTTATTCAGTAGTTTCATTAGAAGTTTCGCGCATAGCGCTGGAGATGGTCGGCAATATCGTCCGAAATGCATTCGTATGTGTTTTAGAATAAAAAATCGTTTTCTTACCATCAAACTCTTGGTTTTTTTATTCTAAATCAATATTTGTGGTCAATAAGGGAATTTTAATTTTTATTTCATTAATCATTAGAATCAGTTGTACTGTATTTGTTGACTCAAACACGATGGGGAACCTCCGCCCGATCGCGATAAATAAATTTTATGGCTAAAATTGAAAGTACATTTTTAACTTATTTTATTATAGCAAACTAAATAATTGTTGTTGACGCTGAAGATGACAAAGGAGTTGAATCGCGTCTATTCACTCAAAAAAAAATAATAATTTGTGATGTTTTCATATGCAATAAGTATTTTTTGTAGGTTTAACTCAATGTCACAGTAATGTCACACCCCCTAAAATGTTCAATAAATAAACAAAAATACTAATTTTTGTTAAATACATACCTTTTTTTCAATACAAATCCCTTTTCATAATAATTCAAAGCTTTAATCAACTTGGGCTACGAAGGGTTCAAATTGCAAATCACTAATTTCATACTGTTGCCCCGCTTTCAATTAGAACCCAAAAAGCCTTTAAACTTCATATCGTATCACAATTCTTCAAAAAGAACATACAAGAATAATTACTAGTTAGTTTACCATTCCATATGCTGTGTTCTGCTTACAAGCAATATGAGATGTTGCTAAACCCGCTCATCAAAACTTTATTATCTTCTTCCGGAATGCAAGGAAATACTTGCCGATGAAAAAACAAAACTAACCATCCAAGACCGGAACAATATCCGAAAGGATATCTTTTACAACAAACTTCTTACGTTACAACAATAATCGCTAATAATCCCCGCACTTAATCTCTTCCCTCTCAATCGCAACCAAAACATCCTTCGCAAGTCATAAACGGCTTCCATTCATACATAAAAACAATCCCGAAACCCTTTTACCATTTGTTGCGCCAGTCGACAAGCCGAAATGGCGCAAGGCTAATTTCCAAGACCTCAAAAATCGCTTGCCTTCAATTTACAAGCAAAACCTTTTGCCTTGCCATTGCTTCTGAAGCCTACTTAAGCTTCTAAGCCGACATCAAACACATGTCCTTCGGTCGATTTTTTTCGCTCCTCTCTACCATTGAAATTATTCCCGTCTGATTGTTGTGGATCCTTTTTGGACCTTCGATAATTGTGCGTTCAAGTGCGGCGGTGGAGTGATGAGTGCGTGCAACTGAAATTGCCCTGGAATATTTCAACGAGATCCTCGAGAAAATTTTTCTTCAGGATCAGACTTTCAAGTGGATGAAAGGAAAGGGCAAGTTCTTGTTTGCTGGTCTGATGGAATTCGGCGGGAGAGTCAGATTGTTGTCCCTGTGCGTGGAATTGGAAATGTTAATGAAAATGTAAACAAGAATTGACGTAGGCGGCAAATATACTAACGACATGGTCCACAGTTGATTTTTAATGGTGAGAATCTGAGCAAACATTAAATAACTCTTCAAGTGACCTGGCCAACATCTCACGTGTTTACCTTTAGTCGCTAAGATTTACGAGTTGAAGTAAATTCTGTAACAGCTAAACGAGAGTTATGGAGAAAATTTTTGGATTTATTATAAATAATGGTTACGTGACAAAAAAAGAACGAAGGGGACCAGCATACATAAAATGAGGTTTTTTGAACTTTTTTCAAATGATTTTCTAATGCAGTATTTAATTTATAGTAGACACGTCTCAAGAAAGTTCACTTTCCGCAAATAATGTTTGCTCCCGTGATCGCTTTACTGTTGAATTTGAATGCCTCTATGCACACATTTCTGATTTACAGGCAATTTGAAATAAATCGCCTATTTGAATTATATTTTTTAATGAAATAAAATGGCAAAAACATTCTTTTTCATAAATTTGTCGTTATTAAAATAAAATCAACATTCCTGCTGCTAAAGAGATAAGGTGGTCGCCCCGTCGAAACTGCTTAGGTTTGTTGCTTTACGAGGAGGGGACCCCTTGTTTCCCCAACCCATAACTTCCATGATTCCTCATCCCAAACCCCACAATTAAATGGTAGTAAATGCTCTCGGGGTCGCACATTGGGTTTACTGGTTCTCCAACAATGGGACATTAAATGCCGAAAAATGCCAATAACTGTAAATACATCTACAGCTCTGCTACTAAATCCTACTCACACCTCCTTTGTGGGGGCGCCAGAGGGTGAAGGCGAATCTTCCGCGCCTGATAACGGAATCGACGTAAAAACCATGCCACCGGAATGGAGGTTGGGCGACGAGCTAACCCCTGGTCCCAAGAAAACCTTAAAATGTTTCGAAACCTGCAGATAGGCCTCGGAATAGATTGGACTCACGGCAACGACCTCGCAAACGAAAAAAGGACTATGGCATTTTATCCATGAATGTCAGATCACTCAATTACTCTGGCGCTGTTAAGGACTTTTTACAAAAGGCCAGTCAATATGAATTAAAAATACTGGCAATCCAGGAAACGAATTGAACTGGAAACGACATTCAAGACACTAGATCGCGCACAATGTTCAAAAGTGGGAAGCCTACTGGAAAAAGAGAATTTAGAGTGGCCTTCATTGTGGTTAGGGAGTTCAAATCGCACGTTATTGATTTTAACGCAGTCAATGAGCCGTTGTACGCGATGCGTATAATAGCGAAATTGTTCAAAATCTAGCTGATTAATGTTCATGCCCCGACCGAAGAAAAGGACGAAGAGACGAAGCAAATGTTCTACAATCACCGGAAAAGACTAGTCGACTCATTGTCTACAAATGACACAAAAATAATTCCGGGTGATTTCAACACTAAGGTTGGCAATGAGCTATCTCATCGGGGAACAACTGGAGGATATAACCTCCACGATGAAACAAATATCAACGGCCAGCGCCTGATTGACTTTCCATGTAGCAAAAATCTAGGCAACACACAAAACCAGATTGATCATTTTCTTATCAAACAACGTTGGGCCTCGAGCATACTTGACGTCCGTATATACCGAGAATTCAATTGTAACTCAGATCATTACTTAACCCAATTAACCTATCGATGCCGTATGTCAAAGGCATATTCGGCGAAGACCGGTCCACTACAAAAAATTGACATTGAAAGGCTCTAAACGGCGTCTGTGGCCAAAAATTTCACGGAGATCCTCGACAACCAGCTGGCTCCCATCTTATCAGATGCATCGTCAATGACGAGCAACAAGCTCTGGATGGAAGTGAAAGCGGCTATTAAGACCGTGGTAGAACAGACCATCAGACATCAAGCCCGGGCGCAAGAGGAATGGTTGGTTTGATGAGAGTACCAGAATGATTTAGATAAAAAGAATCAGGCGTACAAAGAGTACGTAGGTAGGAAAACCAGGACGAAGGGTGAACACTATGAAAATCTCAGAAAAGTAGCGAATAAGATAATTAGGATTTAGAAAAAAAAAAATACTATGACGACCAATTGAGAAGTATACATGTAAGTTTAACGAGCAACAGCACAAGACAAGCTTACAAAGTGGTGAAAAGCCTGAAACGCCGCTATCAGCCCAAAACCACGCTCTGTCGTGATGATATCGGTAATATCATCACTGATGAAACCAACATTAAGGCATCATAAAACTTAGCTGAATTCACTGAATATATCGCAAAAGCTCTATACAAACAGTACCAAGTGGATGCCATCTTTACTGACTTCTCCAAAGCTTTTGATTGTGTGAGCCATTGTATTCTTTGCCAAAAGCTAGCCATGCTTGGTATCTCCGGTTTCCTACTCGCCTGGATCTCGTCATATCTTTCCAATCGTTCGTGCCGTGTTGTTCTTAATGGAACAGCTTCCTCTCCTTTTTCCCCATCTTCCGGTGTCCCTCAAGGGTCAATCCTCGGGCCTCTCCTTTTCCTACTGTTTATTAATGACCTTCCCTCTGTAATATTCTCGCCCTGCCTCCTATATGCTGATGATTTCAAAGTGTTTCGTCAGTTTCTCCAAAAGGACCTACTTAATCTGTGTAGCTGGTGTTTGTCAAATTCCCTATGTTTAAATGTTTCAAAATGTTTTAAGATGAGTTTTACTCTCAAAACAGTTACTTTAACGTACAACTACTCCCTTTGTGATGTTATTCTCTCTTCAGTGGACTCATGCAAAGACCTTGGTGTAATTTTTGATACCGAGCCCAAATTCGATATCCATATCCTTAGTATAACTGCCAGACATCGAAGACTTCCGAATTTATTCTGCGACAGCTCCATAAATTTGGAAGCATTCCTACCGCTGTTTGTTTATTCGCCTGCCTTGTTTGCCCACTTCTTGAGTACTGAACAGTGGTGTGGTCTCCTCGACAACAGTATTTAGTGACCTCACTAGAAACTGTTCAGCGAAAATTCACCAGGGTTTTGTTCTATAAATTTAATTTGCCGTATGAATCCTATGATCGTCGGTTGTCTATACTTCGTCTTTCTTCTTTGTCGTCACGTAGAAAATTTTTAGATCAATGTTTCCTATACAAACTGTACCACCATCATATTGCATCCGCTCTTAGCGACGATTTGCACTTCAGGCAGATTGCACGTACTACCCGTTCTAGTAGTCTTCTTGAGGTTCCGTATGCTCGGACAGAACTATATTTTCACTCATTAATGCCGCGAATCATCAAGAAACAAAATGAGCTCGAGCTTGGATCTTTTTCCTCATCTTACTTTGATTTCCAAAATAGATTACGAACTTTGGTAATTACGAATTCCATTTAATTAATAATAATACTATATGTAACTTTTAAATTTTAAATTATTATATTCTATTTTCATATTGTTTCTTTGCAAGGAATAACATTTCCACTCAATTTTGCACTTACTTTCTTCAAATTTATTAAGTCATTAAGTCTATTTTGTAATTGGACTTCTTAGTCTGTGAAATGGATCAATAAATAAATAAATAAATAAATCATAATTCAAGAACCTCCTTAATCTTCCGCATACCTCCAGAACACTGAAGCCTAGACTCTGGATGAAGTTTTTTCCATCATCAAAGCCTAAAAGAATAATAAAACGCCGGGCATCGATGAGATTTCAGTGGAGCTCATCAAATATGGTGGCAGCAGTGTTCATAAAGCTATTAACAAAGTCATCCAACACATTTGGCAGCAAGAACATATGCCGAAAGAGTGGAGCCAATCAACTATATTCCCTATCCACAAAAAAGGTGACAAGCTTCAGTGCGAACATTATAGAGGTGAATCACTACTTTGTATGGCGTACAAAATATTTTCTAAAATCTTAAAAGAGAAAATCGGATGATACGCCAACAATATTACTGGGGAGTATCAAGGTGGTTTTAGAATATAATGAACATCGAGAATTTGATGGTCACTGCTGCAATCGTTACCGAAGTGACCAATGCAAGGGTCATAAATCCCGACATAATAAAGAACCATCTTGAAGCCAACAAGGAGATTACGGCAGGAAAAGAAACGACTGACCAGGCAAATAAAGCGACGTTGTGTGATTGCATCACCAACGTCGTGGCGGAAGTACTGTATTCGGAAATGGAAAGCGACAACCTCTCCCAAGGATGGTCACAAAGTACAATTGCCGCCCAGCGACATGAAGAAGAAAGGCTATTCCGAAAATCGGGAGATGTTTTGAAAAGAATACAATCTGTATACGACTCCCCAAAAATCAGCAAAGCAGTAAAGATTGGGCTCCTTGAACTAGAGGAGCTCCTAGACCACATAGGGTATTATCAAAGGAGCTGTTTAAAGACCGAAAACGAGCAAAGGTCAAAGAAGCACTTAGGGCGAAATCTAAAGGTCACATGTAGATAACTCCACCATTAAAAATCAATAAAAGAATGGTGCCTAGCCCAATTGAAAGAGGTCGGGATAAAAGAAGGAAGGAAGAGGCACTTGATGGGCGTGGAGCACCAGACCACGGATTCCAGACAGTGCTAACGTAAGGAGCGAAGAAAGCTGCAAGGAAACTCCTTCAAAAAAAGCCAGAAAGTAAAGTTCGCACGGATGCCCAATCAGAAAAAAGACCTGATGCAAAGCAGGAGAGAAAGAAGCCCCGACAAAGACCCCGGCAGCAGGCACTGCTCCTATAACCCCAAGATGGCCGATCCTACACGGAGGTGCTGCGGGACATCAGGGGAAATGTAAGGCCCGAAGACATCAACACTACCATTAAAGCAGCACGACCAACGCAGTCGGGCCACATACTGGTCGAATTCGGAGCAGAGGCCGACAATAAAGAAGCATTCTGTGACACAGTTAAAAAAAAGTCCTCGGCAAAAGCGCAACTATAGCCTCACTCGGGCCAATGGCAACGATCGAAATAAGAGACATTGGCTGCGTCACGGATCTGGCCGAGGTAGAAGAGGCCATCAAACGGGAGTTTCCTAGCGTGGGAAGGATCGAAGCGAGACTGATATCAAAAACGCATGGCCATAGTTGACTTGACCGAATAGGACGCCGAACAATTTCTGAACAAGGGCAAAGTACGAATGGGGTGGCTTGCCTGTAGGATCTGACGAAGAGCAACGCCTCTTCAATGTTTCAAATGCCTTGGCTATGGTCACACCACACAAGTATGCAAAGGACCCGATAGGAGTTCCCTATGGGAAAATGCCGGGTTTTCGAGGAAGCCCTAGCCAAGCCTAAATCAGAACTTTGATGACCCGCATCCTGCAGCTAAACCTACACCGCAGTTCAACCGCCCAAAATCTGCTTGAGTAGTTTGCTTGGGACATGAAAGCCAACTTCTTGCTGGTGAGTGAGCAACACCATGATAAAAGTCCTGCATTATAATATCCTGACGAAACTGGTACTGCCACCATCTAGGCTCGGAACAGTGATTTCCAAACGGAGAGTTGTCGACGGGGAGATGGTTTTGTGAGGGTTCGGTGCTCAGGGATCACCTTCTTTAGTTTGTACCTGACGCCGAACGAATCGATATCATCTTTCCATGCCAAGGCTAATGCTTTGGAGGGCACTGACTCGAACGCAGAGGGCAACGTGCTTGTTGAGGGAGACTTCAACGCTAAAGCAATCGAATGGGGCATGCCTCAACGGATCCGCGCGGAAAACCAATCCTGGAAATGGCGGCCAGGATGGCCCTCGTCGTACTAAGCACCGGAAATAAGCCGACTTTCCACCATATTGGCTGTGAAGGAACCATACCTGACGTGACATTCTCCTCAGAGTGCTTAGTACGGAGGATACACAATTAGAAAGTATTAGAGGACTACTCAGCCAGTGATTATCAGTGCATTCTGCTTGAGATCAGTGATGTTGTCTCCAAGCGTCCATGCTTTTGGCTTTCTACAACTGGATGGAACATCGGAAGGATAGGCGTCGAGAGGTTGGTCGAGGTTTTCACAGCAGGTGAGCCGCTGCAGGGAGCTTCGGAGGGGACGGAAGAATTGGCAGCTCAAGACATGGTGAACTCAACTATGAGCATCATTACGACTGCTTGCTGAACTTGTATGCCCTGTCATAAAACCCGGCACGGTAAGTCCCCAGTTTACTAGTGGTCAACTGAAATCGCTGAAAAACGAAAGGAGTGTCACAAGCTTCGGCGTGAGGCTCAACGGGCATGGAAACGTGACGAGGCATGCAACTGGGTGGCAGCATAAAAGCCAACCATGAAATGCCTTCGCAAATTGATTAACAATAGCAAGGCTCGCTGCTGGCAAGACCTAGTGGACAATGTGAACAAGGATCCGTGGGGCCTTGGCTACAAGCTAGTTATGCGGAAGCTTGGCGCCCCACGGAAGCCTTGCATACATAATGTGGAAAAGATGGAAAGATGGATTTTATCTGACCCAACTCTTGAGCCAGCATAGGTGTTTTCAGTCTTACCAGCACAAGATTGGTAAGTTACGGTCCCCCGATTGTCGATATTGGTCAGGAGAAGAAGACAATGCCTGCCACACATTTTTTTCGTGCATAAAGTGGGACAGGCTGCAACGGGACCTCTACAGGGAGACGGGAGAGCTCAACCCGGATAATATAGTCGCGATGATGCTCGAATCGGTTGACAATTGGAACCAGGTCGCACATTATGCTCGGGCAGTCCTAAAAGATAAAAGGGGGTGTCGGGGCTGGGGGATCGCTTTTCTGGCACTTCCTCTTTCCCTCTTCCCTCCCGCTAGAAGAGGGATCCCCCAACTTAAAGGTGCCTCACGTTGTAACAAAACGAGACCTGTCCCGAAGTAATGTGTCAAACGGTTCAAGGCTAGATTTTCAGGTTGACAGGGGAGGTGTTTAGTGGGTAGTCCAGTCACCTTCTCGCAAACGTGGGAGTCACACACTGGGCGTAAATGGCATTCATCTCCCTACCACAAAAAAAAAGTAAGTATTACTAATAAAGAAGAGATTATTCAAAATTAAATTTTACTAAAATAAAGAGCCTGTGTCTGAACATGAAATCAAATTGATGCCATTGATTTCCGAGAATAAGACAGTTCACCCGGCTCATGAGGCAAAACGAAAGAAGTAACCTATCTTAATAGATTGCTTAGAGAGGAGTTCAAGCTTCGAAGTTAAATTACTGTCAAAGTTAATGTGAAACGGTAGATTTTATTAATTTTTATTATGTTTTTTTTTTGTATTTAATAAAATTAAAACGTGTTAATATGCAAGTAATTTGTTTAAGGCCATAATTATTAAAATTTTTGTTGGTGAGATAGTGCGGGGACTCTTCCCTGCCCATCCTGTCCATGTTGACGCTGTCCATGGAGAAACAGCAGTCGAGTGTCCACTCACAGCCGTGATTGGAGGAGGCAGTTCTTTCATTGAAAGCGAGGAAGGCTCCAGGTCCAGATTGGTCCAGCTGAGGTTTTACGGCTTGTCTATCACCATTGTCCTGATTTTCTGCTCAGCACATTCAATGCTTGCCTACGGGACGGGGTTTTCCCGGTACGATGGAAGGTGGTGACGCTCATGCTGATCAGCAAGGGGAAAGGGAATTCCGAATCGCCGTCTGCATTCCACCCGTTGTGCATGCTGGACACGGCTGGGAAAGTGCTAGAGAAACTCATCAAGGGAAGACTCACTGACGCGATTCGTGCTGCGGGGACCTATCTCCTCAGTAGTACGGCTTTAGAGCAGGACGTTCTACTATCGATGCGATTGCAGAGGTGGTGAGCGCGATCCAAAAGGTAGAGGCACATAGTCGCACCAAGCGACGGATCGTCCTATTGGTGACACTCGATATCAGGAACGCCTTCAACGCCGCTAGATGGGTGGATATTTTGGATACGCTGGAAAGCTCTTTTCAAGATCCGGAATATCTAATGCGGCTTTTGAAGGACTACCTAAAAGACCGAAGCATGCTCTACGACACGACACAGGACCAACGAAGGATGGCGGTTACATCGGATGTTGCCCAGGGATCTATCCTTGGTCCAGACCTGTGGAACGTGTCTAACGACGAGCTAGTGAGACTGGAGATGCCAGATGAGTCACGCTTGATCGGCTATGCGGATGATGTTGTGGGTCTGGTCGCTGCACGCACCGTTGAACAAGCGCAACTTAGGCTAGGTATGCTAATGCGCGAAGTGAGAGACTGGATGACTGCTCGTGAGCTCAGTTTAGCACTGAAGAAAACGGAAGTGGTCATCTTGACAAAAATAAGAATCCCTAGAGTAGGGATGATCAGTATTGGATATATACAAATCGAATCGAAACCAGCGATGAAGTACCTGGGGCTACTGATCGACTCGAAGATGAGTTTCTCTGAGAAAATCAGGGCAACGGCTGAGAAGGCTGCTTCGAGAGTATCGGCTCTGAAACGACTTATGGCCAACGTAGGGGGACCCGGCCCATAAAGAAGATGCCTCCTGATGAGTGCTGTAGGTTCAGTACTACTGTAGGGTCAGTACTACTGTAGGGTCTGTACTACTGTACGAAGCAGAGGTATGGAGCGACACTCTCAGTAAGGAGGTTTCCCGAAAACGCCTGGCACATGTACAGAGAAGAGAAGCGCTGAGGATTGCCGACAGTCTCTGATTCGGTGGTGAAAGTCATTGTAGGCGTGATACCTGTCGGCCTCTTTGCTAGAGAGTGCTGCTCTATTTATCTGTGTCGAAACGAGGATGCCAGGGAGACGGTTGTCCACGAGGAGAGACAGCACTCGCTCAATGATTGGTAGCAGTCTTGGGTCAATTGCACGAAGGGAGGGTGGACTGCGCGCCTCATCCCGCATGTGAGACCGTGGCTAAATCGCAGGCATGGTGAGACTGACTTCTATCTGACCCAGCTTTTGAGCGGGCATGGGTGTTTTCAGTCTTACCTGCACAAGATTGATAAGCCACGGTCCCCTGATTGTCGGTTTAGCCCATGACAGGAGGACAATGCCTGTCACACAGTTTTTGCGAGTACAAAATGGATCAGGCTGCAAAGGGACCTCTACAGGGAGACAGGAGAGCTCACCCCGGATAATATAGTTGTGGTGATGCTCGAATCGGTTGTCAAATGAAACCAGGTGGCACATTGTGCTCGGGCAGTCCTAAAAGATAAAAGGGACTCACAGCAGCCGGGGGTATCGGGGCTAGGGGATCGCTTTTCTGGCACTTCCTCTTCCCTCTCGAAAGGGATCCCCCAGCTTGAAGGCGCTTCACGGCGTAACAAAACGAGACCTGGCCCGAAGTAATCTGTCAAACGGTTCCAGGCTAGGTTCTCAGGTTGATAGGGGAGGTGTTTAGTGGGTAGTCCAGTCACCTTCTTGCGAGCATGGGAGTCCCATACTCTGTGCATAAATGGCATTCACCTCCCTACCAAAAAAAACAATTGCCTAAAGAAGCCCAAAAAATTACTATAATATTACTTATTGAAAATTCTTTATGTGTAGCTATATAATTGAGTTGCTTTAATAATTTTTTTTGAAAAATTATTAGAGAAGAAAAATGTCAGAAGAAAATGGTTTTGACGTATGTACTGATTCTCCTCAGGCCATCATACTTATAAGATACACACCGGTGATGGCGACCGCCATGCTTAGAGATGACAGAATTTTTTTTTTAAATACCTCCATTCCCTACCACTCTCTCCATCACTCTTTCTTCGTCGCACAACGCTCGTGCGATCTGCACTCACATTACGTCGCTTCATCCTTTGTGCCACCCAGACAATGTTTAATACATCGGTATAAGGTGGCATACAATATAATGTGAACTAATCCTTTTCATGAACGTTTAGTCCAAAAATCATGATCTCATCTCAGAGATAAAAAAAAAAATCAATATAACACGACGCATTCAAAAAAAACTCTGAGTAACTTTCACTTCAGTATCTCGCCGATAGGGTCAAAAATGCCCTAAGATACTGGGCTCATAAAAGCAGATATGCAGGTCCACGCTTCGATCAGCGCTCATTAAATGCTCCCTCAGTCTTTTCTTAAATACCAAAAGTTAGTTTGCTTTCTTAACCATTTCTGGTAGATTGTTATACAATATATACGCAGAACATCATTCGTTGCATCGTTCGTGAAACGATCTGTTCTGGCAAAAGATATTACGAACTGATCTGCATTCCTCGTATTATATGGGTTGATCTGTGATACCTTAATTGATGGTGTTCGTTCTGATCCATTAGTTTTTAAATTTTTATAGATAAACTTAGTTTTCTCCATTATAATGATTTGACGAAAGGTTAATGATTTTGCTAATTGGTAAACCAAACTATTTTGAGTAAGCACCGGCAGTTTCAGAATGTTTTTATACGCTTTGGTCAGCAGCCTAGATATACTATTTAAATATTGCTTTGCTGATTGACTCCAAATAAGTACTCCATAATGTAATTTCGTCAGGACAAACGCATTTAGAACAAGTTTCTTGATGTGCATTAGAAAAGACTCATATTTTCTTAACAATCCTATTATTGGGGCTAATTGCCTCCTTAAGCTATTTATGTGAGGCAACCAGGTCATACGATAAGGCCAAAATATTTCATTTCCAGCACTCTTTGCAATTTTTCGTCGTTAATATTTAGTTCGACATCTATGTCTCCTTTGTTCTTTTGCTTAAAAACAATATATTTTGTATTTTTAGTGTTCAATACTAGTTTGCTTTCGATTAACCACTGATGGAATTTTCCTAGATCCTCGTTGATAGTGTTCTCAATGGCAATTTGCTTCGTCCTGAATAAAGTAGAACTTTGTCATCAGCGTATAATGTGTGATATTCCATCAGCCCACATGTACTTAGATTATTTGTGTATAGCAGGAACAACGTTGGGCCAAGTGTTGAGCCTTGGGGAACTCCTGTTTTCGTAGGTGCTCGATCGCTCAGGACATTGTTGATTAAAGTTCTCTGCGATCTTCCCTCAAAGTAACTCTTAAACAACTGCTTAGGACTACCCTGAATACCATACGATTCAAGTTTACGAAGCAAGAAGGCATGATCAACTGTATCAAATGCTCCACAAAAATTGCGATGACATAATCACCTCTGTCAAGTCCTAGATTGATGAAACGTCTGACAGAATGTAGGGCATCCAAAGTACTCTTGTTCTGTTGAAACCCAAACTGATGTTGGCTTACGATGGAGTTTTAACCAAGAATGATGTCAATTGATTGTTCAGTATTTTTTCAAATATCTAACTAAATCCCGTCAGCAGCGCAATCGGGCGATAGTTATTTGGGTCGAGATTATCACCACCCTTAAATATAGGAACTATTTTTGCAAGTTTTTCTTCTTCCGGAAATGACCCATTCCTAATATGCACGTTTATAAAATTTGCCATAAGCTCGGCTATGTCCTCCTTGATTATACTAATCTCATTCACCGTGATGCTATCGGTACCTGGCACCGTATTCTTTTTCAATCCATTGATTACATTTAAGACTTCCCTTTTATTTGTTTGATGAATGTGAAGGATGGAATTTATTGAGATATTTGTAGTATTTAAATTGCTTGCTTAACTAGCAACGATTTCTTTAGTGATTCTTCCACCAATTGTCGAAAAAAGTTATTTAATGGGTTCGCCACGTCACGTGGACACGATGTATTAGAGGGCCCATCAGGATTCAGTTGAAAGTTTTGTGATATATCCTGGGTTGAAGAATTAGCCTTTACCTCATTTATTATTTTCCATATTTCATGGGAGATGTCAGCCGCTGTTTCCATTCTTCTTGAGAAATATGAGAATTCAGCCCCTTTCACCAGCCGTTTCGATTCTTTTTTTGCTTCCATACATACAAACTTGAAACCCTGGTTTCCATTGTTCTTCCTGTAGTCCATGTATGCCTTCCTTTTTTTAATGCTTGCATAAATTACTTTTTTCGTTATCCAAGTCCGTTGTCGATACCTGATTTTTTTTCTCAATTGTAGAGCTTTGCCGCTTTTTCAGTGATTCTCATAAGTTTAATTTAAAGAGCTCCTTGTCTAGATATCTGAACGTTTTGTTGGTCGGCTTCTGTTTGTTCAGGGTTTGGTCTTGAATAGCAATTTTTAACACACGGTGATCCAGTTCCGGCCAGTCCTCAAATATGTATGTCATGCTTTCAGCGACTTTTAAATCATTGGTTACTATATGACCCAGACAGGTAATGTACACTGGGCGAGTAATTTTGTTGTTATTTATCATTATCACTTCATTCGTTTCTAGCGTATCCTTATAAATCCTTGATTCTGGTGATTCAATTAGTACATCAATGTATATGTCCACTACTGTGATTAAATTTTTCAGTTGAGAGTAATGTATCTAGTACTGTGCAAAAATCTTGCGCATACATACGATTGGGGTTGTAGCATGACCCTAATTTTATTATTTTACCTGCATGGCGTACTTCAATTATTATAACGTTATATTTATCACGCGTCACTCTCTTGGTAACGAAATTGAGTGTATTTTTTACGTACATTGCTGTAACTCCACCTCTTCCAGGTCTGCAGGAGAATACCGCATTATATCCTTCAATATTGTAAAATCGTGCTTCTTCGGGGTAAATCTGGATTTCATTGAGAATAATCAAATCTATGTCAGGATTTTGCTACAAGTAAATCTGAATATCATTTAGCTTGTGTCTTAAGCTTCTTATATTAGCATACATGAGTGTTAAATTTGTTCCACTTGATTGATTTGAAAGATTAGCAATCATCGAAGTTGTATTCGGTGCTCCTTCTGACGATCAATATTCTGCGTTGAAGCTTCGGACACTCTACCGAGTCAGCTCTGTGAGAATGATCAGCATTATTATTGTTACCAATACAGTTGGAGCACTGCTCAATCGTGCTTTTGCAGTCCTTTAGGTCATGCTTTCCTCCACATTTTACACATATTTGCTCCCCTTCACATTTTGATGTTTTGTGATTGAATTTTTGACATTTATAACACCTCGTTACGTTAAAGTCTTCCCCCACAAAATGTGATCCATAATCTTTATTACCTATCTATTTGCAAGCCTCTTATACATGCTCCCATTTACCAGGATGATGTGCAACCACCTTCCATTTCTTGTCCGCCTAGCATGTACAAGTTCCATAGTATCTCGCTCCTCTATACTGGAATTTAATGATTGGATCTCATTTCTTAATTCTTAATTTGAATATTGTTTTTCTAGACCATCGATGACAAGTCTAGGCTATCGCAATCTGGTCTCAACAATATCATACTCATCTTTTATTGCCTCCATTGCTATGTTAAAGAGCGACGTAGCATTTTCATTGGTCGATGTTTTGATAATCGCCCCACCATCACGAATAGGCCGCATTAGTTGAAGAGGAATTTTACATTTTGATAGCCTGATGTTCGACTTAAAATCAATCAGTGGTTTTTCTGAGGAAGAGTGATTTCTAGGCTTAATTATAATCCCTTTTTGCGATATTGTATTTGACCGATGCTCAGGTGGAGGCGAAGTAGAATTTTTAATAATTTCGGTATATGTAGGCTTGCTCGCAGACGTAGATTTATCCATTAATAATCTTACTTTAGAGTTCATCTCTTCAATCTGGCTTCCTACTTATGCGAATTCAATATGTTTTTGTAGCTACGAATTATGTTCATGTTAATTTTCTCCTGTAAGTACTTGTCTTTGCTAAACTTTAAATTGATTGGTTCACCCTTATTACATCAATTTAATGTACAAGTATTTACAGGAGAAAATTAAGTTGAACATCATTCTCTTACTGTTAAATAACGAGCGGAAATTTCATTTAACGAAACGGAAACCGCTTTTGCTGCCATCTACTCGTCAAACATCAATATACAGAGCCTGCAAGACGTCGAAAATGCTGTATTTCTCTACACGCATCTAAGAAAACTAAGAAGAAGAACAGTGTTGATGTCACATAAGCTGTCAATTTCAATAGTTTGTTTTAATTTAAGCGTTAAACCTAAAACCCGCGTAAAATGTCGTTCGACAGTAGTGATTCGCTTTATTCAGATCATTTAAGTAAAAAACGCGAAAACTTACTCATGTTGAAACTGGCGAGCAAAATCGACGAGAACGAAAGAATTATCTTAGAAAGTCTACGGAAAGACTACAGCGAATACTCGTTAGCGGCAAAAACGTACCACAATAACTTTTCGACTCTTTGTGAATTGTTAACACACGCGTCAGATCGAGATAAAATTGGAAAAAGTTCAAAACTACTCGAAGATGTTCGCAACCCCGTTTTGACAAAGGATGAAATACAATCGAAAATTGACTTCCTGCAACGAAACAGTCACTTCGACAAGCAGCGCGACTTCAATTGCAGCACCAAGGATCTGCCTATTGAGAAAACAGTGGAAATTGTACAAGGATGGCATCGAAAGAATTACGTGAAAGGAGTTAGTTTGAGCAAGGTGCAACACTTTGTTTACCGCTTGAAAAAAGGGACGGGAAAGATACATAAAGTTTTTGTACATTCGAACAAACGATTGCGACATTCATGTAAAAGTATGATAGAATTGTTTTGTAAGAAGATTGATAATGGTTATATTAAACGATTTGAATTATAGTATATGTGCATCAATTTTAGAAATGTACTTCTATTACTCGTCTGATTTTCTTGGTAGTCCTCTCATTCCTCCCTCACTTCACTTATTCTAGTGGCAACATGGGACATGCTGTATAAAACCCCCATTCACTATTGAATTCCGTGTTCGGTAGGAGAATTATAAGAGTGAAGGCGTACGAATTGATGGCAGGCAAGTGGTACATTGAACTAAGAAAGGCAGTGTTGTTGCAAATTCATCGTGCATGGGTAAAAGTATATTCAGAATCAAGTATAAATGTATCATATACCTTTTGAAACTGGTCTATAGTTTCGATATTTCCCACGCTAACAAGTCCAAGATTGGCATTTGACTTGTACAATTACTCAGCATTATGTAATACAGGGATATTTAATCAAATAATATTTATGTTTTTGGAACGATTATATCTCGTCGAGGTTCTCAATTGCCTTCTTTGCAGCAGCTGGGTCACACCGAACGGTAGAAAAATGGCCTAGGTTATAACCTGAACTGGCCAACGTAGCTTGGCCTAAGAGCATTCATTTTGAAGCCAAATTATCTTTCCGAAACAATTCTTACCGCGCAGAGAATTTTATTATGCATTCAAGTATTACACTTTCTAGTAGCTTACGAATATCAGAAAGCAGCGGAATCGGATGGGTATCGACTATATCAGTACTTCCTGACTTCTTGGGTATTGCAAATATGTTCGCGCATTTCTATTGCAGAGGGATGTATTAAATGCTTCAATTATTCAGAATGACCGTGAGGAAAAAAAAGAACTCATTAGGAAGCTTTTTAAGCATATAATTGGAGAATCCATCAGCCCCTGTTTATTTTTTCGGAGTTTTGCTCCAGTTCCAATAATGTGAGCCCCTCCGGACTGACAACCAGACCATGGCCAGTAGATGCGTCATGTTACAAAAAAGTAATTTGCCATAATTGCACAAAATGAATTAACTTCCGAATTCTTAGAAGATTGAACTATATAGACGAATTGTCATGTCATGTAATCTCCCTCAGGCTGAAGCTACGACATCGCAGAAGCAATATCGATGTTTAAATTAGAATGCATCGATGTCGATAAAACATCGATGTTCAAAACGATATTTTCAAGTTTTCTGGAATGAAAACAAGATCAAACTAATTATCTACATTTATCTTTTGGGATATTTTCTCATAAAATGAAAGAATTATAAATTTAGTTTCTCAATACGTATATTTAACTTTTTTCCAATGTACGATTGATTACAGAACATGTTTATTAGTAAATTTAATATGCATCTAATACAAAGATAATTATTTTCTTAACTAGGTAATGTGTTGAGATATCTAATAAAATTGAAGAATTTCAAACTTAATTTCACAATATATTTAATTTATCTTTAATTTGTGTATACACCATTCAAAACGCTATTTGTTTTTATGTGACAAATATGTATTTCGGGAGTAAGTGTAAGCTTAACAAGAATATAATTGAATCAGAATCTGATAGCGATGCACATGGGAAAATACATTTACTCCCGAAATATACATATATCTGTCGAATAAAAGCCAACAGCATTTTGTAATGAAATGGGGAAGATAAAAATGTACGTTCATTCTGCTGCCTCGGCGAGAGAGGACAGTGGATTTCTCCAATTTGGCCTTGTCTGAGGACGCGTGAATGCGCTGGCAAAAGGACCCACTACAAAAGAAATTTCGCATCCACGGATTTCAAGGTACAAATAAATATCGACCGGAGTCGCGCTTAGGGTTAAGATTGCTAACGCAAATGACAAACCGAGCCGGGACAAAATAGAAGGACTTGAGAGGACTTCCCCGTTACCGACGATACTTATGGCCCCCAAATAAGAGTGGGGTCCAGGTGGAAGCGGTGCCCCTCGCACCCCCCATCCGGATCAAGATCCAATATAGACATGGCAATATATTTTCCATTTAAGTGAAAAACTCATACAAACATAATTCGCATGAATTTTTCCCTTAACCCTAAAATGCATATTGTATCATAAATGATACTCGTACATACTCGAAAAATCAATATTAATCGGCATCACAACGCTAATTTCATCAAATTTGTAGCAAAGCGCTCCAACCTTTTTCCATCAGACTGTAAAGAGAAATGCGACAATGATAACGGCACTTCTGATTTTGCGAGGAAGTGACACTTAGGAGCTCATCAGTGGTTTGGGTCGTGCTTGTTTGATTTTGTTTATGTGTTCGTAATCGACCCTAAGTTTTGAAAAAAATTAATAATATTTGTGAATATCTCCCGATTGTGTCAGTGGTGCTTCCATAAGAAAAAAAGCAGTGCTTTTGATGTAAGTGGGAATTTTGTGGTATGTATCAAATATGTTACAGTGGTCTTTGCTTTATATTCAGAATGAACCCAGGTGAAAACGAAAGGCCCTTGAAGCCGCATGAGCTGCAGTTTATAATTGACAATTGGGATGTTAGCGAAGATGAATTCGATCATTCTGAAGATGAAGAAAACTTCGATATCGAAAACATTCCAATTGTTTTTGATTATGAATTAGAAGAGGAAGTAAATGTGACTGAAAATGAACATCGAAATCAAGAATATGATGAACGTGAATTGCAAAATTATAAAGATTCTTTCAAAAATATAATTTGGAAGAAAAAAAACCTTATATTAAATGAAGAGCAAAAGCAGTTCAGAGGAGACAGTAATCTGCCTTTATCGGTATCGACATTAGAAAGTCCCTACGATTATTTTCGATACTTCTTTGATGATGAATTGATCAACTCAATTGTACAAGAGTCCAACGTTTATGCGAAACAGAAAGATATAGGTACTACAAACCATTTTAAGGCTGCAGATGTAAAAAAATATTTGGGGGTATGTACATTCATGTCTGTTATACACTTACCCAATATAAGATGCTATTGGACTACAAAGCTTGGAGTGCCACATATCAAAGAAGCGATGAGCCTAAAGCATTTCGAGAATGTGAAGAAATTCCTACATTTCAACAATAATTCAAAAATGCAACCTAAGGATGATATCCATTTTGATCGATTGTTTAAACTTCGGCCTGTTTTGGATTATTTAAACGCTAAATTTGCAAGCATACCATGTGAGCAATATTTGTGTGTGGACGAGCAAATATGTTCAACAAAAACGAAGCACTATCTCAAACAATATTTGCCGATGAAGCCCCATAAATGGGGTTACAAATTTTTAGTTTTGAGCGGCGTCAGTGGATATGCTTATAACTTTGAAATATATATTCGTTTCGAATGCAAATGGCACAGATATTACAACTGTTGCGTGGAAGGATAATAAACTTGTCACATTAGTGTCGAATTTTGTCGGCGCATTACCTTGAGCAAAAATTCAAAGATTCGACAAAAAACAAAAAAAGTTGTAGAAATTTCATGTCCTTCGATTGTCAAAGAATACAACCGACACATGGGTGGTGTTGATCTTCTAGACAGTTTGATCGGAAGATATAAAATAATGATTCAAACGTGAAAGTGGTACTTACGAATATTTTATCATTTACTTGACCTTACCATTGTGGATAGCTGGTTGCTATATAGAAAGGCTTGCATTATCAATAAGGAAATTTTTTTGAACTTGGCGGAATTTCGATTTGAAGTTGCAGAATGCTTGTGCAAATCTGACTGCGTAGTTACACCTAAACGAGGTAGACCAAGTCTGGTCAATATCGAGAATGAAATTCAGGCGAAAATTGAGAGGACCAACGAGCCACATCCCCCCGAAACCAATACGTACTGATAATAAAGGACCTTGGTGCCATTACACCGAAAGTAGAAACAGATGTAAAATGCCAGGGTGCAAAAAGCTTACATATGTAATTTGTGAAAAGTGTGGAGTTGCACTTTGTTTCAATAAAGGAAACAATTGTTTTAAAGTTTTCCACCAATAAATTTTTATTGCCCCACAAAGAAGGCCTTAATTTGAGTTTTTTATTTACAATGTTAGAACATAACTAATGATTTATTTAATTTTTCATAATTGAATTAAGATTATAATAAATATTGTGATATTATTACTAGAGAAAAAGAACTGAATGACTTTTGTCAATACCAAAATAAGAATAACAATAAACTGTACTGCATAAATTGACTTGAGCTTTCTATTTTTAATACTACCCCCAAAGGCCAAAGTATCATTTCTGATACATACAGGAAAAATCGACATTAGGACATAATTGATTTTTTTAATTATTTTTCCCGAATTCTACATGTTAGAATACATAACTGATTTTTTTCGCTCAAAACAAAAAAATGGTGCATTTTAGGGTTAAATGAAAAATATGAACGTGACAAATTTATGTTATAGTATTATGTGATGGAATCACATATCCCTGTGCCATAAATAGGCACTCGATGCAAGGCTACTCTACCCTGCAAAGAACCAGTCAACGAATTAAAAAGGGGTGAGCTCACCCGAAGGCTTGCTCATTATAGTGGAGGGGCCGGCCAA
This sequence comes from Odontomyia ornata, assembly GCA_963969285.1. NCBI lineage: Eukaryota > Metazoa > Arthropoda > Insecta > Diptera > Stratiomyidae > Odontomyia > Odontomyia ornata. The sequence continues at coordinate 382,611,220 of OZ017739.1, read as the reverse complement.
CGTGGCGGGTCCCATACCTGGTCAGGTTTACAACGAAAGGAAAGACCGAGTTTCAAATTTAACAGTTCATTTTTAAAATTTTATTCATTTTCTTTTACACGGTACCATTTTCATGAGAAAAATTGAAACAGATATTGAAAAATAAATGCGGTTCTAAGTGATCACGAGAAAAAAACTTGTAGCTGAAACGCTTGAACACTAAATCGGTGATGTTTCCATTAATTTCGTAGCTACAAACTCGATCAAAGGCCTCACTTTTCGACATTAGCATGACAAAAGTGAGTAATAAAAAAAATATACGGGTCATGCATACTATATAAATATCTGAGGAGTAAACAACCTCACAAAAATAGAATTTATGGAAAACGATGTAATTCGATAAATTTCGGATCATGCGCAATTTGTGTCATTTTCAAAGAAATGGTCACCAAAAACAATATACAATACACATAAATAATTATAATCAACATAAATAAATATAATAGAACACACGGGTACCCACCCAGCATCCTCGACGAGCACCCGTAGATCATATGGATGATGTAATATTGGCTGAAAATTTTAAGTCAAGTGCGTTACGAGTGCTTGAACAAAAACATAACATTTTACTATGAATTCAAATGGTGAGGAAAATTCCAAATCACACTTATTTTAAAAGGATTAATAAGTAAAAATGCAAGGCACAACCTTCCGTAATTTGTGACCAAAGTTTTAAATAAAAAAAATATTTTTTTGCACCAATAAGCAATTCATTTGCTTTAAGCCGCTTCCAAAATATTTTCTTCTTAATTCGCAAAAGTAACACCATAAGGAAACACGATTGTTTTACGTTTCCAATTTGTAGCGGCCAAGTATACATTCCTCCAACAAGTGTCGTACCAATCAATCAGATCAAACAGAGAGTTCCATTGTTATTCTTCTTGCTTCGTGGCTGCACCGAATTATTTGACTTAATTGAAAAGTATTCAAAATGATGAGAACTCTCCACAGTCGAAGCACTTTTCAATACCGTTAGATTTTATCGGATTATACTATATACACAAAATTCCAACTCAATAAATTGTTGCTCGCAATCCTCACTTATAAGGCAATAATTTTTCCCGGTTTCTTTTTATCTTAGTAAAAAGCTTACTGTAACAAATTACAATGCCAAATGATATCTATGAGAATCAACATCAGATATCTTGGTCAGCAACTATTCATCAAAAAATTCACATATGTACGTTGATTCTCATAGATATCACCACTCATCATCATAAATTCATTTTATCAAATTGCTTGTAAACAGTAAATGTATGTAGTCTTCAAAATTTAAAATTCTCACATGTTATTGGTCAAAGACAATTGCTGTAGTTTGATGCTTGTTTTGTCTAGCACGCTTCGATATATCTTGTCAATGCGCGCTGAACAAGATTCAGATGCAGATGCAACGTGATCTACTTGTTTCAGAATAGGTGAATTTCGTTGTGCGTGCGATTTCAGGGTGGGAATCGCAAATCCATGATGCACTAGTTTTAGAGTATAAAATGACAATGCGAAAATAAACTTTCACTTGCATTCAAATAGTCAAGGCGTGTGTGTTAATTTTATATTATCTGCGCAGCAATTATAGTGTACAAGTTTATGCACTTGCGCACATTTAAAATCAATTTTGTCCTAGTAAAAAAACTGGGATAAGTTGTTATTGGCATAAGGCCAATAATCGCTAGTTACATTACGCCAGTACATGCACTAGAGTAATAAAATTTGGCATAAGGGCCAATTCTAAAAGGAACCAAGTCAAGGCAAAGGAGCCTTACCTCAACATTTGGTGACCCCGACATGATTAGAATCGTAGGAGGAGTTAACCCATCGTTTTGAGACATGTCATTTTCGAACAACATGAATCTCTTTGCCGAGCAGCAGACGCGTGTAGCTACCAAAATCGATACAGTCATTGCCAACTATCAAAAGGATCCTACTGCAAAGGGTGGATTATTTTGAGAAAAGGCTTCGAAGAATTGAGGCATCCTGGGATATCTTCGAGAAAACGGATTCCAAAATTTGGGCATTGAAGGATTTGTCCATGACTCACGATTATTTTTAGAGTGAGTTATATAAGACAACGCAAGCAAACTTCCAGAACTTCCAAGCGCACTTCAGGAACAAATTGCTTGCGGCTGAAGACACCCACAAAGAACCAACTGTGATGGCTCGTGTTGATATTCCTAGTAAGTCTGAAATGTTTAATAAGCCATTACCAATCAACGATGAAGAGGTCCTGAGGCTAATTTGAAGGCATAAGGCACTAAGTGACTCGCTACGACGAGTTGTCACCCTGCAAGATGTAGCTGAACAACCTCGCCCGTACTACAAGCTGAAATTGGAGTTGATCAGTAAATATTGGACACAGCTAGAGGGCTATCATCAAGAAGTATTGGAGGGCACCGATGACCCAGTGATATTTGGATAAGATCTCAACTAACACATAAAACTTGAAGAGGTCACTTGGGATTGGTTGATTCGATTTGAAATTAAGTTCAAGGAGCTAATACCCACACCTACGCCAGCCTCGTTAGCATCTCCAAGCCATGGAATAAACCTTCCGAAAATTGCGCTCCCTACATTTGATGGTGACTATATAGCTTATAAGCAGCAATGGAAAGAGCATGGAGTGCCGAGCCATTTTGAAAAGAAACTGGGTTTGTCTTCTCGCCCGCACTCTACGTTCATTGAAAAGGTTGGAGGTACTATTCAAAGGGCCCAAAAAAGGGTAAACATTGTATTGCAATCACGATTAAATGCATACACCACGCACTTAGAGGCATATGTACTCGACAAAATAATATCTCCTCAGCCATCGATGGAACTGAACATATCGCAGTGGCCCATATAAAAAATCTTGAAGCTGGCTTATCCCAACTTTCACCATACGGAATGCATCGATATTCTGTTAAGTGCTGGACATTTCTATGATTTGCTATCCATTGGCCAAATAAAGCTAGGCAGCGAATTTCCAGTATTGCAAAATACGCTTCTTGGATGGATTTTAGCCGGCAAGGTTGACACTGACCATCCCGCTTCTGTTACCTGTGCAGTTCTAACAGAAGATCAACGGCTGAATATTACAATTGAAAGGTTCTGGAAGCTAGAGGAAGTGACGGAGAACAAACCGCAGTATACTTCAGCGGAGAAATTTTGTGAAATACATTTCTGTCAGACGACGCAAAGAACCCACGAGGGTCAATTTCTGGTCAGAATGCCATTCAATGATGGCCCCGAAAAGTTAGATGAGTCAAAGGATATTGCCACTCACAGATTGTTCGGAATAGAATGGAGGCTTCAATAAAACCCTGAGCTGCGAAGGCACTAAAAGGAGTTCATAAATGAATACATTAACCTCAGTCATATGCAAAAGTTAGCCTTGCAATCGTGTGAAGGCCCACGTTATTTTCTTCCACACCATTGTGTCCTAAAACCTGTAGTAATCGAGCAAGTTGTTAAATTTATTATTTTTTTTATTAATTTAGATTATTTGATAATCTCATGTAAAATTTAAATTTTATTTTTTTTATGTCAATTTATAGATTTTATATTTTATATATTCAATATAACTAAAACTGCTCGATTTGAATTCGGCGCAGGCAAAGGGTTAAAGGCAATTCCTGCATAGTATAGGCCAAATCTGTTAAATCACTACACAACCAACAAACCATTTCCATATAGGAAATTCTACTATGGCTTGATAGCATGGAAATTACACATTCTCGCATTCCGCTCATCGTAATCATAGTCATACCCAAAAATATACACTTACACTCATAGAACTATTAGTAACGATTCTTATGAGTGAACGATCTACCCAACACAACTCCATATTCGATACATCCCATGATCGGAGGGAGATTTACGAGAGTCTGGTGTGCAAAGTTGGCCGTGGCGGGCGTAGACGCTCTGTCGTTATTCCGGACGCTTTTAAAAATTTTCAGCGCGGCGCAAAGTAAGATGATCGAGAGTTCGCGCATGAAAAATTGAATCGGTTGCGAGTGTGCTTTGTGTTGTTGAAAGGAAAATATTCCTTGCATGCAGAATTGGAAGTGAAATTTTCTGTTCCAAACTCAATTAGTGTACAGTGCTCGGCAATTGATGCTGTAAGTTTTTGTCATTTTTCCGTGTCCCGATTTGCCCTTAGTGCTTCCCCCTGATCGAGATCAAACCCATTCAGGAGCACTTAACGGAACACCGGTACCGGTGATTTTTGAAACTACCCAGATCATGAAGTCACCATATACTTCGAGGACAGAACAGACAAAACAAGTGCATAGAACAGTGAAAAGGCTCTAGATACATTTCATAAAGTAAAGAGCGAATCACAGTTACATTTCAACACATGTACACTTAGTCAAGGTTGTCAATGACGTATAGATGTTCATGGTTTAGTTTTAGAGTAGGCCTATGGAACAAAACATACACCTGAATAGTGTATTGATATCTTCGAAGCGGTTTTCAATTCAGTCAAAGATGATTTTGGAACGGAACAATTGGAAAGTTAAAAACCTGAACATAAACTTGTGTTGAGAAGCATATGAACTGCAACCGATAGAAGTTTTTCTCTGGCCGGGTCACAATTAGTGACGGAATTTTGTAAATACAAGTAGAAGTCGGATTATGCCCGCTGCAATTGCATTTGGATCGTGGGGACCATTGGATGGGCTTTTTCAGACGCAGCGTTAAAAGTGAGCGTTAAACAGGTTATATGGGCAAGAAGAGTGAGAGGCATTGAGGGGACCTGATGGTAAAAACAAGCCAACATTTTGTAGGGTGGACGAGCGTAACGCACATACACAAACGCATTTTGATGATCATTTGGTGGGGGAAATTTTATACAAACGCCAGTAATCATTCCGAATTGAACATTCGGTGAAGAAGGTAGTCTATTGAAACGATTGCCTTTCTTTAATTTGCGTGCAAAAATTGATGCGTGGATGCGAGAAGCTACGCGTTATTTAATAAATTTATAAAAGTGAGGCCATGTTCAATTTCAGGAAACAACACGACAAATATCGGGATTTCTATAAAGTTAAATTGCCTATTGTAAATCCTTACAAAATTAACAGTACGCTTAATCTTCATAGAATCACATTACAATAAGCAAGTTTACAACACATCAAGAAAAATATGCGACTAGAAAAGATATTCATATTTGGAATACATTTTTCAGAAAGCGGAAAACACGGAGGATTCAAATAAATCCAATAGAAGTTTGAATCGACAAACTTTAACAATCATAAAATACATTTTTCATTCCATTTTTTATTACCTCGTGCACAATTCAAGGCTAAAATATCAATTCTCAATCGCTTATCTCTCTATCTTCGCTCTCATGTTGTCCGCACGATGTTTAACGATCAAATGACCCTTTTGACACATACACTCGCAAGACGTGTATCGTATACAAAAATGGGTTGGCTGAACTATGCAACGTGTAAACATAAGGGCGTAAGCGCGAAACCTGTTTGGATATGGGCTTTTACCATTCCCGTGTGAAAGAGCCCGATGAGTGTTACAATCGCAATTTTTATCTAGTTGGTTTCTTCAACCATTGGCTTGTAACGTCCCTTGTGTGATAATGAGCCTAATTAACCGGTAGAAAATAAACTTGTTGTATGATTGTGGTCTTCACTTATTAGCCATCATACGGTAATGTGAGAAAGCAGAGGAAAAGTGAATGGCCTTGGCGAAAAATGCGGGAAAAGAAAGAAAGATAGTTATGGAAGTGTGCGAAACGATTATGGAAGTGTGATTTTGGACAAGATAAATTGATGATAGTCACGAATGAGAACAACATAAAAACAATTGATTGAAGAGATAAACAAATTGGATAATTCAAACGTTTTTGGCATTCTACACTTAAGGGAACAATGACTCAAAGAAGTGAACGAAAAAGCGGAGAAGAAACAGAAATAGTTGAACAATGAAAATTTGATATTTTAAGATCTTGTATCGCGAAAATCAGATGCTACAATCAGGAATAAATTTATTAAAGGGAATTCCTGATTGTCGTTCCGTATTGCCAATAAATTATTTTTTTAATATATTTCAACGCAAGTGGAATTGGTGTTATTTTTCTTCATGAAGTGAAAGTCTTGGACTTTCGATGTAGACTTGTGCCCGCTATATTAAGAAAAGTTATAACGCATGTTACCGTGAATTGCCGAATTCAAGGACAGTGTTTGGAAGTTGCATAGTTGTAAATTGAACCACAGACATGCGACTTATGGGATGTAATGTCTAAAACCCTTAAGCAATTCAGTGGTAGTAGTGGAATACATTAGTGGAATATTTATATAATACATTGATGGAATGTGCATATATTGGATTTGGTGGAGTGAAGGAAGGAGTTCGGACACTGAATAATGCAAATGTGTCCGCGTGGGTTTTAGGGTTGAGTGTACCAAATTTTGACCACTTAGTTGCCGTGCGATTGATTTTTCGCGGCGCAGAGTAAGGTGATTGACAGTTCGCGGAAGCTACATGGGCATGGAAAGCGGAAACAACGAGGTCGAGCAAGACACACGAGCTGGAAGAAGATTTAGGGAAAATCAAAGGCGATGCGATTGATGATGTACAGCGAGCGCTTTCTTCTCAACTGCAAGAAGAATTTATCGGAGCATCAATATTTTAAACAAGATTTATGTACTGTACGGGACATGACTATTGAACATTATGTTGTCAAGTTGTTATTGGAACATCAATCGCTTGAAATATTCTCCACGCTCAAAAGCCTAACAGGTAACAAATGGTTAACAGAAATTTGATGTGAATAACTGCTCATATATGTGATTATCCTCAAACTCGAGAGGAACTTTCGAAAAGTGCGGAAATCATCGCTCCGATACTTGATCTAATTTCATGTGCCGATACCTTAACCTTAGTTCAACTTATGTGATGACTAAATGCAGTTTTCGTTTCGGATTTCGATGGTAAAAAAATGGAGTGAAGAAAAGTGCGAAACTATAATATACACGAAAAAAAACAATTTCAAACATAAAATATTTGATAAAATAATCGGATACAACTGCAGAGTATGTTAACAAATTTGGTTAAATGTCATTTATAATTGTCTAGAAAGTCTAATTTCTTTTGAATTTTAATTTAGACTATTTTAGAAGGGTGATCACACATTATTGTAAGAGCATATTCATTTAATGTAAAAGGACATAGTATAATATGAATCCTTTCATGGTCGAATACTTTTAACACATTTATATGATTGATCTTATATCAAAATTATTAGTTTAGCAACATGCTTTTTTCTATGAGATATTTTTTTTTATGTAAGGATGAAAGAAACGTATTATTGCATTCGCGAAAGGTTCGCTTGGGATAGAAATGCGAAAGTATCATTTAAGTTTATTTTGATGAAGTATATTCATTCGTTTGAAAGATGTTTATATTTGTTTACCTTATTTGCTTTTTGTAAGCTTAAAGTACGTGCTGAATTCTTGAGTATTGACAAATTCGATTTAGTAAGACGTTTTTCTTATCATTTATAATAGCGGTTACATTATATTTCACATAATTTAATGTCAGATCAGGTCGGGTCAAATATCGGAACATTGTACATCTTCTTGTAAATACAGAATTAGTTCCAATGGAAAAGAAATAAAAAAAACAATGTTGCATTAAACATACAACTTCGGTCTTCTCATTTCCGCTCTTTTGACCGGGTATAGGACCCGGTACGGTGGCAGGCTCATACCACCAAACATGAGCCAGCCGCCGGGTACATATTAACTTCTTTGTTTCAGGTGACGGCGCGGTTTGAGTGGCCCGAGCAGGGTGCCTCTTTATGACATAGGGCTATGTAATCGAATTGCATAATTCTATGGCATAAATTGGTCACCGGGGTACTTCTCCTCTGATGAGAAGGCTCATGCAAGTTAAGTTGTATGAGTTTTCCACTCAGAAGAGGAATACCTGGCCACTACAACAATTATGGATTTTGATCCGGTTGGGTGGGTGTGCGGGGGCTCCATCACCACCCGGTTGCCCCTCTCTCATTTGTGGGCCATGAGCCTCTTCGGGTAAGGACGAAGTTACCCTAATTCCGTCCCTTTTTACTTGTTTCTCTTGTTCCATGAACAAGTCATTTACCCCTGGTGTAGTCGCCTACGATTTTTGCGACTTCGGTCGCCTTGCTTTTCTCGACCCCAGAAATTCGTGAAAGCAAAATTCTTTGTAGTGGATCCTTGTGCTGGGGGAATGAACCCGCCCCACGACACCGCAACGCTAGCCTGCCAGCGCATTCACGCATCCCCAGACAAGGGCATTCTCGGCAGAAACTGACACCTTCTTCTGCCGAGGCAGCAGACCATCGCTGCAGTCCTTCACGGACTTTGAACTTACCTATTCACTACAAACCCGAAGGCAGCATCACTAAACTAGGGTAGTCTTTGATGCCCCTAGCAAGACATCTACAAATATCTCTTTGAATGACGTACTGCATACTGGGCCAACAATCCAAGACGATTTGTTTTCAATCTTACTCCATTTCCGACTACCTCGCTATGTTTTTGCAGCTGATATACAAAAGATATACCGGCAGATAGTGCTACATTCTGATGACCGTAAGTATCAACTGTTGATCTGGAGGAATGACCCAAATCAGCTACTACGTTACTACCAGTTAAACACCGTAACATATGGAACGACGTGTGCTCCGTAGTTGGCAACTGAATGTCTCCAAAGACTTGCTCAAGAAGAAATTCAGCGTTACCCACTTGGTGCTAATGTATTATAGCGAGATTTTTATGTGGATGACGCCATGACGGGCTAAGATACTTTAGCAGATGCAGTTCAAGCACAAGATGAACTAATCAAAATATTAGAAGCCTCCGGAGTGAAGCTCTACAAATGGTGTGCCAGCATTCCTCGCCTTTTGCACAATATTTCCCCTGATAACAAAGAAGTGCTATTGGGTTTTAGCAGTCAGACTGAAGACTTCATTAAAGCGCTTGGCCTAACTTGGGTTCTTAAGGTTGAACGGTCGACGCTCGATCAACCCTGATGAATAGGAGAAACGTAGTTCAACTTCTGTGCTCAAAATCACGTTTCCCTCGGATTCGTCCAAAGACGATATACAAAGCGACAATCATGTCACTTAGAAACAAGGGCAAAACTGACAACGATGACAGCACTTATCAAGGCAGCCAATTTTATTGACGATATTGATCATGGGAATTCCATCAAGAGGGTTACAGCGGATTATCGCATTTGTGCTGCGATTCACAGAGCGCATTAGGAAGAAATTCACGTCGAATACACTCACAAGTCACGAGTTATCTAGAGCATTAGAAGTCATTGCAAAGCATATCCAGCAAGATGAATTTGGTAATGAAATAAAGGTCTTGTTTCATCAGAGAGAGCTCTACGAAAATAGTCCTATAGCTGACCTGACAACGTTTCTTGACGAAACGAGGATACTGCATGTTGGAGGTAGACTGGAGGCATCAAACCTGTCATTCAATGCAAAACACCCAAAGCTACTACCGTACAAACATCCGTTGACTAAGTCGCTAATGGCTGATATTCACCAGGAAAATTGGCACCTTAGTCCGCAAGCATTACTCACGAAAACAAGGCAACGATTCTGGCCAATAAAAGGAGAAACGTTATCACGATCTATAGTGCGGCAATGCATACGATGCAATCGAGCAAACCCACAACTGCTTTCTCAACTTATGGGAAACTTACCACCTAAACGTATGCAGGCTGCACGGCGGTTTATCAATGAAGGCATAGATTTCTGTGGACCTATGATGATTCATTATCGTGACCGAGGATGACGACCGCCAAAGTCATACATTGCCATATTTTGTTGTGTTCCCACAAAGGCAGTTCACTTAGAGCTGGTGAGTGGTCTTAGCACAGAAGCTTTCATTGGTTCCCTCAAACGATTCATTAGCAGACGACAGTGACGTAGCCAGGGGGGGGGGGGGCCGTGGGGTCTGGACAACCCCCCCCCCCCCGAAAAGTTTTATAGAATATCCAGTCGGGTAGACAGACCTACGTTCTTCTCAAAAGAGCTTTGTAACTATCCTAGGATTAAACACAATCATACATCCAATCGTCGCAGAGGAAATCGCAGAGGAAATCGCTGAATTATTTTAGAAAAATCAATAAATCCGTTCAACACAAAATAGCCGCGATTTCGTTTAAACTTAAATAATTTCGTTAAATGCTCTGTTAATCAACATATTCAGTTTAAACTTTACCCCCAAAATTTTTAATGCAAATCTGAAGAAAATTGTAGTGCCGAGGTTGTGTTGAAGTAACTACAATTGTACAGATAAATATCAGCAAGTGATTTTGTCGTTGTAATTCTTATAAATCAAATGGCTACATCTCACTTGTTTATAATCTGCTTTTAATGGAATTTTCAGTGCATAAGGCAAATGTCTTGGTGCACATGTTTGGGTAATTTCAAGAAGTTTAAGGGTACCGTTACGGTTTTATGGAACAATATATAAAAATCACAAATCATACCCTTACTAACATAGTTATGTGGATTTCGATTTGTGACTTTTTTGTTGCCTTGTACTCGTGAGGACCCACCTCCTCGTTTTTTTCAGATTTTTCAAAGGTGTCCAATCGCGAGGGGGGGAGGGGCGTAGACACAACATTTTTCATACATTTTGGCTCCTCCTGGACCCTCTGATTCAAGTTGACTTTTTGATTTCAGATTCTTGAAGTGCTCACCAATACCTTTATTTTGATGCTCCACTGGACTACTTTTAATGAAAATAATATTTTGAAGGGCCAGGTTGGCATATGGGGGACCTCATGAACCTTTGAAAATGTTTACTAGAACTGAACTTTTAATTGATCAAAAATTTCAACCTTCCCACAAAGATTGATGCTTGTAGCTTCTAGAATTTCTGAGAAAACTTGGTGCGACGCACGGACGGATGGACAGACAGGGTAAGAAATGGGTAGATCTTTGTGAAATTCGTTTTATAAAACCTTAAAAATACGACAAACAATAGAGAAGGATTTTATTTGAACAAAATGCGCATGGAAATGAACTTGCTATAATAGGGATTGTTAATAAATGTATTTCAGAAGTAATTCTATTATGATGGTTTGAAACACAGAGATGACTCATTTGGTGTTCCTGTTCATACGAGCTCAGTCGCTTTGATTTCTCGTGCTACTTTGCTTACATTGGCCGCATTGATACGAGGAGCTAAAAATGGGATTGTAAAAAAGTTTGACGCTAATGCTCTTTCTTTTACACGTCGGCGTGGGGTTATGCGTGTAAACAGCCTGCTTGTCGAGCTACAAGTCGAGCTGCACCGTAGGCATCGGAACGCAGCATAATTATTTTCCCTCTTGCCTGCCACCGCATAGTGCCAGTACTCGCTGCTAGCAGGAATTTGGGTGTCACCTGAAATCCTCTACAGTCTATGTGTCTAGTCTAGTCTGTTATTGTTTTTTAGTGTTCACGGGGCCCCTTGTCGCCTGTCAGGCCTTTTCGTTTCACTACCAAACAGTGTGTTAGTGTGTCTCCTTCTTCTTCTTCTTTTTAGCACTACAGCCCCTCTTGGGTCTTCGGTTGGAGATAGTTAGAGTAGTGTGTCTCAGTGATCATTAAATTGTGTATTTATGACTTAATTTTTTTTTGTGTAGTAATACGCGTACAATCATGAAAAGATCTACAAAAATAACTACTTGCTTCTCAAAACAACAAAAAGTTTCAATAGGTAAGTTTAATGCTGCAATATTATTCTGTGTGATTCCTCGTACATTTCCAATGCAGTGCAACCACTGCTTATTGGGTTTCACGCAAAAGCATTGAAAGTATTGTAATATCCAATTGTACGAGTATGCCTATATTTTTGGTTAATAGTTTTCCCGAAAATAAGTTGCAACTGCTTATAATCGTTTAAACATTGCAATGTATACTCGATCTTTAATTGTGCAACTGTGGTTTTGAAAATCACAACTGTTGGGCTCGATGGCAAACTTCTTTATTTAAATAATCCAAATAAATCCAACAATTAACTTTTTAGCTATTAATAATATTCCAGTATTCTGGCTGTCACTTTTTTACTTACTAGATCATTTACACATGTTTCACGTGTATGTATCGCGATATAGACAAATGTTACAATCATACTGCAAAATCTTATTCCTATCGTACGAATAGGTCTAGACTTTAAGCCCGTTGCTCACTTTGGCTGGATGCGAAAATTCACATATTTCAAGCAAACCCAAATGCCAAAAAACAACTTATTTCTTTACTGACAGCATGATCAAATAACTGTGTGAGCTGAGTTAGTTTGTAGAGCTCGAGTGCTGGATGTATCAGCTAAGCCATCTCGTACAATGTCAACCAGCCAGCCAGTCCAGCGAGCTAAAGTAAGCGGCGGGCCTTATTGCATCGTGCTCTATACATAAATATTTGCAGTTCAATTCTCTCTGAAAGCTGTGATGAGATACTTTCGGGAAATACGCCGCTCGAGCCAGGCTTGCATTCGACACTTATGCTACCGAAAACTATAGCGACGTCTGTAAGCCAAACGCAGTCAAAAGATATTCTGGTACCAGAGGGTTCTAGTGACTTCTTATGTTTCCAACCGGATACTTTCGACGTGGCAAGCATAAAGAAGCATGGAAAATTGGATGACAATTTGAGGAAGAATATTTTATCGACCAAAATAATACCCAGTCACCCATTTAAGTATCCTTCAACGGAAGTCAATAAAAAACAATTAAAATTTCAGCCTTGCTGGGTAGATAGGTGGCCTTGGTTAGCATACTCCAAAACCGAGGATGGTGCATACTGCAAAGTGTGCTTTGTATTTTATAATGAGGCCTGTGGAATGGGTAAAGGCAACCACGAAAATCCTGGATCACTTGTTATCAGCCCATTCAGACGCTGGAAAAACGCAATTGAAAAATTTGATAGCCACAGCAAAGTTCAATACCATCGTAAGAGCATATTGAATGCAGATAATTTCCTTAAAGTCATGTCAGGGAACATTGAAGATGTGGCAACCCAGTTAAACAGTCAACGTGCCAAAGAACGTGAGGAAAATAGAAATGCTTTCAGACCTATTATAGAAACAATTCTTTTTTGTGGAGAAAATGACTTTCCTTTGAGAGGAGATGATGACAGTGGACCTCTCACTCTTCAAAAACCTGGGAAAAAAGATGGGTAGTTCAGGGCTTTATTGAGGTTCAGAGCCAACTCTGGTGATCACCATTTAAAAATGCACATTTTGAATCGTCGAAAAAATGATTCGTATTTCAGCCCTGAAATACAAAATGAAGTAATCGAAATAAGTTCTACAATTATCCAAGAAAGCATTGTTAGAAAAATAAAGAAAACAGACTACTTTTCAATCTTGGCTGACGAGACAATGGATGTATCCACGATTGAACAACTATCGTTGTGTATCAGGTATGTTGATTTTGAAAACGAAAAACCAGTTCTGCGGGAGGATTTCATGGGATTTGTTCCAATTTTTGATACGACTGGTGAAAATATTGCAAAATCTATTCTAAATCAAATTGATAAAATGGGACTAGATATGGCCAAATGTGTAGGTCAGGGGTATGATGGTGCTTCAAATATGTGTGGCCATGCTAAGGGTGTCCAATCTAGGATAAAAGAGCAGTACCCTAATGCAATATATGTGCATTGTGCCAGCCACAGACTTAATCTGGCATTGTCTGATTCTATGTCCACATCAAACATCAGAAACTGTTTAGATGTCATAAGAGAAGTGGTTAATTTTTTTAGGGAGAATGCCCATGCCAGTCAGATGCTAAAAGATGCGATCCAGGTACACATACCCGAATCTAAAAAGAAAAGGCTGCTTGGTATATGTGAAACAAGATTTATTGAACGCCACACAAGTTTGCTAAGTTTTGTTGAATTGCTAGAACCCATTTGTATTAGTCTTGAAGAAATTTCTCAATCTGGCCGCCAAACTTCAGGAACAACTGGTGCATTTCTTTCAGCCACAGAAAAAAGTAGTTTCTTGATTTCTTTGTTGGTGTGTGAAAGGCTCTTAAGTGTCACGCTTCCGTTGTCAATATACCTTCAAAGTGTCTCTTATGATTTAGCTAGTGCTGTGAGATGTTCAAATGACAGTATCTCTACTCTGCAGGAACTGCACAATAACGCTGAAGTTGAGTTTAAAAAAGTATTTGTTTCCGCCTGGAAGCTATCGAATGACCTTTCCGGTGTTGAAATCCAAGGTCCAAGGGTCAACAAAAGACAAACTTGCAGAGGAAATCCCCCAACAAGCTGAACTGAGGAGTACTACAGAGTTGCAATATGGATACCGTGCTTGGACAATGTAGTTGCAAGTTTAAAAGAAACGTTTACCAAAAATGAAGACATTTTGACTGCCTTTCAAATACTTCTTCCTGGTTTTGCCTCACCTAATAATGCCAACAAGCTAGCAACCTTGTCACCATTCTTAGACGACAAATGTTCTTTGGCGGCCCTATCAGGAGAGTATCAGATTTGGTGTCACAATATAAAGGCAGTAAAGAGGGAAACTGAAGTTTTAGAGATTTTAGAGCTGTGTGACAAACAATTTTTCCCTAACATCAACAACCTTCTCGTGATTTTGGCAACGATTCCCATCACAACATCAAGCGTTGAGCGTACATTTTCCACAATGAAACGAGTGAAGACGATGCTAAGAAATAGAACCTGCTTTTTTCAAAGATTACGCTTTAAACTTAAATAGAATGATTTACTTGTTTTTGTATGTTGTATTTTTTCTGATTTGATGTTTTCTGAATGTTATAAGTATTATTTTCTGAATGTTATAAGTATTATAAGTATATTATTGAGTAATAAATATAGCTTGAAATAAGTATAAAGTACAGGCAATATTTCAATTAGTTTATACAAAATATTATGCTAAGTTATACTGGAAATGTTTATACTTTGTGTATATAAGACGCAAATTTGAGTAGCGGTGCTTACTTTATACATATTAGTTATCATTCACTGCAATAGTTTTCTTTATAGGCATACAATTTAAAATATAAGTGAAAATATGTGTGTCATTTTAAATTAAACATTTACTTTTTACATTAAAGTTTCATAACAAAAAGTTCATCGCTGCTCGGTTTCTGAAACTGGAGGACGCAGTCTATGGACCGAGGCAGTTGGAGGCGCTGTTTGCACGAAGCGA
Organism: Odontomyia ornata; assembly: GCA_963969285.1. Taxonomy (NCBI): domain Eukaryota; kingdom Metazoa; phylum Arthropoda; class Insecta; order Diptera; family Stratiomyidae; genus Odontomyia; species Odontomyia ornata. The sequence continues at coordinate 382,596,017 of OZ017739.1, read as the reverse complement.
AGGCTTGAAAGAGGCTGTAGTGCTACCAAAAATAAGAAGTCATAACAATTCATATAAATTATATTACTTTTGTGCGAAAACTACACGTCTGTAGTCGTCATTTTGTTCCTTACTTTTAAAAATTCCTGGTGTCTCCCTTACTGACACTTTTGGCATCAGCCACCATTTGGACCCCCTCCGAAACAAAATCCTAGTTACGTCACTGGCAGACGAGGCCATTGAAAAAATCTCTATTGTGACAACGCAACCAACTTTGTGGGAGTCGATCATCAGCTCAATGAACCCTCCCCGTCCTTATAAACCGATTGGCCAATGAAATGAAGAGTCCCAACAGTGAATCCAGCCAAGATAAGGTTACTGATCTTTTCATGACGCTGCCATATCAAATGACTTCGGTCACCTTCAATCTTAAAAGAATCCAGACTTCCGTAATAAACGTAATCATTGATACACAACACGGAAAATTTAATCCGTTATAACTGTCGCAGCACCAATCGATCGGAGAAATAGCCAACATAAACGAATACTTACCAGAGGCGCAGCGTCTACCTATAGTACGTGAAAAGTACCTGCAATTATTTAAAGTAGCATCAATCGATGTAAAAATTACGAAAGAATCAGTTATATTTGAAATAGAAATTCCACTTATTGACGTTGCGACATTTGATCTGTTCAAGCTGTTTCCAATTCCAACATTGCAACACAACTTGCTTATGGCAACACTTCCTAGTTCTAGTTACTTAATTGTAAGTGCTCATCGTGGCGTATACTATCCGCTAACAAAACAGGAGTACACGTCTTGCACCTGGATGGAACCAACGACCCATTTATGTAAACAGTTTCATCCGTTATATCACCAGGCAGCCAATATCAGCACCTGTGAAGTTATACTTTTAAAGGAAATGCCACCTTCTACCGAATCTACCTTAACCGAAATCAAAATGCCGTCAATTGGATTCAGATTACTTATTCCAACAACTGGATTTTCGCTTTAAAACCCGGATGTCATTTCATTTAATTTTAAAATGGATGTCGAAGCTGTTGAGCATCGTCGGGAAAAGAGTATCGAGCTGAAAGGAGAATAAGTTGAAAAATAAAAAAAACATTTTCGCAATTTTTTTACTGTTTTCTTTGTCGGATCGGGTACTTTTGGGACCGCCCTCATAAGGCCTGCATGCCAGACTTTATCAAAGGCCTTAGCTATGTCAAACATAGCTAGGCCTGTTGAATTCCTGCGATTCAAGCCTGTTCTGATGTGTTGGACGACTCTAACTAACTGGAACTCAGTAAATGGTTTAGCTTTGAAGCCATATTCTTCTTCCCGTATAATATCTTTGCAGAATCACCCCTTCCGCAATTTTCGACAGCGATGAGAGGAGACTGATTGGTCTCCAGTTTTATGGAAATTGTGGGTCTTTTTGAGTTTTTGGGAAGACAATAATAGCCGCTGATTTCCATATTTTGGGATACTTTCGCAAACGGAATATTGCATTAATAATGTCAGTAAGTATTTGTAAAAACTCCGCCATAGACGGTCCCAAGCCCGTTGAGAAAGAAGGAGGGAGCCCCCTTATTTCCCCGACCCACAGTTTCCATGATTCCTCATCCTAAACTCTCCCCAATTAAATGGTAGTAAATGCTCTCGGGGTCGCACATTGGTTTTACTGGTTTTTCAATAATGGGGCATTAAATGCTGAAAAATGCTAACAACTGTAAATACATCTATAGCTCTGCTACTAAATCCTCCCTACACCTCCTATGTGTGGACGTAACACGATGAAGGTGAATATTCCGTGCCTGATAATGGAATCTTACTAATATCCGTGCCGCAGGAATGGAGGTTGAGTGATGGGCTAGCTCCCATTCCTGGAAAACCCTGCAATGTTTCGAAACCTGCAGAAGGGTCTCGGAATGGATTGGAGTCACGGCACCAACCTCGCAACCGCAAAAAGGACTGTGGGATTGGATCTTGGAATTCCAGATCACTCAATTACCCTGGTGCTGTTAAGGACCTTTTACAACAGGCAATATCCATTCAAAATACTGGCAATCCAGGAAATGAACTGGACTAGTAATGATATTCAAGCCATGAGATCGCTCACAATATTCAAAAGTGGGAAGCCTACTGGAAAACGAGAATTCGGAGTAGCCTTCATTGTGGATAGGGAGTTCAAATTGCACATTATTGATTTCAAGGCAATAAACGAACGGTTGTGTGCGATCCCTACAAAAGCAAAATTCTTCAAAATCTGGCTGATCAATGTTCACGCCCCGACCAATGAAAAGGATCAAGAAATGAAGGAAACGTTCTACAATCACATGGAAAGACTAGTCGACTCATTGCTTAAAAACGACACAAAAATCATTCAGGGTGATTTCAACGCTAAGGCACCTGATCGACTTTGCTTGTAGCAGAAATCTAGTCATACGTTCGACTTGCTTCCCACATCGACGCATTCATAAAATGACCTGGGTATCACCAGATGGCAACACAAAAAATCAGATCAATCATGTTCTGATCCAACAGTCATTCATGTTCTGATCGAAACAGGCAATTGTAACTTGGACCATTACTTGATGAAATTAACCTATCAATTTCGTATGTCAAAGGCATATTCAGCGAAGAGCCGCCCGCTCCAAAAATTTGATATCGAAAGGCTCCAAATGGCGTCTGTGGCCAAAAATTTCACGGATACCCTCGACAACCAGCTAGTTCCAATTTTATCAGACGAATAGTTAACGACAAGCCACAATCTCTGGATGGAAGTGAAAATGGCTATTAAGACCGTGGCAGGACAGATGATTGGACATCTAGCCAGAATGCCAGAATGCGTTAGACAAAAAGAATCCAGCGTACAAAGATTACGTAGGTAGGAAAACCAGAATGAAGAGAGAACATTATGAAAATCTCAGATGAGTAGCGAATAAGATAATTAGAATTAAGAAAAGAAAATACTATGACGACCAATTGAGAAGCATAGATGTAAGTCTAGCGAGCAACAACACAAGACAAGCATACAAAGTAGTGAAAAACCTGAAACGTGGTTATCAGCCCAAAACCACGCTCTGTCGTGATGACAGCGGCAACATCATCGCTGATAAAACCAAGATAAAGGAAAGGTAGGCAGCATATTTCAAGAACCTGTAGTGAATTACGAATGTTCAATAAGTCCGTAAAGGACTGCAGCGATGGTCTGCTGCCTCAGCAGAAGAAGGTGTCGGTATCTGCCGAGAATGCCCTCGTCTGGAGACGCGTGAATGCGCTGGCAGGCTAGCATTGCGGTGTCGTGGGGCGGGTTCATTTCCCCAGCACGAGGACCCACTACAAAAAAATTTCGCACTGACGAATTTGACTGCTGGAGATCCAGAGGCAACCGAAGTCGCAAAGAGTGTAGATAACTACACCGAGGGAGATAGAACTTGTTCCGAGAACAAGTGGAACCTGAAAAGAAAGGCGGACTTGGGGTAACCTCGTCATTACCCGACGAAGTTCATGGCCCACAAATGAAAGAGGGGCAAACGGGTGATGGTGGAGCCCTTTTGCACCCACCCAACCGGATCAAAATCCATATATATTTTGTTGCAGTGGCCAGGTATTCCTCTTCTGAGTGGAAAACTCATACAACTTGAATTGCATGAACTTTCCCATCAGAAGGGGAGTACCCCGGTGACCAATTTATGCCATAGAATTATACAATTTGATTGCATGACTCTAAGCCATAAAGAGGCACTCTGCTTGGGCCACTCAACCCGCGATATCAACTGAAACAAAGAAGAATTGCTTAAGTACCCGGCGGCTGGCTCATGTCTTGAGGTGGAAGCCTGCCACCGTACCGGGTTCTATACCCGGTTAGAGTCGGAAGAAAGGAAAGACCGATTTTGGGAAAATTAGCACTTCATAAGATGATTCTTGTTATTATTTCGCAAAAATATATTTAAGCATAAACATCATAATTATGAAGCATACAGATCTATTTATTCACGAGTTAAGCACTCTGTATGCAAGAACTAACGATGTAAACGTGCAATAAATACTTAACAATTTATTTAGTCTCTTTTTTTTTATATAATTTATCATCGCCTTGGCAATTTTCCTGATTGCATTAAATTTATTACAATTATAAATAAATTTTGTTTTTTCTTTGTTTTCCTATTTTAAAGCAAGAGCCTGATGTGTTTTTTTTTTCTTTGGAAATAATACGAATAATGACAATGTTTCCACTTATTTCTTAGAGAAATAACACAAGACGTACAGTAACTGGCGTTTAATAAAAAAAACCAAAAAACCTCAAACCAAAAATTGCAAAATCAGCAAAAAGATCAATCATTCATAAAAAATAAATTGAAGCAGAAAATACGAGTTGTAATGGATTTTTCTATTTAGTTCGTTTTGAAGCGGAATGATGCTATCAGTATGTAAACAATTATTAGGGAATATCGTTTTCTAGTTTCGTGAGGACATAGCATATTGTTGGATTAGCGATTTAGCTAGTTAATTTGGCGTGATAATGATATGAAAATTTCTTTCGCTTTAATAGTATATTTGTCCGTAACGTACACGTTTATCAAACTCTTCGTGTATAATAAAAATATCTAGAAAATCAGTTCTCTCTTATGCATATGTACACTCATCTCTATGTCTGTTAACCGCGACGTATTGTGCATTGTGTCCGAATGTCTTTAAATAGGAAAAAGGTTAATGAGCAGCATAAGTAAATGGATATGCTTGCATATAAACTAAAGCACATAAATATCTTTACGTAAAGTACATATAATCCAACGAGGTTTGTAATTTTCTAGCATATGCTAATCTATAAAAATATTTTATCTGTGGTCTTTTATAGTATTCAACATTACCCGACGAGCTTTGGCGGACTGCTCGAACTAGTTACATTCACAACCTATGGAATTCTAACTGAAAATGCTTTGAACAGTATCAAACAACATAATGACTAATGTATAAAAGCCGGCAAATTCAAATGCACAGTAATCTATAAATGTTGGAAAATTTAAGTGGTATGAATCACTATTTGGACATGAGCTGGGTTTTTTTCTTCTTTTTTTTTCCACAATTTCTATTTTTTTACATTCGCTTTTTTCTTTTTTTTTATGCTTTATCTGATCAGCGCGATCGTAGCAGTTGAACATGCACAAAATATATGTATAAATAACACCATAAAAGGGTACTCACCTGCATGGTCCTCCGAGCGCTCGACGACGATGCAGATGGTCCGGAAATTTCGATTCTGTAACAAAGCTATTACTTCCATCAAATTGTACTTCTTATACTTGTAGTAGTCTGGTAAAACACTGAGGCAACAAATTCCTTTTATCACTTCTACTAGAATACACAAATCCGGATTTTTCAAATCTACCTTATAGGCAGAATTTTTAGCAGTAACTAACTCAGCTAATTTTCCTATTAACAAGTCTCGATCAACTTTATGGTTGCATCGCTTGTTGATAACAATTGAAAAGCTTCCAGCACTAGCAACAAAATATTCGTCGATTAAAGAACTGCAAGCAAAAACTATGTCCACAACGTTAGCGCGGCAAACGATTGGTACTGTATACGATTATCGGCAACTATCTTCCTGTACAGGGTGTTGCAGTAATGTAAGCGTTAGTGTAATTATGGAAATTATTACCTGAGATATTGAAACGATCGGCACTAATTTTCCCACGTGAGTTACCTCACACGTCTCCTGCTCAATGACAACTGCCCTGTCAAAAGTGTTTCGTAGTACCAGATCAATCTCAAACCGGTTCGATTGCAAATTGTTCTAGGTCAATCGGAAATTGTTCCAATTCAATCTGCAATCGTACTGGTTCGATCGTTTCGATTGATCTGGGACATTTTGAGTTTTTCTTTAACCCTTTAACTGCCCGATTATTACAAACCTCCTTAATCTTCCGTACAGCTCCAGGAAATTGGAGTCTATATATGTTTGCGGAGAACTTCCATTGGCCCCACCAACTCTGGATGAAGTTTATTCCATCATCAAAGCTCAAATGAATGATAAAGCGCCTGGCATCGATGAGATTCCAATGGAGCTCATCAAGTATGGTGGCAGCAGTGTTCATCAAGCTATTCACAAAGTCATCCAGCACATTTGGCAACAAGAACATATGTTGAAAGAGTGGAGCCAATCACTCCCTATCCACAAAAAAGGTGACAAGTTACAGTGTGAAAATTATAGAGGCATATCACTACTTTATAGATCGTACAAAATATTTTCAAAAATCTTAGTAAATAAAATTGGATCATACACCAAACAGTATTATTTGGGTGTATCAAGGTGGTTTTAGAGCAGATAGATGGACAATAGACCAACTGTTCACAGATAAGCAGGTACTTGAAAAATGCTGGGAGCTCAACATAGACGTACACCAAATTTTCGTTGACTTCAAGCAAGCATACGACAGTATTGATCGTGACGTACTGTACCAAATAATCCTTGGTTTTGGCATCCCAGCCAAATTAGCCTGCCTCACCAAAATGATAATGACGTCGACGACCTCCCAAGTTCGCATCAATAACCAACTCACCGATGCCTTTGACACAAATATCCGACTAAAGCAGGGTGATGGGCTGGCCCCATCACTGTTCAATTTGACTCTGGAGTACGTCATAGGGAAGCTACCTGTCGATACACGAGGCACATTACTATATAAGTCGTTGCGGTCATTAATAACTGCCTGAAACTCGACAGCGAAGCAAAACTAGTAGGGCTACAAATCAATGAGAATAAAATAAAGCTCATGATGGAGTCAAGGAAAAGTACCTCAAATACACGAAATATATCACTTGGCGAATACAGTATCGAGAATGTTGGCAAATTTGTGTATTCAGACGTCAAAATAACGAGAACCAGTAATGAAAGAGAAGAAATACGCCAAAGAATACAGCTCACAAATAAAGTACTATATGCATTTTTGACGATCTTGAAGACCAACTGCATACACAGGAAAACAAAGCTCCAGGTATACAAATCTGTGATAAGACCAGTGTTATGCTATAGGTGTGAAACATGGACCCTAACCCAAGCATCCGCAAATATATTGAACGCCTTTGAGCAACGGGTCTTGAGGCGAATAGTCGGAGCGAAACTAGACGAGGACCAATGGCGAATTTGATACAACCATGAGCTGCATGAAATTTTTTAAGAACCGGAGGTCTCAACGATTGTAAAGCTGCGGAAGCTGCAATTCAACTGGCCACATGAATCGTATGGGCGAATAACGGATACCCAAAAAGGTATTTGTTGAGGGAACTGAAGGCCGGAGACCAGTGGAGAAACCGAGGAAAGCTGGTCTAACTCGGTCGACGAAGACAGTTCATCGCTGCTCAGATTTTGAAATTGGAGGACGCGGTCAATGGACCGAGACAGTTGGAGGCGCTATTTGTAGGAAGCGAAGGCCCAAGAGGGGCTATAGTGCTGCGAAGAAGAAATGTTGGTAAAATATTGTCTGGTAGCCAAGAAATCATTGTGTTTTTTATAGTGTCATATTCAGGTGCTCTCTCCTGTCTCCCTGTAGATTCCCCTTTGCAGCCTAACCCATTTTGTACACGCGAAAATGTGTGGCAGGCATTGTCCTCCTCTCCTGGGCAAAACCGACAATCGGGGGACCGTGACTTACCAATCTTGTGCAGGTAAGACTGAAACGCCCGTGCCCGCTCAAAAGCTGGGTCCAATAGAAGTCAGTCTTACCATGTTTTCGATTTTGCCACGGTGCCACATCCGGGATGAGGCGCGCAGACTACCTTCCCTTCGTGCAATTGACCTAAGGCTGCTGCCAATCGTTGAGCGAGCGCTGTCTCTCCTCACGGACAACCATCTCCGTCGCATCCTCGTTTCGGTGCAGGTAAATAGAATAGCGCTCTCTAGAAAGGAGGGCGACAGGTATCATGCCTGCAATAACTTTCACCACCGGATCAGAGACTGTTGGATACGAAGATGCAATCCTCAGTGCTCCTCTTCTCTGTACCTGTGCCAAACGTTTTCGGTATAATTCCTTGCTGAGAGTGTCGCCTCATACTTCTGCTCCATACAGTAGCACTGAGCCTACAGCACTCATCAAGAGGCGTCTTCTTGACGGGCTGGGTCCCCCTACGTTGTGCATAAGTCGACTCAGAGCAGATTTTCCCGAAGCAGCCTTCTCAGCCGCTGCCCTGATTTGCTCAGAGAAACTCATCTTCGAGTCGATCAGTAGCCCCAGGTACTTCACCGATGGCTTCGATTTGGTTCGTATATCTCCAGCACTGATCATCCTTACCTATAGATTCTCTTTTTTGTCAAGATGACCACTTCGGTTTTCTCCAGTGCTAAACTGAGCCACGAGCAGTCATCCAGTCTCTCAATCGGCGCATTAGCATACCTAGCCTAAGTTGCGCCTGTTCAATGGTGCTTCCAGCGACCAGAGCCGCAACAACATCCGCATAGCCAACCAAGTGTGACTCGTCTGGCATCTCTAGTCTCAGTACCCCGCCTTAAGGCACGTTCCACAGGTCCGGACCAAGGATAGATCCCTGGGCAACACCCGATGTAGCTTCCATCCTTCGTAGGCCCCGTGTCGTGTCGTTGAGCCAGCTTCGGTCCTTTAGGTAGTTCCTCAAAAGCCGCATCAGATATTCTGGAACTTGAAAAGGGGTTTTCAGCGTATCCAGAATATCCACTCATCTAGCGGAGTTGAAGGCGTTCCTGACGTCAAGTGTAACCAACAGGACGATCCGTCGCTTGGTGCGACTATATGCCTCTGCCTTTTGGACCGCGTTCACCACCTCTGCAATCGCATCAATGGTAGAACGTCCTGCTCTAAAGCCGTACTGCCGAGGAGATAGGTCCCCAGCAGCACGAATCGCGTCAGTGAGTCTTCCCTTGATGAGTTTCTCTAGCACTTTCGCAGCCGTATCTAGCATGCATAACAGGCGGTATGCAGACGGCGATTCAGGATTTCCCTTCCCCTTGCTGATCAGCACGAGCCTCACCTTCCATTGTACCGGGAAAACCCCGTCCCGTAGGCAAGCGTTGAATGTGCTGAGCAGCAAGTTAGGACAATGGTGATAGACGAGCTGCAATACCTCAGCCGGTACACCATCTGGACCTGGAGCCTTCCTCGCTTTCAATGAGAAGACTGCCTCCTCCAGTTCCGGCTGTGTGAAGAGTGGACACTCAACAGCTGTTTCACTGTGGACAGCGTCAACACGGATGGGATTGGTGGGGAAGATACCCCGTACTATCGCGTCCACCTTTTCTGCGTCATGTGTACAAGGCTTCCGTAGAGCACCAAGCTTCCGCATAACTAGCTTGTAGCCAAGGCCCCACGGATCCTTGTTCGCACTGTCTACTCGGGCTTGCTAGCAGCGAGCCTTGCTGATCAATTTGCGAAGACATTTCTTGGCCGACTTCCACCTTACTTACATCGTAGAATTGCATCCCATTCGGACCCTGAATAGGCGGTACCACAGGCTTGGGACTCTGCAAAACGCTCTCCCATCGCTCGTTTTGGAATAACCTTATCTTATTACGAATTTCATTTGTGATCCGAGTAGCGCTTATGCGTAGCGTAGGGTCACTTGTAAACCTAGCTCTCCTCCAAATTTGATTCCTTCTCCTGATCAGTTGTTTGATATTCTGAGGGAGTTCATAGGGATTCGTTTCCATCTCGGAGTTATAACCGTTTAGCCCTTTTTTGCGTGTAAAATTTTCTGAGACGTTCTCAACGATGTTGTTGATGTCGTCGGCCATTTCAGGTGATTGAAAATTAGTTTAATTGGCCAATGCGATTTTAAACGCTTCCCAGTTTGTAGTTTTCTTTTCCTGCATAGAAACATCAATGAAGATGTTTTCTTTGAGGAAAAGGACTAGTTTTGAGGGCATTTAACCGAACATTCTGTGTAAAATCTCACGATATTCCAATGTCCAATGTAGAGCCATTTCTTAATCCGTAATGGGTTGGCTCATTGGAGATATGTAGGCTGAAGTTGTTGCCTGTGATGAATCTATTGAGCTCAGTTCCAGGTTTATTGCTTCTCACAGCTCTCAAAAGGGGGTGTGTGGCATTTAGCAAGTGCTCTAAGATCACTTAAGAGATTTCTATTTCCTGGAGGATTGTAGGCAGAAATCACAATGAACTCTAGAAAATCAGTTCGCACGATGATCGCTGTGGCCTCGAGTTTTCGAAGTGTAAGTGCATTAATGAGATAATAACTCATGTTTTGTCTACCCGTCATTCTGTCATTTCTGTACATAATGTAGTTAGGGAGCGGAATTATCTTCAAGGCTTCAAAAAGGTTTCTTGGATCATAATGATGTCGAATTTATGATCAAATATAAATTGTTGTAACCCACCATTATGCCGAAGCAAGGAATTCGCATTCCACGTCAAAATTGAATCGTGGTTCATTGACCTCATTAGCGTTTAGTATTGACAACATTTTGAGATGCAGCAAACATGGTTTGAATCATGTTTGCCATCATCTCTTGGAACTGTGTCTGTATTTTGGCAAACATACCCGATCTTCGTGTCATTATTTTTCTCTGTCGTGGTTAAGAATACCTATGCACACATACAACATAATCACACGTTATTTTCAATTGCAATGGTGAATTTTTATCTATCTATTTAATTTTTTTTGGATTATCTCTATATTAAACTTAAAAGTTTCAAGATATTTTAATTAGTGTATTTCTGTTTCTGCGATGGCGTACTCTAAAAATATCATTATTGAATAATATTGTATTGGTTATGACCGAATTCTACCGGTTTCGTAATCAGACAATTAGTTGTCAGTATGTTTTATTCATTTCTTGTATATTTATGTATGTTTAAAGGCTCAATAAATTTGTATGTATGGATGCATTGTTGTCTCAAACGATAAGTGTAGTAGTAAAATGCTTAATATAGAGCAAAGACATATAAACAAATGGACGAGCAACGAGAATCTGTGTACTCGTCCATGTGAGAAGCAAATTTGCCACATAAATAAGTTATAAATAACTTACGCTCTCAAAACTATATGATTCCCTCTGCTTCTCATTCCCCTTTTTTTCCAGACATGTTTTTCTTTTCTCTCTTCAGAAGAATCGCTTTCCCCACTGACACCCGCGCACACCAACGAAATTTCATTTCAGTTTGAGTATAAACAATAAACAACTCTCACGGAAAACTCGAACGTCAAAGCAAAAGAAAATCGAAAAGAGCGCGAACCACGCGGGAAAACTCATGTGTCAAAGCGGATGGAAATTTCGTAAATTTTTAATTAAAACTGTGAATTAAAGTTCCGATTACGTACGCGCGATCTTTAAAATTAAAAACTTTTTAAATGTGAACGTGTTTTGCTGTGAATAGAGTGCTAAATTAAAAGCATATCGCCTCAAACCTCAACTTCACACAACTTTAGCGCAGGTTGCCAATTGCTTCGGCTCTCACGACCGGTTGCGGATCCAGTACTCTCTATATCTATGATATAGAGTTATACTGTTAGAAGTGTTAGTAAGTGTAGAAAAGAATTTATTTGTTCTGGAGTCAAAAAATGAAAATCGCCATTGGTTTAAAAAATAATCAAACAAATGTTTGGGGGCTTATAAAACTTTTTGTGTTGTTGATATGGGTGTGTAATCCTGTTGCCTTTAAGCGCAAAGGACAAAATTCTAGTTATGCAATATTTGCACAAATTCCTCCCTTCGTCCAATCGGGAAATGCTCGAAGATTTCCTTTGTTCAATTTCTCTAATAAAATGTTTTAATAATTTTTTTATAATATGTAACACAATCAAAAACAAATCCAATTATATTGAACAAGACAAGAATCCAATAAATTACAAGTCAAATTTATAAGCCGTTGTTATTTGATTTATATGGCATCCCAAGTATAATTTCCCTCCAGTAAACTTCCTCTTGAAGGAGAAATAATCAAAACTGACGATAGATACAAGCCATATGGCAGCAGCGCTTACTACCACACACACGACCATTAGTAGGCCGACTTTGCTGGCTAACTTACATGGCGTTATATGAAGAATTGTGGAGGTGCCAACAAAAATTCGAGGTTTTGTACGGTTTAGAGACGGATTTCTAAAGTGAAATCCAGATGATCCGTGGAGAACACAATAGCGCTCCTCGTGAAGTGAAAATTATTTCAGTTCTTATACCCGTTTAGTTTTTATCGCCTTCCAAAGTGAATTTATAGGAGGTTGTTTACATCTCAACGCTGAGCTATCAGTCGGAGGTGCAAAACGTGTGCTTCATTTGCTCGTCTTGGAAAGTTTAGGAGCACAATGGGCTATACAAGGTGAATTTATAGCATGCACGGAATGCGTTCGGCACGTTTTTTATTCGGAAAATAGTATATATGGCGAAATATAAGCATTTGCTAATGCCGCGGTTGGGTGACAGCTACCGGAAGCTTGTCCATAGTAGGCCGACTAATCCATATGCAAATTGCTACCATATGGCTTGTATCTATCGTCAGTTTTGGAAATAATCTGGACAAGAAATTCCCCGAACAAATGTTTTTGTTTTAGTTGCTCTTCGCATTTCTTCCGTGTGGTTTGTGTCGTCTCTCTGCTGCTTTTGACATTTCTACTTGACATCGAATTGTTTGTGTAGGCGGTGGATCCCCAAAGAAGCGCCAAAGCGCACGTGTGACAGCGCCATCCACAACTCTCATCCCTCCAGTTTTCTTGTTGTCCAACGGCTGGTTGGAAAAGTTCAAGTGATGTTGGACGACGAATGTGAACGCATCGGGCGTCGAGCATTCAAGAAATTTCAGTGAGTGTGCAATGTCAGTTGCTGTCAATGCACTGCAAGCTTGAGTGTTTGTCGGCGGCGATTTTCCCGTTTTCCATTTCCGAATTGCATTCTGCTGCGACAGTGACGGCCGTGGGTTCAGTGAGCGTTCTTTCCCCGGGGATAAACGTTTTTCATGTGTTTTCCATTTGTCTTACCTCGTCGGTGGCAACAGCGAGTTTCCGCACTTGAGTGTGCCGCCTAATTGGTTCTTGTGTTGCACAGAAGAAAAGCCTCAAGTGTTGTCGGAAAACTCCTCTCAGCGGGTTTTCCGAGCAAGGTTCAGTGTGTAGTGCATTTCGATCGAGTGGTTCAGTGGGCAATGAGTGCAAATGTGCAAAGTGCAAGAGTGAAGTCAATATTTGGCCATCGCTAGAGTCCTAGTTTCGAGTCCTTGGACCTACATTGGGTGAATCTTTGCATTGGCAGAAGGTCGGCCGTCTCGTTGAAAGCAGCAGGACACGCGCAGCCCCCGGCTGCTCCAGTAGCAATTGCGGTAAGTACACTTGCACGTAATGCGCTCCTCGGTTTAAAGTCATCTTTATCGATCTTTCCATTTTGCACAGTACGGGAACAGGACTCCCCGGCCTCGAGATTTAACAAAGCCTTAAAAGAGGTTTTCAGGTCCAGGGTTGATTTGGTCGGCAGCGTGCCGTATCCTGGCAGAAAAATCGTTTTCCGATTCCATTTGTGTGACCTGAATCGTTAATTTACATCGAACTGGATTGCATTGCAACGATGACAATCCCTCCGGAATCCTCCAATAGTCCTGCGAAATCATTGGGTCAAAGTGGTTTGGTGAGGGGAGGGGAAACCTTCGAACGTTACCTCGATATCTGTTGACATTCCTGCAAAGCAAAACTTTTAATTCGGCAACTTCCAAGTGGTCTTTGCTCAGTTTTCCTTACAAATCGAATTCTCGTTATTGAATCTCTGCACGGATTCAGTATGCATTTTTTTTTCCCAAGAATTTTCCTTGGTCACCCACTAGTGCAGCCCAACGCAGTTCGGGCATGTGTTCTAGCTCGGGAAACGTTTGTCGCTATAAAATTGTTTATAGACAAATGTTCACAATTAAACTTCCCTAATTATTCCGGGTTTAATGTGCTGCGTCGGGGGCAGCTTCTATTAACCGCCGACCTCCACGCTCCAGCCAAGCCCGTTAACAGCCAGACCCGCATGCTAGCACATTGTTGGTAATGATGCCGATTGAGTTGTTAATTAGCAGTCCAATAAGAGAACAAATTGTGCTCAAGATAATTCCTTCAAATCTCGCTACAGTGCGACTGAGGAGGAATCGGATGTTGGACCGGCAACGCGGTGTCTTTTTATCAGTGGAAGAAATTTGTCCAATGCCAGTGTAAAACATTACAAAAGAGATAAAATTAAGTTCACATTTAAAGGTCATCATTTGAATATTGAAATCATTTTTGCTGTGTTGTAGAAAGTTCAAAATGAAATTGTTGGAATTGTAAAATCGATTGAAAGCGACATTTGAGAACATTTTTGATTATAATTTGTTTCGCGAAGGTTTCATTTAATGATGCTCTAGAGAATTTCCAGTGAAGGTGGAGAATTTTTTCGAGAAAATCCTCTTAGAGTTTTAACTTGTCCAATGCTTTGGCCTATATTAATTAATCACGGAGTTATGAACTGCAATTTAAATTATTTCCATAATTTTGCCAAAAATTCTACTGGCCGTACTCGTGGAACATTAGTTTATTTGCGTCCCTGTTGTGGGAAGTTGCTGGTAATAAATTTTATGGGGGAATAAACGTTTTTTGTTTTACAGGAAGAAGTTTGGTTTAGCTTAGAGATAGTTGGAGTATCTGATTAAAGAGTGTTTTTTAAAGTCGCAGAACTTAAAAATGGCAATACTCTTAAAATCTTCTCAATAATAATATTCCACTGCTAAATCTTACTTCACTTCGATTAACTCATTCGAACCCGTCAACTTGGTGATGCGCCCGTTGTCCGGTCAAGACTAACCTGCTGTTATCCTTTCGCTCTTAACACATTCCGCATGCCATAAACCTCCATGAAATTTATTTATTCACGTGCAGTTAGATGATTTGTTTATTTATTTATTTATTTATTCCATCTTACAGACTAAACAATCCAATCACAAAATGGAACGCAAAGAACAATCAGCAAAATTTCAATGAAAAAGAATACTAAAACGTCGATAATTAAAAGTTAAACTAGTAGTAACTCTCTTAGTTTTTTCTTAAATGCTATGTAAGAAGAGGGGAAAGGACCAAGCTCGAGATTATTATGATTTCGTACGATTCTTAAGATTGGTGAATAGAAATATAAATCAGTTCTAGCATATGGTATAACGAAATAAGAATTCATCCGAGATGAACGAGATGTTTGTCGGAAACGCAGCTCAGAAAAAATATTTAACGGGACTTGATGGTAGCAGAGTTTGTACAAAAAACATTGGTCTAAATAAGTTCGTCGGGATATTAGGGATGGAAGAGATAGGAAAGATAAACGACTTTCATAAGGCTGATACGGGAAATTAAACTTAAGGAAAAGAAAACGCGTGAACTTTCTTTGGACAGTTTCTAAAGAAGTCACGAGACAGGAATATCGGGGGGACCAGATAACAGAACAGTATTCAAGCAAAGGGCGAACAAGACAAACAAATAGGCGGACAGAAGAAGAGATGCTATTGAACTTATGTAAATGTCTAAGGATAAACCCGGAAACTCTAGACGCTTTAATAATCACATTTAAAATATGTGCATCAAATTTGAGTTTTGGATCAAAAGTTACTCCAAGGTCTTTATGACTGAACACTTCAGAGAGCAAAGCATCATTTAATATATAATTAAAATTAATAGGAGAGTCCTTAAGAGAAAAAGTCATTTCATGACATTTAGTAGTGTTAAGACATAAATAATTTGAAGCACACCATTCATTTAGAGCATTCAAATCATTTTGGAGGAGCTGACAGTCTAAATGGGATTTGACTGCTCGAAATACTTTGAAGTCATCTGCATACAAAAAGCACGAGGAATTAATTACAAAGGGAAGATCATTTATGAACAACAGAAAGAGAAGAGGCCCAAGAATTGAACCTTGTGGAACGCCAGATGAAGGACAAAAAGGACTAGACGTAATACCAGAGAGACTTACTCGACAGGGACGACACGATAGATAAGATGACATCCAAGATAGAAGAGCACCCGAGATGCCAAGAGCTTCAAGCTTACGACAAAGAAGTAAATGATTCACAGTGTCAAAGGCCTTGGAGAAATCTGTGTAGATCACATCAACTTGCAGTTGGTTATCCAAAGCTCTTGCAATACTGTTTGTGAATTCCATTAAATTAGAGGTAGTGGAGTATCCTTTGAGAAAGCCATGCTGCTCTGGAGCAATAATAGGAGCTAGTGAGTTTGAGAGTCGATTATGAACCAACCGTTCAAGTAACTTTGGAAAGCAGGACAGTAAAGAAATAGGGCGATAATTGGAAACTGACGTAGGATCACCACTTTTAAAAATAGGCACAATATTAGCTGTTTTCCAAGGGTTTGGGAATGTACCAGTACTCAAACTTAGATTGAAGAGGAGAGATAAAGGAAAACTAAGCGATGAGGCTAACGACTTTACAAATATGTTTGGCAAACCATCCGGCCCAGGGCTAATATTAGGATCAAGAGCATTGATCAGAGCTTCGACTTCAGATGCATCAGTAAAAATAAAGGAAATTGGGAAGGGAAGATGATTAGGTAAGACAACAGGATGCACAGTTGCAGCGGGACAAGAGAAAGTTGAAGAGAAAAATTGGGCAAATGAGTCAGTCACTTCTTGAGGAGAAGAAACCTCTGCACCATTCCAACAGACCTTACTAGGAATGGAAGAAGAGGATTTCAGCGATCTTATATAAGACCAAAAAGGCTTTGTATTATTAGCCACAAGGGAGCTATCCAGACTGCTGAAATAAGTCTTCAAAGCATATCTGATCTCTTTTTTGGCAATAGCACGCAGCCTGCTAAAATTACATCTTGCTTCAATAGTGCCGAGTGTTTTAAAGACACGATGTGCCTTATCTTTTGCTCGTAGGGCACTAAGCACTCGCTTTGTTAGCCAAGGCTTATGATTTGCTTTACGGAATGTCTGAAGAGGCGTATAACAGCGAATAAGATTATAAATATATTTGTAAAATTTATCCAAAGCAGCCTCACAATTTAGGCCTCTAAAGAAATCTAGCCAGTTGACTGAAAGTAATTCTGTATTAATTGCTTCATAGTTAGCTTTAAAAAAGTTAAGTTTTGGAGCGGGATGAGGTTTGTTAAATTTAATTTCATCGACTATAAGATCTATAGATAAAGGAGGATGGTGCCGATCAGGAGGAACATACGGATGTAAGGCTTGAGATACAGTTAAATGGCTAACTGGAACATTTGATAGAACAAGGTCAAGGAGACGACCATTAGGATTGCGGATATGGTTAAATTGAGAGAAGGAGCAATGAGATAGGAAAGATGACAGGGTTATAGAAAAAGGGTCAACTGACGAGATTGAAGGAGTAGTATAATTTTTCCACACTATGTATGGTAAGTTAAAATCCCCGCAAACTATTATTTTGGCGTGAGGATGTCGCAAAACTAGATAAGAGGATAGATCATCAAAAAACGTCTCATAAACAGATAAAGGTGAATTACAAGGAATATAAATAGACAAAATCAAGAACTCTGTATTATGAGGGAGTGAAATTTTGATAAAAACACATTCTAAAGTAGGAGAAAAACAGAAATCAGAACAAGGAGAACTAGGTAGAGCTTTGCTAACTGCAACTAAAACTCCACCACCATCAGCCTTATTAGTGGCAATCAGGTCACGGTCACATCTATATACAATATGATCAGGAAACATTTCAGTGCTCAAAATGTTTCCATTCAGCCAGGTCTCGGAGAAGCAGATAATAGAATCATTACTAACTTGATAAGAGATAAAGAGTTCCTCAAGCTTGGTCCTTAATCCTCGTACATTTTGGTAAAAAATAGATAAACACATTTTATTAGGAGAAGAGAAGTTACATTGAAGAGTATTAAGGTTTGAAAGAGATTCATTGACGTTTAAAGAGGATACAGTAGAAAAAACATTATGATTATTAGAATGTTCATCAAGATTACTTGTGACTAGAGCTTTGGGATTTCGTTTATCGCCCGACGAAAATTTCTTCGTCTAGATTCAAACGGCTTAACAAGAACACCAGCAGGCCAGTGATTTGGATTCAGGACAATATCACTATTCGCAGAAATCACCAATTTGAATGAGGCAACTACTTTGTCCGTTAAATGTTCCTTAGTCAATTTATGACAAGTAAAGACTTTAACGGATGATCCAAACTTTTTGTTGACATAACGCTTTAGGTCCTCAACTGAAGTTTCGTACGCCACTCTAGATATAAAGATATTCTTCAAAGGTATAGAAGCACGAATGACAGGAGAATCGAGATCTGTTGAGGGAACGAGGTCACTCGATTTCTGATGTTGAATTGGAGGTGGTATTTTCTTTGGAATCGCTCCCCGACTGTTGGATGAAGAACCAGGTGGGCTGATCATAAGCAAATCAGATTGCTGATTAATAGAAAGCGGCCTCAACAGCGAGTTGTTCTTAGTGACGATTGATTGACCAGATTGACCAGATTCCGCTCTTTCCACATAGTTGCAGCAATCCGGCTGTAGTACAAACGCTGGCTGTATCTGCATATCTTGTTGAGCAGCTAGTGATGTATCAGGTACATTTAAATTGTCAGCTTCCGAAACCGTTACTTGTTGGTTAATAGATAGCGGCTTCAACAACGACTTACTTCTAGTAACAATTGAGAGACTAAGTTCAATCAATTCTGCAGAATTGTGGTAGTCTGGCTGCAATACTAACGCTGGTTGATGCTGCATATCATGTTGAGAATTGACGTTCAGGCTGTCACTTAAGCACAAGGTGGATAGTTCACCTTGAGAGGAGACATTGGGTAATTTTACCTGCGGTTTACTTCTTGTCGGTATTGAAGCTAGATCCGACGCTGAACGCACAGCCTTTTCGATCGTACTAGATGATGGATTGGAAGATGCATCTAAACTATACAACAACGCATTCACACATCTCACGCATTCCAAGTGGCGGCGCATCTGCCGACCACTTGCGCCAACAACCATTGCTACTTAGGCATGCCGGACCGCACCACCAAGAAGACTTTAGCCTTATTTTTGTTTTTTATAAATTTTTAAATGTTATCCTTTCGAGCCGGGATTTCGCTCATATAACAATACTGTTTCCGGTGACAGGTGATGTAAAGGTTCCCGGTTATTTTGAGGTTAGGTCTGTTTGACAAGTCATTATAGACTCATGCCGCAGCAACGTTTGGTGAATGGGTTGAAAAAAGATTACCATTGATCCACAATTTCATTTGAACATTTTTTTCAGTAATGATGCGCACTTTTGGTTAAATGGCTACGTCAAAAAACAGAATTGTTCTATTTGGAGCGGTTATAATCCACAAGGAGTTCTCGAAACATCATTACACATTACACTTTATGGGCCGGCGGGGCAATAAGTCCATTTGTCTTCAAGAGTAATGCTGATCACAATGTTACAGTCAACGGTGGGTAGTACGGAGATATGATTACTAATTTATTGATGCTTCAATTAGTAGGCATTAATATTGCTGACATGTGGCTTCAGCAGGACGACGCCACAAGCCATACAGCGCGCGATGCAATTAATTTACTGAAAGGCACATTTCACGAACGATTAATTTCACGAAACGGCCCTGTTAATTGGCACCGTGTGCGTACGATTTGACACCGTTAAATTACTTTCTTTGGGTATATGTAAAGTTGAATATCTACGCCGATGAACCAGAAACAATTGAGCACTTGGAAGCCAATATTCGAAGCTTTACTGCCGAATACAGCCTGGTTTACTGCGAATAGTTTGCGAAAATTGTACGTCCAGATTACATCACGTACCTGCCAAACGCGGCCGCTACGTACCTTAAGTGATCTTTAAATGTTAATGAAAAAAAAATCTTTCAAATAAAGTCAGTTTCATCGCAACAATTTTCTTTGCTTTATTTCAATTAAAAATTCTGTGCCTCTAAAAGACACTCTTTGTATTGCCCAAACGTATCAGGTCTCTTGAAGCTGATATGGTCAGTATCACGCTTGGCCGTTGATCTATGCATTCAGCTGCGATATGTTTGATTTTAAAACAGAACGTATCATAACTGAACAGGCTTATAGCCCATCCGAAGAACCACTCGAAGCAAATCTTGTTGTTATCAACGGGATTTGAACCATGGACCTTCGGCTTACGCAGCAAGCACTCTAACAACTATACCACGAAGACTGTAGGGGTGAAGCATTTGCAGTAAATCAACTTTAAATTGCTATAACTTGCTGAGCTGCATGTAAAAAAGTTGTATTATTTCCTTTGACTATAGCTTATTTCATTGTTTATAGGCATGCTAAATCATTTGTTTCTCTGTTCTCCGTTCAAACTAGGACTGTACATGGACACTTTCTCACACATGCTTGCATTCTCATTCTAAACAAACGAATCGCTGTGATAGCAGGTAGCACCGTTTGTCGCTCGCGTCGCAACTTCAAAGGAAGTATAGATGTTTGCCAAATTTTCCAATAAAATCACAATTTTTCCCCTATATATATATGATATATTTCGATAGTGTCTCCAGTGAATGACAACTTACTGCTGAAGTAGATATTTGTCAAAATATATCATATATAAAGGGAAAAAATAGCATTTTAGTTGGAAAACTTTGCAAAACATCTACAGTCCGTGCAAAAAAGATAGGACAACTAAAAATATCTCATTATTTCCTAAACTACTAGACGCAGGTCTGTAATATGTTCTACAAACCAAACAGATCAACTAAAATACACATTCTTACCTGAAAATCATTAGGTTAATAACAAAGGTTGAGGCTTTTAAGCGAATTTTATGATTTCTAGGTGCGCAAAAAAGATAGCACACCTCGAGGGAATAATTAAAAAAACAAACAAAGATAAGATAATATAGCCTTTATTTAGTTACTGATACTTAGTCGAACCTCCACTACTTTTAAGTACATCGTCAATCCTTTTTGGAAGGCTTTTGTATAGTTTTTTAAAGTATTTTCGTGAAATTTCACCTCAACATAGAATTATTGCTGTTTTCAGCTCATCCACTGTTGCATACTGCTTTCCTTCGGCGTAAATTATTCGAGCCAGCTGTCCCCAGCAATTCTCGATGATGTTGAGATCGGGTTATCGTGCCGGCCAATTAAGAAGTTCGATGTATTTCCCTTGGAAAAAAGATTTCACCTTTCTGGCGGTATGGGCGGACGCATTATCTTGTTGAAAAATCGGCGGAGTATCTGCGATCGCAATTAGACCGTCAGATATCTGTTGTTCCAACAACTGTACATATCGATCAGAACTCATTTTGCCACTGTTGATCGCTAATTCCGACCGACCGTTAAACCCGATAGCATCCTAAACCATCACCGATCCTCCACCATGCTGCCGCTTGCTTAAAATTATTTTCTCCTTACGGATGTCGTGAAAATAATATATCTAGCCATCTGGACCATCTAAATTAAATTTTTTTTCATCCGAAAATATCTCTCGCCTCCACTTTTTTTCCATTGAATATGGCTCGTCCTTGTGAAGAGGAGTTAACTGTGGTTTTCGCTTTAGCTTCCGGTGTTGAATAAGTGGCGACTTTTGAATCACGTACTGTATGTTCAGTATCTTCGTATAAACGACAGCTCGTCTGCCAATTTCCCTTGCAGTGAGAGCAGAATTGGAAGCCTCCTGCAAAATTCGACGCTTTTCTCGTGGTGATATCACTCGTGGTCAACCTGGTGACTTCTTTTTCTCGTAATTCTCCAGATCCGCAATCAAATTCATCACTACCTTTTGACTTCTGCCAATGATTCGTGAAATTCTCGCAAAACTTTTTTTGTCGCCATAATATTAAAATTATACTAATTTCAGAGTGACTCAACATCTTACCTCGTCCCATTTCGGAATAGACTGAAACCCTTTGTTTTGTTTTGTTTCACTAGTCTGCCCTGAACATTCTGATGTCTAATATTTGAAAGTCGAAACTAAACTGGCCTGATGGAAAAACTCCGCTAATTTACGAGGAAAGCAGTATGTGCTATCTTTTTTGCGCACCAAAAAATCATTAAATTTGCCTTAAAATATCAATCTTTCAGAAAACCCTGATTTCTTTTTAGGTCAAACTATGTATTTTTGTATACGTATCTAATTTGTAGAACATATTACTGACCTGCGTCCAGTAGTTTAGGAAATAATGAGAAATTTTCAGTTGTGCTATCTTTTATGCGCGGACTGTATACATTTGAACGCTTAATAAACGTAGGGGAATTCAATGGGAGGTTTTATTTTTTGGTCTCCACACTCAGCCATCTAACATTAGCAATGCCCCAGATGCTTCTCTTGCCATGTTTCGATCACTATCACTGTCTGTCGCCTTCGTTAGAATCTGCTTCTACCCATGGCATCATGGAATCAGCCGCCGTGGTGGTTCGATGAGGATGTTCGTGATTCCCGACTCTTTTTAACATGTATCGGCTATGGCGCAAAGTTTTCGTAATGCGATACAGTCCAAAATCCTTTTTTTGTGATTGGGAGGTGAAGGCCATTTACGCCCTGAGTTTGAGGCTCCTAGGCGCACCAGACGTCTGGAATATCCACTTAACGCCTCCCCTGTCAACCAGAGAATCTAGCCTGGAAACATTTGACACATTTCTTCAGGCTAAGTCTCACTTTGTCTTCAAGTTGAAGTGAAATATTTTGACGTCTACTTCAAACCCGCTCCGGATTGATCTTAGCGATGCTCTCGTTCGCTTTTGCTTGTGCTTCGCCTCGTTCCGAAGAATAACTGAGAAGATGTATATATACTGCGATAAGGCGTTGCATTTAACTATTTCTGCGCGGCAATAAGAAAAGATGGACGCAATAGTGCGGGGACTCTTCCCCGCCCATCCCGTCCGTGTTGACGTTGTTCATGGTGAAACAGCAGTCGAGTGTCCACTCTGGTCGCTGGATGCACCGTTGAACAGGCGCAACTTAGCCTAGGTATGCTAATGCGCCGAGTGAGGGACTGGATGACTGCGCGCGGGCTCAGTTTAGCACTGGAGAAAACCGAAGTGGTCATCTTGACAAAAAAGAGAATCCCTAGAGTAAGGATGATCAGTATTGGAGACATACAAATCGAATACGAATCGAATCGAAGCCATCGGTGAAGTACCTGGGGCTACTGATCGACTCGAAGATGAGTTTCCCTGAGCATATCAGGGCAACGGCTGAGAAGGCTGCTTCGGAAATATCGGATCTGAGTTGACTTATGACCAACGTAGGGGGACCCAGCCCGTCACGAAGACGCCTCTTGATGAATACTACTGTACGGAGCAGAGGTATGGGGCGACGCTCTCAGTAAGGAGGTGTACCGAAAACGCCAGGAACAGGTACAGAGAAGAGGAGCACTGAGGATTGCATCTTCATATCCGACAGTCTCTGATTCGGCGGTGAAAGTCATCGCAGGCGTGATACCTGTCGACCTCCTTGCTAGAGAGCGCCGCTCTATTTGCTTCCGTCGAAACGAGGATGTGAGGGAGATGGTTGTCGGCGAGGAAAAACAGCGCTCACTCATCGATTGGCAGCAGTCTTGGGTGAATTGCACGAAGGGAAGACGGACTGCGCGCCTCATTCCGGATGTGAGAACCGTGGCTAAATCGAAGGCATGGTGAGACTGTCTTCTATCTGACGCAGCTTTTGAGCGGGCATGGGTGTTTTCAGTCCTACCTGTACAAGATTGGTAAGTCACAGTCCCCCGATTGTGGGTTTATGATTATCGTTTTGATTGATGTCATAAACTTGAAGTGAAAACCACCACAATCTGTGACGGGAAAAAGATGGGGATGCTCATCCGCATTGCATACCCACTATAAGAAAAGTGTTCGGTTAAGTCGCACACCAAGTATCAGTCATTTTCTAGTGCAACAAGTGGCGTACAATTGTCTTGCGATTGCAGAGAACAACCCTTTCCGACAAACACTAAATGCTTTTTAACATGTTTTTAGGATTGTGTTATCACAAAATATTGTAATAGCTTAAAGAGCAACGGTTTACCAAGCTTCTCTTTGCAGTGATAGAATTCTTTTTATTCTTCGTAGCGCTACAGCTCGTCTCGGGCTTTCGCTTGATGCAAATAGCGCCTCCAACTGTTACGGTCCATTGTCCGCGTCCTCCAGTTTCGAAATCCGAGCAGCGATAAACTGTCTTCGTCGACTGAGTAAGACCAGCATTTCCTCGGTTTTCCCACTAGTCTTCGGCCTTCAGTTCTCCCAACGAATACCTTTTTGGGTATCCATTGTTTGTCCATACGATTCACGTGACCAGCCCATTGCGGCTTCCGCAGTCTTACAATCGTTGAGACCTCCGGCTCGTAAAAAATTTCATACAGCTCATGGTGTATCGAATTCGCCATTGGCCCCCGTCTAGCTTCGCTCCAATTATTCGCCTCAGGACCCGTCTCTCGAAGGCGCTCAATATGTTTGGGGATGCTTGGGTTAGAGTCCATTTTTCACACCTATCGCATAGCGCACACTTATCACAGATTTGCATACTTGGAGCTTTAGTTTTCCTGTGTATACAGTTGGTCTTCAAGATCGTCAAAACTAAATAAAATATATTCTTTGCGAGCTGTATTCTTCGGCGTATTTCGTCCCTTGCATTAACGGTGCTGGTTACTTAGGCGCCTAAATATACAAATTCGCCCACATTTTCGATATTGTATTCGCCCCAAGTGTGATATTTTGTGCTAGGATTACCCAAGCAATTTATGGCTAGAAGGTCTCGGGAGAAACTAAAATCCCCATAGATGCTGCAAGAGCCCAAAATATGTCTTCAATCATCATGGTTTTATGAACTTACTCGCAGTTTTGACTCTGAGAAGGCATCTGCTGTCAGAGAGAGAGATGTTTCCTTTGCTCCTTAGCGTTTAGCATTCATATAGACAATCGATTTTCCTGAATCCATTGCCATACCTGCCATCGTTATAACATAGTCACGACTCTAGAGACCCTGCTTCACTGATCTGAAGATTCTTCTTGGCTCTTTATATTCAAACATATCCAGGATCTTTTGAGAGCCACTTGTCAGGATCCAGGCTTCGGTTTGCGGCTTCCACAAAATTTAATTTATCTCTCTTTGTACTTCACTTTGGTACTATGTTTATTATTTTAATTTGGGCACACACTAGCCAAAATTATAAAAGAACAAGAAAATAATAAAAACTGCTGATCCCTCTAAATAAAATATTCCTGTCGAAATTGACATTTCTAAGCGCTATAAAAACTGTACATCATCTTAGCGCAGACTTTGCAAAATATTTGACACATTTAATCCTTTCTGTAAAGTTGACCTCAATAAACAATTTTGATATAAAATGCTTGTCATAAAGGGTTTACATTAATGAAAGAGCTACTTCCACATCGCACGCACACATTCGAAATGTCCATGCAAAGGATAAATTTTAGATTTGAGTTGGTTAAGTACTTCAACCGACGTCAAAATGTCATCAGGACAAAACAAACAAGATTGTGTCATGCATAAAAATGAACTTATTTGAATTTTCCCCAACTCCTTTGAAAAATTAACTGCTCAAACGTGACACATTAAGCTGAATTAAAAGTTTTTCGCAAACTTCATGTTTAAACGTTGGTAAAAGAGTAGTATCCTTAGAAGTCATAAGATTTTCTTGTATGGTAGAAACGTATGGCAGCGTTGGAATTTCATTCATTGCGAAAATATTACAGAAAGGGTCTCAAGTTTGCTCGTATTATTGCAATGAAAGTTAATTGTTAAAGTTAAATATGATGAGGGAGTGAAATCTGAGAAAATAGACGAAGTTAAAAGTCTTATGCAAGAATTATGAGTAATTCTGAAAGTTTTGTTGCTATGGAAGGATATCGCCAGATGGAAAATATAGCTTAAAAGTATAAAGTCAATGAAAAAGAATTACCAGAGATTCAAATTAATAAATTTTATGGATATAAATTAAAAATTTCATAATCAGAAAGACGAAACCGTTTATTTTTCTTTACTATTACACAAAAATTGTTTTTCTAGTATATAATTTATTGTATAATAAGTGCTCTAACAGTAATAATTGTGAACTCAGCGATTTTTTTATTTGCCCCTTTTGGGTCTTCGCTTAGAGATAGAGTATCTCATTATCTTGATCGTATGAATCGGCACTCGGGAAGGCAACATGGTCAGTACCACGCTATGACCGTTGATTCATCCACCCAGCGGCGAAACGTTTTGATTTTAAGCCAGTACACATCATAACTGAACGGGCTTATAGTCCGTCCCAAGAATCACTCCAAACAAATCTCATTGTCACCAGCGGGGTTTGAACCAGGGACCTTTGACTTATGCAGCGAGCGCTCTAACCACTACACTACGCGGACTACTCAGCGATTAGTTCGCCTGAAACTGATTTCCCAGATAAAAATCCATTCTTGAATAAGATAAAATACATTCTTGATGACACCCTCATTTTCTCTACTGTTACAAACCCACACAGGATTTACGAGTAGTAGGATCCATCGAACTGATAGCTAAACCGAAATAAAACCTAGTTTTTTGCAATGCTTCTCGATGAACCCTTCAATAATTGGAGTTTTCCAAGAATTTGAGAAGATATCATAGTCCCAAGAGCAGAAAAACCTCTTCTTCCCCTTGTTGTGAAAAAAGCAAAGTAATTAAGGCAGGCAAAAAACATAGTTCTTCGTCAAGAGAATCAAATAAAAAAAAAACAAGTTGAGTAGGTAGGAGTATGATTCTACCAAAAAGCATTTGTACTGTATATCTACTTATTTATTCAATTTGATTGAATTAAAAAGTATCTAGATGATTTTATTATAGAAAATTTTAAAAAATGACAATCGCTCTATTGTTGAAAAATTTAGCGAATTTTAGCATCTACGGTATTTGTTCTTATTTAACTTTAAAGACCTACCTCTATGATTTTCTTCAGGTTTTCTGATGTTGGTGTTCAATCGTGAGGGGGAGGGGAGCACAAACATTTTTCGTACATTTTCCTTTCCGCTGTATCCCTCGACACAAATAAAGCATTCATAAGAAAGTGTTTGTAAAATTCTCATCAACCTCTTTCATTTGATAACCCACATGACTACCTTTTATTTAAAAATTAAAAATTAACGGCCCCCTCCCTATGTTTCAAGACCTATTTTAACTGCCTTTAAAAGAAACTCTATATGTATATGTTTATCTAACTTTCATGAGGCCGCCACTTGACATATACCTACCAAGTTTGGTTTTTGTAGCTGCCATAGTTTCAAAAAGACCTGCCATTGTTTCGAAAAAACTGCTGTAACAGGCAGATAGATAGATGTGTGGCGATTTCAATAGGCCATTGTAAGTAAGCACAAAACACTTAAAAATAATCTACGATCGAAACATAGCGTAGTGATATTTCACGACATTCGGGGCTACACTTGAAAAAGTGGTAAATCTAGTTCCGGGGTAAAGGGCCTTCTCCATAAAAACTGAAGTACGGAACAACGTCAAGGGAAACAGTAGAAACCTTATGGTTCTCAGGGAAACAGCATTTGCTTATTTTTGAAG
Organism: Odontomyia ornata; assembly: GCA_963969285.1. Taxonomy (NCBI): domain Eukaryota; kingdom Metazoa; phylum Arthropoda; class Insecta; order Diptera; family Stratiomyidae; genus Odontomyia; species Odontomyia ornata. The sequence continues at coordinate 382,568,527 of OZ017739.1, read as the reverse complement.
CGTCATATTTACAATTTGTTTCAGAAAGACATTCTAGTCTGTAGTCTCCATTATGCCTTTAGATTGCTTTCGATGTATCTAGTCAAACAACGGTCTATCAGCCTGTGTTTTCAATAGATTTCTTCAAATAACTTACTTTATATTTTCATAGTGCTGTCAGTGTCTTGTACACATGGGAATACTCGCCATGCACAGTTCTTACATGATTGAATTGAGTGGTGAAAACAATGATTTTATGATTCGTTTCCGTCGACATCCAAACGTACAGTTTAAAGAGTGGGAGCGAGCATTACCATCACGGCCAACCTCTTGACCAAAAGAGAGTCTACTAGTTAGACGGCGAAGAAGCTAGGTCGACTCGAATGCCCACCGAAACGAAACGAATTATAAAATAACGTACATCTCTCCGATGCGGAAACATCGAATTTTCAGGGTTGGAGAACAAAACCCTTCAGTCTCTTCATGCCTAGATTGGCATCATAGAGGCGGCCTTGTAATGAAGTGAGCCTTCAGACGCGTGATATAGTGGTTAGAGCACTAAGATCGTAAGCCGAAGATCTCTGGTTCGAGTTTCGTTGGCGTCAACGAGATTTAGTTCAAGTGATTCTTCGGACGGACTTTAAGCCTGTTCAGTTATGATACGTGCTGGTTTAAAATCAGATCGTATCGCAGCTGGGTGGACGGACACACGGCCAAAGCATGATAATGATCATATCACCTTGTGGAGTGCCGCGATACATTCGATCATGACAATGAGACACTCTAACTATCTCTAAGCGACGGCCCGAAAGGGGCTGTAGTGGTACGAAGAAAAGAAAAGAAAACAAGAGCTGATCCACTCGTAAAATGGGTCAGCAATACGGTATTTGTTTTCTCGGAACAAGAAGTCGATAATGTGTTTCTTAGGCACAGGGTATAAAAATGTTAGGTGGTACCTGGTACCGCTAAGCGTTAACAATTATTAAAATGAATAAATAAAAAAGAATTATTAAACCGGCGGCCGCAATTATTCTTGAGGAGACAGAAGAGTGCCCTATAAGTGCATCGAGAAAAAACTTGTGTACGATTGCACAAAAGTCGGGTTTATGCTATACAAGTTTCTAGGTATTTCCGGGTCTGCTTTAATCTAAGATAATTTGTCTAAAAACTTCGGCAAGTCTTTCAAATGGATGTTCGAATCACAACTTGAAAAATAACCTAAAATTCATTCATCCAGTCTTTCCCCTAAGCTTCAATCTCTCCACTCGCCCTTCCTACTACCCAATCATTCTGAAAGTATAATTTTAATTTCTCATGGGACAATACCAAATCATGTTTATAAGGTGTTCGCATTTGTGGCGGTTATTATACCTAATGCTGGCTGCCTTAGTAGCATACTTGATTTGTCTAACTTACGAGTACAATTTGCCTAAATTCTTGCGTTACTTTCCCTACGATTTTCTCTTAATGTAAAACAAGTCCTGTAGGCAGATGAGTGCTCCTAAATGTAAAACAAGTCCTGTAGGCAGATGAGTGCTCCTACTAGAAGCGCTTTGTGACCAAACAACTTGTATCATCACATGAATCCATGACTTGAATTATCACTCTGTTGAACATACAAGAAATCGCTCAGTTATATACGAAAAATCGAAGATCCTTTCATAAACACAAAACATTGGCTCTTGCAACCGTGGGCTTAAACCTGTTCGGTTTGCCGCATCCCAAATATAATTTTTTTCTTTTTGAAAGATCTAATTTACTGCAATTTCGAAAATTTAGGGATGATTTCAACGCCAAATTTCTAGGCATCCATTTAAATCTTCCTCTACTTCATAGCACTGCAACCCCTCCCGGCCTTTGACTTCGTACCAATAGCGCCTCCAACAGCCTCGGTCTACCGACAGCGTCTGCCAATTCCGAAATCCGAGCAGCAATGACCTTTCTTTGTCGACCGAGTCGCACCAGCGTTTTTTCGGTTTTCCCACTGGTCTCCTCCCATCAGTTCTCCCAAAGAATAACTTTTGGAGTCACAGTTGTTCGTGAATACGATTCATGTGGCTAACCCATTGCAGCTTCCACAATCTTATATTTGTTAAGACCTTGGGTAGGACATATACGCTAACAAGCAAGTTCACCAGCTGATCGGCTAAATTAAAAGAGAGGAAAAATGTTCTAACGAAACAAGCGTTTATCGTAATTGATTTGCGCTTGAAATAGAACGTTAAGGGGCTAGACTAAGCTTATAAGCACAAAGTCGATCCACTAATGTTTTAGCATGCACATTCCCCTAGTGAAAGAAGAAGCTTTTGCCCATCTGATAAAAATTAAGCTCATCGTCTTGCATTCCTTGGTTCTCCGATTCAAACTCTTTCGTACATTTCTCGAGGAAAGCATGTATGAACGCGTATACATACTCAAATTGGGCTTTAAAGGCTGAATACCGTTAGATTGGAAATTTTTTTCTAAGTGAACTCGCTTGATACTTCATTCGCTCTACCTCCGCCTCGTCAAATATGTCAAACAGATTTTGCAGTTTCTATGAATGTAACTGGACTCCATTGTCGCAGGATAGCCAAAAACATGATAGCCAAAAACATGATAGCCATAGCTCCAAAGCTCGTGTTACCTCTGTTGTTGTAGCCTGTCGGAGTGGGAACATCAAAGTAAAATTGCTGAAGTCATAAACAACGGTTAGGATATGGGTGCTACCCTGTGAAGAGCGAGGCAAAGGTTTAATCAGATCGATGCGCAGCATATCTCATGGTTCCTTGGTTTGGGGTATCATTTTTCCCAGTCTTCGCTTTCGCTCCACCTTTGTGGCCCAGCATTCGCTGGTGTTCAGGTATTGTTATATGTTACGTTAGATTAGCGTCTATATGCGCAGCATCATGATCTCTGCTAAGCATCTGGTCCCGGTCTTGCTTTGGTTTCACTAACCTCCAACAGCTACCCGTATCTCTGCATATCGGTTCGGAAGGTTCTTCCCGAGTCCGTCCTCGATCACTCACCTGTTAGAAAATTCGTCCGGCTTTCGCACTAACCTCATACTTAATGTTTTTTAGCCACGCATTATCGTCTCCGTTTCCAGAAGTGACCGAATCGATCACTGAAATTCATCGTGATAGTGCATCAGTAACTATATGCTCCTTCCCTTTTCAGAATATTTCATTGAAATCAAATTTTTTGATGTCGAAGCCAACCCGTAGGATCTTTCAGATTATTCAACCACGCTCGAGTGTGATGGTCGGTTATCGCGCTGAATTAAGTTCCTTGGATGTAGCGCCGAAATTTTCCCACTGTCGATAAAATGGCCAGACATTCTTTTGCTGTGGTGGTATACTTCGGTTCCATCTTGTTCAAGGATCCGCTTACGTACCCGCTATTGCCCGCTCACCCTCCAGAAAAGCCTGGTTTAACACTAGCCCCCACACCAGCATCTGATGTACCAATATGTGGCAAGCTGAAATCGCAGCAAGATAAAACCGGAGCCGAAGCCAGTTTTAATTTAGTTGAATTGAAAGCTAATTCGCACTCGGAGGACCATTGGAACTTTCTATCCTTCCGCTGTAAATAGCGTCATCTAAGAAGCATAGTTTGGTATGAAGCGACGGTACTACGATATCATGCCCAGAAACTGCCTAATTTGCTTAAGACATTGTGGTTCATCACGTTTTCTACCTTTTCTGCATCTGCATTCAGTCTATTCCCATCGACTACGGAGCTCATATATTTTAATTGCAAACTACAGAAATAGCACTTTTCACGACAAAGTTTTACCCGGCAGCCCTCAAACGTTTAAAGATCTCATATAGAAGTATCTCTACGTGCTTTGAGATAAGTGAAAACGTACGATTCCAACTCTGAGCCTAAAACACGGTCAATCAAGGGGGGCACATAGCCGGGGCATTCTACAAAATTGGTACAAACCGCGTATTGTGAAAGCGGTGAGCTAACGAGACTCCTTCTGTGCATCCCAACTCTTTCTCTCCCCTCAGGGGAATGCGAATCGACAGGAGTGCTCTTGGAGGTTAGCATTCTTTTGGGAGCGCCGCCCCCACGGACCCGAGGATATGGGGGGTGCCGTGAGGTTTCCTCCTGGGATGACAGGTAACGACCCTGACTGGATCTGGATTACGCGTTGGACAACGAACTAGAATTCATGCTTTGGACTGGCAGATATGATGGTTTGGACCTAGTTGCTTTGCACAGTAACGCCGAGGTGACACTCGTGCGTGAACGGCTCCAATTCAACTATCATACCGTCTCCGTCCCGGTAAAACCTTGACAGGCCTCGGAGTACGTTCAAAGTTCGCGCCATTAGGTTGGAGGTGTAGGTTCGATTGAGACGAACTCCCGATTAGCGCTGGTCTGTCTCTGAGCACTTGTCTCCATAAGGGCTTGTGCCATCTCTCGCATAGTCTCTCTGCTCTGCAAAGATAACCATGGAACCAAAAAAGCGACTACACATACGAACGGAAAAAGCGCCTCCGAAGGGGGACCCAATAAAACTGGAGCCACCAAAAACCCTTAAAAAATATAAAAAAAACCCTTAATAAAGATTTAAAAAACCCCAAAAAGAAAGCAAAAATAACAACAACGACGACGCAACCAGCAGCTGCAGCCACAATGTTAACAGCACATCGAGAGTGGTACTAACGATGACAAAAACGACGATTAATACAATGACAGTGAAGACGAAAGAAAAACGGAGATTAACAGACAGTCTGATCCAGACTGAGATTCCTGCAGCGTTCGGGCGAAGCAAAAAATGATGCGAACGCCAGAGCGTCCTTAGAAGGAAAAGAGGGAAACTCTGCAGGACGCATCAGATGTTTGAGCGATGGAGGAAAATATAAAGAACATCGAGAAGTCGGTGGTCACTGCTGCGATCGTTACGGAAGCGACTAATGCAAGGGTCGTAAATCCCGAAATAATAAAGAACCATCCTGAAGTCAACGAGGAGATTACGGCAGGAAAGAACAGGGTTGACCTGACAAATAAAGCGACTTTGTGTGATTTCATCGCCAACGTCGAAAATATGGTGGAAGTAACAGTACTTCCACCATATTTTCGACGTTGGAGAGTATTAGAGGACTACTCAGCCAGTGGTGCATTCAGCTTGAGATAAGCAATGTTGTTTCCCGACGTCCGCGCTCTCGGCTTTCTACAACTGGATAGAACATCGGAAGGATGGACGTCGAGAGGTTCGTCGAGGTTCTCACAGCAGGTGCACCGCTGCAGGGAGATCCGGAGGGGACAGAAGAACTGGCAGCTCAAGACGTGGTGAACTCAATTATGAGCATCATCACTACCGCTTGCAAAGCTTCTATGCCCCGTCGAAAACCCCGGCACGGCAAGCCCCCAGTGTACTGATGATCAACTGAAATCGCTGAAAAGCAAAGGGAGTGTGACAAGCTTCGGCGTGAGGCTCAAAGGGCACGGAGCCGGGACGAGGCAAGCAACCGCGTAGCGGCATATATGTCGGCCAAGAAATGCCTTCGCAAATTGATCAACAACAGCAAGGCTCGCTGCTGGCAAGACCTAGTGGACAATTTGAACAAGGATCCGTGGGGACTTGGCTGCAAGCTAGTTATGCGGAAGTTTGGTGCCCTATGGAAACCTTGTATACATGACGCGGAAAAGATGGACGCGATAGTCCGGGGACTCTTCCCCGCCCATCCCGTCCGTGCTGACGCTGTCCATGGTGAAACAGCAGTCGAGGGTCCACTCTTCATACAGCCAGAACTAGAGGAGGCAGTCCTCATTGAAAGCGAGGAAGGCTCCAGGTCCAGATGGTGTCCCATCTGAGGTGTAGCGGCTTGCCTATCACAATTGTCCTGACTTGCTGCTCAGCACATTCAACGCTTGCCTACGGGATGGGGTTTTCCGGGTACGATGGAAGGTGACGAGGCTCGTGCTGATCAGCAAGGGGAAGGGAAATCCCGAATCGCCATCTGCACACCGCCCGTTATGTATGCTAGACACGGCCGGGAAAGTGTTAGAGAAACTCATCAAGGGAAGACTCACTGACGCGATTCGTGTTGCTGGGGACCTATCTCCTCGGCAGTACGGCTTTAGAGCAGAACATTCTACCATTATTGTGATTGCAGAGGTGGTGAGCGCGGTCCAAAAGGCAAAGGCATATAGCCGCACCAAGCGACGGATCGTCCTGTTGGTGACACTCGACGTCAGGAAGGCCTTCAACTCCGCAAGATGGGTGGATATTCTGGATACGCTGGAAAACCCTTTTCAAGTTCCAGAATATCTGATGCGGCTTTTGAGGAACTATCTAAAAGACCGAAGCCTGTTCTACGACATGACACAGGGCCAATGAAGGATGGAAATTGCATCGGGTGTTGCCTAGGGATCTATCCTTGGTCCGGACCTGTGGAACGAAGTGGTCATCTTGACAAAAAGAGAATCCCTACAGTAAGGATGATCAGTATTGGAGATATACGAATCGAATCGAAGCCATCGGTGAGGTACCTGGGGCTACTGATTGACTCGAAGATGAATTTCTCTGAGCAAATCAAGGCAACGGCTGAGAAAGCTGCTTCGGGAATATCGGCTCTGAGTCGACTTATGGCCAACGTAGGGGGACCCAGCCCATCAAAAAGACGCCTCTTGATGAGAATTGGAGGGTCAGTGCTACTGTACGGAGCAGGGGTATGGGGCGACGCTCTCAGTAAGGAGGCATACCGAAAACGTTTGGCACAGGTACTGAGAAGAGGAGCACTGAGAATTGCATCTTCGTATCTGACAGTCTCTGATTCGGCGGTGAGAGTTATTGCTGGCGTGATACCTGTCGCCCTCCTTGCTAGGGAGCGCCGCGCTATTTACCTGCGCCGAGATGAGGAGGCGAGGGAGATGGTTGTCCGCGAGGAGAGACAACGCTCGCTCAACGATTGGCAGCAGTCTTGAGTGAATTGCACGAAGGGAAGGGGGACTACGCGCCTCATCCCGGATGTGAAACCGTGGCTAAATCGAAGGCATGGTGGGACTGACTTCTATCTGACCCAGCTTTTGAGTGGGCATGGGTGTTTTCAGTCTTACCTGCACAAGATTGGTAAGTCATGATCCCCCGATTGTCGGTTTTGCCCAGGAGAGGAGGGCAATGCCAGCCACACATTTTTTGCTTGTAAAAAATGGGTCAGGCTGCGAACGGAACTCTACAGGGAACGGGAGAGCTCACCCCGGATAATATAGTCGCGGTGATGCTCGAATCGGTTGACAAATGGAACCAGGTGCTCGGGCAGTCCTAAAATATAAAAGAGACTCACAGCAGCCGGGGGCGTTGGGGCTGGGGGATCGCTTTTCTGGCACTTCCTCTTCCCCTCTCCCCTCCCGCTAGGAAAGGGATCCCCCAGCTTGAAGGCGCCTCACGGAGTAACAAAACGACACCTGGCCCGAAGTAATGTGTCAAACGGTTCCAGGCTGGGCTCTTAGGTTCACAGGGGAGGTGTTCAGTGGGTAGCCCAGTCGCCTTCTTTCGAGCATGGGAGTCCCACACTCTGTGCATAAATAGCATTCACCCCCCTACCACAAAAAAGGGTTTTTGTTGTTATTGTGCTTGTTAGGACTATTACGAAGGCCTAACCAACCTGGAGCGAGTTCCGCTGGACGTGGCACCAAAATACCCACTTGTATTTATTTGGTGCGTACGCGTATCCACTCGTTTGCTCTGGAATACCTGTAAACTACACTCAAATCCACTTCAAAGCTTTCCCAATAAAACACACGTTTCCTCCATCAAATACATTTATTTAACTATCAATTATAATATCTAGTTTGAACGTTTTTACGGCGCTGTTCTACCTTGAAATCTGACTCCAACGCCTTGATTTCTGCTTTAAATGCCTCCCGCTTCGCTTTGGTAACCGCAAGACGTGCCAATCGGCGCAGATCACTGCTCTTGCGGCGGAACTCAACAATACGCTCACCTCTTAGCCGCTTTTCTTCCGGCGCGACGACCGTCGTATCGAGCGGCTTGATTAAGCGTGTCCGGTACTCGTCGATCGTGATTGGCGTCGGACCCGCTCCGGGCGTCGCAGGAATTGCTTCCTCGAGTGACGGACGGGGTTGCGTCGTCATCACAGGCTGCTGGTGGTGATTGTCCAGTCGCCGCCCACGTATGTCGGTTGTGGCGGTTGCTGGGTGAACTGGTAAATTCGTTGCGGATGGCGATTTGGCCCAGTTGTTACGTCCGCACGGTTGTAATGTTTGGTGCCGGTGGGTCTGCTGGCATGCGTGTCGGTCGTGGTGGCTGCTGGCGGTGCGAGCTGGTAAATTTGTTGCGGATGGTGATTTGGCGCGAATTGCTATGTCCGCACGATCGCTGGATCGGTATTACGGTAATTTGCTCGTCCCTGGGCGAAATGCCTTAGGGAAACTATTGCTCGGGCAAAGGCCTTGAGCAGGGCAATTAACGCAGTTTGGGTGATAAACGTATGGGCTGCAAAATAGCTGGCTGATACGCGTAGGGAAATTGGTTGTCGTTGTTGTTATTGTTGTGTTGCCTGCACGATCGCTGGATCGGAATCACGTCAACTTGCTCGTCCCTGGGCGAAATGCCTTAGAGAAACTACTGCACGGGCAAAGGCCTTGAGCAGGGCAAGTAACGTTGTTTGGCTAATGAACGTATGGGCTGCAAAATAGCTGGCTGATGCGCGTAGGGCAATTTCCGTCCGGCTACCTGGATCCTGGCTGGTACTCTCTTGAATTTGTCAGCCTCGGGCTAAATGCCTTGAGACGATTCTACTCGGGCAAAGGCCTTGAGTAGGACAAGCGTAGTATCAAGAGTGTTTGGTTTGTTGATGGCCATGAATATTTATACAAAAATAATGCTTACCTCAAGTTTACCTTCGTTCTCATTCATTTGCATTGCATATTAGGTGCATTTACCTCTTTGCTTAGTCAACTAAAATAACTATTAATTAATAGTAAATTAGGTCAGTGGATTGTTATGGGAAATTTTCACCTGGCCATCTATCGGTGACTGGCAACAATGCTTAAGCTTTTCGAGAAGTGATTTTCTATGTGCATTATTTCCATTTACCCCAGACTTGTGGGTTGGGCAATGCCAAGCTAAGTGGACGAGCACGAAGTATATGGCATACTCACGCATACACTTTCGTCTCAAGCCTTTGCGCATGATGCAGTATACCTACGAGAACCAATGTGTGAAGCGTTAGTAATGCTCGAGACATTGGCCGAGCCTAATGTCTCGAGGTTAGTACGGTTCACCACAACATGCTCATAAACAACTGACTCCATGATTTTTTTCAGATTTCTTAGTTCACAGGTACCCAATCGCGAGGGAGGGGGGACACAAATTTTACGTGCATTTCCCTCCCTTGTGCAACCCTCGAAACGAAAAATTTCAGTTTAAGACCGGTTTTGAAAAGCTCTTATCAAGACCTTTCACTTGATACTCATATCGGCTACCTTCACCTATGTGGGGAGGCTCCCCTTAAATACCTTATAAAATTTTTTGTAGTTGAACTTTGAAGAGAGCACCACTTGACATACAAAATTTGATATTTCTAGCTTAAGTAGTTTGCGAGAAAAGTTGCTTTGACACACGAACGGACAGACAGAGAGGTCGCGATTTTAGTAGGGATTTCTAAAATTATTTTACAAAGCCCTAAAAAGGATGTAGATTAAGTTTAAGATTAAATTAGTTTGAGAGAAAAGCAGGTAAAATGCAAGGGATATAAAAAACTGAAAATAGTTATAACGAAACCACACGAAAATAAGTTGAAGTAGCAGGAGACTGCTCCTGCCAGAAAGATTTTGTAAAACAATCTATTCTGCTTATCAAAACTTGACTAACATACAGATTCCATAAATTGAGTTCGAAAAATTATTATGGTTTTTATTTTTTTAAGTTTGCCGCCATTTTGTTGCAAGTCATTTGACGCCGTCGCTTTATTAGTCATGATAACACATCAATATTACAAACCATTTTTAAAATTTTTATCAAAATTCCTACATATTTGTAGTGTCTAAGTCCGTTGCAAACGTGTTTTTCCCTTATATCACGTTTTAATGTTGTTGGAATTGTTAAATATTCAATCCGTTGTAACTTAGCTGTTTATTGTTCAATTATTGTGAAATTTTCAGAATACATACAGTTGCTACCAAAAAACTTAAATTGTAAACTATTAAACTATGTCGGATGTTTCAACGAACTAGCTAACCAAAATTATAAACTAAGTTATTGCTTCCTTTTTCATTCGTTGTACTTTTTATTTGATCATACACCGACGTTTCGAAGCACACACTTGCTTCGTCATCAGTGATAAAATAATTAATCTTACAATTTTTCTTAAAGCTACTTATATGCCTACTTCTTTTACAAATTCAACCCTTACACTTGCTAACCTTATTACTTCTTTAAGTGATTTTTGCGGCTAATTACTCTCATAAGGGGTGAGAAATTATTACCTAGATCTGTGTTCAAAAGTATCTCCTGTGATTGTCTTGCTATAACCAGGCTTTCGTAGGCGTCCAATTTGTACGTTGATTTGAGTTCTTTGATTAATTCAAGATTCTGGTCGCTCATGATGTGCTTCTGCTCTACAATGTGTCTTGCTACCGATGATTTAATTGTCATGCTGCTTTTGTTGTTCCTGATGCCGTTTCCGCCTCCTTGATATGTTCCTTAAATCTTGTTGTAATTAATCGCTTCGTCTGACCTATATAAAACATGTGAACACTCTGTACAGCTTACCCGGTAAATTCCGCTAACTTCCTCCTTGGTTTTCTTGTCCTTAGCTGACCCCAACATCGTCTTCAGTTGATGGTTTCTACTGTGTGTGACGACCTGAATATCATACGCTTTAAATTATTTTTACAAAAAATCAAAGGTCTACACATCCAAGAAGACGAGATGTTGGTTTCCTTTGATGTTAATGCACTATTCCCAAGTATCCCTGTCAAAGAGGCACTATATTTTTGCGTAGATTGGTTACAAGGTGGCAATGTAGATCGGGACACAAAACAACAACAAGGCAATATGTAAAATTGGCAGCATTATGCATGAGGGAGAATTATTTTACCTTCAGAGGGAAGTTTCTTAAAACAAAGGATGGGACTGCAATGGGGAACCCCCTTCACGCAACAATCAACACCTAGAATTTGGGATCTACAGGAAGCCTTCAAGCATGCAGCGAACGATCACCAGCGATTCTAACCACGCATATCGACAAAAAATGGCAACCTATCACTCGATGATTCATAGGTTAACAACAATACCGTTGAGTAGTGAAGAGTTCAAAAAAGAACCTGATTACATTGTCAAAACAGCAACAACAAATGGATTCCCAGCAATAATAGTTGACCAATTATTTCGCAAAAAAAGAAGCGGCAAAGGCAGGACAAACTAACAACGTTGTACGCACAAAATGAACAGCTTGAACAGATCCGTAGAATCTCGGTACCATACTCTGGCCTAACGAACAAAGTCAAAAAATTATTTAAAGCGTATGATATTCAGGTCGTCACACACAGTAGAAACTAGGGTTGTAACGGAGGCCTTCTTAGCGGAGGCGGATGCGATGAGTTTCACTTCCGCGGATGCAGAGGTTAACGGAGGCGGAGGCGGAAGTGAAAGTGGATGTAGATAAAATAGTAATTTATGGTTTATTTAAGTTCTTATTTCAAATACTTACATTTAAGTAAACATAATAACCTACCAAATACCTTATATACTTTAATTTTGATTACTAGAAGGTAATGTTTATTACAATACCTTCTAGTAATCAAAATTAAGGAGAGGTAAATTATATTTGACAAACAATAGTTTTGCGGCTTTGTCACCTTCCAAACGATTTCTAAGGGGTTAATAAATTAAGCCAGCCGAACTAAATAATTGTTCACTTGGCACCAGTGGTGGCTCGTGCGTTTGTAACCGGGGGTTCACAGTTCACAGTAATAGCAGTTGCTACAATCAGAAGGGCTTTAAACTAAGTTAGCGTTACAATGTAATTGTACCTCATTACACAAGTCATTACCACATTTCCGAGTCAATATGAAATATTTCATATTATTTCGTTTTCATCTTGCCTTCTATTTTTCTTACCTATGACATGCGAATTTATCAAGATACATAGAATTGCGTAGCAGTTCGAATACGAATTTAATTTAGAATAAAATGTCATGAAAAAATACAGTTTTTGCTATTTAAGCACAATTTTTATTTTATTCATTATAATGAATCTTTATAAGTAATTTTTAATAATTGAAATATTGAAAATAAGTGAAATAATACTTTACAAAAAAAAAAAGGTGTACAAAAACAAATGAACAAGTAATTCAAGTGCAGTGTTTGTACGTAAAATCCAATCTTCTTTTTTAGCGGCAAATTTGTCGATTACCATGTCGTTAAAATTTGCGATTCCTGCAATAATTTTTTTTCGATTGAAAGCATTGCTAACGCAGTAAGTCTGTCTTGGCTCATCGTTGATCTTAAAAATGTTTTAATTCTTTTTTGAGTAGAAAAAGACCTCTCTGCTTCAGTGGTTGTCATAGGGATAGTCACTATGAGTTTCAAAAGCTGAGAAGTGGCATAAAATAAATTCTCAAGGCAGTTTTCTTTTATAAACTTGAGAAGATTAACGGCACCTGATAAATTCCTGAAGTCAGGCCTTTTATATATGATTTCAAGTTCCGTTCGTAGCCTGACTGCATCTAAAAATGGATAAGCTTCGACAGAACTATTTAAATAGATGATCGGAAAGTCTGTTGCGAACTGAAGAAAATTTTTCGCTAAGAAAAGATTTGAAGCACTTAAATGATTTGTGAAAGCAAACCTATCAATAGCATGGCTTATGATTGAATCAATTTCTTTGGTTGCTACAATTTGCGTAATGTATGGATCGTCATTTTTTCTTTGCTTTTTAGCACTAGTCATTTCTGTAGGGATTTCATCTTGAATATTTTCAATATTATTTCTTTCATTTTGAATAGATTGTTTAAAACTCATCATGCATTCTTGAATTCCAACTGCATCTATACTAATTTTCTGTAACTGATTGTATAAAATATCGCAATGTGGCATTATACGACTGAAGATGGTCAGCCAAAATAGAAAGACAGGATCTTGAAGCATACGAGATATTGCACATGCTTGATTGATAGTTAGAGTCTGCTTTGAAGTTGATTTTATTTCTTCCATGCACTCAATTAAGGAATTCCTATTTTGATATACAGTGGTAACAACTCTACTTTTGAAATTCCACCTTGTGTTGGAAGTACGTGGTATTCGACGACCAACAATTGCGTCTAAAATAGCTACTCGTTGCGGAGAATTCGAAAAAAAATTACTTATAAAAAAACGCGTACTTGTTGATTTTGTTTTGCACCTTGAGATAAAACCAAATTTAACTGATGGGCATAGCAATGAATATAAAATGCATATTTGTAATGCGTTTGTATAATTTTTTGAACACCCCCAGTTTGTCCAGACATAACGTTGGCACCATCATAGCTTTGCGAAATTAGCTTTTCGGGGTTGTTGACCACTTTTTCCAAGACTCCATGAATAGCTTCCGCCAAACTGACAGCATCGTGCCCATTAGGGTTTAAAAACGACCAGAAACGTTCCACAGGACTACCATCTTGAAGAACATACCGAAAAACTACTGACATTTGAAAAATGGAAGACACATCTGTGGTCTCATCAGCAATCACAGATACAAAGTCAGCGCAGAGTTTTTCTTTCTTGATGGTCTCTTGCATAATTTCCAACATGCAGTCCAACAATTCATTTTGGATTGTTTTTGAAGTACCTTTGAAAACGGTAGTTTTTTCTATGTGGTCTTTCAAAGCTGTATCCAATTCAGCAGTAAAATTTATGAGGCCACGAAAAACTCCTGGGCTTAGTGACTTTTGCGTCTCGTCATGACCTCGAAGAGCAAGCTCAAATACTCCACAAAATTTTACGCAGTCTATGATTTTAGATAAAACATACCGATTTTTCCGCACTTGCTCGTTGTTTTGTTCGATACTGCGTCTATAAGCACTGTCAAGTTGTTACCTAATATCTTGCTTACCTAGTAAGTTGAAGTCTAGTTGGGCATTGATATGAGATGCTGCACTCTCATGCTTTTTAATTTTTTGAGCAAGATGGCTCAAATCGTCAACACCTGTTTTTGTCCAACTAGAATCTGAGCTTTTACTACCGAACAAAACGCACGGAAAACAAAATAACTTGTTTGTCACTGCACATCCACAAATCCACTTTGTTTTTTCATATGTTTCCGGTTTGAATTCGCGCTTGAACTGTCTCGATTTCGAGTTCGTCACTTGGACAATTTCAATTTTAGGAATTGGTCTTCCGAGATTTCTAAACTTGATTTTTCTATCTAAGGAAAGTTGTTTAAAGTTTTCTCTAAATAAACTAACGCAACATTTTTCACAATCCATAATTAAATTTTTAAATTTTCGATTGGCAGCCCAAAGTAGTGCTAAGAATTACAAAGATTTGAACTGATGGAGCACTCTAAATTCGTGCGCCGAATGTAGTACAAATTATGGTTAGCACTCCTAATACTTTTAACCCCCCAAAAACCAAAATTAGGTGCACGTGCGATCGCGACATACTCATGTTCATAAGACTATCTCGGATGCGAACGAGGGAAACGAAATTGAGCACAAAGAATGGAGGAAAATTCCATCGGGCTAGTGAACATATGAGTTGATTTTCTTTGAAGAATTCATCTGGGAGGCCTGTCATTCACTTTAAAGACATTACTATTGATAACTTAGTTGAGGGTTGGCGCTCTGAATAATTCTTGCTGAATACATTTTTATGCTTTTCTACTTCCTTCTCAGGGGGTCACGTGCTCCTGTGCACATATGCTAGAGCCGCCACTGCTTGGCACTGAACTTGGCGGCGCCGATAAGTACGTGCGAACGATTGGATAAAAAACTTTATTTTTATTGTTATTTCTCCACCACAATATTGGATCATCGTCTAATTTGAGTCTGTTTTCTTTATTATATTCATTAATTAAAATTTTCCATATCATGAGGTTACTATTGCTGTCATCATTTTCAGTTTCCTCTTCACTGTCACTGCGATTTGTTAACATGTCAGCCAGATTCGAATGCACACTTTGTGTTGGTGAAAATATCTGGAAGCTTGTACTTGATTCATCTTCATCATGCATTGGATTTGATTCTACTCTAGCTTTTGTGGCAGCAGAAGCACCTGAAGCTTTGTCATCATCAACTCCATTTGCCACATTTAAGTCATGTATAGTAAGCAAGCGTATCAGTTCGGACTGAACTTGTTCCTAAGTTATTTCATCAAAAAACTTTAATTTGTACCTTGGATCCAAATAAGTAGCAAGCGAAAATAGTGTCTTGCTTGGGAGGTCACAAAACCTGGAATTGATATCTTCAATCAGTTTTTGAATGATGCTCTGGAAAATCTGATTCGTGTCTGATTTTTCCTTTTCAGCTTGCAAAGTACGTTTTAGTGCATAGATCAATGGTATCACTGACGATATCGAAGTTTTTGTATCGCTCAAATTTCTTCAAAGGGACTGAGTATTGCCACTTTTTTATTAAGATACAACCACTCTTCTGGAGAGATTTGTGGAATGTTATGTTTGCTGGCATACAGGCAAATAGAATCTTTAATCTTTAACATCCTTTCGATCATATAAAAAGTGCTGTTCCATCTGAAATGAAAAAAGGAAACAAATAACTCAAATAACTCCTTAAATAAATAACACCTTGTCAAGTTTTATACAAAGCTGTTAAAAAACGTTTACATATATGTAAATAAACAAACATACCTGGTAACACAGTCCTGTATAATGACAAGGGCAGGTTGATTAAGTTGTTCGGTTTGAATTTTAGTCAGCTCATCTTGAGCTATCTGTGAATGACTAAAATGACCTGATATCTTCTTGCATTTTGTGATTAAGTTTTTTACTTCAAGGGTCTCGAGCGCAGAGCGAACACACAGTTGCAGTTCAAGGACTGTGTAACTCACGTCAGATATATCGGCTAAATGCATTGCCCTGACCATATTTGATCCATCATCTCTAACAAAGCAATGCAATTGCTCGTCCTGGATGTTCCACTCCTATAGCATCATATTGAAATTGTTACAAATTAAATCACCGGTGTGTTGCCCATGAAGTGAGCAACATTTTAAAACAATTTTCATACGGGTAAAATCTTCAGTTATCCCATGTGCAGTTAGGCTCAAAAGTGACACGTTAGCACTTGGCTCAGACCAAACATCAGTAGTGAATGACAGTTTTAAAAAAGTTTTAAGCATTTGCCCAATTTTGGTAGCTACTCTAGTATATATTTCATTACAAACATGGTCAGTAAAAAACTGACGCTCTCTTAATTGATAATTTGGCAAAGCCGTTTGCATAACACGGCGAAAACCAATACCTTCGATAAAATTAAATGCAGGATTTTGTAAAGCAATCATTTCTCCGATCATATCATCCATTTTCTTTGCCTTGGGATGTGATGTATCCCAAATTTGATTTTTTTTGAAGATTCTTCTAAGGACAGCTGCCTTTTGGCTTGTTGTAATGGTATAACGGACGTAGACTGTTTTGATTTCTCTTGTTCTCCTTCTTTTTCTGCTCCACATAGTTCTTCGTATTTTTCTTGGTCAAAAAATTTTCGCACATTTCCCCTTCTCCTGCACCCCTCAAAGCAAAACTTGTTGGTTCAAGACCTATTTTGAAAAGTTCTCATCAAGACCTTTCATTTGATACCCATATTGCCCACATTTTTTCAGAGGCTACTCGCCTTAAGCACCTTACAAATTTCTTTTTGTGGCAAAACTTTGAAGAGGGCGTCACTTTGGATCTACCTAAAAAATCTTATGTTTCTAGCTTATGGAGTTTGTGAGAAAAAGTGGAGTCACAAACGGACGCACAGACATGACGCGATTTTACTAAGGTTTTGTAAAATGATTTTATAAAATCTTAGAAAATTGAAGAAGGAGGAACTCTTAACATAGAAATATGTATATAAAACTAAATTTATTTGCGTTTTTATTGGAAAACTTGATTTGGGTAAAAGTTTTTGATATATTTAACAGAAAGGTGCGGCCTTAATGCTTACACCACCTTTAAAGAGTAACTAAAAAATAAAGCTGTATTCAACGTTCTAATATGTTGTGAGGCCATTGTTATATTACCCGCAAATGGCCAGATTGCTTTAACTAATCATTATCACTCGAAAATCTTCATTGGTCGCAAACACTATTTAACCAGCCTCAATTTGCGATAATCAAGCCCAATTTCCTAGCGAAACATGATCATCCCACCAGACCATGTTCCTACGACTTTCTACAGTATCTTCAATTTATATCTGGTTTCGTCTTGAATCTTGATGATAAATTATCCAGATGACGTTAAAAAACCAAAAAATCCCACATTCGTTCTAAGCCAGCGAAAAATTTCGCAAATCGCCCAGAAAGTCTTGCAGAGAAAAAAAAACGAAGGAATGGTATGGCGCAGACTTGTGAAAGTCCAATGAATTAAGTGAACTTCTTTACCATTCACTAATCTCGTCTGTTATGGCTGCATCACGGCTAATTTGCAGTTGCCAATACCCGGCGACCTTCTCAATAGAATTTTGCAGATAGATTAGAGCTTGCGTGCCGCCACGTACTTAATACATTTCTGCTTGAAGATAGCAATCAGAAATTTTTCAGATATTTATTCACGTATTACAAATATAGACCCTTGCAATATACGAATAGCAGTTTGTGCATGTACTTGTTATGCTCATAAATGAAATATGATGGATGTGCAGATATTTATGAGTGAATAATGCACAGATAATTAGATTTACATCAGGAGAATTTACTGCTTGAATGTAGAACATACGCGATAATGGCGAGCATGTGGAATGGAATGAGTTAGCGATATCAAAGCTTGGCGCACTGCACGGGGAAGGACGAATGTAATGTTAAGAATATCATTATTGGTTTAGAGCTCCCAGCTGCGGAAGTTTGAATTTGAATAAGTTCTTTTCTTCAGATTGTTTACTCGATGACGAGTGTACATATATGATAATGCTGTGGTTATTTATGGAAGCAAATATCAGATAGAGCGAATGTGGATGTGAGTATTGAAAAAAAATCGAATCACAAGGAAAGTATGAACATTGCTTTGCATGATTTATAACTGAATTTCAAAAAATAGGCGTGCCTCACCAAAAATATATTCAGTACAGAATCTAAGAAGTGAATTTTAGAATATTCTACCAAAGAACATAAATTTTTTACTTTTCCCACGTTGACCGCCATAATTCTCGATTCTCCCCGTTTTGCGCATGAATCGTACTCACATGATTGTTTCACCTTTCGAATTCTCATTGAAATTTATCCATCCTTTAGGAAGTGCAATGACATCATAGTATCCATAGAAATGCGAGCAGATACCCCAATCAGCTTTTATCCAATACATCAAAATTGATTTGGGGCTTCTCATGCGGATGAAATGTTTTGGAGTCCGCTCGTAAAGAATGTGAAAGGGGGAGAGAGAGAGAAAAAAATCAGAATATAAATTACGATTTCCTTCGGTGTGTGCTGAATGCATTCACGTATGTAAATCAATATCTCAAGATTGGATAGGGTACCGTAAAGACTAGAATTTGTTGATTTTAATTTTAGCAACCATAACTATTGGTGCCTTGAGCGGCCGGTGCGGCGCTTTGTATGATGTGGGCGCGAAGACTCACTCAACTTACTCGGTCCCAGCTACCTCACTCATAGTGGGCTTGAGTCATCATGATGCAATGAGTACAATGCGGAGGCGAAGGTTAGCTACTACCAAATATGATTAACTTCGCCGAGTACATGCATGCAAGTGTAACATGGGAACGAGATATATCGTTTGGAAATGCTTGTATATGAGCATTTTGGAAAATTAGAATATTATTTTTTGTTAGTTTGGGTTTTATCAAATAATTTTGTTTTAATGTCACAGAAACAACCTTAGTCCATTTCATAGATTCATTTTAAGTAACTTTATTAATAACAATCCTACAGCGAAAAATTGAGCTTATAAAATTTTCCGAAATGAAATTGTTTGAACATTTAAAAATTGTTTATAACATAAATAGAGTAGTTTCGGGTATTATGGCACACCATAAGCTGTTTTGGAAGTAAAACATAATGTATACGAGATAATTCAGTCTTTATTGTTTACTTCAGTCATTAATCTTATCAGTAATCTGTAACCAGATGCTAAAGGCAATATTATTTCAAAAACTATATGCTAATAATAGTTTTCATAAACTCAAACAATATTCCAAATGTTGAATTCGTAGCTCATTATGGCCTAGGGCCATATTGGCCCTTAATACCGTGAGCCATATTGCCCACCATAGCAAGTAATTCGAATAATTAAACATACTTTACTTTGCTGAGCAGAATTCGCAGAAAAAACGTCAGTCTCTACTCCTGAGCCCTCTTCATGAGCCCATAGCTTACAGGAAAGACATTAAATCCATGATTCGCCTCTCTGGTCCATAGAATAGAGCAGTGTTTTTCAATCTTTTTGTATACGCGACCCTTTTACAGGATGAAAAATTCTCACGTCCCCCTTAAGACATATACTGACAAAACTTTATTAATTTAAATGAGTATGTTTACGATTTTCTCTATTTTGATACCTATCTACAAGTGGAAAGAAGTAGTCTACCCCTACGGGAAAGAGGCGTGATTTATATGTATGCATATTTATGACGGCCTCTGTGGCGCAGTGGGCGAAGGCCCAGCTGCGATGCAGAAGGCTGCGGGCTCGATTCCTGCCGGGTGCAAGTATTTATGCTTAAGAAATAAATATTTGTGTCTAGCATGGGTGTTTTCTATGTATCATATGTATGTATTTACAAAAAAAAAAAGTATAATATCGACACCTGCAAGGAATAACATCGTAACTCAGTTTTAGGCAATTTTAAGTTCCAATCATATTCGTGCTCGAATATGATTGGAACTTAAAATTGCCTGCGACACCTGCAAGGAATAATAACTCCTTGCAGGTGTCGATATGTAGTATATCCGTTGTCTGGTACACATAGTACAAGTCTAGTGCTTAGTTTGGGGCTAGATTGCGCTGTGTAGAACGTTGTGTAATATTTATTTATTTATTTATATATGGCTAGCTACGCCCCGCGGTTTCACCCGCGTAAGTCTCGATCCCGCGGGAATATCGGAATAAAAAGTAGCCTACGTGTAATTCCAGGCCTTCAGCTATCTACATACCAAATTCCATGGTAATCGGTCTAGCGGTTTTTACGTGATTGAGTAACAAACACACATACGTGTACACAAACTTTCAGCTTTATAATATTAGTAGGATACCTATCTATTAATTATTTATTTGTATGCAAGGGAGCCGCGAAAGCTTTGAAAGTAAGTAGCTACGAGCAAACTTGGTAGGCTGAGTGCGGATCTGACTTGAGCGCGGGCGGAATTTTGCGACGTTGCCACACCGCATCGTTGCGCCAGCGTGAGCGAGAGGCACGTATCGCGCCACCCGCACACTAGCACAGAATGTTATTTTGTTTCAACTCTTTCTCACTTCGCGGCAGGTCAGCGTTGAGTTTGGACGTTTAACATTACCGTGTTATTGTTTTGTTTTTTCACTTGCTTGGCCCAATTATAAAATGGATAAGTTTCTCAAAAGATCGCAGCCTTCAACATCTGGTACAAATGTTAGTGGTGGAGGTGAATCAAAACCGAAAAAAATAGACATTATGACGAGAATTACTTAAAATACGGGTTTACAGTCATAAATAATAAACCTCAATGTGTAATTTGCGGCGATGTTTTATCTCGTGAGAGTATGAAACCGTCAAAACTTCTGCGGCATCTTACGACCAAGCATCAAAAAGAAGCTGATAAGCCGTTGGAATTCGTTGAACGAAAATTGAAAGCTGTTAGTCAGCAGCAAAATACTATAGTCAAGGTAATAAAATAGTGTTGTCCTAGTCTTGTACAAAACAGTAGAGTTGTAAAAACGATAACAATTAAAAATATTAAAATTTTATTCCTCGAAGCGCATCTATGTTTGAATTTTGAATAGAGATGGATACTAATTGAAATTATCGATATCAAGTAATTCTCATTATTTTTTTACCCGGCTGCAGCAAAGCCCAAAAAAGGGTTATGAATTTAATTAAATGCATTATTTATTTATTTAAAAAACTAAAAGGAATAGTATGGTTGCGTCTCAAAAGGGATGCGCTTCGAGGAATACCCCATTTTTCCAATATCTTTATTTTTTTAGTATTTGCATACTGCTGAAATTAATTGCAACTCTATGTTAGTGTGCAAGTCTTGTGCGCTTTTTATTTGTTAGTCATGTATTTTTTTATATATTATATTGTTTTATTTGTTTTAGGTATCCAGCGTAAATGACTCAGCATTATTAGCTAACTACAAAGTCGCATATAGCGTTGCTAAAGCAGGGAAGCCGCACACAATTGCAGAAAATCTTATTTTGCCAGCTGCTCTGGATATGGTCGAAATTATGGTCAGCAAGCAGGAGGCAAACAAGTTAAAAAGCATACCGCTTTCTTATAATACTATTTCACGCAGAATAAACGATATGGCCAATGATTTTCGAGATCAAACAATCGAAAATTTAAAGAAGAGTTCACATTTCGCTTTGCAGTTCGACGAATCTACAGATGTATCCGATTGTGCTCAGTTTGTAGTATTTGTGCGCTTTGAAGCAGATGACAAAATCACAGAAGAAATATTGTTTTGCAAAGCACTTCCTGCAAATACTTCTGGCCAGTGTTTGTACGATATGTTTTTAGAAAGCACTTGTAACTACGACATTGATTGGAAAAAATGTATCGCTATTTGCAGCGATGAAGCGAAAGCCATGACTGGTAAAAAAAGCGGACTCGTTGCGAGATTAAAATCAATAATGCCAAACGCATCATGGACACATTGTTTTCTTCATCGTCAAGCTCTAGCAGCTAAAGTTTTACCGTCTGATTTAAATGACGTGCTTACGGAAGTAATAAAAATTGTGAATTCTATCAAAGGTAAAGCCTTACAAACCCGGCTGTTCAGAATTATTTGTGAAGACATGGGTTCGCTTCATCACAATCTCCTTTATCACACAGAGGTCAGGTGGCTTTCCAAAGGAAAGGTATTGACAATAGTTCTAGAACTAAAAGCTGAACTGTTAATGTTCTTACAAGATTCTAAATCTGAATATGCTAATCATTTATCTGACCCTGTTTGGCACTTGAAGTTAGCATTTCTGGCAGATCTTTTTAGCCATTTTAACAACTTAAACAAAAGCCTTCAAGGGAGAGAAGAAAATATCTTAACAGCTAAAGATAAAGTGAAAGCATTTCATGTAAAACTTCGTATGTGGTCATCTTCTCTGCAAAACAATATATTTGAGTCTTTTCCGTGTGTTCAGAAGACTGTTGATAATGCAACAACCCAATCACTTGTAGTAAAATCTCACATTCCTTCTATGATACAGAGCTTACATAATTTGCAAGAGAAATTATTAACATACTTTCCAGACTTGCACTCTGAAGCTGACAATGGGCGTACGTGGATTTTGGTCCCATTCTTGGATAAGTCAATAGAATTGGCAGATCTCGCTATAAATCTGAAGGAAAAACTTGTAGATTTAGCTTCTGACGGCGTGCTGAAAATGGAATATCATTCGCAAAGTATTGACGTGTTTTGGATGAAAATAAAACAAGAATATCCAGAGCTGGCAAGGGTAGCTCTAAAATCATTAGTGCCATTTGCCACCTCATACTTGTGCGAATTAGCATTCTTCTCAATGGTGGACATTAAAACAAAAAAGAGAAACAAACTACTACTAGAAAATGATATAATCATAAATGTTTCTAAAATAGCACCACGCTTTGAGATTTTTTTGAAAAATAAACAAGCACATCCTTCTCACTGATATTGTATTTTTATTGTAGTGTAGAACCTTGTCATTTCTCTTTTGCCGTCGATCACCCGAATAAGGCTTCGCGACCCCCTTAGCGAGACTTCGCGACCCCCCTAGGGGTCGCGACCCACAGATTGAAAAACACTGGAATAGAGAGACTCGCAATATAAGCACTTCGCGTCAGAAACATTGCGTCTATCTGGACTTTCGTCCGAACTGTCATCGTACAAAGGTTCATCTTCATCCTCCGAGCTAGATGATTGTACATTTTTTAGTATAGATATTATCTTTTTACGTTTTTCTTTTTGTTTCTCGCTTTTAACAATGTTAGCCTTATTTAACTTTTCGTTTTTCTTCTTTAACGAGTCTTCAAATTCTTTTTTGTACGGAGATGAAGTAAGCAACGTCGATTTAGCAGCTTTTCTGTCCCTGTTACAGGTTTTTCGAGGCGTTATTTGTGGTATTGGAGACAACTGAAACGGAGTTATAAACACCTGTTCTCTGGAAGTCGAAGGTTTTGGAGACAGCATGACGGGAACTAAAATATTTTCATATACTACTGATGGAGTTTTATTCTGATCTTTTGACGTAGGGATTTCTTCATCAGAAACTGCCTAACTCATAACAGGGCTACTTACGGAGGGCGTTGTATCAGTAAATTCATTTTGCCTTGTAATAATTAAAGTTGGTGGTTTTGTTAAGATGTTTTCCTGATTTCTGATGCTGGCTTCTTGGTCATTGTCTATATGTATGAAATCATGATCTTTGAAAATATTTCTGTTTACCGGATATATCCCTGTTGCTCGAAAACCGCTAACTGCTATTTCTCCGCTCTGAGCTCGCAAATACGCTTGTCCAAATACTTCCATCATATCATAATGCGTCAGTGGCCGTGTATTGTTTCTGATCCAAGTTCTTATTTAATCAAAACATATTTTTCAGCGTTTCCATGAATGACTTATCCAGCGGCTGGATTGACAAATGAACATGATTTTCTCTAGCGAGGTCTATCAATTCAACATTTCTTGTGTGGCTGGTATGGCCATCCAGAATAAGCAAAACCAGAGATTCCTGTTGGCTCTACGTGTTGAATGAAATGTTGAAACCATTTTGTGAATAAGTTAGTTTGAATCCAACCTGATGGGTGGTATTCATGTATAGCACCTGGTGGCGCGCTATTCATCAAAAGTGGGTGACTTCTTTTTCGTGGAAATATCATCATAGGTGAAATAATTGGGCCTCGAGCACTCATACACATAACGCATGTTATTAACGAACACCGTTTAGCCGATGTCAAAGCACCAATTTGCCGTTTACCCTTCTGGCTTAGGACTTGAGGTATCTGGGATGGTACAACACTTATACCAGTCTCATCAACATTATAAATTTTGTTTGGAGGAAACTTATGCCCATCCATCAATTAAACGGTAAAGGTCGAAGAAATGGCCCACATTTTCTTTGTTAAAACCATTAGCCCTAGCAAAAGATGTTCCAGTTGGGCGACGAAAAGAAAAGCTTGGATGCCTTTTTAAAAATGAATGCAGCCAATCTTTACCGGCACTTTTATTTTTTGCTGAAAACGAATGCGCAGTATAGTTTTTTACAGCCAACTGATAGGCTAAATTCATCACATCTCTTTGCATCAAACCGATAAACTTAGCTTCCATTTCTAGAAAATACTTAACTGGTTGTTCCTCCGATTCCTGAGGTAAAGTGGGTCTCCTTCCTAACTTTGCACAAGTTGCTTTATCAGCTGTCAGCTCTTTTTTTGCCGCTAGACGCCTTGAAGTCGTTCGTGGTATCTTATGCAATTTTGACGCCAATTGCTGCGGACATCTTCGATTGCCTTGCTCATTGCAATTTTACACCACGTTTGGCGCTTTCTCTCCGAAGTTGGTTTTCGAGGAACCATTGCCTAAAAAGAATAAAAACACAAATGTGCTACCATATGCTGATGTGGCTATTATGGCCCAGCAGGCCATATTGGCTGCATACTAGCTGGCCTTATTGGCCACAGGAATGTTTTTGACAACTAACATTTTACGCAAAAGAGTAGTAGTTAATGCAGCTACAAAACACTCATCATACTACAGATCAAGAGTTAATCCGCAGAACTGAGTAAAAAAAAATTTTAAAACATGCACGATTTGAGTAACTGGAATGATTGAAACCTACCGAAAAATTAAATCAAATTCTAGAATTATCGATCACTTCACACACACAACACATGGGCACTCGCCGGGTGGTACGAACTGACCAAGAATGAAATGAGTCGAGTTGCGTTCACGTGTTAGGTATGATTGGCATGAGGATTCATTTGTTTCCGAGAAAAAGCAAGTGGCCATATTAGAGGACTAGGCCATAATACCCGAAACTACTCTATAGCATTTGAGCAAATTATACGACGCATAGTTGATTTCAACATCTAGCATTCGTTGCGAATAGACGTATTTTCAATTGCTCCTGTCAATTAAATAATTTTTTTACAAAAGTCATCTGAAAACTAATTTTTTAAATTGGAAAAAATCACCCCATCGAATCATTCCAAAAATTATCGAATACCCGAAGTTTCACTTCTGAAGATGTCTCGAGAAACGGTAAGATATTCAAGGGCGGTCCCGGTTGATGGACATTGCCTCGAATCTCGCTGCAAAAGCAACGTAATCCAGAAGCCCGATGGCTTCAGCCATCAAATAGAACGATCATGTCCATAGAAAACTTAAAGCGAAGATTCGAGAACAATGAAGAACAAGACAAATTGAAAATTTTATCAGTCGCCGAAATCGAACAACTACGACTAGTCAAAGCTTATGACAACGTGGGGAAGTATGAGAGAGACAATGAGGAACTCAGACTTAGGATCCATTCGCTAGAAGAGCTAGTTGGCAAATTAACTTTCAACAACGAAAAACAAACAACCAAGATAGAAAAAGAAATAAAATCAAAGTCAACCGAAGACGAAAAACCAAAGAAACCAAAACAGGAACCTAATCAAGAAGATATCTTCAGCATATAGCCACTCCATGCAGAAGTATAGTCTGCCAATTCACTGACATTCAGCGGTTTTGGTGTTCGAAATTTTATTTCGAATGAAATTTGGAATTGTGTGCGTGAAAATGTATGAACTCCAGCTGTTCGAATGTCAGCAACATATTATGTCAATTTTGACCAAGCAGTATAGGATTGTGATTTTTTGTTGAAATGTATTTGATTTGGACGAAATGGCTAAACGCTGGTTAATGCCTACTAGGACACACCATTTAAATTCCAGAGTATACTTCAGTGGAGTATGTAGAGGACAGGAGAGAAAGAAAAAAGTATTTACTTTCGATTATTTCTGTGGCTTAATACAAATATTTTTGTTACATTTCATTTTTCATTTTCTTTCAGACTACTGTTAAATGTATTTGAGACTAGTCTCATTTTTTAAAATCATACTATTGATTTTAAATAATTAGGGCATCTTGGAAACATCGGACTTCATAATTCCAGCACAATCGATCCAGCGGTGTAAATTCGGTTAAAAAGTGCTACTATCAAACAGACTTTTAAAAAACCGAAAGCATTAATTCATAGAAATCTTTCGTTTGAGTGGATAAATGGAGTTGACTGAGTCTATGAAATACCAGAGACAGTTCATAACTCGGAACACTCATTGCTGATGACGATAAATAAATGCGGGCTATATGACTCAGTCGTTCAAAGTTTTTATTGTGAATCTGCCAATACTTTAATAGTTCTTGGTCGCTAGGTATCCGTTTCTCTTGCGTTGACTTTGATACCAAGATGGCGTAGACGTTTTTTTATGTTCAGAGTCCTTTTCATCGTCGTCACTATCTAACATATCAGCTGTGGAGACGTCTAAATTATTGCAGTGTTTTTTACTCACTATTTTTTCCGTGCCAATTAAAATCGTGATAGGGTGATTAACTTCTTTTTCAAGTTCTGTTATTAGTTTTTGGGAGATATTCTTGGTAAGAAATTCGCTAAAAAACTTTCCCTTATATCGAGGATCTAAGAAAGTTGCTGTCTGGAACAATATGCTGTTGTTGATTTCAAACAAGCGAGTAGCCAATTCAATTTTCAATGAAGATAAAAAATTAAGAATGGTGGGTGTACTCAAAATTGTCGCCACTATCAGTATGTTCAGATATTTGGTAATACAATTTATTTAGTGCTCGTACTAGAGGAATGCCATCGGATATATATGTAGTTGAGGCGCTCATTTTTTTGTGATACTTTCCAGAGGCTTTAATACTCTTACTAATTCTTGAATCAGAATTCATTCCCCAGAATCGCGCTGATCTATTTTATTATTCGAAGAATAAAGCGACAACGAATCCTTAATGCAACCAAATCTTTCCAACATATAATACAAGGTGTGTTCCAAAATAAACGAGACTTGGTGGCGCCATCTGTAAATGAGATAGTGCGTTGGAAAATTACATCCCTCCCTGACTTCCAGTAAAAGTTTGGTGACATTCGGTACAGTGGAAGCGAAGCTATTGCGTCTAAAGTGACAGTATGTTAGTGTCATCGGTACAAAAATGAGTTTCGAACAAAGATCTAATATCAAATTTTGTTTTAAAATCGGTAAATAGTTTACTGAAACATTTGAATTGATGTAAAAACTTAATGGTAGTCCGCGTGGCTTAGTGGTTAGAGCACTAAGCCCGTGAATCGAAGGTCTCTGGTTCAAGTTTCGTTGGCGTCAACGAGAATTAGTTCGAGTGGTTCTTTGGACGGACTATAAGCCTGTTCAGTTATGATACGTTCTGGTTTAAAATCAGAACGTATCGCAGCTGGGTGGACGGACAGACGGCCAAAGCATGATAATGATCATATCACCTTGTGGAGTGCCGATACATTAGATCATGACAATGAGATGCTCTAACTATCTCTAAGCGAAGTCCTGAAAGGGGCTGTAGGGCTACAAAGAAGAAGAAAAAGTTAATGGCGATGATTGTCCATCTCGTGCAAGAGTTCATGAGTGGTTTACACGTTTCAGAGATGGTCGTGAGGACATAAATGACGATGAATATACAGGCCGCCTAAAATCAGTGATCACCGGAAAATTGCATTTGGCCATGAAAGGAAAACGCTTTGCGTCCATAGAGGGCATCCAAAAGGCTTGTACCGACATCCTGAACGACATTCCAGTCAATGACCTGAAACATTCTTTCGAAAAGTTTTTGGAACACTCAAAAATAGTGTATCGAGGCCGGAGGAGACTATTTTGAATAAATAAACTTGAATTTATCAGAACAAAGCTCCTGTCGTTTTTATTTTAGCTTAGTCTCGTTTATTTTGGAACGCACCTTGTATTCCAGTTCGAACAACGAAATCGAGTGAAGCAAAACTCTAGCTGAAGCTTCTCCTAGAATCGCTCATTTGCGATTCTAATTGATCTTTCAAAATAAAGACCAACTTACAAACTTAATATGCTTTTAAATTTTATCAATACATTGAGTGGCGGATAGCCAAATCGAAATAGCCTTGTCTCGTTCTGTCCATATGTCATGGCTTTTTCATCGAGTCTTGTTCGAGCACAATCTTTCCATCTCCCAAAATAGTCTAATCAAGATGAATTTTTGAAATTGTACAGCTCTGTCGACCTCATTCCATTCTTTCTCAAAGGCTTTACGCGGGTATTCGATCTCTTTGTAGTCTTCGCTTACACCTGAAAACTCCTTATTCCAGGTATTTTCATTGCAACTATTGTGCGACAAGTCGGAATAGTATAATTTAGCTTGGCCGTCAGCAGCAATTCTCCCTATTTGTTTTCATGCCTGAAAAATGTTCAAATTGGTAGGCGTGACCATTCTTCACTGGGATGACGTTTGTCAGTTTGACAGTTCAATAAAGAGAGACATTTTGCTCCGTTAAATGAATTCACCTCCTTTTAACGAAATCTTTAAGTAAATTTAGATTTCATATTTCTTGCTTCTTATAAGATGAAATTGATGTGATATTCCTGTCCTTGTTTCCGACGGGTTTTCTTGTAAAATACGCGCGTACACTAACACTGATTAGCGGTCGTGTATTTTATCTTGGTTTAAGCAAAATAATGTTAACCAAGAATTTTGTTCTAAGTGAACTAGGTCGCTATTATATTAGCTCAGCCATTACCTTGCCACTATGATTGACTGCAAGACAAAACACTGCACTGGCTACTATTGATGCATAAGTTGGTTATGCTGATAGAACAAAATCGGGCTTACGGACAAATCTTTTGCATCCATGGAACAAAAAATAGCAAGGTTTGCTCTTTCTCTCTCTCTCTCTCCCCTTTCTCGTGAGTCTTTTCGTTGGACGCCACTTGGATGTGTTAGTTTGAACATGTATTCAGATATGGTTTTCAAATAATTCTCGGGACGTATTTCACTTCATCAAGTTGAAATTACACGAATTTTAACTACAAATACTTCATATCTTTTAACGTTCGATGTTTGTTACTAATTTAAATTTTTATTAAACAGAAAACTTTAAGAATAAACTAGTTTCTACCCTGCAAAAGAATTCCATGGCTTTACTTGCTAACAAAAATTTCCAAATAACACAATGAAAATTCTTGGCATTATTTTGGTTAATATGAAAATAAAAAATACTCTTTAAGTATTATTTTTCTTAAAGAATCAGTATCTTGAACGGTTAAAATGATTTTTTTGAATATCTCATTTATATTTAATGCAACTCAGTATTGAGAGTGTTTAATTCTAAAGCTAACTAAATACGCACCAAAAATCTTGAAAATCTGATGGCAAATATACACCCCTTATTTACCACGCAATTAGAAAATTTAATTTATTTCGCCAAGTCCAAATCATTCAAAAGCCTTCATACAAAAATTGTAAATTGAAGCAGGAAAACTCGTAATGTTGTGTGTGCTTATGTAGGTTTTAAAATTGTGACGCTCCAAACGTTAAATATTTGAATTATTTACATGAATGTGATCTCGGTTTTCCTTTCAGCGAAAATATGTTGCCAATGTAAATTGTGTCATAAAACTTTTGAATAGCGATGGAGCTGTCGGTAAACAGCATATCATGAATTCTCTATACCATGACTCACATAATTACTTAAATTTTTATGGTTTTCGTTCAATCAATTTTATTTAAGTCCGTGATTGGTACTGACTCCGTGACCCCTCTCCTCCCTTCTGCGGGCTACTGCCTTGCGTAGGTAATAGAAAAATTACAAGCCTTTTGAAACAAATTGCTTTTTTGCTTTTGCATTATATCCCCTTTCGGGCCTTCACTTAGAGATAGTTAGAGTATCTCATTGTCCTGATCGAATGTATCCGGCACTCGAGAAGGTGATATGGCCAATACCACGCTTTGGCCATATGTCCGTCCACCCAGCTGCGGTACGTATCATAGTGAAATAAGGTAAATAAATATCCGTAAAGGACTACCGCGATCGTCTGCTGCCTCGACGAAAGAGGATGTGGCGATCCGCCGAGATTGGTCTTGTCTGGGGACGCGTGAATGCGCTGGCAGGCTAGCGTTGCGGCGTCGTGGGGCGGGTTCTTTCCCCCTAGCACAAGGACCCACTACAAAAAAATTTCGCATTCTCGAATTAAACAGGTCAACATGCCGATCGACTGGTGTTGAGGCCGAGGTAACCTACTAAGGGTTGAAATACTTGTTCAAAGAACAAATTAGGCAGGACAAAAACAAACGGAGTGGTGGAGACTTCGTCTTTACCGACAATACTTATGGCCCAAAATTAAGAGTGGGGCATCCAGGTGGAAGTGGTGCCCCCTTGCAACCTCCCAACCGCATCAAAACCCAAACGTAGACGTGGCCATGTATTTCCCATTTCAGTGAAAAACTCACACAACTTAGTTTGCATGACTCTTTCCATCAAATGAGGAATACAAACGTAGCCAATTTATGTTATAGCGTTATGCGATAGAATCACATCTCTATATCATTTAAGGGCACGCGAGCGGAAGGCCACTCCACGCGGCAAGAGCTCCTGCTAACGAAAGGAAAGGAAGAGTGCACCCGATGGCTAGCCCATGTTAGAGGAGAAGCCTCCCATCGTTGCGGGTCCTGTACCCGGTGAGGTTTTCAAAAAAAAGGAAAATAAGCTAAGTTATACATTATATAATCAAAAAATAACTTGTTCAGCGCATAAACCCTAATCCAAATTTAACATTAATCCATACAACTAAAATGTTTAGAAAAAGACAAAAATACGGAGCATTTAAACAGCTTTCCTCATAAAAGTCAATACGAAAAAACTTGACGTGTGCACATGTTAAGCTTGGTCACGCATTAAGACCCAAAACATATATTTATAATACACATCACAAAAGGCAAGTGTCTTAAACCAAATTTAAATAAAATTACCGCCCGATTAATTCAAGTCAAATCAAAACGTTTGTCCTATTTTTGTATGAAATACTTTTTGCAACTGGAAATGTCTTGTTCAACAAGAAATATTCAATAAAAAAATTATCTCGGTGAAAACAAATGAAAATTTTACAGAGGGCGGCGAAAAAATGCAATGCAAATTTAACAAATAAATTAAAGGAATCATTTGCTCTAAAATGACGATATAAGATATTAAGATCAATTAATTTACTAGACGGCAGTTAATCTAACATTCCTGTTTTTAGCTTAGAGCTCGTCTTTCAAGTCTTCTTCTGTTGGTGGTTTTATAACGTTTCAATGACTCACCCGTACTGTAGCTAACGTAAAGGGATCAACCAGGGAATCGCGCTGAGGTCTCAATTTGCCTGTTTATGACATAAATATCGCATTTTCCAAAATGCGATAAATAAAAGTTGAGAAACACATTCCATATCACAAAAAAAAACATTCTTATCGGTGGTAAGCCATGAGCTCTAAACTATGAGAACATGTAGATTGTCACCAAGCTTGTCGAATATGAATCCAAACTATGATCGAATAATTCACCCAAAGGTCCACTAGTTCCTGTTCACCTCGCTTGTATACCATCAATACCATCTTGTATCGTCCGAAGCCCTTCAAATGGCTTCGGATAAATATTTTATGCCCAACATTTTCCTTCCTGATTTCAATTTTCCAGAGGTAACGAAAAAACCATTTATATCTTAATCGAACTAGCTATTATTCTCGGAATGTGTTGACCCCGGCGCAAACATTTTTAACGTTTTTCCATAAACTACGGGACGACCTTCGCACTAAACTTCACGGAGAGCGCTTGTTATTCACTCGGATCACTAACCATGCTACCGATGTCGGCGATGAGTTGATTCTACGCATATTCAACCGAAGGACATGAGCGCGAAAACTCCTTGACTAAAGTAATTGCGTGGCTTAGTGGTTAGAGCACTAAGCCCGTAAGCCGAAGGTCTCTGGTTCAAGTTTCGTTGGCGTCAACAAGATTTAGTTCAAGTGATTCTTCGGACGAACTATAAGCCTGTTCAGTTATCATACGTGCTGGTTTAATATCAGAACGTATCGCAGCTGGGTGAACGGACACACGGC
Source organism: Odontomyia ornata (assembly GCA_963969285.1). Taxonomy (NCBI): domain Eukaryota; kingdom Metazoa; phylum Arthropoda; class Insecta; order Diptera; family Stratiomyidae; genus Odontomyia; species Odontomyia ornata. Next base: position 382,536,129 of record OZ017739.1, on the reverse strand, counting down.
CAAAGCATGATAATGATCATATCACCTTTTGGAGTACCGATACATTAGATCATGACAATGAGATACCTATCTCTAAGCGAAGGCCCGAAAGGGGCAGTAGGGCTACGAAGAAGAAAGTAATTAAAATTTTCTTAATAAGCGTAAAGGACTAAGAGGTCTCAGTAATGTAATCGGAAACTATTGATCATTTTTCCAACAAATAATGGCGCGATGCCATCTAGTTGACACCACTCTGAGAGCAAACGAACCCGCGACTCGTCTTATCACCGACAAAACTTTAGCAGACGGTGCTCGCACTGTTATCGCCCGTATCGTAACTAGGGTATTAATTAAATACTACACGGGCTAGTGAAATTATTTTCAATCTACCATGGGCCATCATATTTGCACACACGTTAAAGTAAAACATATGAATCATCTTTTCATAACACAGCAGGCGCAATTAGGAAGTGATGCACTCAATATATATTATTAGCGTTCTAAATGTCTACTACACCCGCGAGCTAGTTATATAGATTCTATTATTTGAAGCACTATTGCGTTTCGAACCCAGAAGGCCTTTCAGGAAGATCTATTCCTGTATCATTCTTCCAAATCGATACTCCGAATTATTTATCATGGCAAGACAAATACGATTATTGACTCCTTATCCGGTTAACTTGAATCATGTGACGATTGATGTGAATTTTTTCGACACTATGCGTTCTGTGCGAATGTTAACGAGTAGGTAGGGTGGAGCACTTGGTAGCCGACAAGAATAACTGCATCGCCCCCATTTGAAGCAACCTTTTTCCGTTTATGCTAACTCAACAATGTCACTGACACAAATTCGTTAATTAAATAAACTACGTTGGATTGAGAATCATATGTGGTCGAGTATTGCAGACAAAATTCGCGAAGAGAAGAAAGATGTAATATTAGCCGCACGCAACTCTACAATCAGCGGAAGTCCACTCAATCACATGCGCAGCGTTCCAACTAGGGATGCGACATCGATGCCGATGTTTTCAAAACATCGATGTTTTCTTCAATCATCGACTCTTTTCAACATCGATGTTTCCAAGTCGATATTTTTCTCACATCGATGTTTTCGCGCCGATGTCCCAACCCAATCGATGTTTTTTGTCTGTCATTTCATCAATCTTCGGTTTTCTTCTGCCTACTTATGTACCGTGCCAATGCACTGGTGTTGAAACTTGCATCGAATTTTTCCTCTGTCCATATCAATATGCTGGACTCAGCCTGTTCGATTTAATTTTTAGTTTTTTTTTTGCCACTGTTGCAAACAAGAGAGAGCTTGATGTTGATATTCATCATTCGCAATTTACCTTCACTTCGTATCGTCAAGCGTTTAAGAGTGCAAGAGCATGTGAACGTGAACTTCGAATCACATTTGGAATACGTTTGCAGTTGCATTTACTAGTCGTGCGTGTACTGTGCGAGCAAGTGTATGTTTTCTTTATGATTCTTTTTAAACTTCATTATTTTGGTTTCATAATGCCTCCCAAAAGACAAGTGTGGAAATTTTTCGAGAAAATTGATGACAAGTCGGGGAAGTGCTCGTTGTGCTCAAAAATTATTAAAACGAGTGGAAACACATCAAATCTTATAGGACACATGAGCAGCAAACACAGAAGTGCTTTCGATATAAGCTTTTGCAATAAATCTGGGCCATCTACTGTGCAGAGCACGCAAGTCATTTTAGTAAGTTACTGTTATTATTAATTAAATAATAAAGATAAATAACTTTTAGCGTGACTGTTTCCAAGGCCGAATGGAAAGTCCGACCACTTCGGTTTCACCAAGCACGTTAATCGTGGCATTATCGCCAACTCCTTCAAGTTCAGCAATGGAAGTAGGGCCATACCAAGGCAATGAAAATGGCGAATGCTCTGGAGCTAGAAATTTGAATCCTGATACTCAAACTCATTCGAGAGGGTTGGGTCTCTCCAAGCGGAAAACGTTGCAAGAAACTATTAGGAAAATAAGTTCGTTCAAAGAAGGAGGCGACAAGTATGGCCAAGTCACCGAGGCAATTGTTTTCATGATATGTAGGGATAGCCAACCCATTTCACTTGTGGAAGATGAGGGATTTAGGCAGCTTTTGAAAGTTGTTACTCCGCTTTATAACGTTCCTTCAAGAAGGACTATAGCTTCCATGATTGATAGAAAATATGAGGCAATAAAAGCCATATTTGAGAAGGTTTTGTCAAGCATTCAATATGTGTGCCTTACTACAGACATTTGGAACGAAACTCATCAAATGAGAAGCTTTCTTGCCGTGACATGTCATTTCACATCGCTCTCAGAAATGGAATCAGGAAATGAGAGTTTGAATACAAAAATGAGACTAGAGACTGACACTAGGAGTATACGAATTAAATGAGAGCCATACTGGTGAAAATTTAGCGAAAAAACTGTTGGAAGTGTGTTCAGATTGGGGCCTTAAACCCGAATGTATAACAGCCGTTGTTACAGGTGGAGCAAGCAATATCATTAGCGCAGTAGAGAAATCATTCGGTAAAGAAAAACACACTTATTGCTTTGCTCACTTGTTAAATTTAATGGCTCAAAAATCAATTGATGCAATACCAGAGGTAGTGAAAATTATTAACGATGTTAAAGCCATAGTTAAATGGTTTAAGAAAAGCGTAAATGCAGGTGAAGAGCTGCGCAAAAAAACAGATCATTATGGAAAAAAGAAACTAGTGCAGTCTGTCTCTACAAGGTGGAACTCGACATACTATATGGTTGAGAGGTTTCTTCTTTTGAGAGAAATTGTTGCGAGCATCGTAAATTTCAATATATCAGCCTCGCAAATGCCTTCAGCAAGAGACCTTGATTTTATAAAGGAGTTTTGTACTTTATTTCGACCAATTGAATTTGCCACAAAAGAAGCCTCCGGTGATCAATTCGTAACTGCCAGCATCGTAATTCCTATAGTGAAATTAATGCGAAATAAAATCTCTGAAGCTGTTTGTGAATCTAGCTTGGCAAGAAAACTAAAAGAATGTGTTTTGACAGAATACAGAATACAGAGTTTTAGCGATCTGGAAAGTAACCATTTTCTTGCAACTGCCACCATTCTCGATCCCCGTTTTAAAAATATTCACTTTGAGAAAACTAGCAATAGAAATAAAGCAAGATATAGCTGACTCTTCAGAATCCGAGAGTGGAGCAACAGCTGATTCCTCTCCTCATTCTATTGAAGGTAAGCAAATATCAACTTAATTAACTTAACGTTTCAACTTGATTTCAACTCTGTAGTGTGAAACGTACTATAAAATGTGTCTCGTTGTATTACAGAACGAGAATTTAACCTATGGGAGGGCCATCTTAAACTCGTAGAAGACAATTGGAAAGCCAGGAAAAGGTCAAGGGTAATTGAGGAATTCGATACTTTAAGTACGATGGCACCAGAGCTATCAGTATACTTGAAAGGCCCGTTGGCTGAACTTTAAGATGATCCACTTGAGTATTGGAATGAATCAACCTTATCCAAGGCAAGTTTTGATAAATTAATAAATCTGGTTTGATGATTTGTTGACCCAATGCAAGGATGATTAAAAATGTTCATGCTTCAGGATTCTTCAATGATGAAAATGGCCAAAAAATATCTCTGTGTCATGGCAACTTTGGTCCCATCGGAAAGAGCTTTCTCCACCACTGGCGATATCGTTTCTGACAAAAGAAACCGATTGAAGAGGGAAAACCTCAAAAAATTACTATTTCTGCAGACTATAGATAGGAGGTTCTGTTGCTTGTGAAAATTATATTATTGCTACAACATATGGCGATATATTGTAATTGCTAGAATATATCTGACGTGCACTGTGAAGAAGAAAATTTAAAATGCATTCTCTTGCCCATCTTATAGATGACTTTCGTGGATTTTATTTACTTTAACGAATAATGATGTGAATTAATCGAATAACAATTTGAAGTAATTATAAAAACATTTAACTCCACTGATTTCAAATAAAATGTGCAAACATTGACCTCAAAATGAATTTTATGTAATCAAACCCTTTTGAATGAAATAGAAATTGTGGTTTTCAAAAACCGTGAAACATCGATTTTTAACATAATCGATGTTTTTTCGCCGATGTTTTTTTTGCCATCGATTTTTGTAACTTTCAACATTGATGGTTCACAACATCGATATTTCATCGTCGATGTCCCATCTCTAGATCCAACACGACTGCTCAAACCCCGTTCTTGTTTGAACTCCCTGTTTGTTGTTTGTCGTCGCCTTACGGGACCGCTCCAAAAACCATTCGGCGAGCCTTCCATCCACATTCCTTCTCATCGCGAAAGTGCAATCTTGGAAGAGCTCCGTTGGAAAGAAGGTTGCCGTATGCAGATTTCAATTGTAAATTAAAATTAATGAATCTTATTTTAAATTTGCAATTTTTCGAGCACGATTATTACAGTACTGATTTTAAATCAGTACGTATTATAACTGAGCAGCCTTATAGTCTGTCCAATGAATCTCTTGAAACAAATCTCGTTGTCGCTTCCGGTATTCGAACCAAGAACCTTCGGCTTACGCAGCGAATATTTTAACCCCTACTCTACACAGATTATAAATCGCTTAAATATTTATAATCGACTTAAAACATTTCAGTAAATTGAAATAACACACTGAGGTTTGGAGAGCTAGCGTTATGTTTCTTTGAATAATTCTTCAATTCAGATGTCTTATCGTTTCATCTGAAATCTTCAAATCTGTTATTGAAAAAAAACTGCGATTTTTCTTAAAACAACTTCATTTCATCGAATAACACCGAAATGCACATAAGCCTTTTAATATGAAAAAATGAAACGCACCCATGTTGAAATTTTATTCATATGAGCCGGTATAGATTGCAAGTATTAGTACCGGCTCCATAATCCTAAAAACAAATATGAGATCTAGCATGACGGCTATTCTGAAACTTTTGAAAATAAAATGCATAAATGTCTCAAAAATTCTAACCAGTTGAAAATTATATGCTATCAATATTTTGATTATATAGACGCTTAAAAATCTTGAAAAAAATTTCAAATTGGACCGGAAATAAAAACATTTGAAGGTTCTTAAGATAAGACGCCTAGATTTACCGTAAATGCATCAACAGTTTCCAGATGTTAAAATGACGAAGAATGGATTAACTAAGCAAAGTGAATGCTGCTTTAAATTGGTCATTCTAGTCGATCCTACTGCATTGCAATTATTTTTGCTGGTTCAAAGTTTCGTAATAAGCACAAAGATACGTTTCAAATACCTGTTGGTCTCATTTATCTTTACCATATTTGTAACCTTCAACATTTTTGTATAATCTTAATAACGCATGAAATGTAAATTTTCACATGGCGTTTTACCTTTGGATCAAAGCAATTATAAAGTCAGCCCATTTACGCCACACAGTCATGATTAGTTTCTCCTACACAATGTCGACGTTCGTTAATTATCGCAATATGAAAAATTCAACAACTTACTCGAAATAATTACTCGTTTCTACATGAACTGAGTCGACTCTCATTACAGCATCAAAGCTGCCCCCCCCTTCACCCTTTTACATAAAATTTTCGCTAGCAACATCCGCGAATATTTTCGCACCTTAACCGCGAATCATTGATTCATTTGCAGCAACCAGCACAGTAAAATAAGGTGTCAAAAGAAGAAAATGTTAAATAAATCAATATTAACGCCACCACCCAAGAGCTCCAACCCGAGGGTGTGAATATGAAATAGGATTGGATAAGGTGAAAAGCCTAGCGAGCGTAGCATATGGGCTAGATTGATGACATGTCGTTCTGTTGTTCTTGTGATTTGATATTCTCGTGTCACAAGCGAAGCGGGAAAAAGGAAAATAGAGAAATAAAATAGTTATATAACATTCACTTCCATACTACCACGAAATGAAATAATGATGACAGTGGTGTCGAATTTGGTCTGGTTTCGATTTTCTCGTCATGCAACTGTGGGACATTAAGTCGACGATATGAGTGGCTTCCATGCCGGTGGCATGGCCTGTCGTTCCATACCGGCAGGTTGTAAGCTCATAGTAAATACCATTAAAAGTGGGTAAATATAATTACCTGGGCATGGACTCATGTTTTTATGAAGCTCATATAAACAATATTCTCATTCTTGTTTTGGCTAGAGTTGGTGTATGATGATGAGTTATCATTTTGGTGTTAATGATGAGTAATAGCATTTTGGGGGGATGTCTTGTAAGGTAAGTCGTTGGAGGAAAGGCGGAATGTCACAGCAGTGTTTTTAAAATAGAATTTTCATCCGATCTTTTATCATTTCCATCTACAAAAACATTCATTCATTCTCAATTAGTTTGCGGCAATAATTTCCTAGAATTTCCTGGCGTTATTGTGCTTATCAGAGCGTCTGAAGAAGAAGAATGACACAATACATTCAATTTAAGGATTACTAAGTGAGCAGCAGTATCTAGCATATTCCAAGAAAAGCGTATGAAAAGTTAAGCTTCCAAAAAGTACTCAAAGGCAAAATATGCAGTCGTGGATCATCATTTATTAACCGACTTCCAAAAGAAAGAAGGTTATTCATTGCGTATATTTATTTATTTTTTTCTTTATTTTTGTATGACCACGCATAACTTTTGAACAGAGATAGATAGAAGAGTCCTGTTTTTAGCAAATGATACGTCTTTCTTCCAGTTAGGTCCCGTTTAAAGGATAAGAAATTCAAGTAACGGTAAAGGACTTTTACGGTTAAAATTAAAAAAATTCCGACTTTCACCTCGATTTTTCAGCATAATTGATCGACGCGTGTAAGGATTTTGATTGTAGAGGTTTCAAATGAAAGACAACATATTGATCTAAAATGTATCGGAACAGAATTGAAATCCTTCCAAGGACTCTGTAGATATTAACAGTTAAATATAGTACATTGATGTCAAGAAATTGAATTTAAATGATATTTCGTACGAAAAGTGCCAATTAGCTGGCACTCTGCAAGGATTTGTTGGAGATACCGAGTCCTTTCATGACGGATGATAAAAACGATCAGTTTCCTTAATTTTCTGCATAAACAGTACATTTCAGTCCATAATTTCTACCGGAAATAACCAATAAATTAATTCTAAGTGTGGAATAAATACTACAGTTAAAGGGAACATTTCCGGATGCTTTTCTCTTCTGCATTCATTTTTTGCGTACCAACGGTATAGGGTCCTTCTTACATCCTTAGACGTAAACGTTACATATAGGATTATAAAATTTCCCGAGAAATAATAAGGAGTGAGCAAGGGCGGATCCAGGGAATAGTTCTAGGGGGGGCCACGACCAGTTTCAGAGTTTTCTTGGGTGACAACTTCATTGAAATTTGGGGATATTAATTTTTAGCTTAGAATAATAGGCATCTAAAAGAATACTTATTAGAGGAACGCCACTTAATTTTCTAAAACTTATATTTTTAAACTGGATACGAGCTAATTCAAGATGAGTTTATTGAATAAAAAACTGAAACAAAAAATGCATGAATTTGTAATCAATTTTATTTACATTTTACTTATATATTAGTCGATAAAATGAAGGAATGCTTATTTTAATTATAACATGTAAAAAAATTAAATTAAAAAATCCAAACGCCGGTTTTTTTGCTTAGCATATCGATCGATTACTTCATTAACATCGATTTCTATATCTTTATTAATATGAAGTAACGCTAATCCAGTAAGCCTTTCTTGGGTCATCGTTGTCCGTAACCACGTTTCAAGCCTTTTCAATGATGAAAAGGTTCTTTCAGGAGAGGCATTACTAACAGGCAATGTAACCAAGATACGAAGAAAGAAATGAATACGTGGGTATATTATAGATTCGCACCTGTTTAACAGTTCATGAGCACTAATGGATGATAATAACGAAGAGTTCATTTCTTCTTGCCACTTTAAACACCAACGTTCAAGTTCTGTTTGTAACTCTTTTACTACAAGTTCATTTGGACTGCTTAGAAAGTACGAATATTTACCAACCAACTTCTGTACACCTTCGATATCATTAAATCGATTGTTTTCGGGAAGTAATACAGAAAAATTATATATTTCTAAATTATCCTTTGAAAATCTATATTCAAGATCATTTATCAGATTATCCAATGCCGGAACGTAGATAGATTGGCGAAAATACGTTTCTGGATCCGTCGTGGAATAGTTTTCTCGATGAACCTGTCTACTCGTAATGTGAGGAATTGTTATTTCCGTTAAACCTATTTCTTCAGCAATCCCACTTATTTCATTAAATATATTTTTGAAATACTGGTCACTTTCATCTCTTCTTCGGTGAAGCAGTTTCAAACATAAATTTAGCTCAATTCTTGCTGATTTGAGATCCACATTTTTTTGTTGAAGAAATGTACTTAATCCATGAGTACAAGTCAATAAATCTGACAAACATACAATAGCGACTATTGTTCCAGGATTCCTCAATTTTTTATATAATCCATCAGCTTTCGTTGCTGCATCTCTATCTTTCCATTTCGAAATAGAATCAAGAGCCGCTATTATTTTGGGAAATAAATATCGAAATTGCAAAACGGCGTCATGCCTTTCCACCCACCTAGTTTCACATAATTTAATAAGTTTCTTATCCGTTTTCATCCTTAGTATTTCGGACCTTTTGGAAGAAGCTGTTAAGAAAAATGTAGTCTCTGTCAATGTATCAACTGTATTTCTAATCGTTAGAACCTTTGAAGAATGTAAAATTGACAAATTCAAAGGATGATTTTGGCAAGGACAGTGTACCGCATTTACGGCAATTGTTTTCAAAGTTTTTACTGCCCCACATGCTTCTGACACCATTGTGGAACATCCATCAGTCGAAATTCCAACGCAGTTCTTCATGTCTAAATTTAAATTCTGAATTTTTTGTATAATAACTTTTCCAATTTTTTCCCCTGTAAGTTTTACTTTTTCTTCGTCTATTATTATATCATTCTCATTATCAATTAATTTCTCTGGGTCATCTTCTATTTCATTTCCTTCAGAATTCATTTCCTTTCTCACATCAATAAACTCAATAAAATCTTCATAGACATTGCTATCGAACACATATCTTAAAACTAAAGTTAATTGAGCTTTGTTTGCCAATACAGTAGTCTCGTCGAACATGGCACTGTAGAAACATGAAGCCTGTATTCTTGAAATTATTTTAGTCAATATAACAGCTTTACAGCACTCTATCAGTTCATTTTGTGTTGTTTTGCTTATATATGTTGCTCGACTTGACGAAGATGCTAGTTGATCGCTTAAAACTGCATCATTTTTTGCACGATAATTTAAAATAGCCCTGAAGTTCCCTTCTTTTAATACGCTATAATCGTCAGTAATGCTTCCATCGTCACGATGTCCTCTCAATGGAATGTTCAATCGACCGAGAAGTACTATCGTTTCTACAATGGGTTTGAGTCGTTCCCTATTTTCTTTTATTTTTTCTACTCGCGCATTAACCATTTGATTTTCAATATTAAGTTCAGGCCTATCATATCTTTCTAAGAAATCCTTCCAAGCTTCAAAAGCCTCCAAGTGATACCTATTACTACTATGCACTGTCAAAGCTCCATCCTTAGTACCAAAAAGTTTTGCAAATTTTTTTAATGGCTGCGTTACCAATGATTTTAAAGGAACATTTTTTTGATTTCCTCCAAGTCCGCAGTTCACGAAAAAAGGGCAATATTTACAAAAATAACCCTTTTCTTTGTCGGAATATACAAGCCATTCAAATGACTGTAGATGTTTATGGCTTGCGAAACGTTTCCTCTCTACTCCATCTTTCACATGAAGAGAATATGGAAAAACATAGTTTACTGGAGGAATCCATAGGTTTAAAATTAAATTTTTTTTTGTAGCATTGTCATTTTTTTTACCGATATAGTTGCCAATATCATAAGCAACAGCCGACAGAGTGGAAGAATTTTCATTTCAATTGTAAACCAAATTTGGTTTAGGTAGGATCACGATACCCCGTGCCGACTTGCATCGGAACTTGCTAGTACTTGCTAACTACGGCCGACGCGCTCGAATGATCGATGTGCTTGTTATAATTTGTCTTTCTTTTACAGTAAACAGTTACGCCATAACATGTCTATGTGCAACCAATGTGTTGGCATCGACAAAGGTCGATGCCGACGTAGGAACATGTAAATTAATAGCTTAAGCAATAAATGGCGATGCCGACACAGGAACATGTAAATTAGTATCTTAAGCAATAAATGTAAGACTAAGTATTTTATGGTTCACGACCTTTTTCTAGAATACATTACATGCCATAAATTTAGCACTTATTTGTTAGAAAATAAGTTATTGTAAAAGGACACGAGTAGAATTTAGAGCAATATGGTATTACTTATACTATGCAAATTAAAATTGTTTGTTAGCAAGTAAGGAATTAGTATAAAAGGACATGTGATCGTAGATTTTTGGCCAGTTGTTTTCACACATTGTTTTTGTTCGGTCAACATGTCAGTGAAATTACGCAGTTCCAAAAAGGATATATTTTTAATAGTTGATAAAAAACGTCAAATAACGGGATCAAAACTTCCTTCTAATCGACAAGTTTTAGCAGTGTTATTTTACAACATTCGTCAAGTGAATTTAACTGTAAATGAAAGTGCAAATCTCAGTCTTCGCGAGTTTATTATATATTGGGAAAAGCGCGTATACCTACGAAATCCTTTCCTAATTGTGTAAAGAAACTTGGGAATTTATATCAAGTTTGGAGGGATTTGCAAAAAAATGCACAAAAAACCCAAGACGTATTTAAACAGCGTCGACAAGAGTTTGTCAGGAACTTAGACAATTTGTTTGATATCGCCCACGCCGATGCGCTTCATTTAATAAAAACAAATGAAGGTAAATCTTTTTTACAACGACAACGGGAGCCAGGTCATTTAGGTGGAGTAGACAAAAAAGGGACCGATAAAGAGGAAAGGGCGCGCCTGAGAATTATTGGGGAAGAGAAACGGCGATCTAAATATTTCGCAGAGTCAATTCCATCGACATCATCATATGATCCTATACAAATAGACTCATCTGATCCGGACGAAGACATAATACCTCAGATCGAGAGTGCGCAACCCAAAAAAATGAAAATATCTATGCGGAAAGATTTTATCACTCCAAAATTAGTAGCGGCGCTAGACAGGTGCCAGTTAAGTATGAGAGATTCCGTGTATATTCTTGAAGCTACTATTGAAGCACTTGGATACAATACTGATGAATTTCCGATAAGTAAGTCCTCAATACAAAGAATTCGCACCGAAAAACGCAGAGAGCGCGCGGAATCCATAAAAATTGATTTTCAAAACGAAATGCCAAAGGTTGTGACAGTTCACTTTGATGGAAAATTATTGCCTGGTTTAAATGCTCGGAAATCAAAAGAAGAGTGTCTTCCGGTAGTTATTTCATATGGAAATAAAGAACAATTGATTGCTGTGCCAAAATTAGAAAACTCATCAGGAGAACAGGCAAAGGCGGTTTGAAAGGCGCTTGTAGACTGGAATCTAGAAGATAAAGTACAAATTCTTTGTTGTGATACTACAGCGTCAAACACAGGCCGCACTAATGGCGCTTGTGTACTTCTTGAAGAAAAACTTGATAGAGAATTGCTAATTTTTGCCTGCCGCCATCATATGTATGAGTTAATATTAAAAAGCGTATTCGAAGCAAAAATCAGTCAAGTGACAACAAGCCCGGATATTGCGCTTTTCAAAAATTTTCGAGATAACTGGAAGAGTGTCGACCCGAATAAAATACAGTGTTATAAAGATAAGCTAGATTTGCATCTGACTGTTTCCGAAATAGAAAACATGACCAAATTTTACAAACCTGAATCGACCAAAGATACAGTCCGAGAACTAATTGAGCTCTCAGTGATATTTTTAGGCGGAGATAAAGATCGAAAATTTAAAATCCGACCTCCAGGTGCCATCCACCAAGCCAGGTGGATGGCGAGGGCGATTTATGCACTGAAAATAGCACTTTTTTGCGCTCAACTGAAAATGACGAACAAAGATAAGGCGGCACTGTTTGATGTTTGCTTGTTCATCGTGACATCCTACGTAATCCATGGCCCCAATATATTTTGGCTGTAAAAGCACCTTATCAGGATTTGTGCTTTTTGAAGGCGATGAAGGCTTACGAAAAAATCGATACAAGCGTCTCGAAAGCAGCTTTACAGAAATTAAGCCAGCATCTATAGTATTTAACCGATGAAATAGCTGCCTTATCATTATTTGACGACGATGTGGACCAAGAAATTAAAATAAGAATGGTTGAAAATTTAACCAAAGAGAATCCATCAACCCATGATAAACGCTTCATCCCATCCAAGGAAGAACTCTGTGGTTCATTGTATGGTAAGTTTCATGAGTAAATATAGTATTGTTTCTTTTATATTCCATTCTTTTTTAATTACAAATTCTTTTCATTTTTAGGGTTTTGTAGTAAAATACAAAACCCTATTGCAATCACGACCTGCGTCCGTCTGTCCGTCCGTCCGTCCGTCCGTCTGTATGTCACAGCACTTTTTCGGCTACAGCCATGAAACTTTGTGGAAAGGTCAGAAGTGGTGACCTCTTGAAAGTTCAAGGAAGGAAAATTTTTCAAAGGGGTTTAAGGGGGGTCTCCCCGTATAGGGAGGTGACCCCACAAAAAAAAATTTTCACCATTGGTAGTCATTGGAAAGGTCTCAATGACCTAGCAAAAGGGCTTTGTAACCATTCTAGGATTCGAAAAAAATAGGCCATGAATCGATGATTACAGTACAGAGGAGTGGGCCCTGAAAAAAATTTCATGAAATGTAGCCGATATGAATATCAACTGAAAGTTCTCTATGAGAGCTTTTCAAAACAGTTCTTAAACTGACAGTTTTTGCTTCAGTGGGGGCACAGGGGAGGAAATACATGAAAAATGTGTTTCTTAAAAATCTGGAAAAATTATCAAGGGAGATATCTATGGGTATAAGTAAAACAAATACCTCAGAAGTCACAATTCTTTCAACTTTGTTAATAATAGTATGATCCTCGAATTTCACATTTTCTCCAATAAAATCGTCTTTGACATGTTTCTTGATTTTATTCGTTGCTGGTTACTGCATTTTGTAAGTTGAGTACAAAACCCTTCTGACATGAGCATAGGTCTGTCCACCCAGCTTGTTTATTTTAGACAAGAACATCTACGACTTTGTATCAGTCAAAAGTAAAGCGTTCTTCACCCGGCTTCAAATTGATTACAGTTTTCTGAACGAAGAACCGTCTTTATGGCCAAATAATGCTTCGTTTCAAGATGCCAAGAAGAAGGTTTCAGTGCTAAGGGCAGTAAACGATACAGCTGAAAAAGCGGTCAAGATGATGCAAGAATTTCATGGTTTAATTACAGTTGAAGAAGAACAAAAGCAATTTTTATTACGCTGCGTACAAGTACACCGGAAAATTTATCCAGACTGTAAAAAACAAACCTTAAAAAGGAAACAAACAAAAATTTATATTTTATGTTTGGTATCAAGTCGGCACGGGTTGTCATGATCCAATCGCAATAATATTTATTATTTAAGCGAATAAGGCCATTTAGAAAAAAAATAGAGGGTATGCGATTTTATTTTCGAGAAAAAAATCTTCCCTTATATCTTGGGACACCCTAATATACATATATATGGCTATGTGTGTGTATGTGGGTGCTTTTGCTTCGATTTTCGCTAAATTATCAGCAATATTTCTGTTCTGCCCAAAGTATAGCTCCAGTTTGATGATTTATTCAATTGTGTGATAAAGCTCACAATAAAAAATCCAAACTTGAACAATTTGAAACGAAATGGCGGTCGCTCAAAGGTCGAAAAAAGTTGAACGATAAAAAAGGATTTCAGGGTCAGATCAGAATATAAAAATGGCGGCTAGGCAAAGTTCAAAATTTGAAAATTTCTCAAAGCTTCAATTCATATTGGATTGTTATGAAATCTAAAATCAAGGTAGACTTTGATGAGTTCATGGATTAAATGTACCAGAGTTAAATTCGATTCCTGTGAACGCTGCAGATTTTAGCCGTAGTGGTTTTTTCATTGCAGTTAAAAAATTATATTTTAATATACGAGAACATGATACAATGTATTCAAGAAACTGAGTTTTGAATGGTTTGAAATGAAAAAATTTGCCACTAACAAGGGTGAAATAAAAAACTTTTAGAAAAAAAAGTAAACCGACTTCGGAATACCCTAAAAAGATGAAATAAATTGTTTGGAAGCGGTGCCAAATCAATTTTCCCATAGACACCTCCACCATCACAAACGAATGGGGGAAAATATGATATGGCACCCCCTCCAAAAAATTTATTTCATCCATTTTAGGGCATTCCGAAGTCGGTTTTCTTTTTTTTTCTAAAAGATTTTTTTTGTATTTATGTTTTGTTTCGGAAGGAACCACATTTCTGTAGTTTTTTCTGTCTCAACATTTATTTTTGAGGGAAAGAAGTATCATTGCCAGATAAAAGTCACAAAATCATAGTACCATTAAGAAAGCGTAAAATTGTGCAATTTTTTTTTTTTAAATGCCTCCATTCCCTACCACTCTCTCCATCACTCTTTCTTCGTCGCACAACGCTCGTGCGATCTGAATTCACATTACGTCGCTTGGTCCTTTGTGCCACCCAGACAATGTTTAACACATCGGTATAAGGGGGCACACAACATAATGTGAACAAGTCCTTTTCGTGAACATCTAGTCCAAAAATCATGATCAGCTCTCAGAGATAAAAAAAATTCAATATAATAGACGCATTCAAAAAAAACTCTGAGTAGCTGTTACTTCAGTATCTCGCCGATAGGGTCAAAAGAACGCCCTAAGATACTGGGCTCATAAAAGCAGAATTACAGGTCCACGCTTCAATCAGTGCTCATTAAATGCTCCCTTAGTCTTTTCTTAAATACCAAAAGTGAGTATGCTTCCTTAGCAATTTCTGGTAGATTGTTATATATACGCAGCGCATCATTCGTTGCATCGTTCTTTAGACGATCCGTTCTGGCAAAAGGTATCACGAATTGATCTGCATTCCTCGCATTATATGGGTTGATCTGCGATTTTTCTATAAAAAATCACCATCGATCCACAAACTGCCTAAATACTTAGCATTCAAGAGTAGCCGCTTTCAGTTATGCACAACCCTACGGCCTTTTCCGTATTATAAGATCGGAATAAACGGTTTTGGTACTTACTGCTCCAAAAGAAGAAGGCCATCACAAATGTGACTTTCATAGTAAATATCTTATTGAACGAAACTACTATTTGAATGAATATCTTATCAGCTTTTAGTGGACCTAGTAAAAAAATTCTTCAATAAACGGCTGAGAGATGAAGCTGAAACCATCCCGCCTATTTAAAGTGCCTCTAAGATAGAGCATAGTCCTAACTGAAGATCAATAGAGGAATTCTTTAGTGAGTGCAAGCCCTACATATCAGGTTGTTACCCCTACACGAGCGGGTCAGTTCCGGCTGAGGTCTTTAGACCTGGAAAGCTCGTCCGGAGACGGACGAAGGCGCCACTCGCCTTGCCTACGGACCCCGTTTGAGCCGCCAAGCAAGATCGCGGTTCGCCAGAGCTCAAGCAAAATACTTGCGGGTCGACTATTTACTTTTTCGGCCTTCCTATCCTCGAAATTGTTGATTCACTTCATCTCCAAACAAAATACGAGTACCTATCAGAAAACTCCGTAATGGAACCAAGAGGATTTATCTCCGTTTAGAGCTATAAACGCGTAGAAAGACCACCCGAGCCAAGGTTCACAACTTACTCACGCAACGCGATCACTAATCGAATGATTCAACACGCAATTGGTACACCTCACCTCGTTTAGTATATAGTAGTCAATACAAAATTCACAATTCTCAAACCTTTTTACAAGAAAGGGGGGCCGCGAGACGTTCACTACCAAATTGTTTCGCCGGTCGAAAATGATGCTCCGAAACTTCTTCTGCTGGACCCTCACTGAATAACCGCTTGTCGAATTCACTAACGGTTTCCCGAATCTCCTTCGCCAGACGTCGACTTGTCGCGCTCCACTTCAATTGTTCTGCCACTATCAATGAACAGGAAAGAACCGACATCCAGGTAGGGAGCATGTATAAGAAGCTTGCAAATAGATACATTAATATAGATTATGGATCATATTTTGTGAAGGAAGACTTTAACGTAACGAGGTGTTATAAGTGTCAAAAATACAATCACAAAACATCAAAATGGGAAGGGGAGCCAGTATGTATAAAATGTGGAGGAAAGCATGACCTAAAGGACTGCAAAAGCACGATTGAGAAGTGCTCCAACTGTATCGGTAACAATAATAATGCTGATCATTCTCACAGAGCTGACTCGGTAGAACGTCCGGAGCTTCAACGCAGAATATTGATCGCCAGGAGGAGCACCGACTACAAGTTCGATAATTGCTAATCTTTCAAATCAATTAAGTGGAACAAATTTAACACTCATGTATGCTAATATAAGAAGCTTAAGACACAAGCTAAGTGATATTCAGATTTACCTGCAGCAAAATCCTGACATAGATTTGATTATTCTCAATGAAATCTGGATTTACCCAGAAGAAGCACGATTTTACAACGAAGGATGGCTGTTGCATCGGGTGTTGCCCAGTGATCTATTCTTGGTCCGGATCTGTGGAACGTGTCTTACGACGGGTTACTGAGACTGAAGATGCCAGATAAGTCGCACTTGATTGGCTATGCGGATGGTGTTGCGGCTCTGGTCGCTGGACACACCGTTGAACAAGCGCAACTTAGGCTAGGAATGCTAATGCGCTAAGTGAGTAACAGGATGACTGCTCGTGGGATCAGTGGTCGTCTTGCCAAAAAAGAGAATCCCTAGAGTAAGGATGATTAGTATTGGAGACATACGAATCGAATCGAAACCAGTGGTGAAGTACCTGGGGCTACTGATCGACTCGAAGATGAGTTTCTCTGAGCAAATCAGGGCAAGGACTTAGAAGGCTGCTTCGGGAATATCGGCTCTGAGTCGACTTATGGCCAACGTAGGGGAACCCAGCCCATCAAGAAGGCGCCTCTTGATGAGTGCTGTAGAGTCAGTGCTACTGTATGGAGCAAAAATATGGGACGACAATCTCAGTAAGGAGTTTTACCGAAAACGCCTGGCACAGGTACAGAGAAGAAGAGCACTGAGGATTGCATCTTCGTATCCGAAAGCCTCTGATTCGGTGGTGAAAGCCATTGCAGACGTGATACCTGTCGCCCTCCTTGCTAGTGAGCGCCCCTCTATTTATCTGCGTCGAAACGGGGATGCGAGGGAGATGGTTGTCCGTGAGAAGAGACTGCGCTTGCTCAACGATTGGCAGCATCCTTGGGTTAAGCACAAAGAGAACGTAGACTGCGCGACTTATCCCGGATGTGAGACCGTGGCTAAATTGAAGGCATGGTGAGACTGACTTCTATCTGACCATGCTTTTGAGCGGGCATGGGTGTTTTCAGTCTTACCTGCACACGATTGGTAAGTCATGGTCCCCCGATTGTCGGGTTTGCCCAGGAGAGGAGGGCAATGCCTGTCACACATTTTCTGCGTGCAGGAAATGGGACAGGCTGCGAAGGGACCTCTATACAGAGACGGGAGAGCTCATCCCGGATAATATAGTCGCGGTGATGCTCGAATCGGTTGACAAATGGAACCAGGCGGCACATTATGTTCGGGCAATCCCAAAATATAAAAGGAACTCACAGCAGCCGGAGGCGTTGGGACTGGGGGATCGCTTGCCTGGCGCTTCCTCTTCCCCTCTCCCCTCCCGCTAGAAGAGGGATCCCCCAGCTTGAAGGTGTACCAAAACGAGACCTGGCCCGAAATAATGTGTCAAACGGCCTTAGGCTGGAATCTCAGGTTGACAGGAGAGATGTTTAGTGGGTAGTCCAGTCGCCTTCTTGCGAGCATGGGAGTCCCACACTCTGTGCGTAAATGCGCCAAAAAAAGTGTCTCTACTTTTAGCTCATATGATCCGGGCTCGACTCTTGTCTATATCCTTAAGATGTGAATGAATAAGTATAGCTTAATATGAAAAGTCCATTGAGTTATTCTAAAATGAAACGGACCCAAAAAAAGCTTAATACTGGCGAATTTCATGGTGGTGTCTGTCTATTTGTCCGTCCGTCCGTGTGTCACAGCAATTTTTCTTGCAAACTACATAAGCTGGTAACATAAAATTTTGTAGGTAGTTGTAAAGTGGTGCCCTCTTCAAAGTTTCATCACAAAAAAATTTTAAAGATGTTCAAGGGGGTCTCCCCATATAGGGGAGTAGACTTTAAAAAAAATTCAACGAATGTAGGCAATATGGGCATCAATTGAAAGGTCTTAATGCGAACTTTTCAAAACTTGTCTTAAAATTACAAGTTTTACTTCGAGGGGTGCAGGGGAGGGGAAATGTTCGAAAATTTTGTAGTCACCCCCTCGCGATTGGACACCTTTGATCTGAAAAAATCATAGAGGTAAGTCTTTAAGAGTACAAGGGCAACAAATTCCTCAGAAGTCGAAATTCGATCAACTTTGTTAATATTTTTTATATTTTCGCCTATAAAATAAACATGGGACCCTTAAATTTTCCAATTTGAGTTTTTTAATTGCAATTGTATGTGTCCTGAAAATTTCACAATGTTCGAACCATAAATAGCTAAGCTACAGCCGATTAAATATTTAACAATTACAACAACATTAAAATGCGATACTACGGAGGTACACGTTTTGTTATTTATAGATGCATTCATGGTTGTTTTTTCGAAATCCAGCAAATACCTTATACATATTTTTAATATAGTCAATTATTGATTCAAACAATTCATTAACATTCAAACAATTAAGTGAAATTCAACTTTAATTTAAGTTTTTTTTCTATAGAATTTCATTTCTCGTTTGATCACCCCTCAAGCTGTTATAAATATAAAAACTAAATACTAAAATAAAGCAAATTCATACATAACACGCGATTTACTCTTCATTATATTTTTTATCAATTATAGTATCCGCTTCGCGGATAAAAGGAAATTTTGTTAATTATGCAAATGAATTATCAAAATTCATTTGAGCAAAATTTGTAAAATATTGTAGAATGATAGCGAAATTTAATATATCATAACATTTTCAAAAAAAACTGTTTATGCTAATGTGAATCTTTTGCATCCACGAAGTTATGCATATCGAAATTCGTTTAACATAAGTTTACGCGAAAAGTAACGCGACCATTTGTAAGCTGTGATCTATGAAGAAGAAAGAAAATTCATTTCACTGGTCTAAAAATATTTCTTTTGCATAATTTTACATTTTGGCGATGAATAAAAAATTTCATTCATTTATGCTAAATATGAACTTTGGAGAATTGAAATGAAGCAACGCCAGCGACTGGAAATCTTTCTACACCCTCTTGCGAATCTCGCTAGAATCACGAAGGATATTTTACAGACTCAGTATTTTACATAGGCTTTACGATGGCGCCATGAAATTCGGACAAACGCCGATTCCAACAGAGAATATCTAAAGCAAACTTTGTCGTTTTGGAAAATAAAATTTTGGAATTCATTTGCATTGTAAGCAGTTACATCAACAAAATGAACATTTCATTACAGAATCCCACTCTGATGGTGGTCGTGCCGCGGTGGATTGATTCTAATCGCATGCTAGCGCGAACGCATTGAGAATAATAAACATTATTGCATGATATGTTAAGTGCTGAAGTCGTATTGCAGCGATTTTATTGACCTAACGGAAGTGTTGCACTGGATATCGATAAAGGAATCATTACAAATGCCAATTCGCAAATGGGTTCAGTTTCTGCGCGGTACAGCTGACACCAAACGTAAACACGTGCAGCGCAAATTAGTTGTACTTTGTTATTAATTATCATTCATATTTGTTTGTCGACGCTGGGCGAAGTGAAATGAATGAAGGAATTGTGTGAAGCACGTGCATACTCAAGTTGCAGCAAGACTTCCGGTTGCATTGGACAAATATGAATAATTGGATATCATGCAGCGAGGTAACATATGTTGTCATGGTGTGACTGGACATGGGTGAAAATGGTAGACTAAAACCCCAATAAATACACAGTGACTCCATATGTTGATTATTTGGAAGCAGAGGTTGGGTAATTTTTATTATATCTAGGCCAAATGCCCTTATTGATTATTATTAAAAATTCATAGAATGAATCCGAAACCAAATAAGTTGAGTTGGGCCGAGAGTACTCCTATCAGAAAGGCGTTGATCTTCCTACGGTCCAAATAATTTTTCGGATAACATTAATCGGTGAATTGAGTTATGCATCCATTGCACGTAGAAGGTCGAGACAACCTTTCATAAACATAAAGTAGCGGCCAT
This sequence comes from Odontomyia ornata, assembly GCA_963969285.1. Classification (NCBI taxonomy): domain Eukaryota; kingdom Metazoa; phylum Arthropoda; class Insecta; order Diptera; family Stratiomyidae; genus Odontomyia; species Odontomyia ornata. The sequence continues at coordinate 382,515,748 of OZ017739.1, read as the reverse complement.
TTTGTTCCAGCTTAGATAATTCGGCTATACCCTCGGCCATTTGAACATCTTCAAGTCAAACATTACAGCTGAAATTTTCACCAAAATCCAAGCCAATTGCAGCAGCTAGGTTGATTTAAAATATCAGCCATCAACACGTGTTGTTGCTGTAAGATTGTGACGTTATTTTGATGCATAGTATACTCTTATATATAGTATCCACACTCCATCAACCATCCGGAAAAATCCGAACACAAGCCAAACAGCGACCCATAAATCTTCGGTAGCGGTAGGTAGGTAAGTGCTGACGCGAGGATTGGCGCGAATATAAACATATGCTTCGATGAAAGATGTCAGGATCATAGTATACTCAACTAGTAGCCACACCTTTCATTTACCCTGTGTTGCACACTTTTTGAATTTTCTCAGGGGCATTACAGCAGATCCATTTTTGGCGCGCTCAAGAAACAAAGCAAAATGCAGATAAAATTTCCGACGCACGTGTTCTTTTACGCATTGCAGAACATAGGAGTGCTGCCAGATCCTAATAAAAAACTAAAAGATTGCATGGAACGAATTTGTTTTTCTGCAATGTTATTGATTTTTTAGCTCTGGTAGCCCTGAAATCTCTCATCGAAGCATATGTTTATATTCGCGCCATTCCTCGCATTAGCGTTTACCATCTACCTGCTACCGAAGATTTATGGCGTGCTGTTCGGCTTGTGTTCGGATTTTTCCGGAGGGTTGATGGAGTGTGGTTACTAGTTGAGTATACTATGGTCAGGATTACCATATCTCAAATCATCAAGAACTTTGCAGAAAAACAAATTCGTTCCATGCAATCTTTTAGTATTTTATTAGAATCTGGCAGCACTCCTCTGTTCTGAAATGCGTAAAAGAACAGGTGCAGCGGAAATTTTATTTGCTTTTTGCTTTGTTTCTTGAACGCGCCAGGCCTGGGCTCAGCTGACGTGCCCCGGATCCGCTGACCGGCCCCTGGGAAAATTCAGAAAGTGTGCAACACTGGGTAAATGCAAAGTATGTGTACTAGGTGAATGTACTATGTTTTGATGTAATAGGGGTACCGGTTAATTCGTGCGGTTTTCTAACAGATAGTGTGACTTGATTTTTATTCCAATAATTCACCTTTCCAAATATCTGTTGGAAAGCTACTATCATATTGTTTCAGAATCAGTATGTGTCATTTGGCTGAAGCGTAAACAACAATACTTTGTTTTTACTCTGAAAATGTCGAATTTTGTGCCGAATAAAGTGTTTTTGCGGGGAGTACTTCTTCATCGAAGAAAAAGGCTGCCGAAAGTCATCGTATTTTGGTGGAAGTGTATGGTGTGCATGCTCTATCTGAGCGTACGTGCCAGAAGTGGTTTGTACGGTTTAAAAGTGGCAATTTCGACAGCCAAAAAAGTTTGAAGATCACGAATTGGAGACATTGCTCGACCAAGATCCATCCCAAACTTGCAAAATCACTTGGCGTCGCTCTGCAAACCATTTCCAATCGTTTTAAAGCGATTTTTCACAATACAGCTTCAATTTTTGAAAAAAAAAACCGCACGAATTAACCGGTACCCCGATTACATAAATACGAGTTCAGTTTTAGGATACCGTTTGGTATCCTGGTCACTTTTGAAGTGTTTGTTGCCATAATTTTCATGAAAGGCCGCTTCCCTGATTTTATGCAGAAGTTTAGGCTCGATGGTGACTAAGTGCAAGGGGGAAGGATACGCGAACCCGCACTTTTTGCCATTTTTTGGACCCCCCAATCCAAAAACTGACTTTTTAGTTTCTCTGCCTATAAGTTTGACCGAAGGCCTTTCATACATATGATACCCCACTCGTCTATCCCCTTGATAAAAAAAAACTTCTTTTGGGTCACTTCTGTAAATGTAGAGACTTTCCTCAAAGCCTCAGGAAATTATCTCCGACCTAAACTTTTGACAGGCCATTACTTCTGACTGTTAAACAAAGTTTCATGATTGTAGCTTCTAGTTACTGAGCAAACTTGTTCTCACGCACAAACAGACAGGACGCAAAACTAATAAGTATGTGTAAAACTTATTTTGCAAAGCCGTAATAAATAATGTACAGGTTAATCTGATAAGCATCTGTTTTTCAAAGTCAACTTAAAACGATTTTAAACACGTTATTTCAAATATTTCTTTGTTGTTTTGTCTGCTAGTTTAGTGTTGTTTTGTCTCTTGCGGCCACAATATTCACCACAGCCCGATCTGGACCACCTTACACACAAAAAACACACAAAAGGAGGAAGGAAAAGGATCGTTAAAAAATAAAAAATAATCTAAAATATCATGACCATGTTAGTATTTTTATAAATGCGAATTATTTTAAAAAATCAACTCCTCCCCCCCTGCAAAAACCGTAACTTGCAATCATTTCTCACAATGAAAGATTTTAATATCCACGGTCCACCTGAGAACCTAGCGTGAAACATGTTAATGCATTTCTTCAGGCTAGGCCCCGTTGACCCTTGCCTTTAGGTACTGCTGAGTCTGGAGCTGCCAGATGAGTCACACTTGATCGGCTATGCAGGTGATGTTCCGGCAGTAGTCGCTGGACGCACGGTCGAACATGTGTAATAGAGCTTGGCATACTAATGCACCGATTTAGGGACACTTGAAAAAAAAATTGAAGTAATCCTCCTGACATAGGAAAGAATTCCGAGAGTCAGGACTATCAATATGGGGAAGGTACCGGAAGAATCAAAACCAGTAGTGAAATACGTGTGCATATTGATAGACCCAAAGATGAATTTATTCGAGCAAATCGGGGCTACAGTCGACAAAGGAAGGCAATGGCACTTACACGCTTTATGGCAAATATAGGGGAACCCTCCTCATCAAGAAGACTGTTGATGAGCGCTGTACTGTCTCTACTACTTTGCGGATCGGAAATATGGAGCGATTCTCTCATCAAGAAGCTGCACCGAAAGCAGGTGAAACAGGTGTAGAGACAAAGAGCGCTACAAATCGCACGTGCATATTGAACTGTTTCCGGGTTGGCAGTGTTAGTGATAGAAGAGGTTATTCCATCGCCTCCCCTGCTAGAGAACGTACAACTATTTACCTATGTAGAAGCAAATACAACAGCGAGTTAGTCGAATGGAGAAGACACAACGCACTCTTTGCCACTGGCGACAGTTCTGGGATAGTGACACAAAGAGAAGACGGACTGCGTGTGTGATCCCTGAATTGAAGCAGTGGCTCGATCGAAGGCATGGTGAGATTGATTTCTACTTAACCCAGATCTTCAGTGGGCATGGATGTTTTCGTCCTGACCTGCCCAAGATTGGTGCGTGTTTTGTGTAGAGAGGTAGATGATGCCTGCCATATATTTTTTAACTGCAAAAGATGGGGCAGGCTGCGTAGTGACCTCTTCTATGTAGTTGGAGCGTTCTCCCCGTAAACTTTACTTCGAAAGAGGTTTATACCCCTGGACAAATGGTACTGCATAGCACATTATTTGCGCGCCGTCCTGGAAAATAGAAAAGGCATACTTGAGCGTCAGGAGGTGTCTATGGTCGGAGATCTCTTTCCTACAATAGTAATTATCTCTCTTCTTTCTTGCTAGAAAGAAGATTTCTGGATCACCAAGACGCTCTTAGACGAAGAAAAATGAGTCACAACCCGAAGTAATTACTAAAAGGTTCCACGCTAGGTTCTCAGCTGACAGAGAAGGTGTTTCGTAGGTAGTCGATAGTGCCTGGTGTGTTTGGTAGTCTCACACTCAGGACGTAAATAGCCTTCACTTACGAACGACAAAAAACAAAAGGAAAGATGCCATTGGGTTTCAGGGGTTTCTTTTTGGTGGGAACGGTAGATGAAAAAAGGATTACTAGAAAATCCTTCATCCCTGACGCCTCTAGAAAATGGAAGCTGCTATTATATATTTTAGGACTGCCCGTAATATACCACATGGTTCCTTTGTCAACCGATCTGAGCATCTCTTCAATGAGATAGTTCATAAAGCATTCCGCAATTTCTCTAAGGAGATTATTGTGCTGCCTCAATCATTTCTGTTATGAGAAAAATGTATAGTACATTTCATCGTTTTATCATGTGAAAAATATTCTACCAAAGGATAGTTACCATAAAAATCTTTTACAGATGGGGTTGAAAACATCCATTCCGCAAAATTGTTTTTCTCATCTTGCTTTCAATTTTTCTACGGCTTTAGGTCGTTTACCCAATTTACCATGCAGCGCGAAGATGCATGATTGTTGCCAATGACTAAGAGTGCTTCGTCTTTCATCGTAGGCAACAGCTTCCATATCGCCTTTATGTCAGGACCAATCCAGAGTTTATAGACTAACAAGCAAGTTCACCATCTGATCGGCCAAATTAAAAGAGAAGGAAAATGTTTGAATGAAGCAAGCCACAAACTTGCACAAGATAGAGAGAACGTATATCATCATTTTTTTTCCATTTGAGATAAAACGTGCTGTCTACTTAGGACTAAGCTTTCGTGCGGAAAATCGATTTGCTGTTTTGTTTGCACGTACGCATGAAAGGGGAATCTTTTACCCATCTGATCAAAACTAAAGCTCATCGCCTTGCATTCCACTCAAGCACCTAAGCAGGGCAATATTTGCCGATTCAATCTCTTTCTTATATTTCCACATGAAAGCGCTTGCGAACGCGTATACATACTCAAATTGATTTTTGTAGGTTGAATACCGTTAGGTTGGGGATTTGTTCTATGTAAACTCGCTTGTTAGTTCATACGCTCCAACCAATCTATGATTCTCTCTCTCTCAATGCTCGCCACATCCGCAATCGTATCGTCCTACTCTGAAGCCACACTACCCTGAAGAAATATCCCTAGCAATATGGATACCTTCAGTGTTTTCTACTTTTGACTTTCTTGAGCACTTTCTCAACTGGGTTGTCGCGGCCACGATACTCAATGCAGACGCAGATATTTTTGATCATGCAGAGGTCTCGGGTTGCCGAGTGTTATCCTAAGGGCGGCTAGTGCTCAGTCTTGTCGGGGTCTCTTCGAGGGAAAACCACTGCCCGTACTGAGCCACCTAAATTTAAAGAAAATAGGAACCAAACAAAATTTCTGGGATTAACCTATATATCTTCATTCTCAAAATGCGATATGACAATCCAAATAATCAAAATTAAAGGAATAAAAAATGTTAATCCTTGGACTCATCGACAGAAGCTATTCTTCTACACAGCATGTAAATATGAGAGCATAAATATATTTGAGAATAAGGAGAACGTGGCTTTAAATAAATATTATGAAAGAATAAGCTTCATACATATGTCAAAATATCAGATCTCAAAATTTTACACTGGCCGCTTGGCTAATTCAGCCCTGGTGTACTCTACACGGAGACTGATAATTTTAAACGACTGCCCCCTAAAACATTTCTTTGGTTAAGCCCTCTTAAAATCATCAACATATTTCCAAGTTCGCATTCTTAAGGGAGCTTCTTCTTAGCACTACAGCCCCTTTCGGGCCTTCGCTTCCTGCAAACAGCGCCTCCAACAGTCTCGGTCCGTTGACCGCGTCTTCCAATTCCGAAATCTGAGCAGCGATGAACTGTCTTTGTCGACCGAGTCAGACCAGCGTTTCCTCGGTTTCCCCACTGGCCACCGGCCTTCAGTTCTCCCAACGAATACCTTCTTGGGTATCCGTTGTTTATCCATACGATTCATGTGTCCATCCCATTGCAGCTTCCGCAGTCTTACAATCCTTGAGACCTCCGGTTTGTCAAAAATTTCATACAGCACATGGTTGTATCGAATTTGCCATTGGTCCCCATCTAGCTTCGCTCCGATTATTCGCCTCAGGACCCGTCGCTCAAAGGCGTTCAAAATATTTGCAGATGCTTGGGTTAGGGTCCATGTTTCACACCCATAGCATAACACAGGTCGTATCACAGATTTGTATACTTGAAGCTTTGTTTTTCCTATGTATGCAGCTGGTCTTCAAGATCGTCAATACTGAATAGAATATTTTATTTGCGAGCTGTATTCTTCGGCGTATTTCGTCTCTTTCGTTATTTTAGCGCCTAAATACACAAATTCTCCAAGTGTGATATTTTGTGTATTTGGGGTATTTTTCCTCGACTGGGTTATGAGCTTTGTTTTGTTTTCGTTGATTTGTAGCCCTCCTAGTTTTGCTTCGCTGTCGAGTTTCAGGAAGAGTTCTTTGGCAGTTGTTAATGACCGTGACAGAACGTTGATGTCGTCCGCGTAGGCCACTACTTGGCTCGACTTGTATAGTAATGTACCTCGCGTATCGACAGGTAGCTTCCGTATGACGTACTCCAGAGCCAAATTGAGTAACAATGGGGCCAGCCCATCTCCCTGCTTTAGTCCGATATTTGTGTCAAAGGCATCGGTGAGTTGGTTATTGATGCGGGCTTGGTAGGTTGTGGACGTCATTGTCATTTTGGTAAGACGGACTAGTTTGGCTGGGATGCCAAAGCAAAGCAGTATTTGGTACAGTAGGTTACGATCAATACTGTCGTATGCTCGCTTTTAAGTCAACGAAAATTTGACTTACGTCTATGTTGAACTCCCAGCATTTTTCAAGTGCCTGCTTGACTGTGAACACTTGCTCTACTGTCGATCTACCTACTCTAAAACCACCTTGACACTCCTCAATAATACTGTTGGCGCATGATTTTATTTTCTAAGATTTTAGAAAATATTTTGTACGCCGTAGGAAGTAGTGACATGCCTCCATAATTTTCGCACTGTAGCTTGTCACCTTTTTTGTGGAAAGGAAATATAATTGATTGGCTCCACTCTTCGGCATATGTTCTTGTTGCTAAATGTGCTGGATAACTTTATAAATAGCTTTATGAACACTACTGCCACCATATTTGATGAGCTACACTGGAATCCCATCGATGCCCGGCGCTTTATTTTTCTTTTGTGTTTTGATGATGGAGAACAGACTTCATCCAGAGTTGGTGGGGCCAATGGAGGCTTTCCGCAGACATCTATAGGCTCCGATGTTCTGGAGCTGTGCGGAGGATTAAGGAGGTTCTTGAAATATGATGCCCAACTTTTCTTAATCTTGGTTTCATCAGCGACGATAGTGCCGATGTCATTACGACAGAGCGTGGTTTTGGGCTGATAACCACGTTTCAGGCTTTTCACTGCTTTGTATGCTTGTCTTGTGTTGTTGCTCGCTAAACTTACATCTATACTTTTCAATTGGTCGTCATAGTATTTTCTTTTCTTAATTATAATTATCTTATTGGCTATATTCTGAGATTTTCATAGTGTTCTCCCCTCGTCCTGGTTTGCCTACCAACGTAATCTTTGTACGCCTGATTCTTTTTGTCGAACGCATTCTGGCACTCAACAACAAACCATTCATTTCTCTTGCGCCGCGCTTGATGTGCGATCGTCTGTTCTGCCACGGTCTTAATAACCGCTTTCTTTTCCATACAGAGCTCGTGGCTTGCCGTTAACTATGCGTCTGAAAAGATGGGGACCAGCTGGTTATCGAGGGACTCCGTCAAATTTTTGGCCACAGACGCCGTTTGGAGTCTTTCGATGTCAAATTTTGGAGCGGGCTGGTATTCGCCGAATATGCCTTTGACATACGACATCTATAGGTCAATTTGATCAAGTAATGATTTGAGATACAATTGGCTCCTCGGTATATACGGACGTTAAGTATGCTCGAGGCCCAACGTTGTTGGATCAAAACATGATCGATCTGGTTTTGTGTTTTGTCATCCGGTGATACCCAGGTCATTTTATGAATGCGTCGATGCGGGAAGCAATTTGAACGTATGACTAAATTTCTGCTACATGTCGATCAGGCGTTGGCCGTTGTCATTTGTTTCATCGTGGGGCTGATTGGCGCACCATTTGCGCAGGTGAAATCCTCCTGATTTGAGTATTTCCACCATTTCTTCTTGAATTTTAAAAGCTTCAGGTAGGCTGTCTGCTCCAAACATGGCGTCGTCAACGTACATGTTCTTACGGATATCCTCCGTACCCCATGGTTTGAGAAAACTGGCTTCTGTTGCTAGTTCGTGTAGGCATCTAATTGCATGATATGGAGCAGACGTGAAGTCGTATGTAACGGTGTTCAGACAATACGTTTGTATTAGTTCTGATGGTGAATCTCTCCATAATATGAGTTGGTATTTTCGATCGTCTTCGTGCATCAACACTTTACGATACATTTTCTCAATGTCAGCCCTACAAACGTATCGTAGCACTCTAAACCAATATCGTGAAGAGATCCTCCTGAACCTTCGGACTTGTGGGCAAGATGTGGATTAATGCTATGTTTGCTGCCGTTTTGGCTGAAGCATCGAATACGACCCGCACCTTCGTAGTATTGCGATCAGGTTTAACCACGCAGTGATGTGGGAGCAAACAGTGAGAGTCTGGAACGTTTGTTACCTTGGTCATATGGCCTAATGTGAGGTACTCCTTCATGAATGCGTGGTATTCCAATTTTAGTGTTTGGTTTCGTTCTAGTTTTCTTTCCAAACCGAAGAACCTTGTCATTGCGAGTTGCCTTGAGTTTCCAAGCACCTTCGGTTGTTGTATGAAGGGAAGTCTGACTATGAATCGACCATTATTGTCCCTCTTTGTTGTTTGAACGTATAGCTCCTCGCATTCTTTCTCCGCTTTTGAAAAATTAGGCTCAGAAGTTTCCAAGTTTTTTATTTACCAAAACTGTTTTATTCGATTGTTAGCGTCAATGTCGTCTCTTGTGGTCATGAAACTAGAGGCGGACTTCTCGCATATGGTTTTGCCCGAAACAATCCAACCGAATGTTGTATCCTGCAAAGATGGAAGGTCATTGCCCAATTCAATTGATTATATCGAAGTAGTGCTCTGCGCCAATTAGAACGTCAATAGGACCAGTTGTGTTGAAAGAGGGGTCTGCCTATATAACATCTTTCGGCAACTTCCATGAAGATGTGTCAATGAACATTGAGGGCTGCATGTTGGTTATTTGTGGAAAAATGAATGCCTCCAGTTGCAATTCACATTCTGTAAATGGTGACGTTATGTTGACGTGTGCTCTCTTTTAGGCTATGTTGGACTTATTACCGATTTCTACTATCGTAGTAGGATCAGAGACCGTTGCCAATTGCAATTTTTTAAGTAATCCGTTCTGAGATGCTATTCATTTGTGAGCCAGAATCCAGCAATGCCCTGCACTTTACAGTTTGTCCATCTGCGGTTTTGATTTTACAAGCAACTGTTTGTGAAGACTGAGTGTCTTCCAAGTAATGACACCTTCGATTGTGGAACGTCAGCTGGTCTTGATGACTCTTTTGGCCCGTTTGGCTCTACGTCAAGATGCAACAACGTATTGTGTTTTTTGTTGCACTTGTTGCAGGTTCCTCTGACACAGTCTTTTGCCGAGTGTCCAGGTCTAAGGCAGTTAAAGCAGCATTTATTTTTTTGCAGAACGTCCATACGCTTGTTTATTGGGAACTCGCGAAACTTCTTATAAGCATACATAGGGTGATTCTGATTACACGCCATGCATTGTGAGCCTCCAAAGGTGTTCGTGATTAGTGTGACGGCTTTTGGTTTGACAGGTTTTTCTTCAAACACCGATGGTTTGGTGTTCAAAGCCTCCATGCTTAGAACCTGGTTTCCAAGAAGGCGAGCACATTGTCTACCTTATCTAGAGCTCTGGGATCTGGTAAAGACTGCTAATTTAGCGTATGCGACGTTTTATCCAGTCGTTTAATGATAATGTGGATTAGTAATGCATCCCAGTATTCGACTGAAAGACCCACTCTTTGGTAGTGTCGTGTAACCGCTTGATGGCACTTGCTGATTCTATTTGAATTGCAGGCTGAAGCGTCAACTTGTTTAAAAACGCTAATACCAGTAGCCTTTTGTTGTCGTACCTGTGCTTTAATATCTGCGATGCGGGTTTGTAACTCTTCGCACACACTGGGAGATATTGAATGAGCTTGAATGCTTCCTCCTTGAGATTCGATATAAGATAGAACATTTTTTGCGTGTCGCTTATATTCTGAAAATCCACCATGTTCTCAAAAAGTTCTTTGAATTGCACCCACTGCAGATACTTTTCGGTGAATACTGGCAATGTATTTTTTGGGAGTTTGAATACCGAACCCTGGCTTGGTTGCTCAACCGTGAGTTTGGTTTTACTGCCTTGCTCTATTTGCTCCTATAGTAAGACGAGAATGTTTTGCGATTCCAAACAAATCTGCTCGTAACCCTATTTCTCTGCTGGCTCCTCATAGTTGCTCATCGGAAACCATAATTCTTCGTTGCTTGACTCCAATGCTTTCCTTTTGCCAGTTAATACCTCCAATTGATACTTGTAATACTGGATGGACTTCTCTTCTAGATTGATTTTTGATAGCGCTTGTTTCGTTGTCTTCGTTAGTATATCCAATCTTTTGATTGCCTCAACCAAAGGATCGTAGTTAGCACCCGCTTCCCCCTTGCGACTGAAGGCGGGATCCAAAAGAGTCGTAAGAGCGTCACGATGCCATTCCTGTATAGCATCTATTGATGCGAAGTAATTGTTTTTGAAATAAGAATGATCCTTATGATCTTCCCTAAAGGCTTCTAGAATCTCATAAATCCCAATTGTTGTTTGAAATTGTGAGCTGGATCTGAGCATACTGTACGCTCTTTCGTTTGATGCTGTCTTTGTTGAAGTTGTTGAAATTCCGTTCAATAATTCATCCAAGCTCAAGTTGTGACCTTGCAATGGCTTCCATGGTAGTTGAATTTTCTTCGTTCTGCTGCGGTGAATGTCTTCGAAAATTGTCTAGAAAACAGAATTTTGAGAACTGATCCTCACGATACCGCAGTATCAAAAGTTTCCGACAGAGTGGGAAATCACGTCGAGGTCACAAAAAATGTTTGGGGTTAGGAGAAGGTGACATGAGAGGCTCATGAGACGTTCCCTGGTGAGGTCAGCAAAGTAGACCTGGTACAAGCACCTGATCAACCTACTGAGTTCTGAGAACATTCTCATGAGCAAAAATCCCAAACAGGTCAAGGGAGGAAGAATGGGTACAACATGCAAAGTAGGGGAGGGGCATTGAGCTCGGCAGTAACGCCAAGTCAATTTTATTGCCCTTTGCATGTTGCTTACATATTGTTGGTGATTGGCCCACCCGACCCAATCATGCATCACGTGGCACCTGGTCGAAACACCAACTGCCCAGAACAACATGGCCGGACCGTTCGGACCAATCACCTTAGGTGCCGGACAAGTCGGAACAACCATGCATTCAAGGGCAATTGGTAGACACACCAATTGCGAAGAGCTGTATAAATGAACCGTGCAGTCCAACCACCAGCAACCCACCAACGCCCCTGGCAGTCTCACTTGTTGCCACGCAACGGACCGTAAGTATTCCTTGTCGTAACCCCTAGTGAGACTGCCAGGGGCGTTGTTGGGTTGCTGGTGGTTGGACTGCACGGTTCACCCAATGTGTGACCCCGACAGCATTGACTACCATTTAAATGGGGGGGGTTGGGGTTAAGATGAGGAATCATGGGGAAATGAAGGAGTTCCCTCCTCCTTTCTCAAACGGGCTTGGGACTGTCTACGATGGAGTTAAATCTCTAGTGCAAGCTAAGTTACAACATTCATTTTATATTAGCATGATATTTCGAGCGCCTAATATAATAGTTTATGGTAAAAATCAAATTTTTCCATCTCGCCTTTATGTTTAAGTTGCAGACCTAAATGAGGACATTCAATCCAGGCTTGTTTTGCGTAGACTCTCTTGTTTTGATTCTTAGGAGGATAAGTGCTTTGATATGTGACCTATGAGTATCTGTTTGAAGTAGACAGGTTAGACAATATTTAATTTTAACTATTTCTCTACCTTCTTTCATTTACACATGGTTGAAAAGCATTTTTTGTTAAAGAGCTTCGCTCAAGCTTTTCTAAAGAAATTCGCACGAACAGGTCATTTATTGTCTGCTCCAGCTTCTGGTTCTAGAACGCACCCTCTACTGCAGCAACTGTAACGGCTGACTGTAGCTTCTTTCATTTCATCTGGTATTTACTTTTAACAGTTTGCCGCTGCTATGTGGGCTGTGACAATCAAAACTAACTTCCTGATTTCAAGTTATTTACTGTCCAACTATTCCTCTCAAATGTTTGTAGACTAATTTTTCTCAATAAATGCTCAAATTCTGACCCTAGTCTTATCCCGGGTATTCTTACTGTTTTAGGGCATCGTTATACATGCAGAGCTGTTAGTGATGTTGTCATTTTTGGTTAGAGCGTCCAGATCTCGCTCCTTGGGCGCTGCTCGTATATTGGACGAATTTTCAACTGTTTCCTCGCAATGAAAAATTTGTTTAGCTTATGTATCGCATGCCTATAAGGGAGTTATATTTAAAGCTGTTAAAAAATGACCGGTCACTGGACTTTAGAAGTATTTAACAATCCAAAATAGTTTGATGAAAAACGTGAATTTCTCATCATACTTCCTAAATGGATATCCTTGAACCTTGTCTGAATTTACTTGATCCTTCATCATTTTAGTTACAAACTTTAATGTGAATCGAAAAGTTTCAAAAAGGATACATCTGACCTACATAAATTCCAATAGTTATACTTGAATTCAATTTCCATTTTACCACCCCTATTTGGTGTTATATAAAATCTGATGTCCACCGCAAAGTACTTAACTCGCATCCGATCCATTCATCAACTTTATAGAGTAACAGTGAATTTTTCCATTGTCCTATCCCAATCTCAGTTTTCTACAATATAACTAATTCAGTAACTTTTCCTTTTTTGCAGACTCGCTCTCAAAAACTCTACAAACAAAAGGATTAACATTCGACGGCAACAGCAGCGACACAGCGCATTGTACGAAGCAACAAAAATAGAATTTCACATCATCGTGTCCTTGGACAGCGACTAAAGTTGCACGGCGACCTCATATGGGGATGATAGAGATGTCCATGTCCCGATAAACAGACAACCCAATCTTTTATTCAAGCAACTTTATCGTTTCGCATACATCGACGGCTGTGTTCTATCTATGCAAGTCTCGATATGGATATTTAATACGAGCATTGCATGAGCATCGAACAAGGACATGTGGTGCGGGTGTTCATCGTGTGTCGGATATCGAACTGACGTCGTCGATAAAGTCCTTTCGTGTTGTTCGAAAACGCAATTCAACCCTCGTTAAACGTTTCCAAGCCCGAGTGAATTTGTCCTTGTCATTATCATCATGTTATTAATTAGCGCCTTAGCGCTAGGACTCGTCGAATCGACGAGTCCCAACGCCGGAGCGAATCTTGGCTATAGCATAGGCGGAAGTGCGGGAAGTGGAGTGAATGTGGGGAGTGTTGCAGTGGGCGGTCGTGGCGCGGGTGAAGCAATTATGGCGGGTGGTTCGGTGGCGGCAAGTCAATCGCTCAGTTCGGCAATAGTGCGTAGTATAAGTGAGGGTGGAAGCAGCGGTGGGGGCAGTGGAACACTTTCGTGGGACAATAATGGAACATTCAAGACGGCCGGGCCGGGTGAATGGTCATTCGAGCAATGTCTCATGTGGCAACGTCCTCACCATTTGTACTATCAACTCAGCAATGCATTCTTTTTCCTGGCATTCCTTGCGCCCCACGGCCCCTTCGGAATGGTATGGCTGCGCTCGATTCTTATTGTTGGCTGTGTTCTAATGGCCATGTGGGGGTGGCTCGTCGAATGCACTCCGGATATTGTTCTGTGGTCAATCCTTTTTCTAGTTGTTAATGTTATTTATCTAATTGTGTTACTGTGCCGATTGCGACCTATACGATTCGATAAGGAAATCGAAGCGGTGAGTAATGATTTTTTAAATTCAAAATTCCATTGATTTTTTAATTTATTGCTAATATTATTGATTTCTTAGGAATATGCATTGATTTTTCCAGGATTTATAAGCTTTCAATTAGCGACGGCCACTTGGAATTTTGTACAAGGGCGAAACTAGAATATTCTTATCTTCGGTCTGGTTAATTATGTGATTACATGAGTATTCAAAAAAAGCTCTAATCCTAAGTTAAGAAATAAAAGGAAGCTTTAATCTAATTCCTTTGGTCAGTGAACGAAAATTCGGCGTTCTGCTTTTAACCACTGGGAGAACAAGGATAATAGCTGAAGTCTGAATATGATTCCTCCTCTCAACTGCAGTCGATACCGAGTATTCATCCTCAGGCTGAAGATGTTGAATTACTTCCTGCCACATCCTCCAGCATTCGAATCCAATCTCATGCTCATTCAACTCAAGTCCACTACAATATTGGAAGTACGCCTCAATGTTTTGAAGACTTGTTCCATAGTCCTCGTTCTCGTCTAGACAGACGAACCAATGTATACTGAACGAGAACATCCGTACACGTACTGTCGTGGCAGCATTTATTTTTTTCCATCTTCCTTTCAACATACAAATGAAAATTGCTTTCCCATTTCCAACTCATTTTGCTGGCTTAAATGGCGACATTCTGTTGTTTTGTGCTGATTCTACTTAGCCTTTGGTATTGTTCTCGAACCGTCATAGGTTTCTCCTGCATACTACACTATATAAGCTTGGCAAAACAACAGTAGGCACTCGCATACAAGCTGTAAGCTTTCAACAAAGTGATGGCTTTTATGATAAAATTACGCTGTCACTCGGCGGAGAGTGTGTGGGAGGTGGAGAAAGTAACACTAGATAAAAATAGTCCCGCAAATGAATATGAAGAATGGAATTGAGTCTTAACATTCTCATTTGATGATATAGCAAAGCTTTTGAGTCCCGAGGATTCAGGCTGGCGGAATTTAAAATATCAGGGGATGATTTTTTGTTTGACTTTTCCTTAGGCGTTGGTGTTTCAGTGAAAAATGATTGCTAATAGACGTCTTATGTTGTTGAATTGAAGCGGTAGAACTTTCAGGTATGTTAGTTTAGGACTTAAATAGGCTTTTGTTTATGAGATGTTTTGTTGAGTCAACTTAGCTGAAGCGATATTCTCTTTTGAAAGCTGATTTAAATTTCATTTAAGCTTTGAAAATTCATGGAAAATTTTTATATTAATAGCTTAAAAAAAGTATAAAACTTCTTAGTAGATGAGTGGGTTTAAATTTAGTTTTACAATAATTCGTAGAAAAATGTAGATATGAAGTTTTTAGCTTATAACTGGATGATGAAAACTATGACCGAGAGGTGATCCCTTAGAAATTGTGTAGTAGTGCCTTTTGCTCCTGTGCCCATATCTCATTGTTGGCATTTACAAGGTGGGTTCCAAAATAAACGAGACTGAGCTAATAGTGCTAATACACGGCCGGATTTGGTCCGAGCGAACCACCGGATTTGGTCCGCTCCGTACCAAATCCGGTCGTCTGGAGAGCAGTCCGCGCGGACCAAAATTGAGTCCGATCGAGTTCGATGGATTTTCCACCGGACCACATCCGACTCGGTTCGCTCCGGACCAAATCTGCGTGTGTGGACAGAACGACCGGACAATTCGCAGCGGTGGCGATGTAGCAACAATTACTGCTGCCGCAAAAGCGATTTTATGTTTGTTGGACATAATTCGATGCTACTTCGTTTGCCATCTTCGCGCACCAAAAACTGAAGAACGACTGGCTGGTCCGATCGTGTGTTGCAAAAGAGCGGACCGAACCTCAGTAGGTCCGGCCGGACCAAATCCGGTCGTCTGTTACGGCTTTAAAATAGAAACGACATGAGCTTTGTTCTGATAAATTCAAGTTTATTGATTCAAAATAATCTCCTCCGGTCTCGATACACTGTTTTGCGCGATCCAAAAGCTTTTCGAAAGGGTGTTTCAGGTCATTGACCGGAATATCCTTCAGGATGTCCTTTTGGATGCCCTCTACGGATGCAAAGCGTTTTCCTTTCATGGCCAAATGCAAATTTCCGAATAGGTAGAAGTCACAGGGAACCATATCAGGCGAATACGGTGAGTAATTGAAGGTAAAAATGAGATTTCTAGTCAAAAATCAAAAAAAAATTTAATGACAAAAGTCTCGTTTATTTTGGAACAAAACGTGCACAGACCTTTCGTAATCCCAAATAATCGGTTAAAATGCAATAAATCGATGTTTTGGAGATATTCAACACCGATTCCATGAATTTCAACGATGATTTCGGCTCATTTTTAATAAATTCACGCACAATTTCTATGGAGTTCTCGATGATCACTGATTTGGGGCGGCCCATATGTTCATCGTCATTTATGTCCTCACGACCATCTCTGAAACATGTAAACCACTCATGAACTCTGGCATGAGATAGACAATCATCACCATAAACTTTTTTTATCAATTCAAATGTTTCGGTAAACGTTTTACCGATTTTAAAATAAAATTTTATATCAGCTGTTTGTTCGAAACTCATGTTTGTACCGACGACACAAACATACTGTCACTTTAGACGCAATAACTTCGCTTCCACTGGACCGAATGTCACCAAACTTTTACTGGAAGTCAGGGAGGGACGTAACTTTCCAACGCACAATCTAATTCACAGATGACAAAAGTCTCGTTTATTTTGGAAGGCACTTTGTATACACATTAAGCATTCGAAAAACTTAATACAGGAAAATGTGCCCTGAGCCTAAACAGTAAGGCGTTTCTATTACCTTCATTCATTAGATTTTGTGTTACGCTTTTGTGTAATAATCACCAAATGACTTTTTGTAGGATCGCCATAAATAGCAAGAAACTATATCGAAAAGTATCAATCCAAAAGCAAAAATATTGCTGGTCTGATTGATCAGTTATTTAGCTCTTACTAAGGTTGTGAGAAAAAGGAGCTCAAGTACATTGATCTGAAATCCTTAGGCTTGGCATGCGAAGCTTTAGCTGCTTTGGACATGAAGGTAATTTCAGGTTTCCGGCTGCTTATGTGATTATACGTGAGCCTTAGTTAAGATTGTGCATTGCCCCAAGCCAGGGCATTATATTCTCTAACGTCCGCTGAATGTCAGACGGAATCACAAAGTTTAAGCATAGAGATTTGAATAAGTTGAAAATATGTAAGCCCCATCTGATGTGAAAGCTTGAAATGATGCGCATTGGCCCTGCAGCTCTGCGCAGATCAAGGTGTACGGCAAGAGATCTTTTCTCATTGGTAAGCAGACTATTCATTAAGACCTTAACCCTCGCGTAGGCAAGACCGCCTCAAGGCGGGTATCATTTTGAAACAATAAAAATGATATGTAAACCGTTAGTATTTCTTCGCCGACAATGCAGCCGGTAGTGTTATATCGCCTTCAACTACCCGCGCAAATTTTGTGTCATTCTGCGTTGCAGTTCTATTTTTATCTGCATTTGAATGTCGGGAGCCATCAACTTTACACGTGGAAAATTATTTATGCTTTGTCTACTTTTTTGTGAGTTTAAAGCTTGTGTTTTGTGCAGATTATGTGGCAGAAAATTTATTTCGCGGTAAATATACATATCTAGAATACGGTAATCCAAATTGAATGCGAATTTGTTATTTACAATAAGAACTATTGTGTGTTGAAGCAATCCCGCCTCCAGGCGGGGTTGCCGGTTTACATCAACTTTACTATGGATGCTTGTTGTAACTTTTATGTATTTGTGATTTAGGAAAATGGTGAAACTTGCGTCCCGAAAATCATTTAGGTTGTCCGAAATCAGCAGGATTACTGCAGAAGAAATCGAGGAACTTTTAACTTCGGTTTCATCTGACATCGAGTCGGAGCCTGATGATGAGGAGAGAGGTGATTTCGAAGGAGACAGCGATAACAATATGGATGACTCAGATCACGAGGATAGTTTTGCACTCCCCCGACTATCTGACGTCACCGGAGCTTCTGTCGCTGATTTGGAAGGGAACGAGGGTTCTTCTTTACAGTTGGCAAGAAACACATAAGCTGGATATTTATCTCAGGCCGTTCGTGTTAGCCGCAATCTCAATACAATCGAGTCTATTACACCATCTGCTGCGCCTGCTCGCCTGTCTCCAGTTGCATCAACATCTACAGCAACACATCGTCAAGAGATAATAATGTCAAAAAAAAACCAAAAACGAACCAAAAACAAAAAAGATTGCGTTCCCCGTTGCCATTATATGAGTCATATGGCCAAAATTTCGAACCGAATGATGGTGGTTTCAATGGAACAGTTATGGATATCAGCACAAAGTCTACTGAATTTACAAATATGAAGTGGAAAAAAAGCACATGCAGCTACATGAAAATGAAGTGGCATTTCGTGGCACTACTAATCTCCCAGCGGAATAAGGCATTTGAAAACCCCATATGAATGCTTCAATTTTTTTTCACCGATGCATTTTTTGAACAGCTTGTGGAGTGCCAGAGTAGGAAACATCAATACGCAGTTTACCGTTACAGCGGTTGACCTAAAAAGATTCGTTGGTATTATGCTGTATATGTCGTTACATCGTTACCCAACGGCACAACACTACTGGGGCAAGCTAGCAAAGACATCAAAGAGATTTTCCCTTAGCCGGAGATGTTTATGTTTCAATGACTTCTCTAAAATGAAGAAAAAGGAGGAACCCGGATATGATACTCTTTTCAAAATACGCCCAGTCATTGACCACCTCAATATTCGCTTCGTTCTAGTTCCGAAGCAACCTGGGCTATGTGTGGATGAGCAAATATGTGCCACCAAAATGTTGTCGAAATTACGACAGTATATGCCAAACAAACCACATAAATGGGGCATTAAATTTTTCGTATTATGCGATTCCTTTGGATATACCTTTTGCTTCGAAATTTATTCTAGGGCTGGTGACAACGTTATCATTGATGGGTATCCTAACATAGGCGCGAGTGCAAATTTCGTTGTTCGTTTGACTTCCACGGTGCCACAGATGGTGAACAACATTGTCTATTTTGACAATTTTCATGCATCATTACCACTGATGGTGCTTCTGAGGTCGCTTGGAATATATTCCCTCGGTACTGTCCGTCGTGAGCGCAAATTGCAAATTGCAAACTTTCAAATGACAAAGACAATAAAGTGAATCATGGTGAATCTTTGGAGTTTGTTAGCAGAGCATATGGTATCGACATACCTAGTGTGCAATGGAAAGACACGAAGAACGTACTTTAGCCTATATATTGGGAAATCGTTCATTTTGCTCCAATATATAGGATAAATGTAAGGTGAGAAACGAAAGAATTCAAAATCTACTCCAAGCTGGCAAGAATGAATTTGGTCACCGAAAAGAGGCTTGAAATTTCAACTCGAGAAGCAAGTCAGTTGAGCTAGGTTTCTTAGACCTGTTGACATTTGGCATTCCATCGCAAGTCTTTATTGCATTGACCCATCTATAAATCATTTATTTCACCAAAAATACTCTTCTACATCAGTTGCCTCCATCCTCAAAAAAAAAAATTCTGCTATAACAAAAATTCACATCCCGTAAATTTCCCACACAAATCAATTGCACATTATTCATTTGAAATGCTTAGTAGCAGTCTTACATCAGCAGGATTTATTACATCTAACAGCATTAATCATTCTAGTTAAATTCTATCTTCCATATTCTCCCACAGAATAAACGAAGGAAAATTTAAAAATACTTTCAGAGAGTTAATTTGTATGTAAACAATTCTAGAAGGGTGTGAGCTATCACCACTGATGTTGGATCGTTCTTGGATTCGAGGGAGCTCAAGTATTTCTGGGAAAACGGAAGTACATATACTCGTATGATATGCCAATTGATGCAATCCGTTCGCTGCACCATGCGTTTAGAATGCATCTAGGACTATTATTTAAATCTTCCATCTTTTTATTTATAGATTCATGTCGTTCAATAAATTAAATTGTGAGAATGCAGAAAAGTTATTCTTCAATAGTACAACATACGAAGGGATTATAGATGATCATGGGAAGTATAAATTGAATCTAGGAGACGGGGAAATTAATAAATTAATAAGTTCTTTCTGTGAAGTGTTTTTATAAGTCATGTAGAAACAAGCCTTTATACGCACATACTCGTGTATATCATTAGAATATTTCTGAGCCAAGCGCATTAAGTCGCTTTTCTTGATAGAGTAAATTTTGCATTTTGATGAATGTTTATATTTGTGAACTTTTAAGAATTTTACAATAGGATCCTAAATAATCAAAATACAACCATCGAAAAAATGTTTGCATGGTGTCTCAAACTCCAAAATTTTTGGGCTTACAAAGTGAGCTGTAGGGAATAAAACGACCAAAATTTAAATCAATACAAAGCTAAGTATTGGAGGATGTTCTAATTTTTTTAAATTGTGGGTTTGCTATAAAATTTTCAATGCCTTCCCTCCAGCAAATCCCCATAGTAAATGATAAAACCTCAGATAAATCCACATTAAAAATCGGCAATATGACCGATTACTCTAAAGTTGCGAAGCTAAAGGGACAGACAATCCCTTTATCCTCTTTAGCTCCAAGTCCAACACTAGTTCTTGAGCTCCAGACTTGTACTAGCTGTGCCAAATAAATGTGGAATTGTCTGAATGATGAAGAACGAAATATATTTATGCATATCTTCCCAACACACTTGAGAGGTGAGGCATATTAGCTGATTTCAACAAGTGTTCTACCCACTATCGATGTAGCAGAAGACCTATTAAATTGTTTCCACCTACCTAGGGAAGCGTATCAAGAGCTGTTAAATGCATTAATCACATCAAAACTGCCCCCTACTGAAACGCTTACAGCGTTTATATCCCGTTTAAAGAGAACGCTTAAAAGATGTCAAAAAGCCGTTACTATCAAATATAGCGAAGAGACAATAAAAAAAATTTACTTCCAGATGGAAGACTTTGCAAAAGATGCGCTGAAAAGTAGAGCATTGGATCCTAACCTATGCCAGTATCTCTTTAACCTAGAAAAGGTAACTTTTAAAGGCCTTGGTCCGTAAGCTTTAGACAAAGTGAGTGAAAAACTGCAACAGGGTGCCCTCTACTTCCAACACTGCCCCATCCAGGCGTATAGACTATTCACACCAAACCAATCCTCATATTATTTTAATGTTTTTTTTTTGTTTGTCCATCTCGTTCGAGATTTCCCGAAGGGAATCTAAACCATCCTCTCGTCGTTCATAGACGTTAAATCTCGGAAAGTGTCAACCGACTGTACCCAAAAGGTCGACTAGTCCGGACATCCTTAGTCTACTCCGAGGTGGCTGCTGGCAGGCTAGCTAGTTCGAAGAGGAATTTCTGTCGCAGGTAATCTACGAGTAGACTAAGTCCGAATACAATTTATCAGCCTCCGATTCAAATGCCCAATGTAAAATGCGTCTAAACTGTTTCCATCAGGCCGATCCTAATTTACTTGACTAAATCAGTTTTTTTCAGGCTGTACACAAAGTCCAAAAAACAGAAAGAGACAACAACAATCCATAACCACGCGTTCTACTCGAATCAAAAACCTAATCAATCTACTCTAACTTAAAACACAAAGCCAAACTACGGCACCACGTACCGAACTGACCAGTTGCGGATTATCAAAACCCTTCCTCCTCGGCAGCATTTTCACCTCCCGCCTTCATCTCCCCCTGAAAAAGAAACGACTGCTTACTGAAAAGGAAAAAGTTTGGTTTTTGTTTAGCAATTCATTCTACTTTCTGTTTGAAGGTGACAGCAATGAATTTCATATTATCTCTTGAATCTTGATCTTAATTATAAGAAATCCTTAAATTTTTACGGTAAGCAAATCTATACAATTTTGTCACTCATTTTTCATTTAAACATAAACATATAGCTGTGTATATTTATATAGGATACCTTTTCATCTTAAAAAAATATCTTTACGATTACGGGTACTTCCTCATCATCTTATTCGTTTCACGTTTTAACTGTTAGTCTCTCTTTACACGAGTATTTTGTGAAAATCAGAATTTTTAAAATATTCTTTCCACTTATTTCAACGACATAGTAGTGAAGTATTGTAAAAGAAATTGTATGAACTTCGTACGCGCATCAGGGCTTGTATTGGACCCAAGACCTCATTCCGGAGGATCCTGGAAGCTCACTCAGAAAAATAGCTGCCATCTTTGGTGTTAGTGAGACTTCCATGCTTCGAATCGCTGAAAAAGGATCTGAGGTACACATCCTACGTAATAAAAGTACGCCAGATGCTATATACAGTGAAAATCGCGTATAGCGGCACGGGATATAACGACTTTCCGGTTATAGCGGCCAAAATGTACCGCCCCGAGCCCCAGCCTACTCTTCCCAAGGAAAATTGAATGGTATATAACGTCATCGGCTAAAACGACGATATCGGCTATAACGACGAATTTTCGAGGTTGAAAATCGCTTATTACGACTAGCGAAGTTGCTTGTGGACTTGCTTTCGAGTGAAAAGTA
This sequence comes from Odontomyia ornata, assembly GCA_963969285.1. Taxonomy (NCBI): domain Eukaryota; kingdom Metazoa; phylum Arthropoda; class Insecta; order Diptera; family Stratiomyidae; genus Odontomyia; species Odontomyia ornata. The sequence goes on along the minus strand of OZ017739.1, from coordinate 382,493,420 downwards.
AACACAGAAACGAGATTGAGTCTGTGCTACCTCCTCAGTCTTATTTGGAACGTAGAACAAGTTGCTAGTTCTATAACGACGAACTTTCGAATGAGACGATCTCTTATTACAATACAACTCGCGACGTTGCTTACAGACTCGATTCCGGGTAGAATGTCAAAAAGAAAGCAGTTTTCTTTAGAAGATAAATTTGTTATTTGTTCAAGAATCTCGAGTGGGGAGACGAATGTACAATTAGCCAAATAATACGAAGTGAGGCATTCGACAATATCAACGATATGGAAGAAGAGAGATGAAATCGAAGATGCAATAAACCAAGGGATATCTTTCAAGTCAAAAAAGAACCGAACAGCGACTCACGTCGAGCTGGAAAAACCATTATTGGAATGGTTCAAAATCCAACGGAGTCATAACATACCCATTTCTGGCCCTCTTTTGCAAGCTAAAGCCCAAGAGCATATCAACGTTATTTCGCATGGTTCTTCGGAAAATCCTTCAGTTGAAATATCGAAAGGATGGATTCACCGTTGTTGCCAGCGTCATAGCATAACTTTTAGAAAACATAGCGGAGAAGCTGCTGCAGTTTCTACAGGTGTATCCACCAATTGGTTGACGACTGTTTGGCCTACTCTTTGTCAGTCGTTTAACGATAACGACATCTTCAATGCCGACAAGACAGGATTATTTTACAAATTAACACCTGACCGAACCCTTCACTTTATCGGTGAAAAGTGTAGCAATGGAAAACTTTCGAAAGACCGAATAAACGTTTTGGTTGCTGCAAATATGACGGGGACGATAAAACGGAGACTCTTAGCTATCGGGAAATCCAGAAACCCTCGTTGCTTTAAAGGCGTCCGGACTTTGCCCGTCGATTATGAAAACAACATAAAAGCATGGATGACTGCCGAATTGTTCAATAAGACTCTTAAACAATGGAATGAAGAACAACGAAAATTGAAAAAGAAAATTCTACTTTTGATCGATAACTGTCATCGCATGTTAATTTGGAAACATTTGAATGGATTAAGGTTGTCTTTTTACCACCGAATACAACCTCAGTGCTCCAACCAATGGACCAAGGCGTAATAAAAATTTTAAAAACCAATTTTCATAAGCAACTGGTGTTGAAATATCTACAGGACGTCGAGGAAAAACTAACGACGAAAATCTCTATTTTGGACGCAATATCGATGATCGATCAGGCTTGGAGGAACATAAAACCAGGTTTGATTGCAAATTGTTTTTGACATGCAGGTCTTCCGACAACACAGGCTGATGATATAATCGAACCAAGTCTTTCACAATGGACTGGAAATCTAAGGTTCCCGGATGATTTCGATTACGACGTTTTGAAAAGCTACGAGGACATCGATTCTTCATTGGTGACGGAAAGAGACTTTACTAACGCTGAACTAATCACTCTTTGCCGTGAAGACAACGCTGTGGAAGATGAAAACGAAGCGATACCAGAGGCAGAGGAACATATTCCAACGTTAACGTTAACGTTAAGTTCAAGTAAGTTTTTACAACTTTCTTACCCGCATTTTTCTCTTCTCAATATGTCAACAATGTTTTGTCTACAGATCATAAAAACACATATCCTGATTAATAGCACACACTATAATGAAAGAGTGAAAATCGAAATCGAAAACTTTGAGAAACAGGTTTCAAAAGAGTTTTACACAAAGAAGTGTAAAAAACAAACGTCAATGCTTGACTTCATATCGCAGAGTGCACAGTAGTTGGTTTGCACAACATAATTTTACGTATATTCATATCCTTTAATGTAAAATTAATTAACATTTTGAAAGAAAATACATAAGCCTGTGTACATACATACTGTTTTCATTGAATTTTCCCCTGCACCGGATATAGCAACTACTGCCTATGACGACCAAATTTTCCCACCTCCTTCATGGTCGTTATAAACGATTTCCACTATATATATACATATATATATATATATATATATATATATATATATATATATATATATATATACATATATATATATATATATATATATATATATATATATATATATATATATATATATATGTATCTATTGTATCTGTGACCTACAAAAACGATCTTATTTGTTGGCATATTGTCTATACATATTTTCACAATGCTACGATAGCCTCTAGCCCAAAAGAAAAACAGGTAACTATGTAACCGTGACCAAAACCCGTTCGTGTTCCTTTCAGTTTTGCTGGTCTCCTTCCATTGGGTTATAGCTTAGCCTTTTGCTGGTGGAGGGATTGAGAAACAATGGGTCATATCCAGGAGGCTAACGCCCTTGTTCTTCTGCCTTCAGCTTCTTCTCCTTCATAGCACGTCAGCTCCTCTCGGGTCATAACTTCCTGTAACAAGGGCCTCACACTGTCTGTCCATTGACCGCGTCCTCCAATCTCGAAATTCGAGCAGTAATGAACTGTCTTCGTCGACCGATCCAGACCAGCGTTTTCTCGGTTTCTCCATAGGTCTCAGCCCCTAAGTTCTCCCAACGAATACCTTTTTGGGTTTTATCACAGATTTGCATACTCGGGCTTTATTTTCCTGTGTATGCAGCTGGTCTTCATGATCGTCAAAAGTGATCAAAATTTTGTATTTGCGAACTGTAATTTTCAGTGTATTTAGCGACGATCACCACAAAAAACGTGTAAGTAGGATTTATATTAGTAGCAGAGCATGAATCAAATCTAAACGGTAATGTTTTTCATACATTTATTAAATGATAATACACGCAAACTATATCGTCAAAAGTCCGTGTAGAGCAACGGGTTAGGGCACACTCCGCTTGCTCAGCAGCTTCCAAGTTCAAACCTCGGTGGCGGCATCGAGTTTGAGCTTCTGATAGACTATTAACCCAGCCAGCTGTAATGGGTACTAATTGAAAAAACTAGGTAATAATCACATGGTTGGGCGCGATATTGACCATATCACCTCAAATTCCGTTACGCTCATGGAATGAGATACCCTAAGAATAAAATTTCTATGACAAAAGTATCGTTTCTTTTGGAAAGCACCTTGTATGAAGCAAAATGCCGAATCGAAGTTGGTAAAAAAAGTATAAGAAAAGCCAGTGTATTATGTAAGGGCAAACAAAGAGTAATAATAGACAAGAAGCAGTATGATGATATAGTGCTTGAAAAATTGAATAGCGGAGATTACGACCAATTAAGAACAGACCCCCTACCGGACTTTATAAACAGGGTGGGAAAAGCCTAAAAAGAATCGAAACCAGTAACTGGTGACATTAAAAAATTAAGAGTGTCTAACATCTGCGTACCAAGAATAAAAGGTCTGCCCAAAATCCATAAGGAGGGGAATGAATTAAGGGAAATTATTGCGGCCACTAATGCACCTAATATACAGGGAACATATCCCCCTGGCTTTTAAAAGGATGCGCACAACTTCCGTATAAACCTAGCACGCGATCAATGGAAAATAAGGACGAGCTGGTGGAGAAGTTTCAAAATGTGAAAGTTGAGGAAGGCTATTTATTGATTTCCTATGATGTAAAATCACTGTTTCCCAGCCTGCCAGTTAAGCAGTCCTTGGCGCTGTTTGAAGACTGGCTGTTGGAACAAAGTGATTCAATGGAATGGAGAAGACGGGTTAAATGCTATCGTATTTTATTTTCAGGGACAAATTTGGTTAACCCGCTTATATCTCTGTTGAGTGATATTTTCATGGATTGGCTGGAGATCGAGGTGCAGAAAAAAGGAATGATGCCTAACGTATGGGCCAGATATGTGGACGACATTTTCACGATGGTAAAAGCAAATGAGGCGGAAGAGTTACTACATGTACGCAATTTATGCGGAAAATGGAGAAACAACATAAGAAAAGTGGGCTCATTTCACTATTTCTACAAAAACGACGATAAGTACGAAATGGATGCCAATCACTCATTCGTCGGCTACAAGAACATTGGAACGCACTTTGAATAAGAAAGGATACAATATGGCTAGCATTAGCAGAAAATACAGCGTTAAAACTATTCTACGATCAACTAAGGATGGAAAAAAAAAGGAGAAAAAGAGTGGAATCTGCAGGATCAGCTGCCCGAAATGCGATAAGGTATACATTGGACAGACGAAACGCTTGGCAAAAACAAAATTCCAAGAACATATTAAGCAGGCTGAACAGATCATCAGAAAAAGTGGAAGAGGAACAGCAAGAGCATCATAAGCCAGACATATAATTGAGGAATCTCATACTATTGAATGGACAAATCTAGACGTAGTACAGGAAGTCCGGGACTGGGAAAAGTTAGATGCTTGTGAATCGTTATGGATCTCAAGAGTCCCCAGTGAACAATGTCTAAATACGGACCTAGGGAATGGATATAGTGACCTAATTTAAATTATCAAGTAACCAATTTTTTGTTATAAAATTTCCATACTTCTTTTACCTGCCGTAGCTAACCCGTAATTGCATTATAACTGTTTGTAATTCCCTGTAATAAATTTACCTTCAAGCTCTTTGCTAACTTTGTACCTGCCTCAGCTAACCCTTAATTGCATTATCATTTAATGTTATTTCCCGCGATACTACATACGGATATTGTTACGAGATAAAACTATCTCGAATGGATTATCCAAACATAAATACTGACTCCGGCTGGGGGCGGTTTGGGTCCCGGGTCGCTCCGTCGGAGACGGGCGTGGGTACCACTCGTCTACCCGTAAATTTGTCCCCCGAGCCTCAAAACGAGCTTGGCTCGCGCCGGAGTCTTCACATCTACGGAAACCGTCACGATCATTGTCTCGACACTGCCTTTATAACAAACTAGAATAGGGGGAAAAAAAACCCATCCAGCAACCTTTCACAATAATTCCGTAACCAATCTATCGCGAGACTTAATTGCCAATAATTGAAATTCACCGGAAGCTGGAATTCAAGAGCAAAAGGGGACCTAATCCACCTCACCTCCTGTGAAAGTTTTGCGCAAAAGTTAGGCGCGTTAAAATTCTCACAAACACTCACTCACAATTTTTCTTTAAGCACGTTCTTGAATGGAAAAAGAGATACAAGAAAACACCGATTCACTTTACGTTATAATCAATGATAATAAATAATAATACTCATATAATTCAATATCCACGAAAATTATTTCTTAAATCTACCAATATATTTACCTAACCTCAATTAGAGCTCTCGACAACAGGGGCCCCTCGTAAACTTTCGGCCATGATTGCATGTCCCGTTTAATCGACTTCCGTATGCAGCTTGAATCCCTAAACAAATCACCGGCAACTCCTCCAGGCGTACACTTGTCGAACCGATATTTTTGGAGAACTCCTGGAGAAATGAATTCCGAAACTCAGCCACGTTTCTTCTCTTTGCTGGCAACTCGAGTATGATTCCAATAGATTTTTTTTCTTTTTCGTTGGTACATCCTTACCACTCGGGTTCCCAAAACAAAAGAGAGCTCCACGTTCATTGTCAGGTCCGCCCTAGCCTCGGGTGGGGTTTCAGCTTCTTGGAATCGTGGATTCTAGCGCCACCATTGACCTTTTGGATCTTCAGCTATCCTTGACTCCAACCCTCTTTGCTGCGAGCTATTTCCCTATATTGTTATTTCTTCTTAGCACTACAGCCCCTTTCGGGCCTTCGCTTCCTGCAGATAGCGCCTCCAACTGTCTCGGTCTATTGACCGCGTCCTCAAATTTCGAAAGCCGAGCAGCGATGAACCGTCTTCGTCGAACGAGTCAGACCAGCGTTTCTTCGGTTTCCCCACTGGTCTCCAGCCTTTAGTTCTCCCAACAAATACCTTTTTGGGTATCCGTTGTTCATCCATACGATTCATGTGGCCAGCCCATTGCAGCTTCCGGAATCTTACAATCCTTGAGTCCTCCGGTTCGTCAAAAATTTCATACAGCTTATGGTTGTATCGAATTCGCCATTGGTCCCCGTCTAGCTTCGCTCCGATTATTCGCCTCAGGAAGCGTCGCTCAAAGGCGTTCAATATATTTGCGAAAGCTTGGGTTAGGGTCCGCGTTTCACACCCATAGCATAACACAGATCTTATCACAGATTTGAATACTTGGAGCTTTGTTCTCCTGTGTATGCAGCTGGTCTTCAAGATCGTCAATACTGAATAAAATATTTTATTTGCGAGCTGTATTCTTCGGCGTATTTCGTCTCTTTCATCGCCCGTTTTCGTTATTTTGGCGCCTAAATACACAAATTCGCTAACATTTTCGATGCTATATTGGCCAAGTATGATATTTTGTGTACTTGAGGTATTTTTCCTCGACTGCGTCATGAGCTTTGTTTTATTTTCATTGATTTGTAGCCCTACTAGTTTTGCTTCGCTATCAAGTTTCAGGAAGAGTTTCTTGGCAGTTGTTAATGTCCGTGACAAAATGTTGATGTCGTCCGCATAGGTTACTACTTGGTTCGACTTGAATAGCAATGTACATTGCGTATCGACAGGTAGCTTCCTTATGACGTACTCCAGAACCAAATTGAATAGCAATGGGGCCAGCCCATCTCCCTGCTTTAGTCCGATATTTGTGTCAAAGGCATCGGTGAGTTGGTTATTGATGCGGACTTGGGAGGTTGTCGACCTCATTGTCATTTTGGTAAGACGGACCAATTTGGCTGGGATGCCAAAGCAAAGGATTATTTGGTACAGTACGTTAAGATCAATACTGTCGTATGTTTGCTTAAAGTCAACGAAAATTTGGTGAACTTCTATGTTGAACTCCCAGCATTTTTCAAGTACCTAATTGACTGTGAAAAATTGGTCTATTGTCGATCCTGCTATAAAAACACCTTGATACTCCCCAATAATACAGTTGGCGTTGGATCCAATCTTATTTTCTAAGATTTTAGAAAATATTTCGTACGCCGTGCAAAGTAGTGATATGCCTCTATAATTTTCGTACTGAAGCTTGTCACCTTTTTTGCGGATAGGGAATATAATTGATTGGCTCCACTCTTTCGACATATGTTCTTGTTGCCGAATGTGCTAGATGACTTTGTGAATAGCTTGATGAACACTACTGGCACCATATTTGATGAGCTCCACTGGAATCCCATTGATGCCCGGCGCTTTATTATTCTTTTGGGCTTTGATGGCGGAACAAACTTCATCCAGAGTTCGTGGAGCCAATGGGCGCTCTCCGCAGACATCTATAGGCTCTGATGTTCTGGATTAAGAAGGTTCTTGAAATATGATGCCCATCTTTCCGTAATTTTGGTTTTATCAGCGATGATATTGCCGCTGTCATCACGACAGAGCGTGGTTTTGGGCTAAACACGTTTCAGGCTTTTCACTACTTTGTATGCTTGTCTTGTGTAGTTGCTCACTAAACTTACATCTATACTTCTCAATTAGTCGTCATAGTATTTTCTTTTCTTAATCCTAATTATCGGATTTTCTACTCTTCTGAAATTTTCATAGCGTTCTCTCTTCGTCCAGGTTTTCCTACCTACGTATTCTTTGTACGCCTGATTCTTTTTATCTAACGCATTCTGGCACTCATCATCGAACCAATCATTTCTCTTAAGCCGGGCTTGATGTCCGAGCGTCTGTTCTGCAACGGTCCTAATAGCCGCTTTCACTTCCAGCCAGAACTCGTTGCTTGTCATTAACGATGCATCGGATAAGATGGGAGCTAGCTGGTTGTCGAGGGTCTCCGTGAAATTTTCGGCCACAGACGCCGTTTGGAGCCTTTCGATGTCAAATTTTTGTAGCGGGCTAGTCTTCGCCGAATATGCCTTTGATATACGACATCGATACGTCAATTTGATCAAGTAATGATCTGAGTCCGTACACACCGAGGAGTGTACGGGCGTCAAGTATGCTCGAGGCCCAACCTTGTTGGATCAGAACATGATCGATCTGGTTTTGTGTGTTGCTATCCGGTGATACCCAGGTCATTTTATGAATGCGTCGATGTGGAAAGCAAGTCGAACGTATGTATTCTGCTACATGCAAAGTCAATCAGGCGCTGGCCGTTGTCATTTATTTCATCGTGGAGGCTATATCCTCCAGTCGTTCCCCGATGAGATAGCTCATTGCCAACCTTAGCGTTGAAATCACCCAGAACTATTTTTGAGTCGACTAGTCTTTCCAGGTGATTGTAGAATGTTTCCTTCTATTCTTCCTCCTATTCTTCGTTCGCGGCGTGAAGATTTATCAGCCAAATTTTGAAGAATTTCACTTTTATACGGAACGCATACAACCGTTCATTGACTGCCTTAAAATCAATAACGTGCGATTTGAACTCCCTATCCACAATGAAGGCCACTCCGAATTCTCGTTTTCCAGTAGGCTTCCCACTTTTGAATATTGTGTGCGAGCTCATGTCTTGAATGTCGTTTCCAGTCCAATTCGTTTCCTGGACTGCCAGTATTTTTAATTGATATTGCCTGGCCTGTTGTAAAACGTTCTTAACAGCGCCAGGGTAATTGAGTGATCTGACATTCCATTGTTATTTAGTTGTTTTATTGTGATCGTTGGTAGCCATGCTTGATCGAAACGTCAAGTGTCTTCCGTTTATTTATGCGTACTATGCGGATGCTAGTGAGAGAATGCAAAAAGAGTGATTCTGTGCATCTAAGAATCAGATGTGTGAAATCATTGTTGGCTGAGTAGGGCGAGGGAGGCTAAGCGTGCGAGATTTTGTGGAAGATTGAATGAAAGAGTAGTTTTTAAGATTTATTGGGGGTGTTTTATTTGAAGGGTACATGGGTCGAGTTTGAATTGTGCGTGTGTGACAGATTTGATTTCGTGTGTGATGTTGGGGTGAATATTTTATTGTTTAATTAATACCGAATGAATTGTTTTTCATATTGATTAAATAAATAAATTGATAAGTATTTTAGATGGCGTTTTTAGGCTAAGAAGAATTTAATTTAAAGTATAATTAAGTTCACGATGTCGAAGATCGCGACATATTATATCGACCGGCTTTGTAAGGACGAACTGCAGTACGAGCTTGCAGTGGGCGATTTAAAAGATGGAACGGTGGAGGAGATGCGGAAGTCCCTTCGAGTGGAAGAGTCGAGAGATATTTTCTTGTGTTTTAAGGGATATCCTTTCAAGTTTGAAAAGGTGGACAAAGTCGAGGCCTTGGAAGAGGCTTCTGTGGGAAACGTAAGGAGTACTTAAAGTTGGTAGCCAAAGGAGAGTTTGGACTAAGGCGAATAGAATTGATGTCCCAGGTGGCAGAGCCAGGACCAGAAGTGGCGAAATTAAAACAGCGGCTACTAATGGCTATGGGGTCAGCGCTGGACAAAGCCATTGGTGACACTGACGAGGTGGACCTGGACACTATGGCGAAGGACGAGGCTACTGGGGTGAAGAATCAGCTAAGGAGTTCTACGTCTGTGGCGGAGGTAGAAGTTGCAAAAGGGCATGACGTCACGAAGTGGGATGTACGCTTTTCAGGGGAAACTCCGGCCTCTGTCAGTGCATTGTTAAAGAGGGTTGAGGATTCCGGGTGGCCAAAGGACTTTCGAAGTCGAGACTGTTTCAGTCGGCACCGTTTCTGTTTGAGGGAAAGGCCATTAAACAAAGGTACTACGCGGTGTCTCCAGCAGTGCAGCAGCATATTAACTCTGGCCTGGATGAGATCCTGCAATTGGATATAGTGGAAGTCTCCTCTAGCCCGTGGTCGTCGCCCAATTTGCTGGTTAAAAAAAAAGTTAAATCAGGTGTCAGAGCGAGATGCATACCCAATTCTCTATGTATCGGCCACGTTGGACAAACTCCGGACCGCAAAATATTTATCAACATTGGACATTAAGTTCGCTTATTGGCAGGTTCCGTTAGCCGAGGACTCAAAGCCCTTGACGGCATTTAGAATTCCCGGCCGTAGTTTATTCCAGTTTAAACGTATGCCCCTGCGCCTCCACAATGCCCCGGCAACCTGGCAGCGCCTTATCGACAGGGTCTTGGGAGCAGATTTGGAGCCATATGTTTTCGTCTACTTGGACGACGTTATAGTAGTGACCGCTGATTTTCAAAAGCATTTGGAAATCTTGCGTAAGGTATTACACAGATTGCGCGAGGCGGGCTTACGAGTGCCGCTCACGCCCGTCTCCGACGGAGCGACCCGGGACCCAAAATGCCCCCGGCTGGAATCGGCATTTATTTTTGGATAATCCATTCGCGATAGTTTTATCTCGTAACAATATTTATGTTTATTACCTGATGTATCTTTTCTGCCATTCATGTGAAAGGTTTAAATATTCGGATGATTGCAAGAAGAGCTTCAGAATACCGCCACTGATGAAGAGGATCACTTGTCTTCGAAATAGCGGTAACTCTAAAAAATGGGATAGCTTGTAGCGCAATATTTCGCTGATCGGTTGTTAGAGCATCATCTAATTAATGCATTGTTATGTGTTGAATATCTGAGTTCATGTTGGATGGGAGAGAGATATGGAGAAATGAAAATTCAAGAGCCATTCAAGAAAAATCACACCATCCAAAGATAATACTTTTTGGAGTGTATATAGGCCGCAAAACGTAATGAGCCCATTCTTTTACAAAAACGAAATTCACATGCGCATGCAGTGAACTGTGCACGTTTTGATGAAATAATTGTCTATGGGTGCAATTAAATGGAAACAATAAAATTTAAAGCAAACATTTTATTACATGGTAAAAATATTTGCCAGAGACCATTTTCCAGTAGCCCTTTAAGTAGCTTAGTAATGAAGTATTCCATCTAGCAGCTTAATTATTACTAAAGCCACAGCTACCAATTCCTTAATTCGAAACTAAATTTAATCAATAGTCCTATATTTTTATTTAGGTCGCTCAACAAGCTTCCGATAGCCAAATAAATTCTCAAAGCCCCCAATGAAATCCAGCCATCTATTAACTTCCACCACTTTCAAACAAAAGCCTTGAATACGAAGAGTATCGAGCAGAAATATCAAATAAAGTCTGGTAAATACTAAATTCCATTACGGCAACAACTATTTGGGTCTAAGCCAAGGATAAAGTGGATAACTAATACATGTACATATTAAACGTGACTCAAATACGAGAGCGTCAGATACAAGAAATATCCTTTAGTGCAAGTTTGCGTGACAGTATCGACAAACGGGTCAATTTTATAGTTTTCTGTGGTTGCGATATCATAGCAAGCGAATTACTCAATTTGGCCTTAATCAAATCAGGTAAATCAATTAGATTCAATAAATGGAAGGATGAGGAAATATTTGTTGGTGCAAGGATGTATTAAACTTCGGCTGATAGCGAGTTTATAGAAACCGAAAAAGCTGTTTTATTGATTGAATCCTTTTACTTGTTCTTCATACTCAAGTAATCATTTCTCAAGCGGAACACATATACGTTGTGTATCCTGTCATTAGCATGGAATTTTTTCTACTCTTTCCTGCTTCAATGGGAGGATCCGAGAACGTTACGGCAAGAAAGGATTTACTCACGACAATCGCTAGTCTTGCTTTCAGTGATTGATGTTGCCTATGCAGTGATTTATGTTCCTGCGCCAAAGAGTGAATCACTTTCGTTTAAAGAAGGAATTGGTTTTGAATGCGATGATGCTTTGTTATCCTTGAAATATTATCAGAATATTTAGTATAATTACCGTTGTGAGTTTCTGCTACGAAGATAAATCTCGTTAAAAAATGTCTTAAAAGATGATTCCAAAGCACTAGATCGCTAGACAAATTAGGTATGAAAAAATAAGCTTTCCACGTGACTTCCTACTAATGCATCCTTAAAAACCGTTCCAGTAAATTAATACGTCATAAGAGTTGGAATTTCATTAAAAACACTTAATAAATCCAGACCAACTCAAACTAATTATCTTCAGTAAAGAATCCACTCTCCGCTTGACGCAATAACAATAAGATCCTTAGAAGTCCTCGAGGTGAAATGGATTATTCAAGTCAAGCAAAAACGAAAGAATCCAGTTGAGAAAATTAATCTTTCAACTTTCACTAATTAAATTTTCACACTCAAGCAGACACACATTCTCGCCCTTTTTCTTCATGTCTGCTTTCTGTTTTTCATCTAAGCAGCAGTAGATGTGAAAATCCTGAATTTTCAAACGGCTCAGAATGATGGGAATAGTTCGAGTCCTTTGCATCCTTTCCCTCCTTCTTTCAAATCTTAACGATGAAATGTTAGCAAGTCATCGAGACTATGGTGCTGAACGTACTCGTATGAAGAAAACTGAACATTCCGAGGTTTCTAAATTAATGCTTTGACTTTTTGACGTTTCCCAACGGAAAGATTTTTCTTTCTCATTATATGTTTTTCCCTTTTTGTATGGCGTATTTTTCCTAAGTATCGGGTGCTGCATTAAAACTTGGAAAACGGATGATATATCATATAGAACTTTATGGCGTGATGATATGATCTGCTTTGTTAGAAAATGGGGTTATGCGAGTTGCGCCAATGCATCATTACGCTTTTAACGGCGATGCAAGTCCTTGATGAGAATTAAACCGAAGGGAAATGAAATCGGAAATCAAGTTCTTTTAGAGTAGAATCAGTGAAAAATTTTGTAACATTTCCTGTTATGTATCAAGAAAGATAACATTTTAATTCAGATTATAGAATTTTACCCAATTGAAAACATTCACTTACCAAATCCATGGCCGAAACATGACCCTTAAACCGACTGAAATGTTATTGGAGTCATCTATTTTGCAAGTGCAAGACCTTTGCTCCAAACTAGGCCCAGTCATGGGTACTTTATATATAACTTAATATCAGCCGGCAGACAGATAGTCTTTCCAAAAATGACTTTGGCTGGGGCTTGGCCCGTCGATGCATGTTCGGCAGCTCTGTACGCCATCAAAAATAGTGGGATATGTCGGTCCCAGTCCCTTTGGTTCTCGTCAACCATCTTGGCCAGATGTTTATAGAGCGTGCCGTTGAAACGTTCCACCATTCCATCGGATTGGGGATGCAGCGGTGTTGTCCTCGTTTTCCGTATTTCCAGCAGCTTGCACATTTCGCCAAAAACTAGTGACTCAAAGTTTCGGCCTTGATCCGAATATCGTTCGCAAGGTACGCCGTACCTACTGACCCAATTTAATACTAGCTGTTCGGCTACAGTAGTTGCTTCCTGGTTGGGAATGGGGTAGAACTCGGGCCACTTGCTGAAATAATCGGCCACAACGAGCGTGTATCGATTTCCCCAGTCGGATTCAGGAAAGGGTCCTGCGATGTCAACAGCAATCCCTTCAAATGGCACGCCCACGCTATAGGTTTGCATTTGTCCTCTCAGTTGTCACTTTGAACCTTTGACGGAAGCGCAGATCGTGCATCGACGGCACCAGTCCTCTACGTCTTCTCGAGCGTGGACCCAGTAAAACCTTTCCCGCGATTTCATTAAGGTCTTGTTAACACTAAGGTGGCCTCCCGAGGATCCTTTGTGCATCTCCTTAACCACATCGTGGATTCGGCTTTTGGGAAGTATAGTTTGCATCCTATAGGAGCTGCCATCCGTCGTTTCCCATTTCCGCTTGAGTACGTCTCCCTCCACCTGAAGGGAGTTCCATTGTGCCTAACAACTTTTCAGGGTGGCGCTATGAATCGAAACGTCTTTCCACTCAGGTCGCCCAGTTGTCTCCTTCCATACGAGCAACCGTCCGATGTCTTCACGGGCTAACTGGGCATTTCGAATCTCCTCCTATGACCAACCTTCATTGAACTCGGCCTTTATCACTTGCAGATCAACGGTCGCCTCCTTTTCCTCAATCCGTCGGCAATGCTTGCAGTTAGCTGGACATGGACGACGAGATAGGGCGTCAGCATTTCCTTGAACTCCGCCCTTCCGATGAACAATTTCGTTGTCGTATGACTGCAATCTTTCGATCCATCTCGCAACTTGTCCCTCGGGGCTTTTGAAGCTAAGCAGCCATCTCAGCGATGCATGGTCCGTTCGAAGAACGAATTTCTGGCCATATAGGTACTTGTGGAACTGCTTGGTGGCCTCTATTATAGCCAATGGCTCCTTTCTGGTCACGCAGTAGTTCCTCTCACTTTTTGAGAGAACTCGACTTTAATACGAGAGGACTCTTTCTTCGCCGTCGATCTGCTGGGAGAGTACAGCTCCAATACCGCCGTTGCTCGCATCGGTGTAAACTACAAACATTTTTCCGGGTTTCGGATATGCTAGCACGGGTGATTCACACAGCTTCTCCTTCAAGGTCTCAAAGGCTACCTGGCATTGTTCATTCCAGACATACGGACGATTTTTCTCGGTTAGCTGATAGAGACACTTAGCTATTTTGGCAAAGTCTTTGACGAATCTTCGAAAGTAGGTCGCCAGACCCAGAAAACTTCGTAGTTGGCGCTTGTTCTTTGGTGTGGGCCAGCTTTCCACGGTTTAAATTTTTTCAGGGTCTGTTTTGACCCCTTCTGCTGATACGACGTGTCCCAGGTATTTTACTACAGCTGCGAAAAGGGTACACTTGTCGGGACTAAGTTTCAAATTCGCCAGTCGCAATCGTGAGAAAACCTCTTCTAAGTTCCGCACATGCTCTTCGAACGTTCTCCAGATAAAAATGATGTCATCTAGGTACACCAAGCAGGTTTTCCAGGTTAGACCACGTAGCACGTATTCCATCAAGCGTTCGAAAGTGGCTGGAACATTGCAAAGCCCAAATGGCATCACCACAAATTGCCACAATCCTGTCCCAACTGAAAATGCGATCTTCTCTCGGTCCTTCTTGTAGATTCCGACCTGCCAGTAGCCACTCTTGAGATCGAGTGTAGAAAACCATTTTGCGGCGGCTAAAGTTTCCATGATGTCATTGATGCGTGGGAGCGGGTAATTATCTTTCTTAGTGACGCCGTTAAGCTGCCTATAGTCGACACAAAAAGGAGTGCTACCATCATTTTTCTTTACTAAAACTACTGGCGCGGCCCATAGACTATCAAAAGGTTCGATAACGCCTTGTTTTTCCATGTCCGAGATCAGTGCGCTCACTTCCCCTTGCGCTTGTCGAATTGGCTTGGCTCCCTGTGTGTCTATGACGTGAGTTACCATACTCGTTCGGCCATGGTCATCGGGGCTTGTTGAGAAGATGCCACTGCACTTGGTGACTAGATCAGAGGCTCGCTTGAATAGCTGCACCGGCAATTTGACCTGCTTCAATATTGCAGGCTGGATTCCCGGGCTTTGCCTGCGTCTTGCCTCCTTTTCCAATGATGGTCGTGAGTGGCTTCCAAGGAGGTGGTGGTGGAAACAGGCTGGCAACTGCCGATGACTTCTCCCGCTTTGATGCTCGTGGGTGAGTCTGCGGTGTTAAGGACTCTAACCAACACGTATCCGTTCCTTAAAGATCTTACAAGGCTTCGTCCTACAATCAAATTACGCAATGCGGACGTCTTCGCTGGCTCTATCAGATAAGATAGGTGGTCTCCAGAATCACCATCAAGCTTGGCCCATACAATGAATTCGGTACATCAGTGTTGGTACATACTACTACATTCATCTTGGGAATTTGGACGCTGGGATCCTCCATCAATACCTCGAGATCCTGCCATTTCAATACCCGTTTTCCCAAATCGAACGTGATTCCATGTGGTCGCAGAAAATCTATCGAGAATGCAGTCATCCATAACGTTCGCGACCAGAAAATTATGTCGGAACACAAGGTCTCCCAACTGTATCTGGAGGTTGACCTCTCCATGGACAGGTGCAGTTTCTCCCGTAGCTGTACGTAGTGAGAAAATCCTGCCCTTGGAAAGTAGTTGTTGCCTCACATGGTCTGGTCGGATGATCGATCGGGTTGCACCAGTGTCGCACAATGTTCTCCGTCAACTTGACCCGGAAGGCTTAAGTCCGCTTCTCCACGATGTAGCCTTGATACGGTGATGGTGGTGCTGGGGACGTCGATCCTCCTAGCCAACCTCTGCCCCACGAAGTTGGCTCTTACATGTTTCCCGACCCCTCAGTTTGAAGGGTTTCCATTCTGGGCTCCTGACTCGGTCTAGATCTCCTCCTACCTGCACACCCTGGACAATAGCTTGGTTTTCTTCGTTTCTTGCAGTCTCTTTGCAGGTGCCCCTTCTCTCCGCAATTCCAGCATCTAGGCGCACCATTTGCCTGCGGCTCTCGCTCAATTTCCACGCGGTCACACCTGCACTCATCTGCAACTACCTCGCGAACCGCGGCAGTGGTACGAGTCATATTTTTCGCTGCCTCAAAGTTCAGGCTATAAGCCAATGTGTCCTTAACCGTTTGCTTTTGGGCTAAACGCACGGCTTGTTGCAATTCCTGGTCCTTTAATGCGCTGATGAATGCTTCTGTTGCTGCTTCATCTCGATGTTCTGGGTCGTAAGCTAGGTAAGCCAAAAGCGCCAGTCGCTCAATGTCTTGGGCTAGCTGCTGTAAGGTTTCGCCAGACTTCTGCATCCGATGCCGTAGCTGTGACTGAAAAATCTGCTTTCGATGATCGTCTCCATAACGCATGTCGAGCGCATTCATTATAGCAGCCGGGTTTGAGTGCAACTCAACGGGGATCATCTGCAAAAGCTCGGCAGCTGGGCCTTTTAGAGCAAGAATTAATGCAGTTGCTCGTTCCTGCTCATTCCAGTGATTTGCCCTAGCGGCGGCTTCAAACTGGGTTTTGTAAATGCTCCAGACCGTTTGCCCGTCGAATATTGGTGCTTGCACATATCTGGATGTGCTTTGCGCTGCGGTTATAAGCGGGGCTGGTGAGTTGGTTACTACTGCCTTCGCTGCGTTCAATTCCTTTTTCACTTTTTCCATCTTATAGTTCATTCTCATCTCGACCAGGTAAACCTTTTCCTCGACGCACTTAATTTGTTTGTTGAGACTACCGAGCTCCGCCTTTATTTCGGTGGACTGTTTCTGAAAATCTGCCTTGGTTTCGATCGCTTGTTGGTCCAGCTTCGCTGATTGTTCATTTAGCTTCGTTGATTGCTCCTCCAGCTTCTGTGTGATTTCGAATGCTTGTTGGTCGGGCTTCTGGTCTAGCTTCGCAGTTAAATTAGATGACTGTTCATTTAGCTTCGCAGTTAAATTGGATGACAGTTGTCGCTGCTCTTGCTGCATCAGCATCAACTTTGCACCAGCGCATTTTCTGGTTCCTTTGATTTTGGTGTTTCTGCTACTCCACCTTCTGCGGCTTTTCTGCCTCTGAAGGCTCACCCGAATTCAAATACGTGTCTTCCGATTTAATCGCGTCACGCAAGCGTGCAATCTGTGTGGCCTTTGTACCTTGCGTAGCCAGGTTTCGCTGTTCCAACTCTTCCTTAAGCTCCGACATGGTCAATTCAATAATTTTTAAGTTTAGGCTTCGTGGCATTTTTTTTTAATTGCTTCGGCTCTTTTTCATGATTGTGCACTTTAAGAATGTTTAAAAGTTTTCACTTTCGAAATTTCCTATCCCACTTCTGACACCACTGTCGCGTGTTATGGTTCGCGGCCGATAATTTTAATGTTCCGGGAAAGTGAAAATGCGCCGCCTTTTAAATTAAGTTAAAAGAGTACTTATTAAAAATGCACAATCGTTAATTTCACTAGTTTCGCTGTTCCAACTCTTCCTTAAGCTCCGACATGGTTAATTCATTAATTTTTAAGTTTAGGCTTCGTGGCGTTTTTTTTATTAATTGTTTCCGCTCTTTTTTACTATTGTGCACTTTAAGAATGTTTAAAAGTTTTCACATTCGAAATTTGCTATCCCACTTCTGACACCACTGTCGCGTGTTATGGTTCGCGGCCGATAATTTTAATGTCCCAGGAAAGTGAAAATACACCACCTTTTAAATTAAGTTAAAAGAGTATTTATTAAAAATGCACAATCGTTAATTTCACTAGCTTAGAAAGATCAATTAAAATGTTATTTTAATTTGTCTACAAATTTATATTCCCAACTGTCTTCACTATCGCCTTTGATTCGCACTCCTTACTTACCGCAGTTTTACTATCGTGATTTGACTATCTTCCCCCATTCATTCAGCTCGGCTTTATATAGGGTCTCTAGTCATTCAATCCATTTCTCGTACATTGGGGAACTACCGGGAATAATCGAGCAATTCTGAATGGCCGCACTGACGTCACTTCCAGATGTTGCTCATGCTTGGTCGATTCTTGTGCTTTCGATTACATTCGTTTATTGATCATGATGTCATTGATAGTTGCGACAACAATTGCGACAGTAGCTCGCAGAAATTTTTGGACATGTAACAATATTTTCTGTGTGTAAGATATGACACAAGCAGTATGATGCCCTCACTGAGAATAAAGGATGGCTCCCTCCAGATAGTCTAATTAGAAAGATGCTCCAATCAATTGATAAATGAAATGAGGAGGGGTTGTAGTGCTTCAAAGAAGAAATATTTTTGCGCTCTCTAGCAACGAAGGCGATGGGTATCACTCCTGTGATCACTAACACCGCCAATCCGAAGTGCTCCTTGTGCTTGCATTTGTACCAACAGAATTCACTGCAGAACTATATGGCATTAATTAGGAGTCATCTCCTTGATGAGGTAGGTCCCCCTATGCTGGTCATCCGTCAAGTAAGTGCGGAAACACGCAGTGCAGCCTCATTAGCTGTTGCCCTGATTTGCTCTTAAAAATTCGTCTTTAAGTCTATTAATACGCCCAAGTGTTTCACTGCTGGTTTCGATTTGATCATCACTTCCCCAATACTAGTAGTCATTACTCTGAAAACTCTTTTCTTTTTCAGGATGAGCACTTCGATATTAGACTAAACATAAGAGCAATCATCTAGTCCATCACTCGGCGCATCAGTACACCTAGTCTGAGTCGCGCAGGTTTGACCTTGCGTCCAGTGACTTGCGTGGCAATCTCATCCGCATATTCGATCTAACGTTACTCATCCGGCAACTCGAGCCTCAGTAGCCCATCATACGAGATTTTCCATACGTCAGGACCGAGGTTGGAGCACTGAGCGATATCCGATTTAACTTCCACGTTCTGATAATCTGCCTTCGTGTCATAGATCAGGCAATAGTCCCTCAGATCGTCAAAATTCACTTCAGATATTCTGGAACTTGGAAAGGATTTTCCAGCGCTTCCAGGATATCCACCCATATAGCGTGGTGGAAAGCATTTCTGACATCAAAAGTAACCAGCGCTGGGACCATTCCCCGGATGGAACTGTTGTGTGCCTCCTTAGTTTGAACCGCGCTCATTACTTTCCCTATTGCATCGATGGTGCTTCTGAAGCTACACTACCATATAGCTGGATTCCAAGCAGCATGGGTCGCGTCCATGGGTATTCCCCTGATAAGCTCTTTGCCGGCCGTGTCTAGCATACATAACGGGCGGTATGAATACGGTGACTCGGGACTTACCTTCCCCTTGTTGATCAGTACGAGTCTCGCTCCCTTCCAACATTCCGAACAAAACTCTTTCACGCAGGCAAGCCTTGAACGCATTGAGCAGCGTATCACAATCTGCAGCATCTCAGCGGAATCCCGTCTGTTCCTGGAGCCTTTCTTGCCTTCATAGACAAAACTGCTTCCTCGACTTCCATCTTCGTTAAAAGTGGACATTCCTCTGGAGTTTGGTCGTGGACAGCATTAACATGGATGGGGTGTGTAAGGAAAAGAGCTCGCACAATTTTGTCCATCTTTTCCGCCTCGTATGGGCATGGCAACCTTTAGGCGCCGAGGTTTCACATGACTAGCTTGTAGTCGAAGCCCCCCGAGGCTTCCCTGTTGACGTCGTCCACCAGATCTTGCCAGCAGCTGGCCTTGGTGCTAGTAGTAAGTTTGCGAGACGCGTTTGCTGGCCACCATGTACGCAGCTATCCCAGTACATCCCTCATCACATGTCCGTGCGTGCCTCTTGTCGTAGCTTATGATATTCGGTGCCACCAGGCAGGCTTGCCGTGCTGGGCTCTTGTAACGGGCATGGAAGACCTACGGACAGATGTGATAGTATCTGAGATTTGAAAGTTTTATACATGTGCACCGAGAAGTGCCGATGTTGATTTCAAGTGCCATGTACTGGTATTCACTGGTCGAGTAGTGCTCTAGAATTTTGTAGTTGTGTATAGTGACTCCGAGCTGAATGTTCCTACGCAGCTCCAGTGGAGGAAAGCAGGGTTTTTGCCGGTGTTCCATTTTCCCCTGGTATTTGATTGAGACATGCCTGCTTTAATGGCTTTCGGATTGTTGTTCTTCGTTCAAGACAGTGTCCTACAGAGCGTTTAGTCTAGCCTGAAAGGATGGTAATTACTCGTTCGAAGTTAGATATAAACTAGAGGGTGTTATGAGTCTTTGTTTATTGCCTTGGACCCGAATTTTACCAGCAAATCACCTGATCGGGTAAATTGTACTGCTCTAATGGCGATTTGCATACCATCCAGGCTAATAACTGCTTTTGTTTCTCGCAGGATATCCGGATAGGACCTGCTATTGGCAGGTTTGATCAGTAAAATCTACCTTAGTGATTTGTGCCGTTGCTTACCCTTAGTTCAGGTTACAGCTTGTGTTACCTTGGATGTTTCTACGCTTTTTGCTTCTTTCACTGGGAAGTCTTCGTTAGAAATGGTATGCTCATAGGGAGCTCGTCCTTCCTCCTGTTTTCTCTGTCGTCTTCAATTAAGCTACGGGCTACTCTTTTGCTACGTTTGCAAGATAACGACGGCCGGGAACCTGCTCACTGGCTACCTTATGCCTCCTCCTCTTCCTGGTGTATTGTCTGGATTTCTTTCCATTATATTTATTTTGTTATTTATTTATTATTTTTCACTGCGGACAAATATCCGATTAAAACCCAAATTCCCACTCAGGAAATCCATCGGACAGCTACCAAAAAGTCATCCTTAACGCTTGGGGAAGGATCACCAATCCTACGGTCTTCTGATGAGCAAACATCCTTTATATGTTATGTCTATTAAATCACAACACGGCATAAGTGTAAAATATATTGAGCGCAAATTTTTTCATATGAAGGTTGAATAAGGTTTGCAATAGACTTAATTGATCAGATGTGTAGGTTGCTTTTCATTTTAAATCCAATAAAGTATTCATTGTGGGCAATCTTAGACTCTATTGGGCCTAGAAAGTTCAATTTCAGTATCAATTAAATGCAAAAATTATTTAAATAGGCTCAATGTTTCTCAAAATTTTGAGCGGATTATCGGAGTTGAAATTTCAAGTTTCTTTTCAGTGATATAACTTGTACTTTGGAGGCTCGGAGTAGATTTTAAATTCATATGGTTTTTAACCTGCATTTGGGAGCAATATGAACTATTCACCAATACGTAGCGAAAACTGAAGTGGTCATCTTGACAAAGATGAGAATCCCTAGAGTAAGGATGATCAGTATTGGACACATACTAATCGAATCGAAGCCAGCGGTGAAGTACCTGGGGCTACTGATTGACTCGAAGATGAGTTTCTCTAAGCAAATCAGGGCAATGGCTGAGAACGCTGTTTCAGGCGTATCGGCTCTGAGTCGACTTATGGCCAACATAGGGGGACCCAGCCCATCAAGAAGACGCCTCTTGATGAGTGCTTTAGGACCAGTGCTACTGTACGGAGTAGAAATATGGGGCGACGCTCTCAGTAAGGAGGTATACCGAAAACGCTTTGCACAGATACAGAGAAGATAAGCACTAAGGATTGCATCTTCGTATCCGACAATCTCTGATTCGGCGGTGAGAGTTATTACAGGCGTGATACCTGCCCCCCTCCTTGCTAGAGAGTGCCGCGTTATTTACCTGCGTCGAAACGAGGACGCTAGGGAAATGGTTGTCCGCGAGGAGAGACAGCGCTCACTTAAAGATTGGCAGCAAGCAGTCTTGGGTGAATTGCACAAAGGGAAGGTGGACGGCGCGCCTCATCCCGGATGTGAGACCGTGGCTAAATCGAAGGTATGGTGGGACTGACTTCTATCTAAACTAGCTTTTGAGCAGGCATGGGTATTTTCAGTCTTACCTGTACAAGATAGGTAAGTCATGGTCCCCCGATTGACGGTTTTGCCCAGGAGAGGAAGACAATACCTGCCACACATTTTTTGCGTGCATTAAATGGAGCAGGCTGCGAAGGGACCTCTATAGGGAGACGGGAGAGTTGACCTCGGATAATATAGTCGCGGTGATGCTCGAATCGGTTGACAAATGGAACTAGGTGGCACAATATGCTCGGGCAGTTCTATTAGATAAATGGGACTTACAGCAGCCGAGGGCGTTGGGGGTGGGTGATAACTTGTCTGGCAATTCCTCTTCTCCTCTGTCCTCCCGCTAGAAGAGGAATCCCCAGCTTGAAGGCGCCTCACGGCGTAGCAAAACGAGACCTGACCCGAAGTAATGTGTCAAATGATTCCAGGAGGGTTCTCAGGTTGACAGGGGAGGTGTTTAGTGGGCAGTCCAGTCGCCTTCTTGCGAGCATGGGAGTCCCACACTCTGTGCGTAAATGACATTGACCCCCTAACCACAAAAAAAATTGTAGCGTAAAAGTAAGCTCAAGCAAATTTTGTAATGGAGGCTCATTGTGCGCTCTCTCCACAAAAATAAAATGGAGAATTATATACGAGTATTTGTTTTTGTAATCCAAATATGCATAAAACTGCAAGCAAATTTTTCAGCAATTCATCCCAAACGGTCTTTCATTCTACGTAAACCATAATTGATTTTCTGAACCGCATAATCCTCAGATTTTAAAGGGCTATTGATATGAAACCTCAACACGACCAGAATACAAATTATACCCAGATAAAAAATGATGCCTTGGATGATCGAGTGAATACGGTTTCAAGAAATCTCAATTCGACTTTGTGGATCATATGTTTAGGTTACTATTCAATTAAATCCATTAGGAGCTTCATTGTGAACAATTCAAGGTTTAATGTGGCTTAGAATATCTCATTTCAGTGGCAGCTAGATACGAAAATCTTTTTTGTAGGCTTGAAATTACGACTTGGATATGCCGTACCAGTATCATTACATAAAAGGCTCCATCGCCTGTTTGTCGCCATAATTGGAAGCATCATAGAAATGATTTCCATTCCATAGAAAGTTTAAATTCGTTTTTGAAATTCAATTATTTTCGATCCCATCATTGAATCTAGCAGAAAGTTACTTTGTAACTCCCTTGTAAATCTAACAATTTATTTCACTATTCCGCGAGTTTCCCGGAAAAACCTAGAAAAATAAACCAAATAATCAAAAAACTTTCCAAACTACTTGTATAGTATTTCGAAAACTTTTATTTCCTTCATTTCAAAGTTTCCTTTTCCTAGCAGAGACTTTAAAACGAGCGAAAAGTGATAAACACTATTGTTTATTTCATCATGAGGTGCTGTCGATTTTCACCCTCTCTCCCACACCCCAGCAACGCTTTTATGAAAAGCCGACACAGCGGATTGAGTGCCTCCGTTTCGCATTATAACGAGTTTCCGGGAAATGTGCAAAAGTTGAAAGTTTTGTGTTGCAAGGAGAGCCTTGTTTATCAAAGTTGTAAATTGTAGTATTGCTTGGAGGTTGCTTGTTTGATTATAGTGTACAAGTAATATTATATGCGAACTTTCATTCGCTCGTATTTTATGCTGATAATTCAAAACCCTCCTTAGGAGAGAAGAAAAGAGAGAGAGAGAGAGAACGAGAGACTCTACTCACTCATCGACTCGCCTGGGAGTTATAGATATACTTTTTGTATAGAGCCTTTTCATGGATTAAATGTCAAAGAACTAGGACAAGTGAAATTTACTGCACTTTTGTGGCGCACTATGTGTGCTATGAGTATTGGGGTAATATCTGCATAAATTGTAGTTTTGTTTGAAAGTAGGCTAAATATTGCTCGAGTGTGTCTGTGTTTGCATGCACAACTTAAAAAAGTTTATCCTCCCATTTAATGTTGGCATCCGATGCAATACATATGTTGTATTCTGCAACGTTGAGCTGCGATAAATGAGTAAATATGCAAAAGAATGGGAAAATTGATATGTTGTGTAAAACTGTGCTCGAAAGGGAGGAAATCCTTGAAATTCCAACATAGTTTAAGGCATCCTACTTTTATCTTTGAATAATTTTCTCATAGAAGAACCGGAACAGTAAATTCTCTGTGTAGAAGTAAAAACTAAATAAACGAACGTCCCGGTTATGCCTTGTTACTTGTATATACTCGTATGACCAAATTCGAATTCACCACGAGCTGTGTGAAGTGCTTGTCGAGATTAAAGTCTCCATAACCTCAAAGCACGAAGGGAAGAGCAGCACGAAAACAACCACAGCACGAAGAGTAGATAGCAGATGAACTGCGCTCCTCATTCCTAATCTGAGACAGTGGCTCAATTGAACACATGATGAGACTGACTTTTACCTAAGCCAGCTCTTCCGCAGGCGTGCGTGTTTTCAGTCCTACTTGCACAAGATAGGTAAGTCGCGGTCCTCCGACTGTAAGTTCTCGCCTGCGCACATTTTCTTCAGGCAAAAAAATGGGACAGGCTGCGCCGGAACCTCTACAAAGAAACAGAAGAGCTTTCCCTGGCTAGTTTAACCAGGGAGATGCTTGGATCGGTTTGCAAATGGCGCATTCGGTTCGGGTAGGAGGGGTCCTCCAACTTAAAGGTGCCCTACGGCGTAGCAAAACGACGCTTAGCCGAAGTAATATGTCAAACGGGCTAGGCTCTCAGGTTGATAGGAGAGGGGTTAAGTGGGTAGTCAAGGAATCTTGCATGTCCAGGAGCCTAACACTCAGAGCGTAGATATCCTTCACCATCCAACCATAAAAACAAACATAAAACTCCTAGCAGTCATAAGCTATCTTTCAAATCGCTTGTCTTAAAAAAAAGGGGTTGGAGGCCAGTGAAAAAACTAAAGAAACGCTGGTCTGACTCTGTTGATGATATTAGTTTTCTTCTTCTTCTTCTTAGCACTACAGCCCCTCTCGGGCATTCGCTTTCTGCAAATTGTGCCTCCAACTGTCTCGGTCCTTCGACCGCGTCCTCCAATTTCGAAATCCGAGCAGCAATGAAGTGTCTTCATCGGCCGAGTCAGACCAGCGTTTTCTCGGTTATCCCACTGGCCTCCGGCCTTCAGTTTTCCCAACGAATACCTTTTTGGGTATCCGTCGTTCGTCCATACGATTCATGTGGCCAGCTCATTGCAGCTCCACTTCATCAAAAATTTCATACAACTCATGGTTGTATCGAATTCGCCATTGGTCCCCGTCTAGCTTCACTCCGATTATTCGTCTCAGAACCCGTCGCTCAAAGGCACTCAATATATTTGCGGATGCTTGGGTTAAGGTCTATGTTTCACACCCAAAGCATAACACAGGTCTTATCACAGTTTGTATACTTGGAGCTTTGTTTTCCTGTGTATGAAGCTGGTCTTCAAGATTATCAAAACTGAATAAAATATTTCATTTAGGAGATGTATTCTTCGGCGTATTTCGTCTCTTTCATTACTGGTTCTCGTTATTTTGGCGCCTAAATATACAAATTCGCTCACGTTTTCAATACTGTATTCGCCAAGTGTGCTATTTTGTGTGCTTGAGGTATTTTTCCTTGACTGCGTCATGAGCGTTGTTTTATTTTCGTGGATTTGTAGCCCTACCAGTTTTCTTCGGTGTCAAGCTTCAGGAAGAGTTCTTTGGCAATTGTTAATGGCTGTGACAAAATGTTGATGTCGACCGCATAGGCTCCTACTTGGCTCGACTTTAATAGTAATGTCCCTCGCATATCGACAGGTAGCTTCCGTATGACGTACTCCAAAGCCAAATTGAATAGCAATGGGGCCAGTCCAGCTCCCAGCTTCTGCCCGATATTTGTGTCAAAGGCATCGGTGAGTTGGTTATTGATGCGGACTTGGGAAGTCGTCGACGTCATTGTCATTTTGATATGACGGACTAATTTGGCTGCGATACCAAAGCAAAACTTTATTTAGTATAATACGTTAGGATCAATACTGTCGTATGCTTGCTTAAAGTCAACGAAAGTTTGGTGTACAACTATGTTGAACTCCCAGCATTTTCCAAGTTTATACTTGACTGTGAACAATTGGTCTATTGTCGATCTACCTGCTCTAAAACCACCTTGGTACTCTCCAATAATACTATTGGCGTATGATCCGATTTAATTTTTGAAGATTTTTGAAAATATTTCGTACACCGTACAAAGTAATGGTATGCCTCTATAATTTTCGCACTGTAACTTGCCACCTTTTTATAGATAGTGAATATAATTGATTGTTTCCACTCTTTTGGCTTATGTTCTGCTGCCCAGTTGTGCTGGATGACTTTGTGAATAGCTTTATGAGCACTCCTGTCACCATATTTGATGAGCTTCACTGGAACCTCATTGATGCCCGGCGCTTTATTATTCTTTTGGGCTTTGATGATAGAACAAACTTCATCCAGAGTTAGTGGGGCCACTGAAAGCTCTACACAGATATCTATAGGCTCCGATGTTCTGGAGCTGTGCGGAGGGTTATGGAGGTTTTTGAAAAATGATGCTCATCTTTCCTTAATCTTCGTTTAATCAGCGATGATATTGCCGATGGCATCACGACAGAACGTGATTTTGGGCTGCTAACCACGTTTCAGGGTTTACACTACTTTGTATGCTTGTCTTGTCTCTCTTTCACTGCTTCCATAGATTTGAGTAATCAACATAGTAGTCTAAATGAACAAAAATACATTGTGGACGATTCTTAAAGTACTAACATGAAACTGAAAAAAGCATTAATATGTAATAGCAATGAGTCTGAGACGTACTCAAGCAAAAAGAAACCAAAAAATATCAATGTAAGCAATTTACGGCAAACTAGTGTAGGTAGTTAATGGACATTTGTGGAAACACGTCTCAATCCCACACATCACGTTATCCGCTGCCTATGGGCACTGCAAAAACTTTAGCACTTTTAACAATTCCCATCGCAAAGCAACGCACAATGCATACACTATCTTCTCCAAGCAAACATGCCCGCCTCCAACAATCGAAGTCATTTTACAATGCATCGTATGCCATGCTACTTTTGTTTCATGATATAAATTCCGATGCCCTAAAACTGCCACCAACAGGCAAGTCTACGCGCCCGAAACACTACTCTTGATAAGCAAAGTCACTTGCATATGCCACGCGTCCTAGACGACAATTGTCGTGCCTAACAGCATTCACCGCCGAGCAAATCTACGTCCCGATCACTATCCTCCAACAAGCGACGCACATGGTTTCTAATCACCGACAAGGTTATCCATACTTAAAAACAGGCACCCTTTGATGAGCCACGCGGAAATTTAACCAAGCGCTCACGACGTAAATTTTTATTGCTGACAACACTCGCTGCCACTGAAAACTACACCTCAAATTACATCCTCGCACAAGCGACGCGCATTACATCTGCAATGCCTTCCAGCCTTAACCATAGACACCAATCGAAGAGCAAAACGTACCTTAAGCAAGCACCCATTGAGTAAATTCTCATGCATGAACACCCATCGAAAGGCGAATCCGTCGCCCATTCATAATGCAAAGTCACCCATCTACAGCAGCGCCCAACGTAACCCATCGCACCATAAAAACTTCCAGCATATCTAACATGATCAACCAAATCGGTCATTTCCACAATCTGGCATCCATTCTTAGCTAAAGCAACAATCGATGAGCAATGTGCTCCGTAACCGAGCGCCCATGGAGCAAATTCCCATGCCTTAGAATACCCGCTGATAGCCAAGCCCATCACCCGTCAATTACGCAGTCATCCATCTATACAAGCACCCGTCGTCAGCACGCAGCACGCAAACGTCTAGCATGACCAACACGATTAAGTAAATCGCTCGAACCAAACGTCTTCAATAAGTGATAAACGCTCAAAGATCTCAAACCCTACTACCAGCAAACCAACCACCTGAAGCGCCACCTATCCACATATCTTCCTAGCAACCCTAATGCTTCAAGCTTTCAATCCAAGACATGGATATCCTATAGATCAAAACGAATATCGATATAAAATTAAAGACTAGCTCCTATTGATCTGAAGCTCACCTATTGATCCTATAAAAACGCACACTGGCAAATCTTGCAGTTTCAGCTATTACTTGAAGATATCGGACTATCCTAGACTATCGGCAGTATGCCTAGTTTCATTATTTAGTATTAGATATTCCTGAAACCTATCATGCACCTGCTGTTCAAGACATACACCTATCGTGGACAGAAATCAACTTTCTAATTTGTATGGGAGACTGGGAACCAATCACCTACTACACTGTCATCCTGGAATCTCACCTATTTAACCAAGCAACGGATGTATATTTACCTAAGACCCGCACATACTCATCCTAGGCATCCGCCTATACCAAACTGATACACATACCCACATACTTAAGGCCAACACCTACACTAATCATACCCAAGACACACACTCTCCGCACGTATATCCTGGGCTCAAACCGCCTTCTCCCAGGCAGCTACATATACCACC
Organism: Odontomyia ornata; assembly: GCA_963969285.1. Taxonomy (NCBI): domain Eukaryota; kingdom Metazoa; phylum Arthropoda; class Insecta; order Diptera; family Stratiomyidae; genus Odontomyia; species Odontomyia ornata. The sequence goes on along the minus strand of OZ017739.1, from coordinate 382,465,028 downwards.
CTATAATAAACACACCCAACACACACATCCTCGACAACAATATGATGTTTGTATGGGAAAAGTGCATTAGAATCGGTATTCTATACCTACTCACCAATCGAAGAGCAAAACATGACTTAAGCAAGCACCCATTAAGTAAATTCTCATGCCTTGAGCACCCGTCGCCCATTCATAATGCAAAGTCACCCATCTACAGCAGCGCCCACTGTAACCACGCAACCACTCGCACCTTAAAAAAACGTCCAGCATGTCTAACATGTTCAAGTAAATTGGTCATTTCCTCAATCTGGAGTCCATTCTTAGCCAAAGCACCAATCGATGAGCAACGCACTCCTTAACCGAGCGCCCATGAAGCAAATTCCTATGACTTAGAACACCCGCTGACAGGCAAGCCCATCACCTATCGATAACCCAATCACCCGTCTATACAAGCGCCCGCCGTCACCACACAGCCACTCAATCATCATAAACATGCAGCATGCCTAATACAATCAAGTAAATCGCTCGATCCAAACGTCTTCAAGTAACACACGCTAAAAGGTCTCAAGCCCTAGAACCTGCAAATTAACTTTCCACAGAGCGTCCCTAATGGATTAGCAACTTTAATAATTCAAGCTATCAATCCTAGAGATGGATCCCCTATAAATCAAAACGGCCATCGATATAAAATCAAAGACTAGCTCCTATTAATCTGAAGCTCACCTATTGATCCTATAAAAACACGCTGACAAATCTTGCACTTTCATCTATTAATTGAAGATATGGGACTATCTTAGACTACATAGCCAAGACACCATATCAGGACACGGGTCTATATTTATCTAAGGCCCACACATATTTATCCTAGGCACCCGCCTATACCAACCTGATACACACCCCCACATACCTAAGGCTTGCACGTACACTAATCTGATACATACACACACATCCTAGACACAAACTCTCGCCTCACATCTATCCCATACTCAAACCATCTTATCCCAGGTGCCAGCCTCTACAACCCTAATTAACCCACCCAAAAACCCAAGACACACACTCTTCCACCCCTGGAAACAACCCAAGACATCCGAACCTATCCCGGACTCATACCTACTTATCCCGGGCACTCACCAATACTTATCTGATACAAATCCATACAACCATGACACTAACCCTCGACAGCCACCCAAGATATCCATACCTAACCCGGGCTCAAGTCGTCTTATTCCAGGCACCCACCTATACCACCCTAATACACGCGCCCACACACCCAAGACACCTTCGACAACATTTTAAATTTGTAGGGAAATAGTGGCCCAGAACTAGTTTGTCTATAGCTACTTATGCTGTAAGATGTATGGATCAATAACGTTTTTTTTTGTATAATTTCTGATTTTACCTGACTGTTACTATGCCCTCAAAATTATATTTATTTGATTGACCACTAGATGTTAGTAAGATGGGGACAGTGTAGCGGTTAACACATCTACTGAATAAAGTTACCGTATTCACCGCTAACAGCGCTGAAAGCGGCAAGAGTACAAGATTTTCTCCCTGCTAAAGCCGGCCTCTTTAGATCGCGACTAAATTTTTTCAACCCATCTATGTATTTCGTGTGTGTAATAATCGTTGCTATGTATAAAATTGTGTTTTGCGTTCACTTTATAGACTAAGTGCTCAATTTGGTGATGCCGACATGATCGGGTGGAGAATTAACGCTAAATTTAGACTTGAATACTTTTGAGTAGTTCGTGAAGTGACGCCAAGAAGAATGGCTACCGAAACTAACATGGAGACGCCGACGCCTCCTAAAAATGCGAACGTGCTAACACGAATCGCGCCTAACCCTTCAACAAGCAATTTATTTGTCGAAGCATCAGGATAACAAAACGTTTTATAAGCCGGATCTAGCGTTTTGGTTCGACCAAGTTGAACCTGCATTTCATACGCATCACTTAATACAGGACGAAATAAAGATCAAATATGTGATTCAGTATACGAGTACAGAGGCTGATATTTTACCGCACGTCATATCTATCGCGCGGAACCCGCCAGTTGAAAACAAATACGAAGCAGTGAAGCAAGGAATTTTGACGACGTTTGCGGAACCCACCAAGTCTAAATTGAGGCGCTTATTACAAGGACTAAATCCGGATGGAAGGAAGCCTTCGCATTACCTACAGGATCTTCACAATACTGGAGGGGAGCAAGTGACCGATGCAATGCTACGATCGCTGCTCCTGGAACAACTCCCGGAAAATATTCGTGTCGTACTTGCAATATCGAGCGAGTGCGACATTGCGAAAATGGCGGATTTAATGATCGAACTTCAACAGCCTTCCGGTGCTGCGACAGTCCACAGAGAGTCAAAGAATGATATTTTAACTCAACTAGTGAATCGAATGGATCGCCTGGAGCTGCGTACTCGAAACCGTTCACGCTCCAGACCTAGGACCAGAAGAGGCCGATCAAATTCACGAGCAAACGGCGGTTTTTGGGTTTTCCATAAGCGTTTTGGAAAGCGTGCCCGCAATTGTCGTCCGCCATGCCAGTGGACAGCCAATGATAAAGCGAATTCGGGAAACTAAATTCGTCTTCCCGAATTGCGGCGGCCGAGGATGACCAACTTCATTTAAACAATCGTCGACAAATAATCCATGATCGGAAGAGCGGAACTCGCTTCTTCATCGATACTGGAGCCGACATTTCAGCCCTGCCACGGGACAAAAGTCACATCACTCCAGGGGAATTGGAGTTATACACCGCGAATAAGTCACCGATTAAAACGTAAAACTAATGACACTTGAGCTCGGATTTCATAGACCTTTTGCTTGGAGATTTGTAGTTGCAAATGTAAGGAAACCAGATTTTTTGCTACACTTTGGCCTTATAGTAGATTTACGTCGGAAGAAGTTGGTTTACAGTGGAACTAAATTAGAAGCATATGCTAAATTTACCAACCAGCCGGAGTACTACGATCTGCTGAAGGATTATGCTGATTTAACCGTACCATCTGATACCAGGAAGGTTAATGCTCATGCCATTTACCACCACATTGTAACAAAGGGCCCTCCAATTGCAAAAAAGGCAAAACGCCTAAGGCCTGAAAAGCTGAGAGTAGCAAAAGCAGAACTCAAATTTATGCTGTAACGAGGAATTTGTCAGTCGTCAAGCAGTCAGTGGACAAGTCCACTATACCTAGTGCAAAAGAAAACTGGCCAGTAGAAACCTTGTGGTTGAATGCAATCACCATCCCGGATAAATGCCCCATTGCTCATCTTAGTGACTTTGCTCACTGAATCAGTGGATGCACGGTATTTTCGGCGCTCGACCTGATGCGGGCGTACCATCAAATTCCGGTGGCTCCTGAGGATGTTATTCGAGTTTAAGGTGACGACGTTTGGTTTGTGCAACGCCGCGCAAACCTTCCAGCGCTACATTGACCACGCTCTACAAGGACTTGTTACCCTCGCCTCGAGGGCGCTCCGATTGAGGGTTCTGCGGGCCCCGGTTTTGGTCGTCAGAGACGGGCTGGGCGCCACTTGCCTCAGCCCTAAACTCCCACGTTAACTGCCATGCGAGCGGACGGTTTATCGGAGAAATTCCACGCACCTAAACTGAAAATCCCTAACCCACGAATTGAACCCGCACCAGGAATCAACCGCCAACGGAATTCCAACGACACAACCTATCCCCGAATGCGATTTCCATTAAGCTGGGAGGCGGGAAAAACTATGAGGCGATATCCCGAAATTTATAGGGGACCACCTGGAACTGGTATCACTCACTCTTTCACGTTATCCGCAAGCCAAGTTAACAATCATCAAGACTAAAATTTTCACTAAATTCAATATTTAATTCAAAGAAATCTGAAACCTTTAACAATTCACTATAATCATGTTTAAACTTAAAGGAAAATGTTTCTCTGTTCTAATAATACTTGAAGTTGAATCACTTACTATTAAACCTACATACGTAGGGGGGCCCCCGGTATTTCCGCCGTCAATCCACGTTTCTGCGCCGCTACCTCCAGTAATTTTGCCACCTTTTCCAGCTAGCGTTCTGAATACTTCTTGTGGCTCCGATTCCACCCACTGGATTGCCGCCGCCAACCTTGATATCGCCGTTGTTGTCGCTGGAACTTCAAACAATCTTCCTTGGACTTCAATCAATCTTCCTTGCCGGCTACCTGAATACCGCCGTTGTTGAGACTTCAATCAATCTTCCTGGTGCTTCCGTCGCCTCCAAAGGTCGTTCCGCTAAAGAGAGTGATTCTATCGTTCACAGGTCCCTCGTCAATTCATCTCCAGCGGGAACCCGTCACGTTTTTTTCGCGGGAAATGAAATTTGTTATAGTTGTGCGCAATCTACCAGCGGCACTCAAACTGTTTTGATATTAGGCAATTGCAATATAAATTTCCCTTCAACTAGTACATTCGTGAATGTTTAATAATTTAAACATCGCAGAGTTATTTTTAAGCAAGAACGAAAAGCTGGTGGCATATTCCATAATATGTGGTTATATTCGTAAGTTTAATATACTTGATGAGGATATTTTCGATTGATAAGTGTTAAATGGGATTGATCGGTGAGTTGAACGAGTGTATTTATTCCTTGAAGTCGTATTGATCCTAGCATCATTGCTAGTTGCAGTTGCTGTAGTTATTGTCGCCGTAATCTGTGCTGGTACGTCGAAATTGGTCAATTTTGCATCTCCGTGTGAAGGGCGTTCGCTCGACTTATGTCCATATGAATTTTGATTGTAACTACTCCAACCCCTAGTGCACTTCACGGCACATATAGGTGATTTGTCGTTCTGTTGACGGACCCGATACTTGATGTATATCCTGCAAATGCCACTACCACAATATCCCATTAGATCCAAAATTTCATGGCATCGCAAAGCAACCGTATGACAGTTTCTGTGTCCTGATGTTCAAGGGCACTATAAATTGAAGCTACAAAGTCGGAGGAATTGTTCTTGTTGTGCTGGCGTTTCGTGAGAGGAAACTTTTCCATTTCCTTGTCTGGTGTGAAAGTGGATTTATCTGGCAGACTTACGCACTAGTAACATACATAGTTGCTTTACTTTACACAGTGTTTTTTTTTTCAAAATTCAAACATTTATCTGAATTTTCCTTTCACAATAATTCCTGACTTTAAACCTTGGCTCGCGGAGGCTAATGTATCTCAGTGCTCAAAATAAATTCTTCATTTTTTTACGGTCTTGCGTGGGTAGTATACGAGAGCTTTCCTCCCAGGTGGTCGGATGGGAAACAAGGGTCACTCATAACAGACTGCATTTTTGTTATACGTACATTGACGATATATGAGTTGCCTCTAAGACACACGAAGAACACCGTGTGCATTTAAGAATCATCCTAGACAGACTTTGTGAGTATGGCCTTTCTGTAGAGAAATGTACTTTTGGAAAACCGACTATTGAATATCTTGGATATCTCGTCGAACATCACAGTATAAGGCCTATTCCGACAAGAGTTGAAACAATCCTAAACTTTTAAAAACCAGCAACTGTCATGGACTTGCACAGATTTATAGGAGCATTCAATTTCTATCAGAAATCGCTTGAAAATTCAGCAGCCATTCAAGCACCTCTCCATGAGTTTCTCGTCGGAGCAAAAAGAAAAGATAACCGTGCCATCATATGGACTCCGCAAGCAGATGCAGCTTTCGAGGAATGCAAGCACCAAATTGCCAACGCAACTTTGCTCCGACACCCACCAATCTCCGCTCCGCCGGCAGTCAAATGCGACCTTTCTGACACCGCAATGGGAGCAGTTCTCGAGCAATTAAACAACAACGTTTGGGAACCGCTCGGATTCTTCTCCAAGAAACCTTGTTGAATGATAACATACTAAATTCGGAAATCTCACTTGATTTTGATATTTATCGTTGTGACCGTGATTTGACTTCTACAAATAAACAAGATGGTGGTGGTGTCCTAGTAGCTGTTAATAATACCATACGCAGCTCTCCCTGTACTGACTTCTGTTTTTCGCGTATAGTGGATTGTGTCATTGTCAAGATCTTCCTTCCTAATAATACATCTTTATTAGTTTCCTCTGTTTATATACCTAGTAACTCTCCTTTATATGTTTATGAGACATTCTTTGACGAGTTTTCCAAATATGTTTTCTTACGTCACCCACAATCTTTAATATTAGTCTGCGGTGACTTTAATTTGGGAGCAGTTCAATGGACGGAGTGCCCTCCTTACTATGTATCATCGACTGATGCATCTTCTCTATCTCTTTCTTCGTTTCTCTCACTCTGTTCTTTCACGCAATTTAATAATATCCCTAATACTAACGGCCGGCTACTCGATCTTGTGCTGTCTAATACTCCAATTCACTGTCTGTCTGTTTCCCTAGCATTAGAACCCCTTGTCCGTATCGATAGTCACCACCCGCCGTTATCGATTTACTTCTCGGTTGTGCTTTTGAAACATCGTACATTTACACCTGCTCCTAAATTCAACTTCTTCAGAGCGAATTACGAATCTATTACCTGCTCACTAAGATCCGTTGATTGGCAGGTATTTTTCGGAGATTTGCCGTGTGAGGCAGCTCTAAGAAAATTTTATAATTATCTGATCAAGCATTTTACACTATTACAAACTCCACGCAAAGCAATGCAGAAACCTTGGGTCACTAAGCAAGTACTTTGTGCCTTGAAAGCCAAAACTAAAGCTCACCGTTGCTTTAAACTTTGCGGTTCTACTGAATCCAGGGACCGTTTTTGTGTCTTACGTGCTGCAGCGAAACAAGTTATCAAGAATGCTATGAAAAATTACTTCAGCAGTTTGGAGTGTTCGCTTATGTCAAATAACACTAAGCCCTTCTGGTCTTACATTAGATCGTTCAAGTCCTCTTCTTCTTTTCCTCCCTCTGTCCACTGGAACAATATTAGAAGCTCTTCTCCTCAAGACATTTCAAACTTGTTCTCCAAATTCTTTTCGTCTACTTTTACTCCTCCTTCATACGTTGCCTACCCAGTAAATACATTTATGCCCCATTCCATTGACATTTCTTTACTCTGCACAGATTATATTGAAGTTGAAACCCTCATCAATTCCCTTAATCCTAATATATCCCCAGGTCCGGATGGCTTGCCGAATATATTTGTTAAGTCATTAGCGTCATCGCTTTGCATTCCCCTGGCTTTCCTCTTCAACCTTAGTTTGCGTACTGGTGCGTTCCCGGCTTGCTGGCAAAGAGCAAATGTTGTTCCTATTCTTAAAAGTGGTGATCCTACTTCTGTGTCCAAATATCGTCCTATATCCCTAATCTCCTGTTTTCCGAAATTACTTGAGCGTCTTGTGCATGACCGGCTTTCAGTTTTATTGGCACCTATCTTGTCAAAGGAACAACATGGCTTTCTTAAGTGTCGCTCTACGACCTCCAACCTAATTGAATTTACTGACTACATCGCGAAGGCCCTGGACAATCGTTTGCAAGTTGATGTGATCTTCACTGACTTCTCTAAGGCTTTTGACACTGTCAACCATCAACTACTCTGTCACAAACTTAAAGCCTTTGGAGTGGCTGGCCCTCTTTTATCATGGATGGATTCATATCTGTCTTCTCGCACTTCTTGTGTTAGTTACTGTGGAGCAACCTCTATACCATTTCATCCAACGCCCGGCGTTCCCCAAGGTTCCATTCTAGGCCCTCTCCTCTTCCTATTATTTATAAATGACCTTCCATCAGTCATTGCTTCTAATTGTCTATTGTATGCAGACGATTTCAAAGTCTTTCGAGCTATCAGATCGATACAAGATTGTCAATATCTTCAGATGGATCTGATTGCTCTTAATAATTGGTGTTCGACTAACTACCTTTGTCTAAATGTTGCTAAATGCCATAAAATGACGTTTAATCTAAAGCAATCTCCCATTTTCTTTACCTACACGTTAAATGATATCCCACTGGCTGCTGTGTGCTCTGCTAAAGACCTTGGTGTTATTTTGGATCCTTGCCTCAATTTTGATGCTCACATCTTAAATGTGACTGCCAGGGCATCAAAAATAATGGGGCTTATTTTTAGGCACACATACAAGTTCACCAGCATATCCACTCCTATCCGCTTGTTTACTTGTCTTGTCCGTCCTATCCTAGAATATTGTTCTGTAGTTTGGTCCCCCCGATACTCCTACCTCACGAACTCGTTAGAGAATGTACAGCGTAAATTTAGTCGAGTTTTGTTCTACAAACTCAAACTCCCATATCAATCCTATGAATGCCGCTTATCCTTTTTATGTCTTCCGACTTTGTTGTCCCGTCGCATCTATTTGGATCAGTGTTTTCTGTATCAACTATGTTACAATCAAATCTCTCCAATATTATATGCTGACTTACACTTCCGTCAATCAACGCGTCCTTCTCGATTAAACACTTTGTTCGAGGTGCCCTTTGCCCGTACGAATTTATACTTTCATTCTCCCGTTGTGCGAATGTTAAGGAAACATAATAAACTTGAGCTTGGTCCTTTTTCTGATTCCTATTTTGCATTCAAAATAAGACTAAGAAACCTCGTCCTTACAACTCATTTTGAATAGTTCGACTTGTTGTTTTTTTCTTTTCTTTTTTTGCGCTTTAACTTCATTGTTAAGCCTGTTAATTTCATATTAACCTTTTCATAGTTTAATAGACAATAATGCCTAATTTTTCAATATTAATATTATTTAATCTTCCTAATTTTTCTTTGCTTAATTTAAGTTTTCATTCTTACTTGTTTCTGCTTGTCGTTTTTCCATTTTGTAATTGGATTTATTTTAATCTGTTAAATGGAATTGTAAATAAATAAATAAAGAAGTTTGGCGAAGCGCAGCGTAAATACAGTGTTTGATGATCGGGAGCTGCAGGCGATTTACAGTGCCATAAAATTCTTCCGCCACAAGGTTGAGGGACGGCAACTCATTATTAAAACCGATCATAAGCCCATCATATACGCATTCAATCAAAAAGCTGTCAAGGCATCTCCGAGACAACTCAGGCAACTCGATTTCATTGGGCAATTTTAAACAAATATTATTCACATTTCCGGAAGCGACAATGAAACAGCCGATGCGCTATCCCAAATTAGATGTAGCGAAGGCACAGAAGGAGGACGCAGAATTCGATCATCTACTTCGAGGCGAAACGAAAGGGCAATTCCGGAGACTACGTCTAGACGACAGCGAGGCAGCTATTTATTGCGATGTTTCAACGAGCAACATTCGGCCCTACATCCCAAAACCATTGCAACGACAAGTTTTTGACTTATATCATCGATCGTCTCATCCCAGCGGCAGAGCTACGAAAAAGCTTTTGTGTAAAAAGTATGTGTAGCCAAGTATGTCCAAAGATATACTTGTCTCCCATGTCAGCGGAGTAAAATTGGACTCATGCCAAGCCTGCACAAGGTCAAATCGATATGCCTGATCCAAGGTTTAGTCACGTGCATATTGACATCGTTGGACCACTAAAGCCGTCAAAAGGATATTCTTATGTTTTAACGTTAATTGATCGATTTACAAGATGGCCTGAGGCGATTCCCATGTAAACTATCTCGGCGGACGAAACCACCACTGCATTTTATTCCAACTGGATTGCACGCTTTGAAGCCCCGAGCGTTCTAACGTCGAACAAAGGATCCCAATTTGAATCTGTCCTATTCCAATCGCTAACAAACTTAGTCGGCTGCAGAAAAACCCGAGCGACGGCATATCACCCTGCGACAAACGGGATGATTGAACGTTGTCACCGGTCTTTAAAAGCCGCAGTTGTGTGCCGCAACAACCAAGAATGGATCGAAATCCCACCAACCGTTTTGCTAGGACTGCGTACTAGCATAAAAGAAGATATTGGCGCAACAGCTGCGGAACTTATGTACGGGGCTACTCTACGAATTCCCGGTGAATTTTTCTTCGACGAAGATATGCCGCTGGATCCCAAATTATTTGTCCAAAAGTTTCGCGAACATATGAAGACTGTACGAGCCACTCCAGCATCACGTCATGACAAGCGCAAAATCTTTATTCATAAGGATCTTGCGGCTTGCTCACACGTTGTCGTCCATATCGACCGAGTAAGAAAGCCATTGGAGCCTCCGTATGAAAGACCATACAAAGTTGTGGAGCGATCTGAAAATATATACAAATTGGAAATAGGCCGAAAACAAATTAACATTAGTAACGATCGAGTCAAGCCGGCATACTTCGAATCAACTTCGGATCCAACAACTTATCCCATCGACAATCACCACTTGAGGAAATACGGAAGCTCGAGCTTCAAGAAAGTATAATTTATTGACGAAATAAAAACAGCGGCTGTCAGTTGTCAGACGACCAACATATTCAGGAGGGAGTCGCGTAGCGAACAACATATCCCCTACTCAATAAAGTTACGGTGTTCACCGCTAACAGCGCTAAAAAGTGGCAAGGGAACAAGATTTTCTTCTTCCTGCTACAGCCGGCATCTTCAGACCGCGACTAAATTATTTCAACCGTTTAATGTATTTAGTCCTCTTCCTTGGATTCGTTTTCCTTGGAGCTGGTGCGATTTAGCACCCTAGCTCCCTTCTATCTGTGAGCAATTATTGGCTCGCCATGAGTAACGAGATTGTGCTATTCTGATTATTGTCAATTATATTTTCTTAAAGTTAGCGCGGATAGTTGTATAAGTTTCTTTTGGTAGTGCTTTGCGTCTTAGGACTCCCAGGATAGTGTTAGGATGGTTATCTACTTTGTTGAGCAGTTTGAGTGCTTTGTCACGTACGAATATGTCAACAGGTTCTATTCTGAGGTCCTTGTATATGTCCGTATTTCTAACATACCATGGGATTCCGAAGATTTGCCGAATGCTTTTATTTTGGATGGATTGTATGCCTTTTTGTTAGTCTCTGTCGTCTGGTAGAAGGATGTACTACCATGTAGTAGCGTCGGTCGTATTATTTGTTTGTAGATCAGCAGATGGTTCTTGATGTTGAGTTTCTTGGCGTTGAGGAGTGGAAAGAGTTGGGATAGTACATTGTAGCAATGTCCTCGTTTGTTGCGTATGTGGTCGGTCCAGGAGAGTTTGTTGTCGAATGTCAGTCCTAAGTATTTGGCTGTTCTTGACCAGGCAATATTTTCGTTTTCTACATTCAAAGTTTTCGGTTGTTGTTGTCTTTTTCTGGTCATAAATAATGCCTGGGTCTTGTCTGAGTTTAACTTGATCTTCCACTTGCGAAAATACTTCAAAAGTATGTCTGTGGAGAGTTGCAGTTTGATGGTGATGACTCTTGCTTGTCTGGATGAGTATAAAACACAGGTATCGTCGGCATATAGGGACTTGTGGACATTCAAAGGCAGCCGAGGTAGGTCTGCAGTAAAGATGTTGTATAGTATGGGGGAGATGGGTGATCCTTGTGGGACTCCAGCTTGAATTGGAGGTGGTTGTCAATTTTGACACGAAATGATCTGCCTTTTAGAAAGGAGCCAATGATTTGGATGAGCTGCAGTGGCATTTGGGATTCATGCATTTTGTAAATAAGTCCTGCATGCCAGACTTTATCGAAGGCTTTGGCTATGTCAAACATAACCAAACCCGTTGATTTCCTGCGGTTAATGTATTTAGTGTGTAATAAATCATTATTATGTTTAAAAGTGTGTTTTGTGTTCACTTTATAGACTAAGTGCCCACAACAATATGCGATATATTTGCAGACCATTTTGCTTCTGTTTTCCAATCATCTTCGTCACCCTAACCCATTCTCCCAACTAACCATTCCTCTCATTTGAGCACCATTTTGACAACACCTTCCGAAGTCGAAAGTATAATCGACTCCATTGATATTAACGTGAGTTCGGGCCCAGATGGAGTCCCGAACTTTTTTGTGAAAACGCTGTCCTCATCCCTAAGCTTACCCTTGTCAATATTATTTAATATCAGCCTGACTGTAGGGACATTCCCAGCAATTTGGAAAAGAGCCAACATCTTTCCAATTCACAAATCAGGGGACCGTAGCTTAGCACTTAATTACAGGCCTATATCCCTACTCTCGTGTTTTGGAAAACTTTTTGAGAGAATTGTTCATATGATGCAATCTCCAATGACTTCGCTAAATAGCAGCATGGTTTCGTTAAGGGACGGTCAACGGTAACCAATTTGGCTGAATTTACCAATGCGATTGTCCTATCACTTTATGAAGGTCAGCAAATGGACGTGATTTACACGGACTTCGCCAAATCCTTTGATATGGTAGACCATAGTCTATTACTGAAGAAACTTGAGGTTTTTGGCCTCTCTGGCCCTCTTCTCACATGGCTATCCTCCTTTCTGACAAATCGTTCTTCATCTTTCGATGGTGCTCTATGAATCGCCTTCCTCTCAACGTGTCCAAATATCTGCATATGTGTTTCACCAATAAGCGTACGCCTCTTGCCAATGCGTATTCAATTAACGGATCACTGCTATCTACGGTGGATCAATATAAAGAGCTAGGTGTTATACTGGATACACATTTAAAATTTGATGTACATATAGCTGACATAACCTCTAGAGCATCGCGAATCGCTGGTTTTGTACTACGATGCTCTCATAGAACATTCAGTATTCATACCTGTGTTCGCCTTTCCATCCTGTTGGTCCGCTCCATTCTCGAGTATGCCTGTCAAGTATGGTCATCCCCCGTTTCATTTATCTATCAGAAGCTGTCGAATCAATCCAGCGCAAGTTCACACGCACTCTCTTATATAAATATAACCTTTCGTATCGCTCCTACAGTGAACGTCTAAATTTCCTTCATATCCCACCTCTCGACATTAGAAGACAATTTTTAGATTTATGCTTCCTTTTTAAGCTCTTCAGAGGCCTCTTAGCATCGAACCTATGCAATGCATTACATGCACGTGCGCCATTGAGGACACGATCATCCGATCACTTTATCGTTCCATTTGCGAAAACCGACACGTATCTGTACTCGCCTTTGGTGCGATCTATAAGAGCCTACAATAATCTTCAGCTTGGTCCTCCACCGCATTCTTTGCGAATTTTTAAATCAACAGTACAGAATGCTCTCAATATTATTGGTTAAGGTAGCCTCCTTTTTTAATTTTGTTTTTGTATTTTCTTTATTTTCGCCTATTTTGTAATTGGATTAAGTAAATCTGTAAATAGCCAAGGACTTGGTGAACTCAACTATGAGTACCATCATAGCTGCTTGCGAGTCTTCCATGCCCCGTCGGAGACCCCGACATGGTAAGCCTCCAGTATACTGGTGGTCAAACGAGATCGCCGAACAAAGAAGCGAGTGTCACAAACTTCGGCGAGAGGCCCAGCGGGCGCGAACACGGGAGGAGGCAGACACTAGGCTAGCAGCATACAGGTCCGGCAGGAAATATCTTCACAGGCTTATTAACAAGAGCAAGGCCCGATGCTGGCAAGACCTCGTGGACGATGTAAATAGGGATCCGTGGGGCCTTGGCTACAAGCTGGTCATGGGGAAACTTGGTGCCCTACGGAAGCCTTGTATACATGACGCGGAAAAGATGGACGCGATAGTGCGCGGACTCTTCCCCGCCCATCCCGTCCGTGTTGACGCTGTCCATGGTGAAACAGCAGTCGAGTGCCCACTCTTCACACAGCTGGAACTGGAGGAGGCAGTCCTCTCCCTGAAAGCGAGGAAGGCTCCAGGTCCAGATGGTGTTCCAGCTGAGGTTTTGCAGCTCGTCTATCACCATTGTCCTGACTTGCTGCTCAGCACATTCAACGCTTGCCTACGGGACGGGGTTTTCCCGGTACGATGGAAGGTGGCGAGGCTCGTGCTGGTCAGCAAGGGGAAGGGAAATCCCGAATCGCCGTCTGCATACCGCCCGTTATGCATGCTAGACACGGCTGGGAAAGTGCTAGAGAAACTCATCAAGGGAAGACTCACTGACGCGATTCGTGCTGCTGGGTACCTATCTCCTCGGCAGTACGGCTTCAGAGCAGGACGCTCTACCATTGATGCGATTGCAGAGGTGGTGAACGCGGTCCAAAAGGCAGAGGAATATAGTCGCACCAAGCGACGGATCGTCCTGTTGGTGACACTCGACGTCAGGAATGCCTTCAACTCCGCTAGATGGGTGGATATTCTGGACACGCTGGAAAACTCTTTTCAAGTTCTAGAATATCTAAGTGGCTTTTGAGGAACTACCTAAAGCACCGAAGCCTGCTCTACGACACGACACAGGGCCAACGAAGGATGGAAATTACATCGGGTGTTGCCCAGGGATCTATCCTTGGTCCGGACCTGTGGAACGTGTCTTACGACGGGCTACTGAGACTTGAGATGCCAGATAAGTCGCGCTTGGTCGGCTATGCGGATGATGTTGCGGCTCTGGTCGCCGGACGCACCGTTGAACAAGCGCAACTTAGGCTAGGTATGCTAATGCGCCGAGTGAGGGACTGGATGACTGCTCGCGGGCTGAGTTTAGCACTGGAGAAAACCGAAGTGGTCATCTTGACAAAAAAGAGAATCCCTAGAGTAAGGATGATCAGTATTGGAGATATACAGATCGAATCGAAGCCAGCGGTGAAGTACCTGGGGCTACTGATCGACTCGAAGATGAGTTTCTCTGAGCAAATCAGGGCAACGGCTGAGAAGGCTGCTTCGGGAATATCGGCTCTGAGTCGACTTATGGCCAACGTAGGAGGACCCAGCCCATCAAGAAGACGCCTCTTGATGAGTGCTGTAGGGTCAATGCTACTGTACGGAGCAGAGGTATGGGGCGACGCTCTCAGCAAGGAGGTATACCGAAAACGATTGGCACAGGTACAGAGAAGAGGAGCACTGAGAATTGCATCTTCGTATCCAACAGTCTCCGACTCGGCGGTGAGAGTGATTGCAGGCGTGATACCTGTCGCCCTCCTTGCTAGAGAACGCCGCGCTATTTACCTGCGCCGAAACGAGGATGCGAGGGAGATGGTTGTCCGCGAGGAGAGACAACGCTCGCTGAACGATTGGCAGCAGTCTTGGAGGAGTTGCACGAAGGGAAGGTGGACTGCGCGCCTCATCCCGGATGTGAGACCGTGGCTAAATCGAAGGCATGGTGAGACTGACTTCTATCTGACCCAGCTTTTGAGCGGGCACGGGTGTTTTCAGTCTTACCTGCACAAGATCGGCAAGTCACGGTCTCCCGATTGTCGGTTTTGCCCAGGAGAGGAGGACAATGCCTGTCACACATTTTTTGCGTGTACCAAATGGGCCAGGCTGCGAAGGGAACTCTACAGGGAGACGGGAGAGCTCACCCCGGATAATATAGTTGCGGTGATGCTCGAATCGGTTGACAAATGGAACCAGGTGGCACATTATGCTCGGGCAGTCCTAAAATATAAAAGGGACTCACAGCAGCCGGAGGCACTGGGGCTGGGGGATCGCTCTTCTGGCATTTCCTCTTCCCCTCTCCCCTCCCGCTAGGAAAGGGACTCCCCAGCTTGAAGGCGCCCCACGGCGTAACAAAACGAGACCTGGCCCGAAGTAATGTGTCAAACGGTTCCAGGCTAGGTTCTCAGATTGACAGTGGAGGTGTTTAGTGGGTAGCCCAAAGGTATCCTCCATGGGAGTCCCACACTGCCAGACTCGGCGGGCATAAATGCCTTCACCTCCCTACCACAAAAAAAAAGGAAATCTGTAAATAGGATTTTCTAAATAAATAAATAAATAAACAAAGTAAACTTTGATAGCCGATTTGAAGAGGAAGAATTATTATTCACGATTGTTGTAAAATAGATAATATGAACGCTGAAATATGACTTAACTTTGAGCTCTTGTGTGAGTTTTGAATTTCTAACCTTACAAAGAAGAAAAATTTTTTTTACCTTAGTACTACAGCTCGTTTCAGGCCTTTGCTTAGCGATAGTTAGAGTATCTCATCTTGATCATATGTGTTGGTACTCGAGAAGGTGATATGGTTAGTACGACGCTTTGGGCGTATTTCCGTCCACGCAGCTGCGATACGTTCTGATTTTAAACCAGTACGTATCATAACTGAACGAGCTTATAGCCCGTCCGAAAAATAACTCGAAACTAATCTTTTCGTCACCAACGGGACTCGAACCAAAAGCCTTCGGCTTACGCAGTGTGAGTACTTTAACCCCTATACCGCGCGGGCTAATAAAGAAGAAAAATGCTGTATAGTGCTTTTTGAGCGTAGCCACAGAACAAAGTTTCAAACCTCAATGCACTTTTAAGATTCAATTAATTACGCATTGCACAAATTTTATGTATCATGGGACTTCTTTTCCTTATATACTGAAATTTCTCAATGTAAGGTATATGTATTTTCCTGAAAAACCCCAGAATAGAAAAGAATTTAAATTGTGGCACGCGAACCAACTAAAATAAACTTTTTATCCTATAACTACTCCTATTTTTACAGTTTTCTACCAACTCAACCACACATGCATGGTAATAATCGCGACACATTTATTGCCAACTGCTTGTAGGGTAGTTTCCTCACGTGCATTACCCATGCTACATGTCCCATTGAGTAGCATACTTCTAGGGGCAGATACAATCTGCAAACTTCTTAAGCCCACACGCCCAATCACGTAACGTTAGGCGGATTAAAAATATCCAAGTGTATAATTTTATTTCAAGCCTAAATATATCCACAACATGTGAGGAAAAAGTGGAACGAAATTTTATACTGAGTGAACCAGGAGATATGAGAAGAATAAATAGCAGAAAGTCATTTCAATCTGTTGATTTTCTACTAAAGATACGAGTAGAATGATTCTGATCAGGTTTTTAGGTTTTGTTTGGATTGTAAATAATATTGATTCGAGCCAATTTTTTGAGATGATTATTGAAGATTGCTAATATTTGAAATTATATTTTTGGAAATGAATTATAAATAAACCTGAGTGGAGGCTCCGTTGCTATTTACAACATGTGTCTGTAGAATTTGGCGCGTGTCATCCAGACTAAAAGTACATATGTAAAATCATGCAAAGCCATTGTATAATCATATAATTAAAATCGATTGGGTGGTTCAATCAGCTGTACCTTTTGTGTTAACTCCATGTACAGTAAACATAGAAATTGAAGAAAAGTCCATAAATTCACTCAATATCGCATCTAACATTTCTAAGTAAACACCAGTCTCAAAGACCCAAGGGAGTTTTTTATGCAATTGTGGGTTTTAATTCCATATAATTCTAAATCTTTTTTTTCCGGACACTTTGAAAAGGAATTTCGATAATGACATTTTCTGTTTTTATTAACAAAGTTTCATACAATTCGTTGGTTTCAAGAGGGATACTTACTATATAGAGAATAGATGTACCCTTTGATATTATTTTAATTTCTTCAAAATTTAGTGCGCTTTCAATTGTTCAAAATGGCATTGTTTCTTATTAAAGTTGGCGTAGTCTATATTTTTCAATTCTTTTTTAATTAATCTTAACCTAAGTTGTACATTTAATAGTCCCTGGGTATTTATTTGATTATTTTCTTCCATTAGCCTTTGAATTTCGTTTGCAACTCGTGTTATATTATTTATGCGATCGTTATATAAACGGTTCATAATGACCTGTTATTGTTGTTGTTCCAGACGTCATTGATTTTACCCTTTATTGTACCAAAATCCTCGTGATCGGGGTTACCAGCGACCCATTTCCATGCACTACCCAGGAAATTGAGTGATCGGCTTAGTCTGTGAGGTTGTAAATTTTGTAATAGACCCCGGATTTGCTGTAGCTCGTGCGACAGTAGTGAAATTAGAGAACTATGTTCAACATCGGAATGGTTCAGGAAGGGTTCGATAGGCGCTAAGAGTCGTTCATATTCGTCTAGGTCTATAGTATGAATAAGTTTAAAATTACCATCCTGGAGTTTCGCCTGCCCGATATTGAACATAACAATTTTTGATGTAGTGTAGTCCAAAATTTGTACTTTAGAGAAGGCGGTTTGGAGTAGCTATCTGAAAAGGATATTAATTTTTGATATTGCTTTTATGTACAATTCTCCCCGATTCAGTGAGAATGGTAGTGTGTCTTTTTTCTTTTACTATTTCCTGTTTATACCTTTGGGATAATTTGGAGCCCTTTCTTTTATTTTGCTTGACATATTTTATATCGTTTCGCCAATTTCATAATTTTGAATGGTTTGTCTGTTTTTATTGTGGTTTCTGATGTCTGTCTCTTGTTTCTTTTTATGTTAGCAGAACGTAACCTTTCTAAGTCATCTAAATCGATATTAGGGACTCTGCCGAGGAAGAGCTCGACAGGTTTCTTCCCTGCCGCGGAGTGTATGGTGTGATTATAAGTTAACGACAGATTCGCAAAACTTAAGAAATTAAATACTTTACCTGCACGAGCATGCAAGAAATGCAGTATTGCACTTTTGATGAGAACCTATTTTCATGGGAAAATATGGAATAGCAAAATTGCAGACATCAAGTCAGCAGATTTAGTTTACTAAGTTAGAAATTAAGGAAAATGAGTTGAGTTGTAATTCAGACTGCGAACAATAAAGACCAGGGAACCGACCCTGTAAAAATAAAAATATATTTTTTTAATAAATTCTCGTCGTTAAGAATTAACTGGCGCCCAACGTGGGGCCGCTTTCGCGCGTTTCAAATTGGATTGATCAGGTTTTTTTGGTCATTGATCAAAAAAATCAAGCCTCAAAAGATCTTAACACTGGTTGAGACTGGCCAGTGGTCCATTTTCTTTTCAAAAGCGTATTTTCGGTACCGATACATTAAAATAATCGGCGCGAATAGTCCGTAAAAGGAAGTGGCGCGAATAAAATCCGTAAAAGGAGTGAAGCAGCAGAAAAACTATCCGTAAAAGGAGCAGCAGAATCCGGTGCGACAACCAAGCACCCAAGGGAACGCGTAGTCAAATAAGGCCCCTTAGTAGCAGCACCGTTTGCAAACAGGACGTCCGGAAAGTGATCGCCTTTTTGACCTGAAAGCGGCCACGAACAACAAATACGAGCAGAACAACTCCCGACGAGAACCCAATCAAGGATTATAAAATAGGACAATGAGGCATGCAATTATTATAACGTAAGTCCAATTAATTGTGAATCTGACTATTTTACTGACTATTTATTTAGATGAAATATTTCATTTAATTTGTATCATTTTGGGAAACTGTTTTTAAATTACAAAGAAATAAAATAAATAATATTTAAAATTCTTTTTCCACTTTAATGAAAACCGAAATTACATTATTCTTGTGTTATTTGGTATTGATTATTTTTGTGTTATTTGGTATTGTGAATTTATTCATCATTAAATTGAAATAGTGAAATTTCCAATAATTCAGTGAAAGTGAAAAGTGAAATTGTTCAAAGCTAACCTGAGCATCCATATTCTCCTTTTCAAGTGTTTGTTGTTATTTTGCGTTAGATTTCGCGTTTTATTCGGGAAAAGGCAAATCAAATCCCGACTTTTCGATCGATCCTTACTGAGTTCCCTTTGGAAAATATCATTCTTTTTCTATCGCAAAACCAGTGCTGTGTTGTATCCATTTGAAATCCCTCACTATCTGCGTGATTTTTCCCAAAAACGCACAATCCCCTGTAACTTGTGGACCTATTGATTCAGTCGAAGATTAAATTCCGTCGAAGTTTTGTCACCCTAATTTTTGGTTCTATAGAAACTCAGAAACATTCATTTTTTTGCATTTCTTGCTCCGTTTTGATCGGTAGTGTGGACTACTTGCCGAAAGTTAAAACAAGCCATGTCAAATCCACATAATTTACTTAGACCTAGCCGGCTAGAAAACGCTGGCGCAGGTCCTTCCGTTCCTCCAGCTGCTGATCAGGTCCTTGTTCCACCCAGTAATCCAAACAATGGAAATAGTCGCGATCTTACCCAACTCATTACCCGTCTTGTAACAGAGGCCTTCGAGCGACAAGGAAGAGATTTTTTTGATGCCCTGATGAATCCTACTGTGGACGCGAGCAACGAGAGGAACTTATCCGATATGGATAAGATTCCCGACGTGGTTAAGAGCCTTAGGGTATTTTCGGGGGAACCAGGGGAGTTTAGCTCCTGGAAAAAAAGCGTTGAGCGAATCCTTAAGATATATGACCATCTTAAGGGGACGCCCAAATACTATGGCATTTTATCCGTCATCAGGAATAAAATCACTGGCCATGCCGACATCGCGCTGGAGTCATATAACACTCCCCTTAACTGGCCCAGAATGTCGAAATGCCTTACCCTACATTACGCGGATAAGCGGGATCTTGGTACACTTGAGTACCAAATGACGACCTTGGTACAAGGAACAAGTTCCATTCAGGAATTCTACCAGGGAGTCTATCAACATCTCTCGCTAATTTTAAATAAATTATCCTCAATGGAGTTGAGTACTGAGTCCGCCAACATCATGACTCAGGCATATAGGGATAAGGCACTCGACACCTTTATCAGGGGGCTACGCGGCGATCTCTCAAGGCTCCTGAGCATTCGCGAACCAGCTGACTTACCTCAAGCACTGCACCTCTGCCTGAAGCTCCAGAATATGGACTACCGGGCACAACATGCATACGGCTCACAGAATTTACTAAAAAGGACCCACCATCAACAACCACCTCCAATCCCGCCTCGTAGAAACTTACCTCCTCAGTCGAGGCCTGCACCGATTCCAGCTCCTAGGCAAACCTTTTACCCCGAGCTGGCACATCTACCACGAAATACACAGCCCCCACAGTTCAACCAGCAGACTTTCTACCAAAGACAGCCACAATTCTTTAATCCTAGACCACTCCCACCTAAACCACTACCAAGACCCGAACCAATGGATGTCGATGTATCCATGAGAACAAACGCAATCAACTACGCGAATAGACCCCGTAATCAACCCTTATTACAAAAACGCCTGCAGCCACCGCAGAACCATGCACCACACAAATTGCAAAGAATATATCACACAGAAACCGATAAGCCCAACGAGGTTTCCCCAGAAGATTACGACACTACACAACAGGACGAAGAACATGACCAAACCTTGGACGAGTATATTGACGAAATAGACGACGAAAATCTCGAGATCGCCGAAGAAATGGAAGACATTTATTTTTTAGGATAAGGCGCTCTTCGCTCCCTTATTTCGAATACAAGTTAAAGAGCGGAGAGGACCTAAAATTTTTAATTGACACTGGATCCAATAGAAATTATGTTCAGCCGAAGCATATTAAATACCCTTTACCCAACCAAAAGAACTTCTACGCGAAATCTGTTGGCGGAAACGTAAAAATCACGCATCATTCATATTTTCGGCCCTTTGGCAACTGCACTAGTAAATTGAAATTTTTTATTCTACCATCACTCATCTCTTTTGATGGAATCATCGGGAATGACAGTCTGAAAAGTCTCAAGGCCGTCATCTACACGCAGGATAATTACATGACATTAAACCATAGCATACGCATCCCTCTTAAGCAACAAGCTTCCGACCTAGTCCATAACATAGCAGCCAAAACCGAACACCTTAGCAAGGAGTTATCCGCGAAACTAAACGCTATTATCCATAAACACTCAAGTCTTCTTTCAGACCCAGATGAAAAGTTAACCTTCACTACCAAGGTCAAGGGTGACATCAAAACAACAACTAGTGATCCCGTTTACTCGCGATCCTACCCGTACCCTATGGCATTAAAGGCAGAAGTAAAGAAAGAGATCAGTAAGCTTTTGGAGGATGGAATTATCAGACCGTCGAGATCTCCTTATAATTCTCCGGTTTGGATCGTGCCAAAAAAATCGGACGCATCCGGGGAGAAAAAATTCCGAATGGTCATCGACTATCGGAAGCTAAACTCGGTAACCATTCCCGACAAGTATCCGATCCCCGAGATCAATGAAGTTCTTGCTAACCTCGGTAAGAACAGATATTTTTCCGTCTTAGATCTCAAGAGCGGTTTTCATCAGATACCGCTCAAAGAATCGGACATAGAAAAGACCGCCTTCTCAGTGAACAATGGAAAGTTCGAATTTACTCGCCTGCCTTTTGGTCTTAAAAATGCCCCCTCAATTTTTCAGCGAGCGTTGGACGACATCTTGAGAGAACATATCGGGAAAAAATGCCATGTCTATATTGATGATATAATCATCTTCGGGAGAAGCGAAGCCGAACATCTCGAGAACCTTGACACAATTTTCCAAACCCTAAAGTCAGCCAACATGAAAATTCAAATTGACAAGTGCGATTTTCTAAAAGAGGAAGTAGAATTCCTGGGCTATATCGTGAGCAAGGATGGTATTAAAACCAATCCTAAAAAAGTCGAAGCCATCATCGACTTCCCCTTGCCAAAAACACTCAACGACCTTCGATCATTTCTGGGAATGTCAGGTTACTATAGGCGTTTTATCCAAGACTACGCAAAAATTGCAAAACCCCTGACATCCCTTTTGAGAGGGGAAGATGGACGAGTGTCCAAGAACCTCTCCAAAAACAAGCCCATCCACCTGAACTCAATGGCACTTAAGGCTTTCAATAACCTCAAAAATGCACTTGTTTCTAAAGACGTCACACTCGCACACCCAAACTTTGAGAAAGAGTTCGAGCTCACGACCGATGCATCTAACTATGCCATTGGGGCTGTCCTTTCTCAAGACAACAGGCCCATCTCCTTCCTCTCGCGAACACTATCCAAAACGGAAGAAAGCTACGCAACTAACGAGAAGGAGATGCTCGCCATCATTTGGGCCCTAAACTCTTCACGGAGCTACCTTTACGGTTCACGGAAAATAAAGATCTATACTGACCATCAGCCACTTACCTACGCTCTAAGCAGCAAAAACACCAACAGTAAATTAAAAAGGTGGAAGGCTGCGCTCGAAGAGTACAATTATGAGCTAAAATATAAGCCCGGAAGAGCTAACATAGTCGCTGACTCACTTTCGAGGCCACCACCGGTCACGCACATAAATTCTATGACACCCACTGTGCATAGCGATGAAAGTTCATCGCAAAACTTAATACCAACGGTGGAAACACCTGTCAATGTTTTCCGCAACCAACTTGTCCTGAAAACCGGAGAGGAGGATAGTTATCAACTCATTAATCCTTTCGAGAATTACAAGCGTCATGTTTTCATAAAACCACAGTACTCAGACGTAGACTTGATTAACATATTTAAAAGGTATCTGAACCCGAGCACGATAAACGGGCTCTGTACTAGCGAAGAAATAATGGGAAAAATACAGCAGATTTACCCCAACCACTTTAGAGACTATCGCATCCGCTTTAGTCAAAAGCTGGTTGAAGATGTCCCTAACGAGGTTGAACAGGACGAAAAGATCCTTCAAGTTCATAAGCGTGCCCATCGTAATGCAGTGGAAAACAGACTGCAAATATTGAACACCTTCTATTTTCCTAAAATGGCAGCGAAGATTAAAAGCCTTGTTAGCCGTTGTAGAGTCTGTAAAGAAAGTAAATACGAAAGGCACCCAAACAAAACTTTCATAAACCCTACACCTATCCCGGCCTACCCTGGGCATACTGTTCACATAGATATCTTTTCTACAGAAAAGAATCTGGTGCTAACCGCGATGGACAAGTTCACGAAATTCGCTATGGCTAAAATCGTCGCATCCAGGTCGATAGAGGATGTGAAGCAACCACTGCTGGATATTCTTTATTTCTTCTGCATCCCTGAGAATGTGGTAGTTGATAACGAGGGGTCACTCACCTCAGCTTCAATCACTTCCCTATTGGAAGATGATTTGAGAATTAAAGTATACAGGACGCCTCCTTACAAAAGCGAGGTGAATGGCCAAGTCGAACGATGGCATTCAACTATCATGGAAATAATGAGGTGCCTAAAGAGGGACGGACCACAAAGGACGTTCGAAAATCTTCTGCAACATGCCACCAATGAGTATAATCACACAATCCATTCAACCACTAATAAAACACCAGTCGAATTATACCTTGGAAGAGTCCCGGACATCAATTTGGGAGATTTCGAAAGAATACGACAGACGAACATCGACAGACTTAAGCAAAAACAGGAAAGCGACATAAAATATCATAATAAAAATAGACAACCGATCAAAGACTACAACATCGGGGACATTATCTTCGTTAAACAGAACAAAAGGAAGGGCTCCAAATTATCCCTTAGGTTTAAACAGGAAATAGTAAGGGAAAATAGAAACTCCACTATCCTCACCGAAAGCGGCAAAATCGTTAATAAGAGTAATATTCGAAATTAATTTCCATTTTCAGATTCATCTTACAGACCATACTCGCTAAGGTACAAATTCTGGACTATTCTGGCTCACAAATTATTTCATTTCATACCGGACCAACTAAAATTCAGGACGGAAACTTCAAAATTATACATACCATAGACATCGACGAATACGAACACCTGATAGAGAAAATTGAACCTCTCCTAAATGTTTTGGGAATACAACACAGCTCGCTTATACCTCTCCTATCCCATGAACTACAGAAAATCCGAAGTCTAATTGCGAACTTAAGACCCCGTCGATTAACACGATCTCTCAACTTCCTGGGGAGTGCCTGGAAATGGCTAGCCGGCAGCCCCGACCACGAAGACGCTGTCACAATTACCGAGAAATTAAACAATGCATTGCAAAATAACAACAAGCAGGTCGTAATAAACCGCCTTTTAAATGACAGGATGAACAATATCACTCGAATGGCAAACAAAATTCAAGAACTAATAAAAGAAAATAGTCAGATCAATAATAATTATTTATTCGATGTACACCTTAGGCTAGCTCTAATTAAGGAAGAATTAAGTAACATTGATTACGCCATACATTGGGCCAAGCTTGGCATTGCAAATTCTCTTATCCTATCCAAATCTGAAATTAAATTTGCCACGAATATTTTGGATGATGAAATATTGCCTTACGCAACTGTTGAAGAGGCTCTGGATTTTGCAGAGATAAAAATAATAACTAATGGAAAATTAATTTTATATATTGTAAACATTCCATCAACCACAAAAGATATATTTCAGTCAATGATAATTAAACCAATTAACAGAAACTCAATAATTAACGAAATTCCATTCAGTCTTGTATTAAAAAATGAGAATGTGTTATTTGGCGTCAAAGACAAATGTAAAAAGATCAATCAGTTATCAATTTGTAAAGAAAAATATTTAATAGATATAAGCAATAGTACATGCATTCCTAACCTCCTTAAGAGCCTACAGTCTACTTGTAACACAATCAACAATAAAGATATACCTTCAGTCGAAGAAATTTCAACCGGAGTTGTTCTGCTCAACCAATTTACTGGAAACCTCATCACCGAAGACACATCCCATGATCTCAATGGAACGTATCTCATTAAATTCGAAAACACCAGCATTTCGATCAACAACAGAACTTTCATCTCACAAGAAGTATCATCGCTACAAGCCCTACCTGCGATACTGCAACCAGCATCCGATGGGATGATCGGACTTTTTACCGAAAAACCAATGAAAGAATTGACTATCGACAACATAAGCGAGATCAAATTATTACAATATGAAAAAAGGGTGCATCAATACGCAACATCAGCACTCACAGGAATTCTCCTGATCTTATTCGCATACATAAGCTTTGAGCTTCGCTCAAAAAATAAAATCAATGCCGTTATTAATTTGGAAGAACAAAAAACGATAACCGCAGCTCCCAGCATCCTGCCAGCTTCGACAACTTACCTAGGCGCAGAAAGACCTCAACGAGTTAAGTTCAATGACGTTCCGTTTTTCTAGAAACAATTGAGGACAATTGTACTTAACAGGGGAGGAGTTAACGACAGATTCGCAAAACTTAAGAAATTAAATACTTTACCTGCACGAGCATGCAAGAAATGCAGTATTGCACTTTTGATGAGAACCTATTTTCATGGGAAAATATGGAATAGCAAAACTGCAGACATCAAGTCAGCAGATTTAGTTTACTAAGTTAGAAATTAAGGAAAATGAGTTGAGTTGTAATTCAGACTGCGAACAATAAAGACCAGGGAACCGACCCTGTAAAAATAAAAATATATTTTTTTAATAAATTCTCGTCGTTAAGAATTAATTTATACTCGTTTACTGCTCACTGCACCAATTCCTCACGACTGCGCTGAGGCCCTTCTATTTTAAAGGCATCTCATTATTTCGGACAGTGTTGAATGCCATCGTTCTACCTGTCTGTTGACCTCACTTTTGTACGGTGGCGTCTTAAAAATCAATTTCCTGAGGTCGTCTTCCATAAGGGATGTAATGGATGCGGAAGTAAGTGATCCCTCATTGTCGATAACGACCTTCGCAGGAACACAGAAAAGGTACAGAATGTTTCACAATGGTTGCTTGATGACCTCTATGGATCTTGATGCCACAATTTTAGCTTGAGCATATTTCGTAAATTTGTCCACGGTAGTTAGAATGAATTTCTTTTCAGTAGAGAATATGTCAATATGGATAGTGTGGCCTGGATATTATGATATGGGTGTTGGATTTAGATGAGGTTTGTTGGGATGCCGGTCATATTTATTTTCTTTGCAGATCCTGCAGCGGTTGGCCAGAGTTTTGATTTTGGCCGCCATTTTCAGAAAAAAGAATGTTTCGAGCATCTGTAGCCTGTTTTCTTCGGCGTTTCTATGTGCTATCCGTTGAGTTTGGAGGATCCTTTCCTCCTGTTCGACTTCATTTGGAACATCCTTTACAAGTTTCCGCGTGAAGCGGATTCTGTAGTCTCTAAAGTGGAGAGAAAAATCTGGTGTATTTTTCCCATAGTTTCTTCATCAGCCGAGAGTCTATTAAGGGTGTTCGGGTTAAGATATCTTTAAAAATGTTAACTATATCAGTGTCAGAATATCTTGGCTTGATGATGACATGCCTGGCATAATTGTCAAAAAATTGCAGTTATTGGTAGCTATCTTCGTCATCTATTTTTAAAACAAGCTGGTTTCTAAAAAATTGATGGGGACTTTAACGGTTGGGATTAGGTTTTGAGGGGAGCTATCAGCACTGTGTGCTGATGAAGTCATTGAATTAATTTGGCCCTTAATGGGAGATCAATATAGTGCATCCGCAACAGTATTATCTTTACCGGGCTTATTTTTTAGGTCGTAGTTAAAATCCTCTAATGCCACTTTCCGTCTTTTCATTTTCCTATTAGTATTCTCGTTACTAAGACCGTAAGTCAAAGGCTGATGGCCTGTATAAATTTTTATTTTCTTTGAACCGTAAAGGTAACTCTTGAGCGAATTTAGTGCCCATATTATAGCGAGCATTTCCTTCTCATTCGTTGCATAGTTTTCTTATGTCTTGGAGAGAGTCTTTGATAGGTTTACTGTCTTGCAATATTATCGCTCCGATGGCACATTCGGATGCATCGGTGGTGAGCTTGAACTCATTTTCGAAATTGATAACGAATTTTTCAACTTCTGAAATGCGGTAATCGCTTCCGGTTCGAGTATGATGGCTTTGTTCAAAGAACAATTTTTGTACAATAGTCCGTCTTCGTTTAGTTATTTTCGCGTTGTCTGGTATGAAACGTCGGTAATAGCCTGCCATTCCCAGGAATGACCTTAAGTCTTTGATTGTTTTCGGAGGTGGTAGGTTCTTATGGCTTGCACTTTTTTAGTATTTGGTTTGATTTCGTCCCCGCTGATAACATAGCCTAAGAATGCGACATCGTTTTTCAAGAAATCGCATTTGTCGATTTGGATCTTCATTCTTGCAATTTCCAGGGTTCTGAATACTTTTTCAAGGTTCAGGAAATGTTCAGATGAAGTTCTGCCAAATATGATAATGTCGTCAATATAGACGAAGCACCTTTTCCCGATGTGTTCCCTAAGTATGTCGTCAAGTGCCCTTTTTAAGATGGAGGGTGGGAATTTTAGTCCGAATGAGAATCGTGTAAGTTCGAACGTATTTACGGAACATGCAGTCTTCTCCATACCAGACTCCTTAAGTGGAATTTGAAGAAAACAGCTTTTTAAGTCGAGTACTGAGAAATATTTGTTCCTCCCAAGGTTAGAGAGTCTCTCATTGTTTTCTGGGATAGGATATTTGTCTGATCAACTGATTTTTATATGGTTCATGATCGACTAGTAGTTGCTGCCATATTTTGGACGTCTTTTTGTTAGGAACTGGAACTTGAAAGACGGGAGCATACTCTAAACGTGCATGCTCCCTTCCGTTTCATCAACTTTCCCAAGTAAATATGAGGGCCGTCCAAAAAGTACCAGACCCGACAAAGAAAACAATAAAAAATTGCGAAAATGTTTTTTATTTTTCAACATATTCCCCTTTCAGCTCGATACACTTTTCCCAACGATGTTCAATAGCTTTGGTACCCATTTTATAACATAGTAGTAACCGTCAAGCTCCTCGAAATAGCTATTAACCGCAGACTCTACCTCTTCATTGTTAGCAAATCTTTTGCCGCCGAGCCATTTTTTCAAATCCGGAAAAAGAAAATAATCCGAGGGAGCCAAATCTGGTAAATAGGGTGCGTGAGGAAGCAGTTCGAACTACAACTCATTGATTTTAGCCATCGCAATGACGCACGTGTGGACTGGTGCGTTGTCGTGATGAAACAACACTTTCTTTTTCGTCAGATGGGGCTGTGTTTTCTTGATTTCATCACACAAACGCTGCAATAAGGCTGCATAATATGTACCATTGATTGCTTTACCTTTTTCGAGATAATCGATAAATATTATCCCACGCGCATCCCAGAAAGGGATGCCATGACCTTGCCAGCTCACTGAACTCTCCTTGCTTTCTTTGGAGCCGGTTTTCTCTTTCCAGTCCACTCCTTGGTCTCAGGTGTAAAATGATGGACCCATGTTTCGTCCATGGTTATGAATCGATGCAAAAAATCGGCTTAATTGCTGCGAAACATTGTCAAACACTCGATGGAAACATCCTCACGTTGCTGTTTGTGCTCCATTGTGAGCAAACGCGGCACCCATCTTGCGCACAGCTTTCCCATGTCCAAATTTTCGGTCAAAATACGATGCACAGAACTTTTTGAAATGCCTGCACATGTCTGCTATCTCGCGCACTTTTAGTCGACGGTCATGCAATACCATTTTGTGGATTTTCTTCACATTTTCTGACGTAGTGACCTCACTTGGTCGACCAATGCGGTGTTCATCTGAACAGCTCGTACGACCTCGCTTAAACTCAACTACCAAATATTTGACCGTTGTAAACGAAGAGCAGACTTCCCCAGAGTAGAATCCAACTAGGCTTTGGTATCGGTTGGCCTTAGACCTTTCAAATGAAAGTATTGTATCGCATAACGATGCCCGATTTTTTCCATATTTACAAATTCACAGAGCGGGTTTACTTTGGATGTCTGTTAAAAAAATAATAAACGTAGCGTTATGAACTTTTCACATCAAGTTGTTAAAAGGTGGTGTTGTCAATCGTAGTAATTATTTTTTTTTTAACTACTATCAGGTATCAGGTCGGGTACTTTTGGGACGAACCTCGTATTTATCCGCAAATGTTTCGGGGAAAGAACTTTAATTAAGCGACGGTTAAACATTTAAGCCTGGATTCATGCTCAATGCACTTGCAGCTATGGAAGGCTTTGAAGCATTTCCATCTATTCGCGATTTTGGTTGTTCCCAAAAAATTTATCTGGTTTGTGTTTTTAGAATGATAACTTTTTATGGGTGCCCTACCGTTGGTCATTTACTTTGTTTGTCAATTGCCTACTCCATCGCCTTTTTCACCAAGCATTTGCGTACGTTAGTGGAAGAATACTCATGAGTGTTCGGTTCTCAGGTCCGCAATGTCCTGGCGAATGATGTCTCCTATCGTGTGCGCATTCCTACATTCGGGTTCCGGCAGTGTTAACTGCATCCGCTTTGATGCTATTCAAATGCGGCGTCAAGCGGATTCAAGTGGATTTCAGCGTTCAAGAAAGTTTGGCATTCTATCAGTGATGTGTCCTGTTGACTGCTGTTGGTTAGTGTAGTATTTTCCGGGATGTTAAATGCCCGTTCAGGATTGCAGTGGCGGATGAGCGAAAAATTAATGCTCAGCTGGAATGGCCTTGCCTGGGAACGCGTAAGCATTATGGCAGCTAGCGTTGTGGTATCGTGGGGCGGGTTCTTTCCGCCAGCGCAAGGACTTACTACAAATACTTTCACGCTTACGATTTGTTGTACGTGACAAATAGACACATTCGACATATGTTGAAAGGCGAGGAAACTAAGCGAAGGATATTACAATAAGGAGACGTGACGACTTTTCGAAATTACCCGCGCGCGAGTTTCGACACGAATAAGTCGTTGATGCGGATATTCACAGCTCACAAAAATAGTGAGGCATCAGGCGCACACCCTTCTCAACCGGATCAACGATCCATATGATGGCTTGTGCCTGAGAGGAGTGCAAGACCAACCATCCCAGGTGAGAGCCCTGAAATAACTAGAAAGGGAAGCTACGCCCGATGGCTAGCTTATTTTTATGGAAAAAGTCCGCCAACGCTGCGGGTCCCATACCCGTTAGAGGGAAAAGATAACACCGATTATTTTTTTTCTTTTAGCATCTCTTTTTTTTGTATTTTTTCATATTAATAGATGGTAGACAGCCGTGCGTATCCACAAAAATTTACTAAAGGAGATTTGATACTTTATTACTTTATATAAACTTCATTCTCGTTAATTTTCTCTCTTTCTTTTCATATAAACTAAAACTCTATCTGATATGTGATAAATATATATCATATGTACATAACAACTATTCAATAGTGTAGACTTAAATTAATTTTTCTTCTCTTAGGATTATATATATATTTTTTGTGTGTTGTAAACCGTGTAAATTCCTTCTATTTTTTTTGCTATTACAAATGGTTTGTCCAGTATGACCATATTTTGTTGAATGTTTAAATTTTAAATTAAATTTATATTAGAACAATCACTTAAAACCAAAATTATGCATTAATTTTAAATTAGTTATGATCAGATAATTTTTTTTTATTATAAAAAAAAATACATAGAAGACTCACCTCATTCCTCCGCCGAGCGCTCGTTGCAGGAATGCGGCGGCTGAAAAACAATTCCATAAAACTGTAGCTATTCATAATATTAAGACACTAGGAGGCGTTATTAATTACTGCCAAATCAAAATAATATAAGGCCACGAAATACGGCTGAATTTGGCCAACTTTTGAATGTTGCCGAACGATCAGCCTCTCGTTTGTAGTTGGGAAAGCCTCCTTCATTCACTGATGGAAAGTATGTAGCACTTGGCGGTGGAAACTCTTCATAATCGGACATTCTACTTACTCGGAATGGAGAAGAGATAAGAGAGCTTTCCGGGGAAAGAATTTTGATCAATTCTGTATAGACTGCTAAACCTTCTAGACTATTCGTGGCAAGACAAACGAAGTCAAAATTTGCGGGAAATGTAAATGTTGAAAATACACTATTGTAGTGAAGTGGGTAGATAAATATGTCCGCGGAGGACTGCAGCGATGGTCTGCTGCCTCGGCGGAAGAGGAAGGTGGGATCCGTCGAGATTTGGCCTTGTCTGGGTAGGCGTGAATGCAGGCTAGCGTTGTGGCGTCGTGGGGCGGGTTCTTCCCCCCAGCACAAGACCCACCATTTTTTCGCATAGACAAATTTCCGAAAAGTTTCTATCATCGACCGGAGTCGAGAGATAAGATGTCAAGACAAGCTGTTTTGGGTCAATTACGTTAACATGTGGTTCAGTTATAGCTACTTTTCGAATATCCGCGCCAATTAACTTTTCTCCTCCTTATCCTGACGATCTTCAATTGCAGTTATGAACAAAGTTTCATGATCTAGAAACATCATCTCGTTTCTCTTTAGCCATTTATCTCTTGCGACCCAACGTATCCAATATTGATTCGTAAAATAAAGAGTATCCCATTCATTCATATGGTATATCAACTTCTCTATCCCATCCATCCGATTGTTTCTCGGGCGTCAAAGTGATTCAAGTTACCCGTACACAGCCTTCCACTGGCACTAGCGCTGGTGACAGTACTCGGTCGGTTTTTCCCTGTACTCCACTGAGCCACTCAGCTTACACTCACGCTCGGGGACAAACCGGAAATCTTTTCACACTTTTCCACCAATTTTGTACAAATTCCCACTTATTCCTGCTTTTCCGGCGCACACACTACAGCAGCAACGCACCACCAAGTTTTTCGCAATCGCCAACACTTCGCAGAAACAGCACGACGAACGCGCAAAGAAAACTCAGAATTTTCACTGCAAAATCATCAATTTCGGATTTTTCTTTTTCACTTGACTACAACCCGAACTACTACTGGAAAACTCTTCCTCTCGGCTCTATTCAGCGGTTTATGGTTGTTTCGAACGTTTCATTCGTATCTTGTACCGCATGCAAAACTGAATTGAGTCGCCCCGCCGCTTTTGCAAAGCAATTCTTCCCTTTTCTTTCATATATCTTTATATGATCATTTTTTCATTCATATAATTATTTTATAATTGTTCTCTATGTTTCGTCGTTTCTTGCTCAGTTTAAATTATTAGATGATGTCTGTAAATTATTTTCGGCAGTGATTGATGACTCGGGCGGCTTTTTCATTTTCTCGCAATAATCAGTTAAGAACTCACGGAATTTTGTCCAGCACTTTTCCGGCACCATTATTGCTGTACGGAGCTACTTTTCACCTCACTCATTCGCATGTAATGCCTAAATCCACCGTGTTCCGAATTCTTTTAGAACGTTCTCCCAGCCCATGAACGAGCAATTTCAAGGAAAATTTATTGATTTTTATTTCCTTTTCACCAATATTTCACTCAGAAAATCCTTTGGGGTTCACGGTGTGTGGCCATCTAATAGGGATTGTATCAACTTGATTGTATTGATTGGCAGCAATTTGTTAAGGATGACAATGTTTGGGACTATTATCGCGCATATTTGCTGCGGACTATGGTCATTATCAATTGAAACACCAAGAAATTTTCGTTTTTAACAATATTCACACGAAATTCTCCGTTTTGATTACCGACGGTGGCGTGTAATCGCACACAATAGAGAAATGGAGAAGATTGCACAGCCAGAATCAATTGCACTCATACGATTATCGTTGCAATTCGTCGATCTGCTTGGGCTAGGGCGAATTGCAATGCACTTTTTGCTCACGTGACCACACGGGATCAGCAACTTCTTTCCTCGCGTTTACAGCAAATCTCTGACACTTTTCCGTGTGCCAATCAAACTGCAATCACCGCACAGATAATTTGTGACGTCTGCAACGTCTCGCGATAGCATAAAACTTCTCCTGTTATTCGTCGTCACCTTGCGGGACTTCTGGCAACGGCAGTTGACGAGTGTTCCATCCACTTTCCATTGCATTGTGGAAGTGCAATTCGTGGATAAGCTCCGTTGTAAAGGGGGTTGCCGTGTCCAGATTTGCAAATTTAAATGATTATTATTTTTATTTTTATTTACAATTGAAATTTGGATCAGCATTATGGTGGTGTCGAGCAGTTTGTTAGGCGACTGCTCGATTACTACATATAAGACGGCATTGTTCAACTTGTCACGAACTTTGCATTTTGACCACTTCGGCTTCTTGGCGTTGCTGCCACCTCCACCATCCCTCCTTTTGAACCTGCTTTTGTGTGCTTTTTGGTGGGCACTTAAGTGACAAGTGCTGTATTAGCCGGGTGGTATGATTCGATTTTAATATTTAGTTAAATGCCACAACAAGTGCAAACCCTGCGTTCACATTTTCAAGTCATACTCAAACTGAAACACTTAAGTGGTTTCAATTATCTTTAGTAATAGATTAGATGCAAATTCTTCATGAAAACACATGAAAATCGTGAAATTAAGGTGTTAGCGAGCTCACCATCTTCGTTTTCCCTGATAATTATCACAATAGAAGTGAAGCACTTGATGTCTTACCGCTGGAGATCGTCGGTAATCGAACTTGCGAAATTTTGCATGACCAATAATTATTTCACCTTCAGGGGGAAATTTTATGAGAAGGGCGAAGTAGCGATGGGAAATCCGCTTTCACCATTCTTCAGCGAGAATTATGACGAAATTAGAAGAGGGACTGCAGGAGAAAAGCTAGTTACCAAAATATTAGGTCCGATATATGAAGATGTGTTTGCGTATGTGAAAAGGAGTGACGTGGAAAAGGTGCTTGCTGACCTGAATCGAGCCCACAAGAATATAGTATTCACGATAGAGGAAGAGAAAGAAGGTAAACTATCATTCCTAGATACAGTAGTAAGGAGAACTCAAACAAATATAACTTTCGATGTATACCGGAAAGCAACTCACAACACACAGACCGATCCCAAACCCAGCAAATCATTCGCAGCAAATCAAAGTTTCTCCGTACAGAGCCACGATCCACAAGATGCTCGATTTGCCACTAAGCAAAGAAGCTGAGGAGAAGAAGATGAGGTGCATTGTTCAGACAGCTAGACTAAACGGATTCAAGGGTTCGACAATTAGGAGAATGGCTCAGAAGATGCAGACAACTAGACAGCGACAGGGGCAATCAACATTATCAAATGCGAATACCGAAAGAACGTACTGGAATGCTTATTATGAAGGTATCAGCAATCGAATCAAGGGGCGAATCAGTCAGCTCAATTCTGTACGGTTAATCGAATCAAGCAGCAAGAACTAGCTCAAAAACATTCTCGGACCAACGAAGGACAAACGCGAACCACACGAAAAATCTAGTATCTATCGCATCGAATGCCCCACTTGTGAAGAAGTGTACATAGGCCAAACGAGGAGACTCATCGGCACGCGAATCAAGGAGCATCTAGGCGAAGCAGCAGCAGAAAGGAAGGAGGAAAGAACTTCGAATTTCAAGTTGGCGGTAACGGAACATATTAGCACGAAGGGACACATGATATCAATGGAGGACGCAACGGTCATCAAGGAAGCTAGAGACATACGTGAATTGGATGTGATGGAAAGCCTGGCAATTACCCGGGGAAAGGAAAAACTTGATGAATCAGGATAACGGAAACTGCAGATCATGGCTATTCGAATTAATTAAATAATAATCATATCTTTTCTGAATTTTGTAAAAACAATATTTTTGTAACTGCCCTTTTGTAAATTACCTTTCCTACCTTCTATTAGCTTAAGCAAATTTCTTTAGCTATCTTTTATATTATTTCTAGTAAATGAT
Organism: Odontomyia ornata; assembly: GCA_963969285.1. Taxonomy (NCBI): domain Eukaryota; kingdom Metazoa; phylum Arthropoda; class Insecta; order Diptera; family Stratiomyidae; genus Odontomyia; species Odontomyia ornata. The sequence continues at coordinate 382,429,915 of OZ017739.1, read as the reverse complement.
CTAAAGTAAATTTCCTTAGTATATAAAGAGGAATGTAAGTCAAAATAAATTAATCGCTGAAGAAAATCGATTTCGAGGAAATAAAACACACAAAATTAAAAAGCTTTTTCATGAAATAATTGAAAATATATTTCTACTTTGCAAGGAAAAGTCTTTTATTTCAGTATTAAGGCGCGATTAACACTTGCATGTCAAAGTCACAGAACGTAGAGAGTTGAAGTTGATCGGGAGCGGTCAAGCTCACAAAAAGTCAAGACAGAGTTGAATAAAGGCGCGAAATTCAAATTATGATTTTAACATTCTCCCTGAATTCAAGCCTTATTTCATTAATTACACAATAGCATACATGATATAGATTAATGATTATTTATAGCAATGAGTTATGCAAGTACATGCCAAGTTTAGACCTTATAAAATGAAATTTATCTTTTGACAATCCTTTTGTGAATATATCGGCAAACTCAGAGTCACTGCTTACAAACTTTAATACGATTATTTAAAAAAACATATTTTTCCTTAATGAAGTGATATTTAATGTCAATGTGTTTGCACCTCTTGGGAAAGTTTATATTTTTAATAACACTGATGGCACTTTGATTGTCTAAATGAAGACATATTGAGTCCTGTTTATATTCACCAATATCACTTAGCAATTATTTTATCGACATTGCTTCTTTAGTGGCGGCACAAGCTGCCATGAATTCAGCTTCAGCTTTGACTCGACCAAGTCACGGCTGCCCCGTTCTTTCTTTTTCTTTTGCATAGTCAGAATCGCTGTAGCCAATGACTTCAGAAGCTTCTGGTGTAGGTGAGTAGCACAGTCCATACTTTTAAGAATCTTTTAAATATTTAAAGATCCGTTTGACTGTGTTCCAGTGACTCTGGTTGAAGCAATTGAGGAATCTGCTCACCAAACTGACTGCAAACATTATGATCACTGTAGCCAGATGCATAAGAGCGCCCACAGCTTCTCTGTATGGAACGTTTTTCTCGTACTCTCCATCTCCCTTCTGTAGCTTCATGTGAGGGTCGACTGGAACAGTATTAGGATTAGCATTATTCATTTCAAATCTGTTTAATATTTGTACTATGTATTTAGTCTGATGTATGAATATGCAGTTACTAAATCTTTCCATTTGCATTCCCACAAAATTACTTGGAGTTTCCAATATTTTAATCTCAAATATGTTTTTCAGTTCTCTTATAAATTCATTCATCACTTGAAAATAGGAGACCATCATCAACATAGAGACACAGATAGCATTTCTTCTTATTGATTTGACCAATGCACACACATTGATCGACTTTACTATTTACAAAACCAAATCTTTTCAGTGTAGAGTCAAATTTGGCATTCCAGCAGCGAGGGGCTTGTTTTAACCCGTATAGTGACTTGTACAGTTTACATACCATATTTTCACCATGGTCCAACCCTTCTGGTGGAGTCATAAATATGGTCTCTTCAAGTTCCCCATATAAGAAAGCTGTCTTGACGTCTGGTTGCATGATTTTGAGATTATTTTGTACAACTACAGATAGTAACAATCGTATTGAATCATACCTGACTGTTGGAGCAAAAGTTTCTTGATAATCAATACCTACAGTTTGTGCATATCCTTTTGCACATAGACGTGATTTATAACGTGGACCAGTTGGTTCTTCTTTTATACGGAACACCCATTTGCATCCAATTGCTTTGGCATTTGGGGATTTTTCTACCAATGTCCATGTGTTGTTCTTCTGTAGAGCATCCAGTTCTTTAGTGATAGATTTTCTCCATTTTTCTTTGTTTACCGATTTTATAGCTTCGGTGTAAGTCGTAGACACATCTGACAGTACCTCTTTGTGATGACACAGGTAAGTATTTTCTACGGAATCATATAGATTAGTCTTTTCCTTATTTTTCTTTCTTGGTCGCAGGGTGATTTTGCTGACTGGAGGACTATTAAGATCAATGCTGGTGTCCGGAATGTATTCACTGTCTGAAGTAGACGGGTTTTCGCGTACAGTGTCATTAGTACTTGAATCCATCTCTGATTCAGAGTTGTTACTATTAACTTTATTTGCTTTATTTGCTTCAGGTTTCTTCTCAGATATTTCTACAGGAACATAGTCCCTCTTCACGGTAGATTCAAGGAATGTAGCATCTCAACTGTTTACCATTTTTCTTGTATTTGGTATTATGAATCGGTAGCCTTTGGTATGATCGCAGTATCCAATAGAGATCATCTTTTGTCCCTTTGGATCCCATTTCTTGCGTTTCTCTTTGGGCAAGTGTACCATAGCTTCACATCCGAATATACGCATATGGTTCAGCTTTGGCTTTTCACCAGACCACATTTCTTCTGGCGTTTTACAAGATAAGGACTTCGTTGGAGAACGATTGATTGCATGTGCCGCAGTATGTATGGCATCAGCCCAGTACATCTTTGGTAGATTGGCATTTAGGAGCATACACTTTGTTCTCTCTACTAGAGCTCTGTTCATGCGTTCTGCTGTCCCATTTTGTTCAGGTGTATACGGTGTGGTCGTTTGATGTACGATGCCAGCGCCTTTTAAATAATCTGAGAATTCCTTGTTGACGTATTCCGAGCCGTTATCTGTCCGAAGAATTTTTATACGAGCACCCAGCTGGTTTTCGACTTCATTTCTGAATTCCTTGAACTTCTTCAGAGCGTCAGACTTGTTTCGGAGAAAGTACACGAACACCTTCTTTCAATAGTCGTCAAGAAAGGTTATAAAATATCGGGCACCGCCCATTGTCTGCGTTTCCATTGGCCCACATAAGTCGGAGTGAACCGTTCACTTTTGAAACGTAGTCTTGTTTGCTTGCCTTCTGTACATGTTACACATGTGATTGCAGGTGCTTTTGTTTAGAAAACAACATGGTCAGTGTTTTCTGTCATCTTCCGTAGACTATTAAAATTCAGGTGTCCCATTCGTTGGTGCCACAGGTAAAAGTCTGGTTCTTCGACATCAGACATGCATGCATAGCCTTTTCCTGGCATATTCAGCCGGTACATGTTGTTGATGACACTTGCTGTTGCTACTATCTCAATTCTTCTGTTCATAATAACAGCCAGTTCTGTCAAACTCAACTTGGCCACCACTGCGAATAATTTGACTTACGGACAATAAATTTGTTGCGAGTTCGGGAACACATAATACTTTTGTAAAAAGCACCTTCTTGTTTTGACCTTCGTCGTCATAAACATCTAAGCTCACTTCTCCTGAGCATTGCACGGGTAGTACTTTGTTGTCTGCGACTCTAATTTTCTGTATGGCAAGAGCCGTCACATTTTCAAGCATATTCTTATGTCTTGTCATGTGTGAGGATGCACCGGAATCCACGTACCAGGCGTCATCTTGGCTGGATGTTGCCACAAACACAGCAGCATAGGAAGAACTGCTTGTTTTTCGTTGAATATCCTTCGTCTTGGATTTGCATTCAGAGCTTTTATGGCCATACTTGTTACAAGAGTAGCACCTCGGGCCCTTAGTTTGCTTCTTATAATTGTTTTTAAATTTCTTAGTGACTGAGAACACTGTTGAGTCACTTTCTGTTCGGCTAACGTCTTGCAATAGTTTTGATTTCACAGAGTCTGAGGTTATCTTCATACCTGAGCTTTCAATAGCAATTATCATTGGTTGATAGGATTCTGGTAGACCGGAGAGCAGCATTGCATCCAGCCATTCGTCGTCTACTTGGAAACAAATGTTTCTGAGCTTGTGAGCAGTGCACATAATTTTGCTCACATATTCCTCTACGTTTTGACATGCAGTAAGCGAGAGATCATGCAGCAGCCCAACACGGCGTGTCAGTCCAGAGTCATCGAATACTTTCGATAACTTGTTCCATACTTGCTGTGCAGTGCTAGCCTCTTGTATGTGCACATAATTTATTGGGTCAACTAGTAGAATCATCTTAGTTTTTGCCCTTGTATCTCGTTTTGTGTCCACTTCGACACCTGTGGCGGGTTCTATGCAGTCCCACAGCTCCTCATGCTGTAGATATATTTTTACAGCAAATCGCCAGGTTGCATAATTATTTCGACCGGTTAACTTTTCAATTAATTCCAATTGATTATTTGCTGCCATTTTTAGGAACTCTTAGTCCAGTTATCACGAGAAAACAGAGAAAACACTATGCAATTGTTAAATTAGAAGTCACGTTTTTGCGTTTCAGGTTGTGTTCACTATTTTTCACTGTTATGTTTATTCCACTGAAAGTTTTTGCACTGATTCTATTTTTGGGCTTTGCTGGACTTTACTGGGCCCATAACCTGATGAAATAATTGAAACTATATTTCTACTTTGCAAGGAAAAGTTTTTTATTGTCAAAGTCTCAGAACGTAGAGAGTTGAAGTTGATAGGGAGCGGTCAAGCTCAGAAAAAGTCAAGACAGAGTTGAATAAAGCCCCGAAATTCAAATTATGATTTTAACTTTTTTTATTTCTACTTTCAGTCAAATTTAAATTATTAATGTCCGAATTACCGAAATTACGTCGCAAAGATCTTGGATCGCTCCGCCCATTGCGTAATTAAATAATACTGGAGTGGACAGCCACGACACAATGTGGTCGCAACAACCCCTGCGACCACTTTTCCTACTGCTACGCTCTTGTTTACAACCTTGAGAGAGCCAAATTGCACAAGCAAACATGGCTGCTGCTCAATGAAAACAAATTTTCATGCTATCCTAAAAATTTGTTTTCTATTTGAAAAACCTTCACTATTATGAGGAGAACATGAAAAATATTAACATATACTTAACTTATCTGTGAAAAGAAACACATACAGATCCTTTTCGACTATAACTTTTACACGAAGGCACAACACATTTCACTTTGAAATTGTAAAGTAATTTCACAGTGTCACACGTTGAAGTTACTTGAATCACAAACCACAATCGAATCTTTAAACACTTCGAACGAATTTAGATCGCGAACACTTTCCACAGTTTTAATATCGGATAAAATTCGCGACGAAACTTGGAAATTGGCCAATTTGGCGCCCAATTTACATCAGTCAACTTGACAGACAGATCGCATTTAGTCAGTTTCTGGAACAAGAAAGTGACCAGCAAGAGGCAGACGTGGAGGAAATGACAGACAGATCACTTGGGAGAGAGCAGAAAGCGGTCGCATGCTCTCTCATGCATTTTATATGAGCTTAGCCCATCCAGTTCTTATTCATCTGAGCTCCCGCCAAAAAGTTTGCCGTTGAGCTGTCAACTCAGATTTGTCTTTTAGTTGACAGCTGCAGGAGTGGCGGCCATTACCACAGCCCACATTAGGCAAAAACCTGTTGCAAAATCTCGTGAGCATCGAGGTTCCAATGGCATCTATTATATTTAAAATAGTTAATGCTTCCTTCTAACAAATTAGTTTCTAAACGGATTGAGGATGCTCGCCCTTTCGTGTTGTTTGCGTAGTTTGCCTCGAAAACCCGGACCAAACGCCTTAATCAAAATGAGACGCGCAGTCAACAATCTAAGGGTCTGGACCTCGTACGCTTGATAAATTACGTGTGGTATGCCTTGCGCTGGAGGAAAAGAACCTACCCCTGACAGCTGGAAGCAAGCGTATGTATCCCCAGGCATGGCCATTTCCATCTCTACTGTCCTTAATGGACTTGTTAAACTTCTATAAACACTACAAGAATGCAATAACTTTCCCGCAATATTCCTCCATTTGTTGACCTAATAAGCTGAGTATGCGGCCGTAAATCACGGGGAATCTATAGAGATACTAGTATGACTTTCCTTAGTTGGGTTTAATGATCAAACAGAATCATTGACCCAAAAAGCTGTCCACTGAGTTCGATTCAAGGATAATTTAATGTTTTATTGCCTCGAGGAGCAGTAATGAAATCGAAATACTATTAAAGAACAACATTTGTACACGTAATAAAAACTATAAAATTTTGATTGCTCAATTTGCGCTGCTAGTGCTCAACATCATTTAGATCGCCATTTAAATGAAATCAATTCAAATTAATGGCTGAATCATATTTCAGTGATTGTCAAATATTTTGTATAGTTTAATGTTCAAAATTTAGTGCGATATTGAAACAACATTCCGCTCGAAATACAACGTATCTACGATGCACATATGCGGCATTAATCTTAAAACTTTATTGCAATTTATCATCTTATTTACTGAAAAGTGAAAATGATGTAGCTCCTGCAAAAGTAGATGACTCTACTAATAGATACTACCACTCAACCCATCTAAATCCTTTTGCGTGATTTGCTCCTCGAAAACGTTAATCAAATTCACGTTATTTTTTATATCCACAATCACATGCTTCCAACACATTCAATTAGCAGTCAAATAGTTTAAGAATTGCAAAATAAACGCAAAAAACAAGAAGTTAACAAGTTTGTGCGAATAAACATCTAAGAAAAAAAAATGGTTATGATTATCGCATTAATATCACGTGACTTAAGCTCACTCTTCTCAGTTTTGTATGTTAAGAGTGTGAAAGATATCCAACATGCTAACGGTTGTTTGTTTTTTATTCACCACGACTCATAATTCATTTGCATTAGCACAAGTATAATCTGAGCGCCTGAATTAAATTGCCAACAATTTGACTACTTAATGTAAGGAATTAAGATTTTAATTTGATTGCTACCTAAAACGTAATGACGGCATGGTACGCGTGTACTTATGTCCTGCTGTTACTGATTTCGCGACAATTTAGGAGATATGTTTGAATGGGTGAGCTCGTGAGCCGGCTGGTGAATAATCACCGGAAAGGGAAATTATTCTCAAAGTAATGGGGGGATCAGAGGGAGCTTATTTTGGTGATAGAATGTTAAGAGTGGAATTTTTGCGCGCAAGTTGGAATTTTTTGATGAATCGTATTTGTCATCGTTTTCGAGCGGTCTCGTGTGATGGTGAGGGTGGGTAATTTGTTGGATGTAATTTGATTACAGGAGACAGTGAATTGACCGATTTCAAGGACATCCTTTCATATGGGGCATTTTGCTTCCTAATTTGCATAAACTATTCATACATTGTTTGGTCCAGAACACAAATAATAAAAAAATCATTGCGAGAACCAAACGGGAGGACAAAATGCTTCTAAATAAGTTATAACAATAGGGTAGTGAATAAGGTAATGGTAATTCCTCTGGAATCAATAATTTCTCTGAAAGCTATAAAATTGATATATTTCTTTTGCAAAAATCAGCAAAAGATTTGAAAATCTTGTAATTGAATATGCTAATTAATGAGTTCTACAAGTATACCTAGAGTAAGGTGAACAATTCTTAAGATCATCGTTCCTCTTATCTCATTACTCATTATTCATGACGCGACAGCTCAAGTTGGGCCTTGTCCTCTAGGATTAATCTCCTCCAATCATCACGGTCCCGCTTTGTCCGCCAGTTGGTCACTCCCAACAAGAATCTGCTGTCAGCTTCTATCATGTCTGAGCCCTCGGTCTCCCGTCTGGACGTCTACCTTGTGCTCTACCTTTCAATATTCTTTTGGGTAGCCGATTTGCTTCCGTTCTTTCTGCATGGCCCACCCATTGCAATTTACGTACCTTTACGCAAGAGGAAACAGGTGGATCGTCAAATGGGAACCGTTTGAGCTGTCAAACGGAAAAGACACGCGCTCGAGATTTGAAACATCAAAACTTCAAAAATATCAAGAATTACCCTTGTACGGCTTATAAGCGAGCTAAGTTGGAATATTCCAACACGATAGCTACATTTAATTGAATAAATGGAAAACACAAATATCGGGACGGACGAGGAAGACGGCAAAAGGTGACTGGAGCAGATGCCAAACCCTGCAATAGGAGCCTACCAAGCATCATCTGAATTAAAATGGATCGACTACTCAAATGTAGACATGACGACTCAACCGAAAACGAAAGCAGTGAGGAAGGAAATTCCTGAGGCAAAAAATGGAGACCGACGCAGAGTGCTCACTGGTGGGACAACAAGAACAAGTTAGTTTAATAAACGAAAATGTAAATTTTTTAGTTGCTAAGGGCCGTTTGGTTGCTAAACGAAAAACCCCGGTTAAGAAAATCCTTAACATAGCCCTATGTGTGAACCCATTCAACCTACTTTCAAACGAGAGAAACCCAAATACAAATCGCTCAGCAAGTGAAAAAATCTTCCCGAAAAAGACCCGGCGCCCCCAATCTTTATGGAAAACCTACAAGCCATGCTCCTAGATCAAACTATAAACAAATATCACACGGGAAATAACTGTATCGTATCGAATAACGAGACTGTCAGCCACAAGACTATAAGTAACTGTAGACAGGTTATCGGCCCATGGCTATCTGATGAACCTAATAAAAGCTTCAAACGCTCCGGGGTATCCATTCACGCCTAAAGAACGTTAAAAAATTCGTTGCGATCCTAAAAGGCATTAGCTCTAAATGTATGGCAGATGAGGTCCTAAAATGCATTAAAGAATCTATGCCGGATGTACAAATAGAGTCAGTGCATCATCTAACGGCATCACCCAACGAAATCATGGTTGAAGGAAAACGAAATAGACTTAGACTTCTACAGGATAACTGTCCTCTCTGAAGAAAGCCGGAATGCAATTATTAAAAATCAGATATATGCTCAATCAAAGAGCAATATGGGAGCGCTTCTATGCTACCAGTGCCAAAGATTCTGTCACGTATCATCCAATTGCGGACTCAACGCTCGCTGTGTTGCATAGGGCGAATTTCACGCCCCTAAAGACTGCCCGCGTAAAAATCCGGGATGTACTGATGCGGACGCGTAAAGGCCACCCTGCAAATTTTTTCTGGATGTCCAGAAAGAAAATGGCTTATAGAAAGAGCAGTAGAGAAGAGGTCCAAAAGGTCTGGCATCCCAGTCTCTTTTTTTTTTCACCAACGCCACGCTTATCCCGTAATCAAGCAGAGCTGAGCATACCGAATCATTTTCCACCCTTCTACTAACCTACGAAGATATCAAATATCACAGGGCGGAACAACTTAAATACTTCACTCATGCCCAACCCCAAATAACTCCTTCGCAATGCTTGAACAAGCCACGTCTCAATGGCTCGGCATGTCAATGACTGATCTGCTGCAAAAAAATAGAAACTTTCCTCCCCACCTTACATGCTATTCCAGACTCAAACAAAGAGTTCGCAATCGTAAAATTCTATTTTGATACTTTTGGTTGCAAATAAAATAATAATAACACTCAATGTAAATTCATTAATCTCGCATGAAGAGAGAGTTTTCATCGCAGACATGGTAATACATTGGAATCCTGACATAGTATTGCTTAATGAGACCATCCTGAAACCTTTTCACTAAATACGAATTGATAATTACAACGTACTCAAAAACGATAACGGCCGGGGTACCGCCATTCTATATCGGGATAACTTAGTCCTCAACGAAATTTCCCCAGAAGTAAATAAGTCCACATGCACAATAGCAACTCTTAGGACTAAACGCCCAAATACGTTTCCGGCAAAAATATAAATAGGATCCATACATTCCCCCTGTGACCTAGGACTTATTTTACAGGTTCCATAAGAAATGCGGGAGTTCCAACCTTCCCAAGAGGAAGCTCCTTTCTTGATAATTTTATAATTTCCCATTACCTCCTTTCAGCCCACATAACCCCTTATACATGTCGCACAATCCCATCCCTTTTAAACCACCATGAACTTATTCTAAATTTAAACCTAACAACACACATCCCAACACCAGTATGCCCACACCTTTGTCGTGCGTATGAGGCAATAGAATGGGAAAATTTGAAGAGAGGCGTTAAAGAGCTACTTCCAGAGCGCCCCCAGTTTATAAAGTCCTATCAAATGCCGAGATAGACCAACACGCCAACACACTAACAACAGTTTTGAGGGAGGGCATGAATCAATACGCTCTCTTCCAAAAGCCTCGCTGCTTCCTCTATAGATGGCTAAGCCAAGAAACACTCCAAATGACGAAAACTCGTAAGCAGATGCTCCAAAGACTAAAATTTATCTTCCACCGTCATTACAATCGGATTAATGATGAGTATGTGGAACTTAAGTAGAATATCTCTATCATTTCTAGAGAGATTACATTCGGATAAGACTCGAGGTCAATGAAGTCTACAAGAATAGACTCAGATCAATGAGACCCTCTCCAAACGTCTTTTAAACTATTGATAATCTCACAGGCCGAAGTAGATCCAAATACAACATCGAAGAGGAGCCTGTTAAGACAGACAATGAGATATTAACCAACAATGAAGAAAAGCTCAGCTGCTGTGAGTCTTTCTATAAAGGACTATACAGGAGGCGCGACTCTAATAACATCGCCTTACACATCAGGGCAAATGAAGAAATCAGAAACTTCCAAGAAGGACATGCTGGGTCATATCTAATAATCTTCATGAATACAAATCAAGCTTCATCACCTCAGCACCCGATCTTCAGTCAGTATTTCACCTCGAAGAACGAGATAGAGGAAACCCTGAGTAACCTAAACAACAAAATAGCCCACGGCCCAGATAGAGTACCTAACAAAATTATTAAGAAATACAAGGATACTATCTCCATGTTCCTGACAATCATATGCAATCAATGCTTTATTAATGGGTACTTCTCTCAACCGTGGAAAACCAGTAGGTCAATACCAGTGCCAAAGCCTAATTATGATGGACGCATGAACAAATTTAGACCAATCTCGCTACTACCAAACCTGGGAAACATTCTGGAAAGAATTATCCTCCGTAGCTTCAAATCATTCTTGTCGGCCGTAATCCCCTGGTTGCAGTTTGGATTTGAAAGCCGTAAATCTACTGAAGAGGCAATAATGTTGCTGTACAACAGGGTTACACACAACCTGCAGAGAAAACAAGTTAGGTAAACAGACCTACGGTCATGTCAGAAGTGTTTTGAACCCAATATGCGAAATGCAATCACCAGCAACGAATAAAGGCAAAAACATGTCAAAGAGATGTGTACGTTTATAAAAAAATACATTGCTTATGTATTTTGAACGGTCGTTATTTTGATGCAAACTTACAAAAATCACTCATCATGAATTCCCACAAAAATTTATATTATTAATCTTATTTGAAAATTTCAAGAAGATCAAACAAAACTGCAGTGTCAAGTTCAATGGAAAGTCCGTAAAATACCTAAATCGTGTGTTGTTCTAATTGCAGAAATTTCAAATGGCTACAACTTCCGTGGATAAGAAAAAATACCGATTTGAGCCCTTTCTCATTGAGATCTTTCATTTGATACCCATATCGGCTACCTTTGATGAAATTTCTTTTCTTCAGGGGCCTCTCCCCTATATAGGGAGACCCCCCTTTAAGCACCTTGTAAATTTTGTTTGTAGTGAAACTTTGAACAGAGCATCACTTTACACCAGCTTATATAGTACTGTTTGCGAGAAAAAGTGCTGTGACACACATACGGACAGACAGGCGCGATTTTAGTAGGGTTTTGTAAAATTATTTTACAAAACCCTAAAAATGCACACTTACCTGCACACTCGACCTGAAAAAGGCATTCGATTCAGTATGAATAGATGACCTCAAATGGGAACTGTTAGCCTATTCCTGCCCAGTCGCAATTACTAAAATCCTTTTCAACTTTCTCTCCAACAGGAACCTCCTAATCAAAATCGGTAGTCTCACCACAAGCCCTATCCCCATCATGTCAGGGGTCCCCCAAGGATCTATCCTCGGCCCTTCTCTTTTTAACTTTTTTATACACGACATCCCCTACTCAAACCCAGTCCATTCTTCACAAGCTACAGCGCCTAACCCTAATGTGGAATTTGATAATGTATGCCGATGACATCCTGCTAATCTCAACCCACGCTAGGCCCTTCATAGCCCAAGAAAAGCTGCAAAGCGCAGTAACTTCTATTGCTGAGTTCCTTAAGAACTGGGGACTGGAAATAAATGCAAGCAAATCGGAACTGATATGCTTCCGTAACGCAGGTGGCAAAGGGCACCAACTTGCGGTCCCTGAAGAAAGAAATCAGAGTCCAAATTAGGGAGAAGATATCCCTATTAAATATAATATATAATACCTCGGTCTTCACTTCAACAATAAACTCAAATTCAGCACACACACGGAAAGTCCTCAATAAAGCAAAAGCCGCCTATGTAATGATGGCGCTACTTTTATCCTCAAAGTCTGTCTTACCTAACGTTAATTTCCTGATGAATAAAACCCTCATCCGACCTACTATAGCATATGTACTCCCGGCTTGGATCACAATATAACAAACAGCAGTTAAGATAGGATAAAGTTTTAGCATATTTGTTGTCCACTCAAATCATAAACCAAACGAGCCATTGGTACTAAATTCCAAAAATGTAATTTGTAAAATCTGGCATTGTATGACATATCTCACATCAATAAGTTCATTTGACATTCCTCGCAGTCAAAGTCAACCAACTACTCAGTACGTCAAAACTTGCAATGATGTAATACGAAGGCGGTTCAAATATGATGCAGACAAGCGCTGTAGGTGGCGCGCAAGTATGTTTTGAAGGTCGTGGTTTGAGTATGTGATAGCTGGGCCACTTACGAACAGTGTGGCTTTTTGCCGGGAGTGCATATTTCACGCGCGTGCTACGACCATGAGTGAACGTCAGGCGCCGACCGCCGTTGCGCCACATATTGCTTGCAAAAACACGAAAATTTTTCTGCGTTTCCGAAATCAGATCGGCAGTGAGCGCCTGAGTAAATGGGCCAAAGCATTCAAGGAAGGTCGCGAAACCGTCGAGAATGAGCCACATGATCGTCGAGCGCGAACCACCATCACACCAGGCAACATTTGCCTCGTAGAACAAATCTACCGTAGGATGAATGTTCGAGACGTTTCGGCTGAACTCGGCATCAGTATTGGTAGTGTGGAGTCCATCATCCACGAAGGCCTTCAATATCACAGAATAACGCTCGAAACGGAGGAGCATTCCAGCACGAAGTGCGATTCTTCTCCAGGATAACGCGCGTTCTCATACCACGCGTCTCACGCTCGATACAATATCGGAATTGGGGTGGGAGGTACTGGAACCCCCCCCCCCCCCCCCCTCCCTACAGTCCGAATGTATCACCCTGCGACTACCACATGTTTGGACCACTGAAAGAAGCCCTCGGAGGTCAAAGATTCAACACGGACGACGAGGTAGAGGAGCTCGTGTGCACATAGCTATCCGAGTTGCCCAAGGAATTCCTCGATACCGGCATCAAAAAGCTTCAGGAAAGGTGAACAAACTTGTAAGGGGCAGTACCTAGAAAAACTGACGTATCAGAGCATTTGTCTTGATCATATTTGGACCACCCTCGTAGAAAGCCTCAATAAAGTTACTTACTTACTTACTTACTGGATCGTCAAATAGTTCATAAAACTGATCGCTGTAAAGTAGTCTCCACTTTGTTCCTTGTTTGACTGGGCCGTAGATTTTCTGGAGCACTTTGCATTCAAAAACGTCCACTGCCTATTCAGATTCGCTGGTCAATTTCCATGTTTCACTTCCATATAACAGCACAGGTTTGACTGGTGTTTTGTTAATGTGGAGCATATTTTGTCTGTACACAACTCTGGACCTTAGAATGGGAAGTACGGAGAAAAAAGACGTATTTGCGGCGTCCTATCTCTTCCTTTTTGGTGCCTTCAAAGTAGATAAAATTATCCAAAAATTGAAGGTTGTAGTCGCTTAGGGTCAGGTTTTGTCGAACTGGAGTCTTTTTACTCGTTTAAGTCATGAATTTAGTTTGCTACAGATTCTAGGCTCAGAAATACTCCTTTGGCATCTGATATTGAACGTGCCATAATATTGACGTCATCAGCATGTGCTACCAATTGTGTTGACTTGAACATTAGTGTATCCGAGGCTTCAACTGATGCCTTCCTGATGACGTGTTCCAGCGCAATATTAATTAGCATTGGGGCAAGTCTATACTCTTATTTTAATCCTGATTTCATTATAAAGCTGTCCGTTAGTTCACCGTTTACCTTGACCTGGGACTCTGTGTTTAGCATCGTGGTCTTGACCATATGGACTAGTTTTGTTGGGACGCCAAAGTCACTATGGCATTATGTCTCATTACTTTTAAGCACATATTATTCACGAATTTTTTAATTATCTTAAAGTTTGTTAACGAGGATTATAAACGCATCACTCTGAAATTCTTTAGCATCATTCAGATGAAAATATTCTTTGAATTCCGGACGCCCTGGATCTCCTCAAGCCGCCAGTGTGTCTGGAGTCTACCGGAATAGATTAGTTACGCAATTTCCAACATAAAATCGGCCCAACCTTAAACCTTCCGCTAATCTGAAGCCCGCACAGCGTACGCTAAGAACATCGCCACTCTGCTAAAAACTCTAAAGCACAAACCGTCCAGTTAGGCCTGTTCAAACCCGGGATTCGTTTAGCCTGATGGCTAGTCTGGGAAGATTATTTATTTTAGCATTAAGCCTAGCACTAGCATGCATACCCACACCTTAGCAGATAATCAGAGTTACGTTTATTTCAAAACCCAGAAAAAGGGACTTATTTGAGCCTAAAAGCTTCTTTCCTATCAGTCTCACTTCGTTTTCATTGAAGGTACTGGAAAACCTTGTAGATCAGCACAAAAGATGTATGACACTGTAAAGGAATCCTCTCTGCATTACACAATACGAATATCAACGGTGAAAACCCTGTGAAACAGCTCTTCGTTCCCTGGTGGAGAGATGTGATGGATGGGAAGTAGTAGCTCCCTCAATATCAGTAAACACGTCTAGCGCGTTTACTGATATTGAGGGAGCCTTCGATCGTGCGCCGTACAATTCCTTATGTGACGCAGCAAAATCTCATGGAGTTAAACCAGAAATTTTGAAATGGATCAGCAACATGTTCGAGCACAGACTGCTCTCCTCAATGACAGTGGGCGGACAATGTGTTGTAGCTGAGACGGATTAAGGATGCCCTCAAGGTGGTATCCTTTCGCCACTGCTATGGAGCATATTGTTAAAAGATCTCTTACTTGGACTGGAGGAAGTCTATTCGCAAACATATGCAGATGACATCGTCATGCTGGCCACAGGTAAGCATCTTAGGGCTCTTTGCAGGAATATGCAAAGTGCTTTAGATACGCTGTAGGATTGATGTCAGGACAATGGGCTTTCAGTTAACCTGCACAAAACTAGTGTGCTTCTCTTCACGAGTAAAAGGAAAACTGACGGTCTAACCCCACCCGGACCAGATGGTATTACTGTTAAGCTGCGATCAGAAGTCAAATATTTTAGGGTGACCTTAGAAAGAAAACTTCTTTGGAAACAGCATATTCTTGCAAAGACCAAGCCGGCCAGCAGACTGTTGTCCTACAGCCCGCCGCTCTCATACCATTCACAAGATAAACTGCAGGCTGAAGACCCAGTCGGTGGGGATATGACGGCTATAGAACTAGTAAATCCGTAGTGTAAGAGCCAAATCAGAGGTTAATCGATTTCCTACTTAAACTAATGGAAAATAATGTAAAATTCTGGTTGAGTTGATTACAGGGCACAATTCCCTTCGTGCTCATTTGCCAACGGTGCTTAGAAGAGGATGAGACAACAATGCACTATGTATTCGAATGCCTGGCCTCTGTCTATGCCCGGCTGCCGGTATTTGGTGTCACAGCAGTGAACTGGAATACGCACACGGAAAAAACATCGATCGGATCTACATCGTTACTATGAAATAACAAGAAGGGTCTGATATATGAGGTTGTCGAATGCAATGGACCAAGGTCTGAGCGCTGGACAGTGGCTGAAACATAAAACAAACAAAAACCTCCTTCCAGGGAAGGAGCCAGAGAGCTCAATCGCTTTCGACTGTTGTCACGAATAAGGGGTCATTTGGAAGGTGTCAAAAAAAAAAATAGTATCCACTTGTGATACTCAAAAGTTCGCTAAAACGTCAGGAATGGGGTTCTGGAACTAAAGAAGCTCTTTGCCCGTATTGGGCGTTTTCTTGATAATTGGCAGAAAGCAGAGGAAGAACTTAGGGCTAATCCTCTAGAGGAGGCTGCCGGTAGTGCCTATAGCTAGCACCGTCAAAAAGCTGGCGTGCGGTCCAATACAAAGGGACCAAGATAAGAGACAAATAAACAAAGCTCATGACGCAGTCGAGAAAAAATACCTCAAATACACAAAATATGACTCTTGGCGAATACAGTATCGAAAATATTGAGCGAGTTTGCGTATTTAGGCGCCAAAATAACGAGAACCAGTAATGAAAGAGACGAAATAACCCGAAGAATACAACTCGCAAATAAAATCTTTTTTTCAATTTTGACGATATTGAAGACAGGAAAACAAAGCCTCAAGTATACAAATCTGTGAAAAGGCTTGTGTTATGCTATGGGTGTGAAACATGGACCCTAACCCAAGCATCCGCAAATATATTGAACGCTTTTGAGCGACGGGTCCTAAGGCGAATAATCGGAGCGAAGCTAGACGGGGACCAATGGCGAATTCGATACAACCATGAGCCGTATAGAATATTTGACGAGCCGGAGGTCTCAACGATTGTAAAACTGCGGAAGCTGCATTGGGCTGACAACATGAATCGTATGCACGAACATTGGATATCAAAAAGGTATTCGTTGGGAGAATCGAAGGCCGGAGACCAGTGGAGAAACCGAGGAAACGCTGGTCTGTTTCGGTCGACGAAGACAGTTCATCGCTGCTCGGATTTCGAAATCGTAGGACGCGGTCAATGGACCGATACAGTTGGAGGCGCTATTTGCAGAAAGCGAAAGCCCGAGAGTGGCTGTAGTGCTACGAAGAAAAAGAAGGAGAAGAAGATAAGAGAGAAATGGTGACGAATCTGGCGGATGCGCAACGTTATGCGAGTCATTTCAGTCGGTGCTAAAAAAATAAGCCGAAAAACCTGCCGAAACATTTCCTCCTCCCAAGGCCCAATGAGATAAGCTCCACCAGGAGAGGTAACTCAATGGTGTAATACGCAAACTCAAAAGCTACGGCGTCTGGCTTCGGCGGAGGCCCCCAAGTGAGTCATCGCTTGTGAAACCAGTAGGCGAGAGATTCGATGCAAATGTGCTGCAGGAAATTAGAAGAGCTGTCAAACACGAAGACAGCAATGCAGCCAATGGAGCAGTACGACCAACCAGGTCTGGTTGAACTCGTAGGAAAGGCAGCAAGCAAGGAGCCTTTGTGTAACGCAGTCAAAAAGGCCCTGGGTGAGGTCCAAGAGAAAAGTGGGCCCTGAGAATGGTGGCCAGAACAGGACCTTCACGACTATTTTTCGTCGTCAGAGCTATGTGGGAAGTATGCTGGAATTGAAATTTTCATTGGCGTTCAATTTACCAAGCGTACACAATCGTCGCGTTCTCGAGGCCCACTCAGCTAGTGACCACCAGCAGAATGTCCACGAGATCCACGACGATGCGTCTGGGAACACATAATCGATCTCTAACTATTCAGTGGAACCTCGGGAGGATGAGCGTCGAGAGGTTTATTAATGTGCTAACGGGAGTCACACTGTTCCTGAGAGTTTCGCCAGAGGGCAGAAGATCGACAGCTAAAGACGTGATGCCTTCTATGCTCTGTCGAAGCCCGCGACCCTACATGCCACCGGTTCTGTTGGTGGTAAACTTATGCGAAGTGAGTGTCACCAGCTTCAAAGAGAAACTCAGCGGACGTGGACTTGAGAACCCAGTGAGTCTAGGCTATAAGCAAGGCCTGGCGCCTTACAGAAAACCTGCTTACATGAAGCGGAAAAGTTTCACTAGAAAGTTTGGCCTTTAGATCAATCATATCATTCTTGTGAAATATTTTATAGTGAGCACTTATGCTAACAGAAAGAGCCCGCCGCATGGTGCCGCAGAAGCCCCAGGCACGACAATTCTAGCTTAGCTCAGATCATTAGCTCGCTGAGGCCTTAACGGGCGTGGTTTTTGTGGTTTGGAGATCATTGCCATTTACAAACTGAGTGTGCGGCACCCATGCTCGCAAGCAACTGGATTACCCACTAAACCCTTCCCCTGTAAACCCGAGCCTGGAACCGTTTGACATATTACTTCGCGCCAAGTTTCGTTTTATTAGGCCTTGAGGCGCCTTGAAGCTGGTGGATTCCTCCTCTAGCAGGAGGGGAGAGGGAAAGAGGAATTGTCAGACAAGCGATCCTCCAGCCTCGACGCCTCCGGCTGCTGTGAGCACATAACATAATGTCAACCGATCCAAGCATCACTATATTATCGGGGGTTAGCTCTCCCGTCTCCCTGTACAGGTTCTGTCAAAGACTGTTTTTCGCACACAAAAAATGTGTGGCAGGCATCGTCTTCCTCTCCTGGGCTAAACAGACAGTCAGGAAACGGTAAGGCTGTAAACAACCATGCTCGCTCAAAAGCTGGGTCAGATAAAAGTAAGCCGCACAATGCCTTCAATTTAGCCATGGTCTCACATCGGAGATGAGGCGCGCAGTCCACCTTGCCTTCGTGCAATTCACTCAAGACCACCGCCAACCTTTGAGGGGGAACTATCTCGCCTCGCAGGCAACCGTCTCCCTCGCAGGTAAATAGCGCGGCACTTTCCAACAAATAGCAACAAGTATAACGCATGTAATAGCTCTCACCACCGAACCAAAGACTGTTAGTTATGAAGGTGCAATCCTAAGCGCTCCTCCTCTCTGTGCCTGTGCTAAGTGTTTTCCGTATACCTCCTTGTTGAGAGTGTCGCCCCACACTCGTATATCTGCTCCATACAGTAGCACTGACTCTGCAGCACTCATCAAGAGGCACGTTCTTGATGGGTTGGGTCCCCTACGTTGGTCATATGTCGACTCAGAGTCGATACTCCCTAAGTAGCCTTCTCAGTCGTTGCCCTGATTTGCTCAGAAAAACTCATCTAAAGGTCAATCTGTAGACGCAGATACGTCACCGCTGGCTTCGATTCGATTAGTATGTCTCCAATGCTGATCATCCTTATTCTAGTGGTTCTCTCTTTTGTCAAGATGACCACTTCGGTTTTCTCAAGTGCTAGACTGAGCCCACGAGCAGTCATTCAGTCGCTTACTCGGCGCATTAGCTTACCTAGCCTAAATTGCTCTTGTCCAACGGTGTGTCCAGCGACAAGAGCCGCAACATCATCCGCATAGTCGATCAAGTGCGACTCGTTTGGCATCACCAGTCACAGTAGCCCGTCGTGAGACACCTTTTACAGGTTTGGACCTAGGATAGATCCCTGGGCAACACCCGATGTAACTTCCATCGTGTCGTGAAGCAGGCTTCAGGTAGTCGCTTAGAAGCCGCATCAAATATTCTGGAACTTGAAAAGGGTTTTCAAGCGTATTCAAAACATCCATCCATCTAGCGGAGTTGGAGGTGTTCTTAACGTCGAGTGCCACCAACAGAACTATCCGGTTCTTGATGTGGCGAAGGGCCTCTGCCATTTGGACCGCGCTCACTACCTCTACAATCGCATCAATTGTGGAAGGTCCTGCTCTAAAGACGTACTGCTGAGGAGGTAGGTCCCAAGTAGCACGAATCGCGTCAGTGAGTCCTCCCTTGATGATTTTCTCTAGCATTTTCCCAGCCGTGTCTAGCATGCATAAGGGGTGGTATGCAGACGGCGACCCGGAATTTCCTTTCCCCTTGCTGATCAGCACGAGCCTCGCCAGCTTTCATCGTATCGGGAAAACCCCTCTTTGATGTCCCATATCACCGCATTTGTAACATAGGGAACTCATTCGGTTCCTTTGCATACTTGTGCGGTGTGACCATAGCAAAGGGACTTGAAGCTTTTAAGAGGCGCTGCTTTTCGGCGTATCCCGCAGAAAACCCACCCTATTCTTACTTTGCCCGTATTCAGAAATTTTTCGGCGTCCTTTTCGGTCAAGCTAATGATCGCCACGCGTTGTCCCCTATAATTTTCTGGTGTCAGTCTCGCTTTGATCCAGCCCACGTTATTAGACTCCGTTTTGATAGTCTCTTCTGCCTCGACCAGATTGTAGTGAAATAAATAGGATATAATGTCCGTATAGGATTGCAGAGATCGTCTGCTGCCTCGGCGAAAGACGATGATAGTATCCGCTGAGATTTGGCCTTGTCTGGAGGTGCATGAATGTGCTGGCAGGCTGGCGTTGCGGTGTCGTGGGGCAGGTTCTTTTCCCCAAGACCCACTACGCATTCACGAATTCGAGCCATCTAGTGCCGATAGGCTGGTGTCGAGGCCGAGGTAACCTACTAAGGGTTGAACTTTTCTACAGCCAGTAACAAACTGGGCCGGGAGAAAACAAACGGATTTGAGCGCAGACTTCGTCGTTACCGACGATACTTATGGCCCACAAATAAGAGTGGGGCATCCAGGTGCAAGCGGTGCCCCCTCGCACCCTCCCAACCGGATCAAGATCCAAATGTAGACGTGGCCTTATATTTCCCATTTAAGTGAAAAACTCATACAAACATAATTTGCATGAATTTTTCCATCAAATGAGAAATATAAACGTGACCAATTTATTTTATAGTATTGTGTGATGGAATCACATACCACTATGCCATAAAAGGGACCGTGAGCGGAAGGCCACTCTACCCGGCAAGAGCCCCTACAACGCAAAAAGAAAGGGAGGAGCGCATCCGATGGCTAGCTCATTTTCGTTTAGGCGCCGGTCATCGTTGCGGGTCTCATACCCGGTCAGGTTTGAATGAAAGGAAAGCCCGAAATTACGAATTTAAATCTGTCTATTCAAGTTTTTTTCTTATGTTACTTTTTACTAAGCTTTACACCTTTAAAAATTTTAAGAACAATAATAATTACGATGAAGCGATCTATTAAGTCTCAAAAAATTCTTCTCAATCAATTTATAAACATTGTAATGCGGCTATCATGGAAAAAAGAAAAAGAAAAAAAGAATAAAAATCAAGAGCAAAACTACTTTACATATTACTTTTCAACATAAAGCCAAAACTTAACCAAACGATGCTAATATTCAGGCATTCATTACAATCGAGCTTGCTTGGAAATCAAAGGAAAAATAAATTATTAGAAAATTATCATGCTAAAGCGTTGTTATAAAATTTTAGGAAAAACTTCAAATTATTTTAAGGATCAAATTTACACATATGTTACTTACCGTACATCCTCGCCGAGCGCCCGCTGATGATGTAGGTGAATTAGTGAAAACTAATTGAAATGGGGAGAAAATTCCAAATCACACTTTTGCACTGTATATAAGTCAATTCCCTCAATCATATATGATGTCGAGACAAGCTGCTTGGAGTCAGTTAAATCAACAAGCTGTTCAGTTATAGCTACTTTTCGAATAAAGCTCATATCAAACGCATAAACTATCAACAAGTTTTTTTTTTCATCTTTATATTCCACAATCTGGAAGCATCATCCCATTTCCTTTTAGCCAATTATGGCGAACAACATCGTATCCAACATTGATTCGAAAAACCACTTTCAACACTGCTTTTTCAAACTATTTCCCAGGATTTTCCCAATATTTCACGAATAAATCATTGAAAGAATGACGACGAATGACGAACTGATGCGCGATTCTCATCTCCGCAGCAATACCAACCCGTCGCCGTAATGTCGGAATTGTGTAGCAAACGTATCACACACATATCCAATCAACTACGTGCGACTTCACCACGCACTATTCAATGTAATATCGACGTACTGCCTTTTGCGACATAACCGTGAAGCGATCACATTGAGACGATCCGATGTTGGCTTTAGGTTTTCAATATACACTTTCTAGCAAAATAACGTTGAAAATAACAATCGCCCTCACTGTACGCATGAGAGCTTCGGGGTCTCGTCTTCTTGCTCCAATTCAAAATGGGAAAATTTCCCGGCGCGGTTCTTCACTCTTAGCGGGAAAGTCGAAAAATATTTTGCGCTTCGCGACGTGTATGCCGTGATGATTTATAACAGACTCCACGAGCGGTCCCAATCACCGCATGATTTTCTCAGTCGCATCTGTAAATCCAAAACTGTAACCAGCTCAGCTGAGGTAGATTGAATTCGCCAATGCAATACATGGATGTGATGCACTAAATAGGTGTTCCCATGTCCGAAATCTCAATTTGCAGATTTGCATAACTAAGTTAATAAAACTAATAAAAGATTGAAAATTTAAATTATAATAAAAGGATAAATATTATAACAAATATCAATGCGACGAAAAATTTATGTATAATGGAATAAAAAAGGAACAATATAAATTTATGTTTATAATAAAAAAAATAACAATTTTATAATTTACCAAAAAGTTAAATTTAAGTAACTAAATTTTTGATATCTGCAGTTGAAATTTCAGAACAGTGTTATGCAGTTTTCGGGCAGTTGGCTTGTGTGACTGCTCGAATACTAGAAGATGTCTCTTCGTTCGATCGTTGCCATCGCATCGACCGAGGCTATAGTTTCACGCTTGCCAAAGGCTTACTTTACTGTGTCGCAGAATGCTTCTTTATTGTCGGCCTCGTCTCCGAGCTCGACCATTACATTGCCCGACCAGGTAGCATTGTTGGTGTCTTCGGGCGTTATGTTTCCCCTGGTATCTCGCAGCACTTTTGCGTAGGATCAGCCATCTTGGTATTTTACCAGCAGTGCCTGCTGCCGGGGTCTTCATCGGGGCTTTTTTCTCCCCTGTTCCGCATCAGATCTTTTTTCTTGTTGGGCGTCCGTAGGAACTTCATTTTCTGGCACTTGTTCAAGAAGTTTCTTTTCGGTTTTCTTCGCTTCTTTTGCCAGCACTGTTTGGAACCCCTGATCTGGCATTCCAAGCCCATGAAGTGCCTTATTTTATCCCGCTTTCCTTCGATTAGGTTAAATGTTGTTTTTATTGACGTTTGATGGTGTAGCTATCTGCGCGTGCCCTGCAGGCTTAGCCCTCAGCGCTTCTTTAGCATTCTGCTCTTCTTCGGCCTTCTGGTCTCTTTCGGCCTTCAACCAGCTCGTCCGGTAATGCCCTATGCGGTCTAGGAGCTCCTCAAGTTCAAGGAGCCCAATATTTACTTCTCTGCTGCTTTTTGGCGAGTCGCATTCAGATATTATTCTTTTAAAAACATCCCCCGCTTTTCGGATTAGCCTTTCTATGCTAGACGGCAATTGTACTTTGCGACCTCTTTTCTTGAGAGAGGTTATTGGCTTCCGTTTTTGAGTACGGTACCTAATCCACATTTTTGACGGTGGCGAATAAATCACACAACGGCAGCTTTATTTGTCTGGTCACTCTTTGGTTTTCTTATCGTGCACTTCAGGATGTTTCGTTGTTATTTCGGGGTTTAAGATCCTTGTTTCGGTCACTTCAGTAGCGATCACAGCAGTAACCATGGAATTTTCGATGTTCTTGATATTTTCCTCCATCGCTCGAACATCTGTTGCGTCCTGCTGAACTTCCCGCTCTTTTTAAGACTGACCCCGAACGCCGCAGAAATCTCAGCCGGGACAGACTGTCTGTTAATCTTCGTTTTCCGCCCGTTTTTATTGCCATGTATTCATCGTCGTTTTTGTCGTCGTTAGTACCGCTCCCGATGAGCTGTGAACATCGTGGCTGCTGCCGCTGGTTGCGTCGTCGTTGTTGTTATTTTACTTACTTATTCTCTGATTTTTTTGATCTGTTTTTAGGGCTTTTAGTTGAAATTGCTCCAGTTTTATTGGGCGCCCCTTGGAACCTTTTTTGGTCCCATGGTTATCTTTGCAGAGCAGGGGGGTCATGCTGGAGTTGGCACAAGCCCTTATGGAGACAAATCCTTAGAGCCAGAACAGCGCTAACCCGGAGTTCGTCTCCACCGAACCTAAACTGCCAACCCAATGGTGCAAACTTTGAAAGTACTTCGAGGCCTGCCAAAGTTTCACCGGGATGTCACGATAGTTGAATTTGAGCCGTTCACGTACGAGTGTCACCTCGGCACTACCGTGCAAAGCAACTAGGCCTAAACCATCATATTCACCAGCCCAAAGCATTGATTCCAGCTCGTTGTCCAAAGTGTAGTCCACATTCAGTCAGGGTCGTTACTTGTCATCCCAGGAGGAACCTCACAGTGACCTCCATATCCTCTGCTCCGTAGGGGCGGCGCTCCCTAAAGAATCCTAGCCTCCAAGAGTATTCCTGTCGACTGGCATTCCCCCTGCGCTTAGCCCGAAGTAGTGTGCCAAACAGTTACTGGTTGATATGGAAAGTGTTTAGTGGGTTGTCCAGACGTTCCCCATAATAAACAATAAAAAAAAAGTCAAGAAGGTTAATCCGGGTGCTGTATATGTCACGGGCAGCGTCTTAAAAAAATCTCCAATTTTGACGCCCTCTAGTTGGGGTCAAGCGTAATAGCTGTTTGTCTACTGAATATGAATGCCCGGTCATGCACAACAAAATAATTACAAAGATCAATCTGATAACCTTCGCTCCCATGAAAGTAGATGAAGAAGACTAAAATTTCAACTTGGGGGAAACCAAACTGAATTAGTCAAGAATTAAACAGCCCGGAGATAAAAAGTTTCCTTGAAAATCTTGAATTGCGATTGTACTACCATATTTTATTCATGCTAGTCATACTACTTCCAAAGTTCTTTGTGAAACCGCTCTTCACTAGTACACAAACAATTGCAAGTCATTACTTTGAAGGAATTATTGGTGCTCTTCAAAAACATTTGAGGTAATTTCACGGTCAGTGATTTATCAAGCAGATAATAAGGTGGCGCTTGTTTTATTGAAATCCGATTGGTTTTTATAATACTTTTATGGATGATTAATTTGTTTATAATATTATTGTATAAATGACAACCGTGTCGCTTTTTATGGCATTCAATCAGGTTATCAGGAACCCACAAACATTCATTGATGGGAGAAGACAAGAAGATTCTTTGATTCACTAACTGTAAAAAATTTAATGCAAGTCATTTTCAATGAGAGATGTACATACTTGGTTTTGTCTTCAATTGCTTTTAAATCTTTTTCAAGAAAAATAACTCGTGCGGATAAACGTAGTATGCAGATGGTTAGAAATCTGACTTTTTGTTAGAAACGGTATTCATCCACTTATCTCAATCATAATGTATTCATGCTTTTATTTCTACATATCCACTGTTTCAGAATCAGGAAAGAACCGAAAGGTTTACTGGTAAATAACAAAATTAAAGTCAGTTTTGATCGGCTTTCAAGCTCACACTCATTGCGATACTGAAGTGCTACATAGAATCGCAAGTCTACCTTTAAGTTCTTTCTAAACACTTGAAACATTTCTTTCCAACAACAGAAAACCCTCTTCAATAATTACTCGATTCAACTCTGTACAGCACAAACTAAAAACAATTGGAACAAAACACAAAAGCTCTTCCATTTCACAATGGCAATGAATCCACGCGAAAAGAAAAACTAAAATAAAATTTTTTTTACTTCAAATCCATGAAGAACAAAACGAATTCATCATCCACTCATTTCCATGCACATTCATGTCAATTGGATTACGAGGGTAGTCAAAAGAAAAACGGCATTCGCTTCTCCAACCATCAACGGCAAAATAAAATCCTTGTTAGCTGGTTCCTTTGTTCTTTTCTTCTGTTTTTCCGTCAAATATGAAAATCGATAAGTTTTATTGATGTTCATGAAACCAAGCAGCCGGGAAATCCCTTTTATCATGCTAAGCTACCGTTCGTGTTTAGAATTCGCTTGTTTTTTGCTCCACCATCGCACAAACATGAAGGATCAGTTCCATGTCAAAATTATGGCATTTTATATTGCCGAAAAAGGACTTGTAATGGATTTGAAAAGATGAAGAGAAGATAATACGAACCGTGGGCAGGATAAGCTCTAAAGCTACACAAAAGAAAATTTAAACCTAATTTTCTGCTGCTGGTAGCACTCTTCCTTTGTTACTGTTTCTTAAAGGACACATAAAAAAACAACTGAATGCTCATCGAATTGTAAACCCCCTGTAAAGTATTACGTCCTGTTAAAAATAAATGGCTACCAATCTCCTTAATTCCGTTTTAGCATATAAATTGACCACTTTCCACGCTAATATTTTCCACTCGCTACGTAACATATGGCATGGACACTATCCTCCATTTATTAGAAGGGTGTCCACGGGTCGATTAAAAACCGTTGGCAAACGTTCAACTTGAATTTAACATGCTGCCTGTGTTATTTATGTCATTCAAGTTTGAAACTCAACCATAAGAGTCCTTGCCAGGATATAAAATGCAAGAACCCAAAGTTTTGCTACAATGACACTATACTCGTAGTATGTAACTCAATTCGCGAGGAATGGTGGATGGTGGAACGGCTTTTTCCCTATCGATGCGCTTCTTTTGTTGGCTTTCGAGATGTTGGCTAAATTGATTTTACACAGTGAGTAGGCAAATGATAACACGTATGAGTGTGTAGGAAGCTGTGGAGATTCTGTAATGGGATAGCAGGGTAATCTTTTATGCGAGCTTTTCCAAGTGGCCTTCGAAACCACGAGGGAGTGTATTGAGGAGATCATAGTAGTTGAAATTTTGTTAGAAATAGGTCAAAAACGTTGACGCTCCTTGTTTACTTGTTGAAACTGAATTGGAGAGGATCCAAAGTGAAGATGTTTTCTGGCATTTTATGAGGTTGTTTTTTCCCTTCTGGCCACATGCATGCATTATGGGACCTCGAAGAAATTTCGAGTAACATAAAGGTAGTACTGGATACAAACTATAGAGTTTGGATGAGGAAGTGAAAATTGAAACAACCAAATAATGCAGGAATGGGACACAATTGTTAGTCACTTCGCAACTACATAGGTAAAGTATTACAGTCCCATACTCGCGCTGCTTCACATTGGTTGTCCTTTAATTAGAAAGGCAGCACCAACTATAAATTGCTGGACCACGATGCACGTTTGATGTAAGATATACCTGTTTTTTTTTTTTATGACTGAGTCCATTCATGTTTATAATCGATGTCACTTGCAGTTGAAGCAAAACTTCACCTAAGGTTTAACCCTTCGTCGGTCGCAACTAATCTGGGAGGTACAAACATCATTTCACTCGGGGCCCCCCTCCACCACTATACAGTGCTGAATCCGCACATTTTCAGTATCTTCCTAACTCGTGGTGCTATCTTGAATCCCCATAGTCAGTTGCTTCTCCGCTGTAGCCGTTCTATTGAGTAGTTGCAGCGTACGTGGCCTTCTGACTCAATCCTCTCTTGGATCTTATCCTTACCTTATCCCACCGCTCCTGCACCGTTACATGGAATAATTTTTTCTCGTCGGCCGGATTTAGCCCAAAATCTGGTGTTCCACACTCACTAACTTTTAGGCCCTTTACCATTCAACTTATTCATCAATGATCAACCCCAAGGACTGTCTTCTAATTGTCTCCTTTACGCTGATGATTTAAAAACTTATTGTTCTATTAACTCCAGCAAAGACTGCTCATACCTTCAAAATGATCTTGGCAATCTCCAAAATTGGTGTCAAGGTAATTTACTTCCCCTTAACATTTCAGAATGTTGTCACATGAGATTCACCAACAAAATTCATCCAGTTTTATATGAATACCGGATTGATGGATCGCTGCTCGCACTTGTGAACAAATTTAAAGATTTGGGAGCAGTATTTGACCCAGGTTTGAAATTTAACATTCATATTTCATGCATAACCACTAGAGTTTCACGTGTCGCTCGTTTTATTTTACGATCCTCTTGCAAGTCTTTTAGCATTTCAACCAGCGTCCATCTATTCGTACTTCTAGCCCGGTCAATCCTTGAGTATGCCTCCCAAGTACGGTCTCCTCACTATACCAATCCATCGGATGCTGTTGAAACTGTACAGAGTAAATTAAAATGATGGTACTCGTAGGCTTGCTACATCTGGCAGGAACCTACAAAGGGAATAGGAAATGTTTGAAGAAACCGTGGAGTAAAGAAAATGACAACATAGAAAAATTTGGTCTAGTGATGAGTCTCAGACGGTTCAAGTTGCTAATACGTTGCCTCCATTTTGATGAACTCACCACTCGACTTCAACGAGTATGACCGGCATGCTCCCATCCGTGAAATCTTTGAATAATTTGTCAAAAATGGTCGAAAAAAACTATTCGTGGAAATGTCACCATTGACGAAATGCTCCCAAGTCTCAGCGGTCGATGTCATTTCCGCTAACACATCCTTTTAACTTCAAAAAATTACGTGATTAAATGTTTCGCTCTCGCTGATGCCAAAATGACATGTACAGACAACCTAGAAACATTTGCTTACAAGCAGCCTAAAAGCAACAAACTAAGTGACGTTGTCATTTGATTAGCTCAGCCCTTATTCAGAACTGGGCATAACTTAACAGCCGACAATTGGTATACAGACTTTATTCTCATTGATGAATTGATAAATTATAAGCTCTACAGCTGCCACTGGAATTTTTAAATGTCAGAGGCAGAAAGTAGTGCAATAGTATTTTTGGTTTCGCTAAAGGGAAAGTTGTGGTTTCCTACATCCCTCACCAGAACGACAACGTAATCCTCTGTTGTACGGTTCATCGATCCCGCATCCGAACAGCAAAAGAAAACAGATATCATAACATTCTATAATTCCACAAATAGTGGGGTAGATACGAATACAACTGACCAAATGTGCTCAATTTTTAATGTATGCCAAAACAACAAGTCATCTTCTACACGATGCTGAATCTGGCAAGAATCAACTCTCTCATTATCTACCTCGGTAATGATCTGCAGTCATAACGCAGAAGGTTGTTCCTCAAAAAGTTGGCCCATGAGCTTACGGTTCCAGAGCTGAAGAGAAGGAGCCTAAAGAAAGCTGAAATCCCCTCCAGCCTTCAAATCCGTCTGAAGTGGTTCCGTCCTATATGCGATGATGCTGATGGAGGAAAATTATCCCTCTCCATTCCCAAAAGACGGAAGCGCATGACCTGTATAGTTGAAACTGATATTGAAAGACTTACTTAGATCAAATGCCTTCATTGCAAAAAGCCAATCTGTCTCAACTAGGCAAGCTACGTCTGTGACGAGTGCCAAATTGTCAACGTTCCAACTTCTTCTGAGGCACCAGAATCATGCAAATCTCTGGTGGACTGCATACGAGTACACTTATACCTAGTAGCAGGGGTTGAGTGATTTTTAAAATTTTCTAATCGAGTTTATTTGAAGTATTTAAACAATATTTTGAAGTATCTAAGATGAAGAGTTAAAATAATGGATTTTTGTTTTTCATATGTTCATACTAATAAATCGATTTCTTTTAAATAATTTTTTAATACTCCCTTCAT
This sequence comes from Odontomyia ornata, assembly GCA_963969285.1. NCBI lineage: Eukaryota > Metazoa > Arthropoda > Insecta > Diptera > Stratiomyidae > Odontomyia > Odontomyia ornata. The sequence continues at coordinate 382,400,699 of OZ017739.1, read as the reverse complement.
ATAGATCCATAGGAAGGTTAGTGCCAAGGAACCCCCCCAACTTGAGTGGAATGAAAGCTATTGCAATTAAAAATGGTGTCTTTTAGAATCAATGCAACCGATCTTAGGCGGTAAACTATTGCGACTAACGGAGGGTTAAATGGAGCTGCTGCGATTCAGCAAATTTTCTCCGTTTCTATCTATGAGCCTCGATATTAATCAGACATTTACTAAACTTCTTTGAAGCTTTGATCAATAATTTATTGAAAATTGATTAGAAATTTTAAAGTGCTATCCGTATGTTGGTCTGTATTTTTTAGTAGTTTAAGTGAGTGTGACTGAAGTATTTGCACTATTTCACAGTTTTTAATATACCTTGGGAACATAGGAAACTCCTCCAATGGCCTCGCAGGGAGAGTAAATGCAGGGAGAGTGCTGGTCCACAGGAGTATTTTTGGAGTCTTGCACTTTCTAGGCAGTGCCGCCCTCGCGGACCCGAGGAAGTGGTGGTTTCCGTAAGGTTTCTCCGCGGACAGAATCCGACTTCAAGTGCTGGTCTTATTTTTGACGTAATTTCAGCCAAGAGCGAAGATGCTACATTGTCGCAAGTCCTCGGGGTTTGAAGCGACCCGTACCCCATGAGGGAAGGCAGCCCGGGGGGAAATTGGCTGTCGCGAACGGAGCCTCGAGACTTGGCGAACCTATGAGTATGCAAATGCCTTTCGTGGTCGGTAATACGCTATGGGAAGGAACCCAGATTAAAAAACTAAAATGAAAGACGAAGAGAAGAAAAAACTTACGGTGGTAATCTCGGGCCTGATAGAGAAAATCCATTTACGAACATCGTCCAAAAAGGGGAATGCCTTCAAAGATAACGGAGGCTCTGATAGAGGAACCAACTATCCTGGGATCGTCTTTAGTGGCAACAACTTCAGGCAAAAAATCAGGGTCAGATGACAAACGGACAAATGAGCGGAAGTCCATGGTCCTATTGGGCATAGCTGTGGCTCTTAAGCGCATTTAGAAAACTATACGGCGTCCTGTGCATAAGAAGTGGAAAGTGGAACGATTCGTGCACAAAATGAGAGATAGTGCAAAGAAGAAGGAGGGAGAAGTTTCACTATTAAGTGGTACTCTTCTTGCCCGTTACCTAAGTGGATAATGCACGACACTCGGAAGGTACGCCAGAAAGCACCATAGTCCTTGACCGCTTCAAAGAGGAGCGGCTTACTCGGGAATTGGAGAGTATTGTCAAACAATTGAAAGCCACATACGACGTGCAAAAAAAAACTGATAAGAGCGTAAGGAATAGAGTTCTGGAGCTAAAGGAGCTCATGGATCGTATCATGTACTACAAGCGTTACCTGCGCCGTCTGAGTGCGAGGCAGTGCCCACCAATAGGTGCAGAACCATGGACGGGGAGGTGGTTTTGTGTATGTGATGTGCTCACGAACAACATTTTTTAGTATTTGTCTAACGCCGAACGAATCGATGTCACCCTTCCGGACCAAACTCAATGCCTTAGAGGATGCTGTTTTGAATACAGATGGCCAATTGCACGTCAGGGGAGATTTCAGTGCTAGAGCCATTGAATGGGGTATGCCTCAATCTGACCGCAATAGCAAGTAGGTCCTAAAAAATGTAGCCAGAACGCAGCACTTTGCTTAAAACCTAAATTTTGCCGATGATGTTGGGAACCAAACCGATGTGACATTCGCTTTGGCGTCCCTGGTACCAAGAGTACAAAACTGGCGGATACTGGAGAACTACCTGGCCAGCGACCACCAGTATATAGCAATTGAGGTCCGCGGTGGTGTCCCTCTGCGTACATACACCCAGACTCCAACCTTCGGATAGAAAACTGGGAAGATGGACATTGGAAAGTTCGTTGATTTGCTCGTGGCAGGCACACTGCTGCTGCGAGCTACACCAGGGAGCGGAAGATCTACTGCCGAGAACGTGATGAACTCAACTATTAGTATCATATCTGCTTGCGAGGCTTCCATGTCCCGTCGGAGTCCCCGTCACGGTAAGCGTTTAGCATACTGGTGGTCTATCAATGGAAATTGTTAAGCAGTGAAGGGAGTATCACAAGTTCCGACGAGAAGCCCGGAGGGCGCGAAAGCGAGAGGAGTGAGACCCAAGGCTTAGAGGATACAAATTGACCATCTCTTCGTAAGCTAATTAAAAAGTAAGGCCCGTTGCTGGCAAGAACTCGTGGACGATGTGAATAGGCACCCATGGGGTTCACGCATAGGCTTGGCGACCTATGGAAGCGCTGCTCATATGAACTAGAAAAATGGACGAGGTTGTGGGGGCTCTGTTTCCTATACATCTCGTCCGTATCAATGCAGTCCATGACAGAATGCCAGTGGAAGGCCCACCTTTTCACGCGGATGAAACTCGAAAAGGTAATTCTATCCATTAAAGCACGGAAGGCACCAGGACCAGATGGATTTTCTGCTGAAGTATTACAGCTTGTCTAGAATCTGCCCTAAATTGTTGCTCAGTACGCTCAACGCTTGCCTGCGCGAAGTAGTTTTCCCGGAACGATAGAAGGTGCTCGTGCTAACCACCAAGGGGAAGAAGAATCCCGATTCGGTATCTGCATACCGCCTGTTATGGATAATCGACATGGCAAACTCATCACTGATGAAATTCGTGCTGCTAGGATCATATCTCCTCGCCAGGACGGCTTGAGAGCAGGGCGCTCCACCACTGGTGTGATTGCAGAGGTGGTGAGCGCGACTCAAAGAGCGAAGGCTCACAGCCGGACCAACAAACGGCTACATGAGAGAAACCTCTTAAATGCCTCTAGAGGGGCGAATATTCTGGAAGCACTGGAAATCCTTTTTCATGTCCAGAGTATCTGATGCGAATCCTGAGGGACTATCTGAAAGATCGGCGCCTGCTCGATGATACGAAGGGGGATTGGTGAAGCATGGAAGTTACATCGGGTGTTGCTCAATGCTCCATTCATGTGCAATATCACGTACGACGGGTTACTGAGACTTGAGCTGCCGGATGGGTCGCACTTGATTGGCTATGCGGATGATGTCGCGGGACGCACAGTTGAACAAGTGCAACTTAGACTTGTTATGCTAATGCGAATTGGATAACTGCTCATGGATTCAGCCTGGCGCTGGAGAAAACCGAAATAGTCATCCTGACAAAGAAGAGAATCCCTAGAGCAAGGACAATCAGCATTGCGGAAGTGCAAGTTGAATCACAGCTGGCTGTGAAGCACCTAGGCGTTCTGATGGACTCAAAGTGGCGGGTGTGTCTGTGCTCAGTCGACTTAAGGCTGACCTTGAGGAACCTACCTTATTAAAAAGGTGGCTTGTGATGAGTGCGGTACAGCTATGCTACAGTCCGGATCGTAAATATTGTACAGCACGCCGACATTTCACATCAATTTAAAAAATCGTTCACATTTGTTAATCAGTCTTGATTCAAACGTGTCTTTGAAATAAAATTCGCATTTCATAGCACATTCTAGGATATGTGCACCATAACCGTCAAAAGATTTTAAAAATTGCACGTCAAAAACTTGACACCAGAGAAACGAACAAATCGTAAATTGACAACTGATAACAGTCCGCGTGGTGTAGTATTCAGAGCGCTCACCGCGTAAACCGAAGGTCCCTGGCTCGAACCCCGTTGGCGACAACGAGATTTATGTCGAGCGATTCTTCGGACGGACTATAAGCCCGTTCAGTATGGTATGTTACGTATTAGCTTTAAGTCAGAACATGTCATGTTTAATTAAATGTTCGATTGGTGTAACTCATCGTGTTGCTTTCAATACCAATAATTCATACCCATGAATGTGTCCGACCCTAGATGACGAGTTGCTCGTTGCAAAATTGGGACGTGTATTTTCTCGGTGTCGCTCTCCGCGCCATCTTAACGTCAGTTGTGGTGTCCACAGAGAGTTTTTTTGCCTGCAGGTAACTGAAATGATAAAAATACCGTTGACAAAATATAATAATCTTTATTTAACTTCGAACTCAACAGACCTATGGTAAGATGCGCCTGCAGGTCAGGATGTCCGAATAGAAAGAGCAAGATTGTAGAAAATAATGACGAGTGTGCTGCAATCTTGAACTGCGTCTGCACAGTATTCCCGCCCAAGTGTCAATCAGATGACACTGATCATTCGTATATTGCACCGTACTTGCTTCTTACACGGCGAGTAAGTCCTTGTTTCCGCAGACGGGGGGCTCACAGGTGTCAGATTCTGTTTAAATGACGGGAGGAGTACGCTAGGGAAAGAATGATCCACCAGCACAATAGTATAACTTCCGGATGCTCCGAAAACTTTAGGTGAATGTACGGCTCTCGGTGTACCAGTGATATCCGGTGGGTCAGTGGCCTGATGCAAATTCCGCTCAAGCTCTTTTAAAGTCGGCTTCAGTTAATTTGTCAATTCACTGACCTGGTGCCCATTTACACCGATTTTGTACAGCACTTCCGACAGCCGCTGGAGGACACGATGTGGTCCAGAGTAAGGCGGCGACAGGGGCTTACGAAATGCATTCACACGCAGGAAAACATGTGTGCAGCTACTGAGCCTCTTATTAACGAAAATCGTTCGATCATGTCGGTAGGCCGCTAGCACTGTTCGGACTTCCGACATATGCTCTTGGAGATTGATGAGAAGATCATCCGGGCTGATCGTTGAACTGCCGGGACAGATGAATTCATCTGGAATTGGCAACGTGGTTCCGTATAGCAGCTCTACACTCGATGCATTGATATCCTCTTTGTAGCTGGTGCGTAGTCCCAATAAGACAGTGGGGAGAACATTCTGCCAGGAAGGGCTGCCGCCGTGACATATAATTGCAGCCTTTAACATACGCTCGAAAATTCCATTGGATGCAGGATGATAAGGGGACGTTCTAATTCTGGCACCTCCAGAGAAAGTGGCGAGGTAAGGTGTACCAAAACGGGCGATCCAGTTATTGAGCAAAGCTCTTGCCACGGCTTCCGCTGTCTTATCCGCGATGGGGACGGCCTCTGGCCACTTCGAGCCCCCAGTGCACCTTTTCCATAAAGCGCTGAAAAGTCTGCGCCGCGTTACGAGGACTAAACGGCATCACAGTAAATTCAAACAGTCCAAGCGGAGTCGTGACCGCTGTTGTTGGGATGTCATCTCCGCTATTGAGATCATGCCACCCAAGTTCACGGTGTCGCATTGGATATTTATCCGGAATCATAGTGGCGTTAAGGTGACGATAGTCCCTGCATTGTCACCATGTACCATCTTTCTTTGGGAAGAGGTACAGGGGACTTGCCCAAAGGCTCTTGGACGGCCGACAAAAACCTCTATCCAGCAGAAACTGGAACGCTTCCCGTGCTATGCGTAGCTTGCTTTGGTTCAGTCGACGTGGGTGGTTTGCCATCGTGAGGCCCTTAGTCGTTACAAAACGCTTAGTATGATATATCGGAGGGTGGAAACTGCAGGATTGGTAAGGCCCGGAAATTTCTTAAGCAGCGATCAGTACGGTGAACTTCCAATGACGGTTGAAACGGACACCTGCTAATGCTGCCTGACTTTCCCTAATAAGCTGCCGCCCGCGAGAACTTCGTATTAATGTATTAATTATAGTGCCATTTGCCTCGAACAGCTTGTATGGAGACACACCTTCGACTGGATGCAGCTGAGGAACTGGAATAACAAAGATATCGGCTCCTGTGTTGACGAGGAATTTGAATTTCGATATTGGGTCAATAATTTCGAGGTGACTTTCCAGCTAGCGGCTCGATGCGTTTCCCGATTGCTTATAAATAAAAGAGCATGGCGACCGACACTGTCTTGCAGCGACACCAAAACGGCGATGAAAATAAAATTAGAGCTTCGTATTTACCGGCTTCGGGCGGATAAAATTGGCATGTCCAATTTGACCACGATCTTGTCAAAACGTGCCGCTACGAAACTACGCTTCAACGCGCGTGAACTAAAGTGCTAGTTTATTGTGAGAAAAGTGGCAATTTGACCAAAATGGCGTTCACTTCAACACCTGAGGCGTTGGTGCCAGCGGTGGCTCGCTGGACTTTGCCGTCATCGGCAACGAAAAACTACCTTCGGGGTCACCACTTTTGCGTGCATGTAGCTGAAACGATAAAACTCTCCTTGACAAAATATAATATGTTAACCTTTATTTTACTTCGAGCTAAACAGAGCTGTGGCAAAATGTGTCTTCATGTCAGGATGTCCGAATAGAGAGAGCGAGATCGTAGATTCTGCCAACCTAACTGCCCATGATGCCACGTGGCGGTCAGAGCAGAAAATAACGAAGATTATGCTGCAACCTTGAACTGCGTCGGCACATTTTCATGGCGACATCGACCATGTCGCTCTGGTATCTCTCCGGTATTGTGCTATCTGAAATTCCACTCCAATTAATTAGATGATAACATCTGTAACATATGAAAAAACTGTTACTCATCAATTATAGCATATATTCTGCTCCTAGGAAGCGTAAATTGAAAAAAAAAATTCTAGAAAAAAACCGACTTCAATATGCTTTAACAAGAAAACATGAAAAAAATCAAGGAAGCGACGTCAAATCAATTTCGCCGTATTTTAAAACACGATAACCACCGTGAAAGAAATAGGTACTAAATGATTTTGTACCGCTTCCTTATGTTTCATTTTAGTTTTTTAAAAGCATATTGAAGTATTTTATAATTTACTTGGTGGTTTTTTATCATGACATTTCCGTGTGCAAATTTCTTGGTACTGCGATGGAGCTTACTTCATTAGAATAACTGGTTCCTGTTTGTCAAGGTTTTTTGAAGATACGAAATGGTTTGAACCACAGTCTGCGCCGGAGAACGAACGGGAATTGAGCATATTGACATTAGCTTATTGTTTTATGAAAACGTGGTCAATTCGGTTAATTCTGCTATCAAAAGATGTTCATATTACCCCGAGAATATCTCCTGGTGGATAATAGATGTACCTTACAATGAGTTTTCTGCGTTGTCTCAGTGTGTTTGTCACCATGGGAAGGCTATACCCAATCATGAATCTTTTGTGACTCTTCACCTAGGACCACTTAACAACGTTTAAGGGTAGTTAGTCGATTCTTCTTTTTCTTTTTAGCACTACAGCCCCTCTCGGGCCTTCGCTTAGAGATAGTTAGAGTATCTCATTTTCATGACCGTATTGATTTTTTCGGAAGTTGGTTTGGTCAGTATCATACTTCCGTGTGCCTGCTCAGCTATGATATGATCTGATTAAATCAGTACATATCACCACTGAGTGAACCTCGTAGTCCGTCCGAAAAATCCCCTGAACTCAATCACGTTGTTCACCAAGGAGATTTGAACCTGCGACTTTCGGCTTATGCGTCTAATGCTCTAACCACTAGACCACACAGATTATGTATTCCCAAATACTGCAGAGTTCATCTTTACGCGCGGCCTGGTGGCTGACGTCTGGATAAGTATAGTACAGATCCGTTCGTTGTTTGGTTTGAAGTTGGCGACAATTTTATGATGTTGTCGCGAAAATCTGATTTTTGCCCAGAATCCTTTTGCTGGAACCTTAAAAACCTAGCGAATCTAGTTGTTCTTAAAAGAGGTACCAATGATGGTTTTGCTGATAATTCCGAACCCTGAATTCCAATCAAACATTTGCTTCATTATCTAAGAAATTCTTTTTGAAATTCGTCTTCCAGGATTCAATTTCAGCAAAGGTATAGAAGCTGTGAATCCTATGCCTACGTTGCCTAACATTTTCTTTGAAACAAAAATACTACCAAATTTCCATTACCTATTCGGTTACATAATTAATCTACCCTATGAAGTAGTTCCACCCCCCATTAACCACTTGACTATAACAATTTCCATTGTCCAGCCATTAACGCATATCTGATTACATTCCTCTTACACTAATAATAAATGTAGCGACACGATGGGCACGTTTCTGGTGTAAATTGATTTCCTTCTTGCTAATATATTACAACCCCCTAAAACCCTACCAATCTCAACCACAGTCACACTTCACGTTCATAATCATCATGGCGAAAGAACAATGTCAAGACGTTAGGAACGACAAAACACCATCCTCGTATTCACCATTTCAACCCTAACCACGCTCTCCACCAGCCACCACTAACATTTCCTCCTATTGTCGAGTTAAGTACAATAAACAACATCCTCCCTACAGTGTGAACAATCATTCCGGTCAGAAAATTATGTTTAATCTGAAATTTTCGTGCAAACGAAGCGATTTTTCCACACAAACAAATTTTTTCCGCAAACTCAGCGGAAAATGATATGCACATATTTTCCCAGGTGTTGGTTGGTGAAGTGGTGACTGGAGACACAGTTTGGGTGGATGGAAATGGTGAGATGATGACGCCCGAAGTTGATTATTCGATATGACATACACAAGTCAAAGGGATGCGAGAAGACGTTATGAATCGGTTCAGGAAGGAGACTATACAATAATTAAAGTGGAAGCTCTGTACGATTATACTCGTGTATGATGGTGTATAAGCCTCAGGTGTTAAGTGACATTTTCCGTGATTGAAAATTCAAGAGAGTGAGATGGGAATGAAGTTGATGATTAAGCTTTTAATTAAAGGACAAGAGCACTGTCTGACAAAAATCAATCAAGTATGTATCATAAATTTGTGATGATGTTAATGCTTTACGTTTATTGAAAATTACATTTTCTGTTATGAGGATAAATATTTTCAGACTTTTCTTGATCGAAAGGAGGACTAAGAGCGATAAGGAAGGTGCTAATTTCGAATGAAATACAATTCATTAAATTTGATCTCGTATTTTATTAGCATTCTCACTTTCTACATCTTTGAAGCAAATTTTTCCTGTTTATCTTATATCAAACCGAATTGGTACTCGTGCAATTTGATTTTAATTGAAAATAAACCAAAGTAGCAGGAGGTGCTCCAGCCAAAAGGGTATTGCAAAATAATTATTAACTCATACAACGTCTGTTGAATATCAAAATTTGACTTATTGACATGATTAACAATTTCTCTTGAATAAAGCCATGTTCTTCTTCAGAGCACTGCAGCCCCTATCGGGCCTTCGCTTCTTGCAACAAGCGCCTCCAACTGTTTCAGTCCATCAATTAGTATACTTAGAGCTTTGTTTTGCTGCGTAAACAGCTGATTTTCAAGATCGTCAAAACTGAATAAAAATTTTTATTTCCGAGCTGTATTCTTCTGTGCATTTCGTCCCTTTCATTTCCGATTCTCCTTATATTAGCCCCCAGACAAACAACTTCGCTCACATTTTTGATATTGTATTCGCTAAGTGTGATCTTTATTATATTTGAGGTATTTTTCCTCGACTGCGTCATGAGTCTTATTGAACTCCCATTGAGTTGTAGCCTTACTAGTTTTGCTTCGCTGTTGAGTTTCGGGATAAGCTCTTTGGCAATTGTTAGCGACCGTGACAAAATGCTGATGTCATCCGCATAGGCTACCACTTGGCCAGATTTGTATAATAACGTACCTCTGGTATCGACAGGTAGCTTTCTTACGAGTATGGAATATTCCAGAGCCAAATCGAATAGTAATGGGGCCAGCCTGTCTCCTTGCTTTAGTCTGATATTTGTGTCAAAGGCATCGGTGGGTTTGTTATTCATGCGGACTTGGGAGGATCTCGTTGTCATTGTAATTTTAGTAAGACGGACTAATTTGGCAGGGATACCAAAGCAAAGCATTATTTGGTACTGTTCGTTACGCTCAATACTGTTGTATGCTTGCTAAAGTCAAGTATGCGTCTATGTTGAACTCCCAGGATTTCTCAAGTACCTGCTTGACTGTAAACAATTGGTGTATCGTCCATCTGCCTGTTTAAAGCCACTTTGATATCCCCCAATAATACTGTTGGCATTAGATCTGAAATTGTTTGTGGTCTCGGTGTTTTTGCGCTTATTTAAAAATATGTTTAGAAAATGTTTTTCTCCTTAGACGCAAATAAAATATTTTGTTTTTTATACATATATATATTTCGAGGGTAAGTTTTCCCTCTTCTTCAGTGTACTGATGGTCTAGTTACAATTTTCTTTGCTTAAATACCTAACATGTCTAGCTATACAGGAGTGAGTTTAATTGCTATTTAATTATACCTTTTTATTTCTCTTACTCTACTTTTTAAAACGTTTTGGCTTTATTGGTTTAGTCCTTTAATTACAAGCTTAATAAATGTTATTTAATGACAGTCAATGGAAAAGGTTATTACGAAAAATTTTATTTTTTAAATTACTTTATTACCTCTAGTAGTTTTGAATATCCGTGCCCGACGTCATCATTCAGCCTCGATTGTTCCGGTTGTCTCAAAATCCACAGGCTTTCATACGCATCTAATTTCTTGCGGCTTTTGACCTGCTGTACTACCTCGACGTCTTCCCAATTGATCTTATGGTTGCTTGAAACGATGTGCTTTGCTACCGATGATTTTATCGCTTCAATGGGTCGTTGTTTCTCGATGCACTTTTCCGCTTCATTGATGTGCTCCGTAAACCTTGTTTTAAGCGGGCGTTTCGTTTGTCCTATGTAGCTTTTGTGGCATGTCTGGCACGTGATTTTGTAAACTCCACATTTTTCGTGTTTATGTTTCTTATCTTTGGGTGTTCCCAATATTGTGCTCAATTTCGATTTTTGGCTTGTTGCTACTGCTATTATGTTTACTTTTTTTAATCTCTTTTTGATTTTGTCGAAAGCTTTCGAAAATGTTAATGCTGCTCGTTGAGTCTCTTTTGATCTTTCTTGTGAGTAGAGTATAGTGAGTGACTCCAATTTTAGTTTTTTCTCCATTCTTCTTATGATCGCCTGTATTGATCTTTCGTCAAAACCATTCAAAACTGCTGTGCCAAGGATGAACTGCTTCTCTTGATTGTAGCGTTCGGCGTTCATAGGCGTTGTCAACATCCTGTAAATCCAACTATTGTAGCTGGCCATTTTCGTTGCGTGGGAGTGATTGGACGTCACTGGTATCGTTCGTTGAGTGCTCGTTGTCTTCCTGTGGATTCCAAACTCGATTTCGTTTTCACCTCTGATGATCTTCACGTCTAGAAAGGCTATTTCATTTTTGTTCTCCACCTCCATTGTGAACTTTATATTCTTGTGGATACTGTTGATTTTCGTCATCGTGCTTTCCAGATTTGCTTTCTTGACTATCGCGAATACGTCGTCTACATATCGTAACCAAACTCTCGGCAATGCACCTTCATCCGCAATTCGTTGTTCTATCCATGTCATGAATATCTCGCTTATAAGTGGAGATAATGGGTTCCCCATTGCTACGCCAAACTTCTGTTTGAAGTATCTGCCTCGAAACGTGAAGTATGTTTCTGACATGCAGAGTGTTGCGAGTTTGTATAGCTGTCTTGCCTTCTTCATCTGTGATCTATTCTTAGCTTGGGTCAGCAGCCAGTCTTCAAATAAAGCCAAAGCTTGTTTTACTGGAACGCTGGGAAAAAGTGCTTTCACGTCAAATGAGACGAGTATTTCATCTGGTTCAATGTGTTGGACCAGTTTTAATTTTTCAATGAGTTCACTTCTATTTTTAACTGAATGGACACTAGAGGGATCACCCCATTTTTTGCATTCATCCACCAGCCACTTCGCGATATTGCTCGTAGGGGCTTCCGTTGCTGTAATAATCTCCCGCATTTCGTTGCCGGGCTTGTGGATTTTCGGTAAACATTTGATACGGGGAAGAACTGGGTTTGAAACTCGGAGCGCTGTTTTGCTTGGGATGACGTCTTTGCATTCTGTAAGTGCTTTTTCTACCCTTTTAATTGAATCGGGAAGGGGATCATGTCTCAGCTCAAAGTAATCACCGTTGTTGAGCTTTTCAAATACTCGTTCGTCGTAGCTCTCCTTGTTCATTATTACAACTTTGTTTCCCTTGTCAGCCTTGAGGTAGTATACCGGTTTCTAGACGTGAAGATCATCAGAGGTGAAAACGAAATCGAGTTTGGAATCCACAGGAAGACAACGAGCACTCAACGAACGATACCAGTGACGTCCAATCACTCCCACGCAACGAAAATGGCCAGCTACAATAGTTGGATTTACAGGATGTTGACAACGCCTATGAACGCCGAACGCTACAATCAAGAGAAGCAGTTCATCCTTGGCACAGCAGTTTTGAATGGTTTTGACGAAAGATCAATACAGGCGATCATAAGAAGAATGGAGAAAAAACTAAAATTGGAGTCACTCACTACACTCTACTCACAAGAAAGATCAAAAGAGACTCAACGAGCAGCATTAACATTTTCGAAAGCTTTCGACAAAATCAAAAAGAGATTAAAAAAAGTAAACATAATAGCAGTACCAACAAGCCAAAAATCGAAATTGAGCACAATATTGGGAACACCCAAAGATAAGAAACATAAACACGAAAAATGTGGAGTTTACAAAATCACGTGCCAGACATGCCACAAAAGCTACGCCCGCTTAAAACAAGGTTTACGGAGCACATCAATGAAGCGGAAAAGTGCATCGAGAAACAACGACCCATTGAAGCGATAAAATCATCGGTAGCAAAGCACATCGTTTCAAGCAACCATAAGATCAATTGGGAAGACGTCGAGGTAGTACAGCAGGTCAAAAGCCGCAAGAAATTAGATGCGTATGAAAGCCTGTGGATTTCGAGACAACCGGAACAATCGAGGCTGAATGATGACGTCGGGCACGGATATTCAAAACTACTAGAGGTAATAAAGTAATTTAAAAAATAAAATTTTTCGTAATAACCTTTTCCATTGACTGTCATTAAATAACATTTATTAAGCTTGTAATTAAAGGACTAAACCAATAAAACCAAAACGTTTTAAAAAGTAGAGTAAGAGAAATAAAAAGGTATAATTAAATAGCAATTAAACTCACTCCTGTATAGCTAGACATGTTAGGTATTTAAGCAAAGAAAATTGTAACTAGACCATCAGTACACTGAAGAAGAGGGAAAACTTACCCTCGAAATATATATATGTATAAAAAACAAAATATTTTATTTGCGTCTAAGGAGAAAAACATTTTCTAAACATATTTTTTTATTAGATCTGATTTTATTTTCTATGATGACTAAGTCATGTTCATAAATTTTAAATTTAAGTAGAAGAAATTATGTTAAATACGAAAAATTTAAATTTCAAATTTCGCCTAAATAATATATTTCATTACTACATTCGATTTTTGAAAATGATTTTAGTTCTCACGTGTCGTAATAACTTTTTTCTTTTCAGGTAAGCGATTTATTCCGATTTTTATGCTTATTTGGACGGAAAAGTGTAAGTTTTAGATTAAACTTCATTTAATGAAAGATTTTGATAATAGAAGTATTTATAATTTGAGTTAAAACAAATATTTCATGTGTATATTTGGTACCAAAGTCCGACCAACAATAATTTGTACCTCTAACAGCTACAAATCAACGTTTTTTCCTAATTTTTGAGTAAAAAATAGTAAAGGAACAGTATCATCACTGGTACTATCGCCAAAAATTTTAAAATTTGTAACGTGACAAAATAAGGGCGTCCTTCTCTTGTTTGAATGACTTTTCATACGCGTTATTCTTCTTCTTCGTAGCACTACATCCCCTCTCGGGCCTTCGCTTCCTGCAAATAGTGCCTCCATTTGTCTCGGTCTGTTGACCACGGCCTTCAATTTTGAAATCCGAGCAGCGATGAACTGTCTTCGTCGACTGAGCCAGACCAATGTTTCCTCGGTTTCTCCACTGATCTCCGGACTTCAGTTCTCCCAACGAATATCTTTTTGGGTATCCGTTGTTCGTCCATATGATTTATGTGGCCGATAGGCTGGCTGGATACCGCATTATTACAATAGTTGAGACCTTCGGCTCGTCAAAAATTTCATACAGCTAATGGCTCTATCAGATTCGCCATTGGGCTCCGTCTAGCTTCTCTCCATTTATTCGCCTCAGGACCCGTCTCTCCAAGGCGTTCAATATATTTGCGGATGCTTGGGTTAGGGTCCATGTTTCACACCCGTAGCATAACACAGGTCTTACCACAGATTAATATATTTGAAGCTTTGTTTTCCTGTGTATCCAGTTGGTCTTCAAGATCGTCAAAACTGAAAAAAATATTTTATTTGCGAGCTGTATTCTTCGGCGTATTTCGTCTCTTTCATTACTGGTTCCTGTAATTTTAGTGCCCAAATACACGAATTTGCATCAAAGCTTACCTGCATGATTTTATTCAGATTCTTCGGCTCAAAAAATCGCGAAGAACGGACACAAATTTTTTGTACATTTTGCCTCTTCCTAGACCACCTGATGCACAAATCGACTTTTTTTCATTTAGATTCCAAAAATTTCAATCCAGCCCTTTTATTTGATAATCTAAGTTTTTTCGAGAGACCACCATTTCTAATCTTTTCCCAAAGTTGGAGCTTTGTAGCTTCTATAAGTTGTTAGAAAACTTGCTGTGAATCACGGATAGACAGACGGATAGGACGCAAAACTAATAGGTCTTTGTAAACTTCGTTTCACAAAGCCCTAAAAATACGTTATTAAAGATTCAGCTTCGAATTGCTCGTGGTGTCTATCACTTCCTGTCTATTGGACGGGAGAAAAGTAGATTTGAATCATTTGTTCAAAATTGTCAGTCCATTAGACGCTGTTCGCCTCCACGATTGCAGTTGTTACTGTCCCACATTTGGTGGTGCTCATTGGCATCTCACCCCAATATCAGGTCAATGCCTTTAGACTTAGCGTAATCTACCACTTCCCTCTGCATGCTGCTGGGTGGAGGCAGAGCCGTGTCGTATGGAAAGTAGGCTGATGCAACAATTATGTCGTGCCAACCCATGTCTTCTTTATCCGATATCTCTACCGCGCCTTAAGAAATTCTTCCACATTTGCAGGGCCTATCAAGCATGCCCACTAGCGGTCGAATCCTCTATCATATAAAATTATCGTTCCATGCATGTCCTGTGCAGATATACGTTTGTTCTACCCATGGCTCCTGAACGATTTTGATGTATTGTTATGATTTTGTCTGCAGCATAGCGCGCCACCTGAATATTAAAGATGAGGTGGCAATGGCGTGCTGCAAACTAATCCGGGCAAAGGATAAATTCAGAATCCTATCCACCGTTCTCTCTTCATCCGCTCTCCTTTACGAAAGGTGACCTTAATTCTACATGGAAGTTATACGACCCATAAGCAGACCTCGATCTGCGCAGGGCTGATCCATCCCGACCACCAAAGCCTTTTTTAAATTATTAGCTTATATACTGCCGCTCTGCTTGCAAAAATTGATCTTCCAGCCTCGCGTAGATATTTCTGAGTTCTGCGTCCTGAGGCGGACCAAAATGTCCATCAGAATCTTGATGGTTGTTGGGCTCCATATTACAGCTCTGATCAATTTAGTAAGGGTGCCTTCAGTCGCAAGGGAACTCCACTTTGGTAAACCATTCCTTAGTCCAGTCGTCTGAGCATTTAGCATGCAAGATACCTCCGCTGACAACCTGTCCATTCATTCTGTATGGAACAGTGAAATTCCCCGAAATTTTAAATAAGTGATCGGAAAATGATCTCTCGCGCTCAACATCAACCGGGCCTCCGTTGCTCTATCCAATGCTTACATCCAATGACTTTGCAGCAGCATCTGCGTAGTTATCACATGCGAAAGTTGACGCGTTAAAGAAGTCCGAGCTCCTGAACCTCGGTATACACTAAGGGCCCTGGTTTATGGTGACCAACTGGCTTCCCCGATTGTTTTGGGTATTTATCCACGCTTTATAGCTATTTGTTGCTACAACAATAGAGTTTTCTAGCTTAGATGAGTTCTCACTAGGCCTGCTCTTCTTTTGCAGTGCACCAGAGTTTATTTCGTTCGTCCTTTCAACCGTCAGCTTCAGCTTACGCATTGCCCTGCGATGAGCGTTCTTTCGTTGAGTTTTGATTAAATGATTAAGAGTCCAATGCGAAAGAGCCACTAGAGCAAGCGGTCACCTCTGAGGGATTGGTTAACCCTGTCGCTTCATTGTAAGATGTTCCTATGCATGCGCCCTATGAGGGCCACCAAGACACTTATATCGACTGCTTCTCATTCGAGTGACCGGTAACGGGCTTACCCATCCCTGTCACAAGGCTCGCCTAAATAGTAGTCACAGAGACATTCCTTCCACAAATTTCCTTTTGCACGAGGGATTGCTGTTCAGCGTGCTTCCTCCTACGCGCTTTCCTTGAACGTATATTTCTTATTTTGTCGCCATTTGGCGTCCTTTGCTAACTTTAATAGATGAACCGGATTCAGTACATCCTCCATCCACATCTTCCAGAGTTGCCTCTGCCCAGCGAACACCAACGGGAAAGGTTTGGACGGGACTTTTAGTTTTTTCGTTGTTCTTCGAATTTCCTCTCTTGACTCGTGATGGAGCCCGCTTTCCTCATTCTTGACCACTGATGGTTCAAGTATGTTATGCATTACTCCTTCGTCGTCGTGCGGTGAACCACATTGTTTGTGTATTTTCAGTTTCATTCGTTTCCGGCATGTGTCCATACGCTTTTGACGATATACGATCACGACTTAAGCGTAATTTCTAAAATCTTCTCAAATGCCCCTAGTATAATGCACGATTTAAATCAGTTCTCATTATTGTCCTTATGAAATGCATGCGATGTTTCGACACCTGAATAACTCCTCCACAGTGTGTTATACTCCCTAGTTTCTTTTTCCTTCAGGTACTTCCGAAAAAAGAGTACCTCGAATACACTGAAAGGTTCAGAATCGGCGAATACTCCTTAATCCTTCCCTCGCTAAGAAGTTTTTTTTTTGTGGTAGGGAGGTGAATGCCCATCAGCGCAAAGAGTGTGGGACTCCCATGTTCGTAAGAAGGCAACTGGATTACCCACTAAACACCTCCCTAAGAGGTTACCCACCACTCCTGAGCGCCCTGCTACCCAGCGCTGAATAACCTTGTTGTTCTCATGCAGCTGAGTTTTGTACAAAATTCTTGAACCATCTTCAGTGTTATTGTTGATGATTCTATGGCTTTAGTAGCCTTCGCTTTCGTTTTACCCTTGTATCCTTAATGTGCACCGTTATGCACTTTCGGCAAGCATATACCTCCACCAAGGAGATGTTTAGTGTCATACCCAGCGGTTTGTAGTCTTTAGTGTCACGCCCAAAAACTCATATTCCTGTTTCCTGTACAATCTAAGATTCGTCCATGTATCACTTAATTGTAGGTAGCTCTATAAGTTGCAAATTGGATTCTGAGCTCCAATGTATCTTGTTGCTGAACTTAGCAGAAACGTTTTTGTAAAAGCTGAACGGAGTCACAACGCCAACACGGTGCACAAATCCAAAGGAAAAGCTTGACTAATTTGACCTCTCCCTCTCGTCGTACAATGTGCTGATTATTGTAAATCTAGATTTCTGTTCTATCACTAGTTTGAGCGGTGATAAATTTAGTATTTTTTCGAGTCCTACTGTTGGGAATGACCTCATTGCTCCCTTGACGTAAACACAAGCCAGACGTTGCACCTGGTTAAGTACTTGCCTCGTTGTGCGCTCCTGAGCCTTTTCCGCTAAGGCAATAGCACAGAAGGTGATGTTTGGTCGCACCATCCTGGTACAAATCCAGTGCAGTATTGTTGAGCTGCCATCCCAATGTTTCCCAGTGTTCTTACATACCATCACGGCTCGTTTGGCTGATATTTTGAGTATTTGAGTGTGATATTTATATATTTTAGTATAAAGTATAGTAGTGATATATCCCTATAGTTTTCGCACTGTAGCTTGTCACCTTTTTTGTAAATAGGGAATATAATTGATTGGCTCCACACTTGTCGCATATGTTCTTGTTGCCAAATGTGCGTATGACTTTATGTATATTTTATAAGCTCCACTGGAATCTCATCGACGCCCGGCGCTGTATTTTTCTTTTGGGCTTTGATGATGTAACAAACCTCATACAGAAGTGGTGGTGCCAACGGAAGTTCTCCAGGAATATCCATAGGCTCCGATGTTCTGGAGCTGTGCGGAGGATTAAGGAGGCTCTTGAAATATGATTAGTTCATTAATCTTGTTTGCATCAGCGATGATGTTCCCGATGTCATCACGGCAGAGCGTGGTCTTGGGCTGATAACCTCGTTTCAAGCTTTTCATTACTTTTTATGCTTGTCTTATGTTGTTACTCGCTAGACTTACATCGATACTTCTCAATTTTTTTTTTTTTTTTTTTTTTTGTGGTAGGGAGGTGAAGGCATTTATGCCCGCCGAGTCTGGCAGTGTGGGACTCCCATGGAGGATACCTTTGGACTACCCACTAAACACCTCCCCTGTCAATCTGAGAACCTAGCCTGGAACCGTTTGACACATTACTTCGGGCCAGGTCTCGTTTTGTTACGCCGTGGGGCGCCTTCAAGCTGGGGAGTCCCTTTCCTAGCGGGAGGGGAGGGGGAAGAGGAATTGCCAGAAGAGCGATCCCCCAGCCCCAGCGCCTCCGGCTGCTGTGAGTCCCTTTTATATTTTAGGACTGCCCGAGCATAATGTGCCACCTGGTTCCATTTGTCAACCGATTCGAGCATCACCGCAACTATATTATCCGGGGTGAGCTCTCCCGTCTCCCTGTAGAGTTCCCTTCGCAGCCTGGCCCATTTCGTACACGCAAAAAATGTGTGACAGGCATTGTCCTCCTCTCCTGGGCAAAACCGACAATCGGGAGACCGTGACTTGCCGATCTTGTGCAGGTAAGACTGAAAACACCCGTGCCCGCTCAAAAGCTTGGTAAGATAGAAGTCAGTCTCACCATGCTTTCGATTTAGCCACGGTCTCACATTCTCAATGGGTCGCTATAGTATTTTCTTTTCTTAGTTCTAATTATCTTATTCACTACTCTTCTAAGATTTTCATAATATTCTCTCTTCGCCTTGGTTTCCCTACCTATACAGGATCAGGCGTACAGCCTGATTCTTCATATCAACGCATCCTAGCACTCATCATCGAACCAATCATTTCCTTTCCCCCCTGGCTTGATGTCCAATCGTCTGTTTTGCCACGGTCTTAATCGCCGCGTTTGGTTCCACCCACAGCTCGTTGCTTGTTTCAGTGATGTACCTAATAGGATGGAACCCAGCTAATTGTCGAGGGTCTCCGTGAAATTTTTCACCACAGTCGCCGTTTGGAGCCTTTCGATGTCAAATTTTTGAAGAGGGCTGGTCAATTCCGAATACGCCTTTGACATTCGACATCGATCTTGAATTCTAACTTCATTCCATTTAAGCTTATAGTGCGAAGTTACACCAGTTTTCGCTACTGTGTAAATAGCACAAGCGTGGTTCTTTCGGGGTTAAGGTTTAAACCAATTCGTCGGCACCAGTGACACTCATGCTAAGTAATACTCCCTGCATGAGTCGACAGTGTTCTTACGTGCTTTCCTCGAGCTAAAATAGCTATATTGACCGCGTATGCGTGACATATTTGACCACTTTCAGATAATCTTTTCAGATTGTCGTCGTCCGCAAGTGTCTACAATAAAGGTGGGCCTTGTGGACAACCCTCATAGTACGCATATATAGTGTTACATGTACAAATAATTCTGCGAGCTACTGTCGCAATTGTTTTCACAACAATGAAGAACACGAATTCACTCGAAACCACGAGAACCCAACAAGCATGATCAACATCTGCAAGTGACGTCACTCCATTCATGAATTTTCTCGAATCTACCAGGTACCTCTCGGTAGAACATTCGCCAATGTGCGAGAAATGGGTGAATAGGTAGAGACCCTATATAAAGGCGAGCTGAATGAATGGGGGGATCATCATTCATTCGACCGCGATAAGAGCTGCGATTGTGTGTGGGAAGCGATATTATTCGAGTAGTAGGAAAGTGATTTTCGTAATAGTGAAGTGAATTAGAAGACAATTGCGATAAGAAATTTATGGACAAGTGTTAAATTTTTCATAGTGAAAATTAAGATTAGTGAAAGTGTTAACCGATTATTGTGCATTTTATTTAATTAAATAAACTCTTTTAACTTAAATTAAAAGACATTGCGTTTTCACTTTCCCGGAACGTTAAAATTATAGGCCGCGAACCAATAACACGCGACAATATGGTTTCTTGTCGCGAGAGATTGTGAAAAGCAGTAAAATAAGATAGGATTGACCCGGCTATTCACTAGCGCACTTAACATCGCCATATGACTTGCATTTTTCAAAGCTCCTTTAATATCAAGGAATGCATCTAGTGCCATTTCCTTGTGCTCCAAGAATTCTTTGATCTTCTTTGTTAGTGCATTGACTGCGGTCTCCATAGATTATCTCGTCCAGTATGAATGTTAATTGGAGTGAAGTAGATGTGTCGTTGCCCTTAATACTTTTCCACTATTTCGCCATTATTTTATGAGTAAGTATAAACTGTTTTAGGCTGATTGGTCTGAATGCTTTTGGGTTTGTAGTGTAATTCCTCTCGACCTTCAGAATGAAGATCACATTTGCCTTTCTTCACCGCTTTGGTATGTTGTTTCCCAACGATAGACTACGACTGTACATCCGTATTAAATAGGGTGAGTAGGTTTTGTCCTTTTTGTGCGATTTGATTTCACTAGTGAGTCCATTCAATTATAACTTCACTACCTGACAAGTAGGTCTTCATTAGAGGAAGGGCTCTCTCTGCACTATGTTCCGTGTTGCTGCCGTCAGCCCTCTCTAGGGCAACGTTTTGGCTGTTTCCCTGTTTTGCCAGGGCTTTATGAAGCCTTACTGTGGTAGAGGCTTCCTTCACATTTTCACAAAACTTCTGAATCTGCGGCGCTTTGTTTTGCGAATTTCCTTACCATAGTTTGTTAGAACCCCGTTGTAAGCTTTCCAATTCTTGGTACGTTTTGGTGTATTGCACAGTTTCCGCGAGTTCGCTAAACCTGCACTCCACAGTCTAATTTGTTGTAGATTTTTAAGGTCTTTGTAAAAAAAATTGTTTACAAAGACATACTATTTTCGCGACCTCTCCGCCCGTCTGCCCGTGCATCACAGCAAGTTTCCTTAGAAACTAGAGATACCAGAAAGCTCAAACTTTATGAAAAGGTCAGAAGTGGTGGTCTCTCAAAAGTTTAGGTCTTACCAAACACTTCAAAATTGTATAAGGGGATCCCCCTTGTAACGAAGTGGACCTTAACAATTTTTTTTTTCAATTAAAGGCAGTCGAGTAGGATATCAAATGAAAGGTTTTGATTCGAACTTTAAGAATCTGGACTTAAAAAGTTGTTTTGTGCGTCAGGGGCCCAGGGGGAGACAAGATGTACCAAGTACAAAAGTAGTTAGTAATTTTTCTTCGTTTGCTGACAGATGTCACAAGATTTTACAAAGTGCTCGATGTTATCATCAATTCCAGGCCACCAACCATAAGACCTTGCTTTTCTTTTCATAGCTATAATGCCTATAGTGACTGGAATGTAATAAATTCAGCACTTGATTTCTCAAATATCGGGCAACCACAATTCTACTACCGTAAACCATACAACCGTCTTCTATACTAAATAGTTTTTGCTTATTCCAGTAAGGCTTTATCTCTTCTTCAGGCTTTAACGGGAACCCTCCCATAACGTAATTTACAATTTTACTTAATATTAGATCCCTGCTAGTATTTTTTTGGAATTGTATACTATCTATAGGTAGCTCGTCCGCAAAGTTCAAGGAATTAATTGTAATATATTCGATCTCTGTATTCTCGTTAATAGGGAGTCTCGATAATGCACGATTCTGTATTTAAATATTGAAAAGTAGACTGCCCATCTTTGAAGCCGCTACAGTCGGGGTACTTTTTCCGGAGTTAAATATTTCTTTTATGGCTTCGTTGCCCGTATAAAGGATGAACTCTTCGCCATAAAGATACTTTAAAAACTTTTTTACCGTGGAGACAATAGCCAGACCTTCCCTATGCAAGTGAGAATAGTTCTTTTCGGCTGAGGTAAGAGAACTATTTGTAAACATAACTGGCTTCTCGCCCCCATTGACAATAATAAGAATCCCGCGATTCCATATGGGTTAGCATCTGTGGATACTACAATGGGCTTTTTCAGGAACAGTTCTTTAGATTTTTGAATATTTTCCTCACATTCTTGGGGCCATTGGAATCTAACATCCTTTTGTGATAATCGATATAGTACTTTTAATGTTGTAGACAAATTGGGTATGAATGTTGGTAATAATTAATAAGACCCAAACACGCCTGAAGTTCTCGGACATTACGTGGGTGTGTAGCGTCCCTTATTGCCTTTTTCTACTAGGGTTTGGTTGTATTTGGTTAAAACATATTATACCTGTATGTCCTAAATACTCTACATATGCCTTCAAAAATTTACACTTTTCGATCTTGATCTTAATATTATACTGACTCTATCTATCACTCTGAAGAGGTTGTTTTTACTATCCTCCAAAGTTTCACCTCCTACAATAATATCGTCTATATAACAATGGGTTTTATTAATTCCGCAAATGACTTTATCGATATTTGCGTGGAAAATTGCGGGGGACTAGCAATTCCAAAAGGTAACCTACGATATCGGAATAATCCCTTATGGGTCTTTATCGTAAGATATAAGATAATGATACAGGCGCCATGATAAAAAAGTATTTATAATTCGCTAAGCTGCTGAAAATATCTTTACTATTCTTCTTCTTCTTCTTCTTAGCACTACAGCCCCTTTCGGGCCTTCATTTCCTGCAAATAGCGCCTCCAACTGTCTCGGTCCATTGACCGCGTCCTCCAATTCCGAAATCCGTGCAGCGATGAACTGTCGGTCGACCGAGTTAGACCAGCATTTCTTCGGTTTGCCCACTGGTCTCCGGCCTTCAGTTCTTTCAACGAATACCTTTTTGGGTATCCGTTGTTCGTCAATACGATTCATGTGGCCAGCCCATTGCCGCTTCCGTAGTCTTATAATCGTTGAGACCTCCGGTTCGTCAAAAATTTCATACAGCTCATGGTTGTATCGAATTCGCCATTGGTCTCCGTCTAGTTTGTCTCCGATTATTCGCCTCAGGACTCGTCGTTCAAAGGCGTTCAATATATTTGTGGATGCTTGGGTTAGAGTCCATGTTTCACACCCATAGTATAACATAGGTCTTATCACAGATTTGTATACTTGAAGCTTTGTTTTCCTGTATATGTTGCTGGTCTTCAAGATCTTCAATATTGAATAGAATATTGTATTTGCGAGCTGTATTCTTCGGCGTATTTCGTCTCTTTCATTGCCCGTTTTCGTTATTTTGGTGCCTAAATACACAAATTCTCCCACATTTTCGACACTGTATTTGACAAGAGTGATATTTTGTGTATTTGAGGTACTCTACCTCGACTGCGTCATGAGCTTTGCTTTATTTTCATTGATTTGTAGCCCTATTAGTTTTGCTTCACTGTCGAGTTTCAGGAAACTGATTTTGCTTCACTGTCGAGTTTCAGGAAAAGTTCTTTGGCAGTTGTTGATGACCGTGACAAAATGTTGATGTCTTTCGCATAGGCTACTACTTGGCTCGACTTGAATAGTAATGTGACTCGCGTATCGACAGGTAGTTTCCTTATGACGTACTCCAGAGCCAAATTGAATAGCAATGGGCCAGCCCATCTCCCTGGTTCAGTCCGATATTTGTGTCAAAGACATCGGTGAGTTGGTTATTGATGTGGACTTGGGAAGTCGTCGACGTTATTGTCATTTTGGTAAGTCGGACTAATTTGGCAGGGATGCCAAAGCAAAGCATTATTTGGTACAGTACGTTACGATCAATACTGTCGTGTCTTTACTATTACCCACAGGGTAGTGTTCCATAGAAATGAATTTATTTACGATTCTTTTGAAATCTTCGCAAAAATGTATTTCTCCATTCAGCTTAGGGACTATAACTATTCAAATGAAGCCCATTTGCTATGTTTTATTGGTGTTAAAATATTTTCGCTAACCAGCGTATCTATTTCGTTCGAGGCTTGATCCATCAGTCTATATTGTACCGTATACGTTTTTGGGAATATGGGATGGGCATTTTCTTCGAATAATGAACTTTATAACCGGAATTTTTTTTGCGAAATTTGATGCTTTATTGTGGAAACATCTTAGAATATATTTTATTCGAAGTATTGTCCATCGGAAGCTACAACATTTCCCCATCTTTCAGGCAATTTATGAATTCCATCCCAAAAAAAATTGCGCCGGCTTGGCGGCCAAAAACGAATCCATCCAATTTCGGATGCCTTGTTGTGAAATGAAGTGTATTCCGGTGAGGGCGTTTTTGCATCGAGCGAAATAAATGAAAGTCAGACGGAGCAAGGGCCGGACTATAAGACGGGTGGGCCAAAACTTCCCATCCACTATTTTCCAAATAGCTTTTCACGGGTCTTGCAACATGCGGCCGAGCGTTGTGATGATGGTAAATTATAGCCTCGTGTCTGGTCGCATATCCCGGGCGTTTTTCGAAGATGGCACGCTTCAAACGTATTAATTGTGTTCGTAGCAGGTCGCCTGTGATTTTCTGGCCCGATTTCAACAACTCATAATATAACAGCCCCTTCTGATCCCACCAAATACACAGCATAGCCTTGGCGCCATGGATATTTGGCTTCGCCGTTGATTTGGCTGGTTGGCCGGGCTTCACGTATGACTTTTTGTGCTTGAGATTGTCATAATGATTCCATTTTTCATCCCCAGTCACGATCCGATGCAAAAATGATTTCTTTTTATGGCGCTCAAGCAGCTTTTCAGACATACAGAAGCGCCGTTCAACGTCTCTCGGCTTCAACTCATAGCGGACCCAATTACCTTGCTTCTGAATGTATCCGGCGGCTTTCAAACGTTTCGAAATGGCTTACTGAGTCACTCCCAATGGTTTGCAAGTTCGTCTTGCATTTGACACGAATCCTCATCGAGTAGCGTCTCCAATGCTTCGTCTTCAAACTTTTTTGGCTGTCTTGGGCGTTCTTTGTCTTTGATGTCAAAATCGGCACTTTTGAAGCGTTGAAACCATTCAAAACACTGTGTTTTCGCTAAAGCATCGTCGCCATAAACTTCTACAAGCAAACGATGACTTTCCGCAGCAGTTTTCTTTGCAAAAAAAAAAATGACCCAACAGAACCTCCCGCAAATGCTGTCTTTTTCTCCAATTTTCGAAGTTATTCATCGTGAAAAATAATAACGATGCACACAAGATAAAATTGTTTTGTTGACTGATTTTGATAGCTGTCAAATGTACCTTCAAAATGACATATATATAAAGTTCGAGCTTTCACGATATTTGTTAGTACGGACATCTAACGTCAAATTCCGGTTATTAAGTTGTACACCCAATATCTCTGCTTCAAATTAATTTATTGGTTCCCTTAAATCTTTTTCCGTAATCTTCGGATATTTTCCAACAATTTCTTTAATTACTCCCGATAATTCCAGTTTACCATCCACACCACGACCAATATGACTTTGAAAGTGAGCATTAATTACCTGGACTTGTTCCATTTCACTTAATAATGATCTTTTTCAATCCGGATTAACCGTTTCTAAAAAAGTGTTAAATTATCTGGTCAATTTCACGACAATGAATTCCAGTTGATATTTTGTTCTGGCATACTCCAAACTCACTTTTATTGATCCTAATAGACTAAAATTTTGGCCGGAAATTGAACTTAATATATAACAATTCTTACGTAAAGTTAACTGTCTGTATAAACTGCATAGCTTATGACTGACACTCCGCTTCCAGTACCGATGTCACATTCTAGCTCTATTTTTCCACTTGTATTTTAATTACCAACATTCAAGAACGATTTATGGTGTTTACATCTTCGAAGATTGCAGCATTCTAACCGTCTTTTGCATAACGAACCATACTGATTTGTCCAATTTTACCACAGGTAAAACACTTCCAATTTTGGGCTGGACACGACTGCGTATCATGACTTTTTATCTGATTGCGCTTTGAACACCGGTGGGGCGGTTGTTTATCTCTTGATATCTTGTTCGAATGAGACGCTTCTGGTAGTTTTCTATCTCGATTCATAGTTTGGTTTGGTTTTCGATTTTTTCCAAAGTTTATTTTGTGCACTTCGTGCGTGACTGGGTGAATTGATTCTTGTGCTCTTAGAGACATTTCAAAACTAAGAGCAGCAGCAGATTTCAAATTTATTCGGATCGTTAGCTAGTAATTTTTGTTGTATGCGTTCATTATGAAGTCCGACGATGAATCTGTCAACAAGAGCCTCTTCCAGCTAGGTTTCCTAATTCACCACTTTCTTGGGCAGTGCTCATAATATAGTCTCTGAACTTACACATTTCTGCTAACGATCGTAACTTGATTATAAAATCACTAGTTGATTCACCAGGTTCCTGCTTCGTTTTACAAAACTTAAATCTTTCTGCCCTCTTGTGGACGTTAACCTCATAATGCTTTGTTAGTGAAGTCATTAGCTCGGCATAATTCTTATCACTAGATTTCTTTGGAGCTGTCAGTGACTTACATACTTTGTATAATTCTGCGCCCCTACACGAAATAAATGTTGCCACTTTTTTCTTCTCTGCTACGTTATTTGCAACAAAAATTGATTCAATCGGTCTTTGTATGCTGGAAAATTGTCTCCTGGTGTATACTCACTTATGTTACCAACAAATGCCATTCTAGGTGGTGTGTTTGCTATCTCCGGTTCGACTATAATTTCTTCATCTTTAGCGCTCATTTAATTGAAATTTTGAGTTTTTTTTATGGTCCTCGCCAGTTTTATGGCTAAAGTTTACTTCACCAGATTCCTATCCCTCAATAAAAACACCGATTGACTTCGATCTTTTAATCTACATTCTCCTGTTACCGGAATTCGTAGACCAGGCCACCAACCTCCCAGTGTTCAATTTACATCACATTTTAAGGTTATTTTCTAATTCAGCTTACATATCTAAGACAGCATTAATTTACATATGCAACGGCTCCAAGGCAGATAAAGTTATCCAGACTTTCACTTACGGTCAGGTTTTGTCGAACTGGAGCTTTCTTCCTCGTTTGAGTCATGAATTTAGATTTAGTTTCATTAACTCGTAGGCCAATTCGGTTTGCTTCAGATTCTTGGCTCAGAAATGTTTCTTTGGCATCTAAGATTGAAAGTGCCATAATATTGACGTCACCAGCGTATGCTACCAATTGTGTGGACATGAAGATTAGTGTACTCAAAGTTTCAGCTGATGTTTTCGTGATGACATGTTTCAGCGCAGTATTTAAGAGTACAGGGTTAGTCCATCCCCTGGCTTTAAGCCTGATTCTATTCTAAAGCTTTCCGTTAGTTCACCTTAATTTACCTTGACCTGGGACTCTGTATTTAACATCGTGACCTAAACCATGCGGAATAGGGTTGTTGGGACGTCAAAGTCATGCATTATTTTATACAGCGCATTTTTGTCGACACTGTCGTATGCTTGCTTGAAGTCTACAAAGAGTTGATGCATATCGATGTTATATTCCCAGCACTTTTCGACCACCTGCTGTACTGAGAATATTTGAGTTATTGTAAACGGTCCACTTCGAAAGCCTTCCTGATACTCTCTTATAATGATCTCATAGTACGGCTTTAATGTTCTTTCTACAATTTTGGAGAACACTTTATAAGCCGTACACAGTAGAGCAATGTCTGTATAATTTTCACACCCTAACTCTTTCCCCTCTGTGTATACTGGACATAATATACTTTTTCGACAGTCCTCTGGTAGCTTTGCTTCTGACCATATTCTGCATATTAGTCGATGCAGAAGGTTATTCAGATGGGGCCCCGCTCTGGAGCAGTTCTGCTGGCATTCTATTCGTTTCAGGAGTCTTATTTTTTCTGAGGTCTCATATGGTGCGTGAACTTTGTCTCTGGTTAGTGGTGAGACTGGGATTTCTTGCTCTGCTTCTGGATTGTTCATAGCTTCTGCCGTTGTTTGGGAGGCTGTGAATAGCTTCTGGAAATATTATAGCCACTAACTGAGTTGCCTATGATTACTCCTTATGCACTCTTACAAAAACTTGTTTTGGGGGTCGAAGCTTTCTCATAATTGTTCAATAGGGGCATACGCCTATCTGATTTCATTTAGCGTCATATTTTCCTTTATCTGTTAGATTTTGGTGTTGATAGTCAGTCGTTTTTTTCTTTGGCACATATTTTTAGGTTGACGTCGAAGGTTTTTATATTTTTCTTTTTTGCCCCGAGTTGGTCGGTGGATTTATTCTTTGTGCCCCAGGTTACTTTTGTTATCGGTTCCTTGCATTCTGTTGTAGCAGTCATTCCTACTTTTCTTTGGCTGATGCCCCAAGACCTTCTATCCTGTATCTGTTACTACACCTCTTACTATCTTTTTAATAAACATACGCAGTCGAGCAGCCCCGTGGTGATCAAGAGTGGCTGCTCCTAAAGAGATAAGGTGGTCATCCCGTAGAAACTGCTTAGTTTGTTGTTTTCCTAGTGTAAAGTAAACTACATCCGTCAACTTTCCATACTTTAGGCAGAGATGAGTGATTCACTTCACCCACTTTGACATCTTTAGGTTTGACATTCCCCTTGTAATGCAACGACCTTCTTCGGATAAAGTAATGGTTGCTTTTTGTGTAATGTTTGCGTTTGTCTCAAGCCTCCGTGTCCGCTTACTTTAACCAGACAAAAAAATGTTGAATCACTGCAGAGTAGCTTAATTGACACATAATAGAACATTTCTAAAGATAATAAAAACTGATCGGTACGTCTCGTAGAGTAGAGTACGTGTGATAAATATTTTGTAGTTTAGCTTCTTGGCTCGACGAGAATCCGCCTCATATAATCCCGCAAATGCTAGTCGTCAAGCACGCGCACGCGGTCGTTAAGCGAAGCTAGTTAGCTGAGCTTGATATTGTTTTTTTATAGTTCGCTGGCATTTGTGCCAGACAATTGGCACCCGTGTCCCACACGGATTTTTAGACGTGTGAAATCATTACAATTGTCCACCTCAATTTCAAAGACTGAACAAGGAAACAAGCTGCAATACTTGTCAACAAGTAATTTTATTGCGGACACTCTACTACCTACTTGCTGAGCAGGTTTTTTGATTCCAGAACATATTGTCAAATTTTTCTCTACATTTTAGGGATGGTACCGAAACCGATTTTTTTGGTTCGGAAACCCGTTTTTTGCTTTCGGTTTAAACCGGTTTTTTCCTTTAAATTCAAGAACAGGATAAAAAAACCGGATACCAAGGAATAGAAAAGTACGGAAGACAAAATAAAACGCAAAACATTTTTTCGCTATCCCTACCTAAGCACCATTAATGGCCACAGTCATCAGAGCAAAGTAAATTTCTATGTTTGATTGGTTCTTAGTATTAATTGTTTAATATTTCGCTTTAATGTGGAGGACTCTACGTCCGGAGCGAGGTGAAGCTAGCTCACGATAAACAATAAATACGAAATACTTGGAGACTGAACTGAAGGTTCTTTCATCCTTTACTGTAAATGAATGATGTAGCTTAACAGTAAGCTATCGGGTTGGATTTCAATACGTTAGCCTACCATTACCAGCTAAATAAGTCCTTCTTACCAAAATGATAATGACATCGACGACCTCCTAAGTCAGCATCAATAACCAACTCACCGATGCCTTTGACACAAATATCGGACTAAAGCAGGGAGATGGGCTGGCCCCATTGCTATTCAATTTGGCTCTGGAGTACATCATACGGAGGCTATCTGTCGATACGCTAGGTACATTACTATACAAGTCAAGCCAAGTAGTAGCCTATGGGGACGACATCAATATTTTATCATGGTCATTAACAACTGCTAAGGAACTTTTCCTGAAACTTGACAGCGAAGCAAAACTAGTAGGACTACAAATCAATGAAAGCAAACAAAGCATATGACGCGACCGAGGAAAAATATCCTAATTACACAAAATATCACAATTGGCGAATACAGTATCGAAAATGTGGGGGAATTTGTGTATTTAGGTGCCAAAATAACGAAAACGGGTAATGAAAGCGACGAGATACGCCGAAGAATACAGCTCGCAAATAAAATATTTTATTCTTGATCTTGAATACCAGCTGCATACGCAAGAAAACAAAGCTCCAAGTATACAAATCATTGATAAGACCTGTGTTATGCTATGGGTGTGAAACATGGACCCTAACCCAAGCATCCGTAAATAATTGATCGCCAATGGCGAATTCGATAAAACCATGAGCTGTATGGAATTTTTGACGAACCGGAGGTCTCAATGATTATAAGACTGCGTAAGCTGCAATGGGCTGGCCAGATGAATCGTATGGACGAACAACGCATACCCAAAAAGGTATTCGTTGGGAGTACTGAAGGCCGGAGACCCACTGGTCTCAGTTGGAAACGCTGGTCTTACTGTGTCGACGAAGACAGTTCATCGCTGCTCGGATTTCGAAATTGGAGGACGTGGTCAGTGGAATGAGACAGTTGGAGGCACATTTTGCAGGAAGCGAAGGCTCGAGAGGAGCTTTAGTGCTACGAAGAAGAAGAAGAATACGATATTTTACATTTGTATATGTATGCAATAAAATATATTTTCTGCTGTTTGAATATGTTTTTATCGATGTCTAGTAATCCGGCAATGTTCTGGCCCGATATTCGCCCAGATTGCTGATAGACCACTGTCAGAAATGGCATGCACCCAGTTTCATGAATCGATAGAGTAGTTGAAGGCGTGCGAGAAGAGAAATAGGTGCAATTTATTGTTTTTGAATCAAAACAGAACCAAAAGTTAACACAGACTCAGAACATTGTAAACAGGCGAATAGATTGCTTAATATATTCAATAGAAGAAAAAAAAAATAGATGTAGTCAAAATGAGTGTTGATCTCCCCAGATGTCAATAGTACTTACCATGAATATTTTGCAATGTATTGCAGTGAAATTTACTTGGAAAGCTCTAGATTTTATATCATACGTTTTAGCTTAAAAATTTTGAATTATTTCTGTACTGAGTGTGCGATTGTTGAAATATATTTTTTCTCTTCTATCTCATAACGTGGATTTAAATTTTTCTGCTCTAACGAAGTCATTTTGTGAAGTCAGCTCTCTTGAACTATTTTGGGGCTCTTTTCAAAAGCAAAGTTTTCTTAAAATTTTAATTTGACAGTCTTGAAACTTTCTCTAAAAAGTAACCTTCCAAAGAAGTAAAACAATCGGGAAAGACTATCGTTTCGAATCACAAGAGCAATAAAATAATTCTTTTTATATTCCTAGTTTTCAGATAGAGCATCATGCTGATGATTTTCAGAACGTTTTCCTGTCGTCTTTTGTCCCAATTATTTCTTCGACGGATCGGTTTCCGCAGTGTGCCATTCTCAGTGTCTCGGAACAAAAAAAGATACTGAGGATGGCACACTGCCAAAACCGGTCTACCGTAGAAACAATTGTCACAAAGGACAATCCTTGGTTCAAGTTCTCCCGAGTGCAGGAAAACGCTCTTTTTGGGATATCGGCAAAAGCAATTATTTCCGTGTTTATGACAATTTGCATAGAACCAAACGCTGTCATGTTTATGCGAATCGCCATACATGCAAAATAGAAATTGTTGCGTTTGTCGATATGGAAAAGATGTGTATTGAACTTCGATTACGGTACCCGGGTACGGCAGCGGGAATTGGGGAACGAAAGGATTGCGGGACTAGTCTTTTAGAGTTGATGGTATTCAGTACTTGGTAATGAGAAAGAAGAGTGAGCTTTTGCGTTTTTGTCGAGGTGATTTTTGGGAATTAATAATTTCGGGGAAAAGGTTTCAATTGAGATTTTAAGGAGGGATAAAGGAAAAGGTTGTGGTTCAGTTGTGACTTTCGACAACGATTTGTTTGTGGAAAAAGGAAAAAAGACGGTATTAAATTAAGAGAACGGTTAGCTAGTAGTTCCGTAGAAAAACAACAAAAACTGTGCATGGATTTGGTGGTGTCCGAGCGGAAAAGTGAATTAAAATTTATTAAAGATAAAAGTGATTAGCGGGCGTGAAGGTGAAGCACTTACGTGCAGACGGAGTGCAATTCATTGAGCCAGAAGTGAATTCGCAGAGCATAAGGTCTGCAATTCGAGTGTAAATTGTAAATAATTGATGAATTCGTATAAGATTACCAAGATGTGGCCAGACAGTATGTGAAGACGTTAACGTGGAGATTCTTTTTTTTTTTTTTTTTAACTTTTTGACTATCAGTAATTATTGTGGATAAATCTGGTGGTACTCCCTCTTTAAGTAACAATAGTGCACATCTACTCGGGAATACTCTGAAAGTATAATAACTAAAACAACTCGTGCTCAAACGTTCATAAACGATAAAATATAAGTAAAAAGTAAATCAATTTAAGTTTTCTAATTTTAGCAGTGGCCCCGTTCCCCTTTCAGTTGCAGAGCGCTCCACAGCCGTTAAAAAGGGCGAGTCATTTTGAATTCTGTTTTTTCCCCGTTCTATATTTTTTGTTTTTTTTTTCTCATTATACGACTACCTGAATCCATTAATTAATTTTTTTTGTGTAAATTCTTAGAGTATATTTAATTGTAGGTAAATTTTTCTTTAGAAATAATATTTATGAATTAGATTAAAATTTGTTAAAAAAGGGGCTTATCGAGTTGAATTTTTTTTTTCGTATGTTATTCCTATAACATAAAGTGTTGCGTAGTAATCAAATCGGTAAAAAAATATAAACTATGAAGTGTTAAAGCAATAATTTTTCAATTTTTGAAATGACCTCCTCCTCCCCCGTCCTTTTCCTTTTGTATTAGTTTTTATGTGTAGGGTGGCTCAGCACGACCAAAGGGTGTCCCGGAAAACCGCGACACGACTAAGCGTTGGCCGGTCTCAGAATGCTACTCCGAGTTACGCAAGTTAACGAAAGTTAACACCTTAAATGCTAACCCGCCTAAAATTACAGTCTGGAGCGCAATGCAACGTGACCGAAATTCATGTGAATCGCGGAATGCTCATGGGAAATGCAATGCAAGCAGTTTTCTCTAGTTATAAATTAAAATTGTAAATTAGAATAAGATTCAGTATTTTGTCATCAGAACTGTAATAAACAGGTTTTTTTCAACGGAACCGCTTCGCTTATTAATTAACTGGCGCCCAACGTGGGGCCATTGCAAACGTTACGTGTAGTTGAATTATCCTTGGAGGGCAAGCCTTAATTCCCTTAATTTGGTCGCTGAGGCTGGTGATCAATCCAATTTTAAGGAAAAATTCAACAATGTGCGCTTTTACTTCGCTATAACCAAGCGTTGTGAAACCAGTTCGAAAGTGAAATATCGGTCCGAAAACCAAGGACATTTCGTAAAAATTTCGTGCGCACGTTCCTGTCTACCCCATACCAGGACTAAACGTAACGGATTTCGAAGCAGGCACCTTAGTAGTGGAATAGCAAAAACGAAAAAGCGGCCAATAGATAAATGCAATGGCACCGAACAAAGTGGAAGCTGTGTTCCTGATCCTGACAATAATGTAAGGGTAGAATTAAGTTTCTTGAAATTATTAACAAAATACGAAAGTGATTATTGTACGTTAAAATCTAATTCGAAATATGTGAAAGTGGAATATTTTGAAAAAAAAGTCTAATTAATTCCAAAAGTTGAGTCATAATTATTTGATTTTTTCAATTGCGCGTTGATACTCTGTGGAATATTTTAAAGAGCTCATTTCTTACGTGTTTTATGGTGAATCATTTACCTTTGCGCGTCTCATTTTCAATTTTATAAATTTACGCACAACATCATCCGACATTATTATAGTAAAATTTTTCAATCCAAAGGAGTTCTGCTTTTAGGAACATTTTACTTTATGTGCGACTATTGAAAAATTTTTACTCTTGGGCCTAATTGAGTGTTACTGTAGGAATAGTTGTTTTTATCTTTGTGATTTTTCGAAAAGTGCGTTTTCGTGAAAAATTACTGGACAATTGTTTTTGGTGGTTCAGAACAGGATTTTTTAGGTTTTCGCAGGAATATTTTATAGGCCGATCATTTAAGAAAAAAGGATTTTGAAAAGAATCCTTTCATTTTTGGCCTTCATTAAGTGACTTTTTCTGTGGTTATTGTTTCGCGATATAAATTTTACTTCGTCGTTTTCTTGATACTCTCAAAAATGTCTTACCCGAATAATCTTCTTCGCCCCGCAAGGCTCGGAGCGATCGATGCTAACATGGTACCACCTGCGGTACCACCCCAAGTGCCACCTGCGGCACCACCCCAGATGCCACCTGCGGCTCCGCCAGCAGGTCAGAATAGCCAACCAAACAATCCAGAGTTAGCTAACCTCATCTCCAGGTTAGTAGCTGAGACATTCAATACACAGGGCAGGCAATTATTTGACTCAATAATGAACCCTGCCTCAGATATCAATAATGACATAGATATTCCTATAAACCTCGGCAATGATGTAAACCTATCTGAATTTGACAAAATACCGGATGTCGTCAAGAGCTTGAGAAACTTCTCCGGCGAGCCCGGCGAGTTCAGTTCGTGGCGGAAAAGTGTGGATAGAATCCTGAAATTGTACGACAACCTTAAAGGAACCCCAAAATATTATGGGATCCTTTCAGTTATCAGAAACAAGGTTGTAGGCCAGGCCAACGTGGCACTTGAATCCTACAACACACCCTTAAATTGGGAAAAATATCAAAGTGTCTGACGTTACACTACGCAGACGAAAGGGATCTCAGCACCCTGGAATATCAAATGACGACTTTGGTCCAGGGTCCTAATAGCATTCCCCAATTTTATCAAGAAGTTTATTATCATCTTTCCCTAATCCTTAATAAAGTGTCGTCTATGGAACTAGGGCTAGAGTCACTCAACATCTTGACACAAGCCTATCGTGCAAAGGCCTTGGATACATTTATAAGAGGCCTTAGAGGAGATCTGCCTAGACTATTAAGCATACGAGAGCCTGCAGACCTACCTCAAGCCCTTCATTTGTGCTTGAAGCTGCAGAACATGGATTATCGATTACAACATGCCAACAACATGCAAGGAACAGCACCAAAACCATACCGACTGCCTCCACCTCCTGCTCCACCCAGAAAAAATATGCTTACGCCTCTGCAACCACGACCAGTGCCGGCTCCCAGAAACAATTTCTACCCAGAATTACTTTACAGTCCTCGAAACTCTAACCCCTTCCAGGGATTTAATAGAAATTATCAGCCCGCTTTTCCGGCGGTCCAGCAACCACAGTATCGCCACTCACCTCCTGTGCCCCCTAAGCCTCAACCACGATCAGAGCCCATGGATGTGGATGAAACTATTAGGTCACGGGCTATTAACCTCGGAGGAATATGAGGAAAACATAACTACTGAAGACAAAAATCATGACGAAACGCTGACGGACTACATCGAATGCATGGATAACCTTAATCTCGACCAAACCGAAGAACTCGACGATATATATTTTTTAGGATGAGGTCCTCTTCGCTTCCATATTTTGAATACACCCTAAGGAGCGGAGAGGTATTAAAATTTTTAATAGACACAGGCTCAAATAAAAACTATGTGCAACCCAAGCACATTAAACATGCTTTACCAAATCAAAAAAACTTCTGCGCAAACTCAGTCGGCGGAAGTATTAAAATTACACACCATGCTTATGTCAACCTATTCGGCCCTCATATACAAAAACTTAAATTTTTCATCCTTCCAACATTAATCGCTATTGACGGGATAATTGGAAATGATATACTGAAAGCACTCAACGCAGTAATCTACACCAAGGAGAATTACATGGTTATCCATCCAAATAAAGTGATTCCCCTTAAACAACATAAATCTGAAAATGTCAGTAATATAACCATCAGGACATCTCACTTAACGAGAGATCAATCCAACAAATAACACCATAGATAATCAAAAATCATCCAAATCTCCTATCTGAACCCGATAAAAAATTGGCATTCACCACTAAGGTTAGGGGTGAAATCCGGACTACAACACAAGATCCTGTGTATTCTAAGTCATACCCTTACCCTATGGCGCTAAGAGCAGAGGTCGAAAAGCAAATCAACCAATTGCTCAAAGATGGCATAATTAGGCCATCCCGATCCCCATATAGCTCTCCTGTTTGGGTAGTGCCAAAGAAGGAAGACGCTTCCGGGGAAAAGAAGTTTCGGTTAGTAATCGACTACCGAAAACTTAATTCGGTAACTATTCCAGATAGATATCCTATCCCGGAAATAAACGAAGTCCTCGCCAACTTGGGTAGAAACAAATGGTTTTCGATAATCGACCTCAAATACCACTACGAGAATCGGACATTGAGAAAACCGCCTTTACAGTCAATAACGGGAAGTTCGAGTTTACTCGTCTACCCTTTGGCCTTAAAAATGCTCCAGCGATATTTCCAGCATTAGATGATATCCTTAGGGAGGAGATCGGTAAAAGTTGTTACGTCTATATAGACGACATAATAATTTTCGGGAAGAGTGAAAGTGAGCATCTTCAAAACCTTGAAAGAGTTTTTGGGATCTTGGACTCCGCGCATATGAAAATTCAGCTCGATAAATGCGAGTTCATGCAGCAGGAGATTGAGTTTTTGGGGTACGTTGTTGGTACTCACGGTATTAAAACCAATAAAAAGAAGGTTCAGGTGATAGTGAACTTTCCTACGCCGAGAACCCTTAAGGATCTTTGGTCTTTCCTTGGTTTGTCAGGGTACTATCGTCGCTTCACCCGCGATTACGCCAAATTAGCAAAGCCCCTGACATCCCTCTTAAGGGGGGAGGACGGACATACGTCCAAGACGCAATCCAAAAACAAAGTTATCGAAATGAATAAAGATGCTCTCGATGCCAAATTAAAGAAGGCATTGACATCTCAAGAGGTTATTTTAGCTCATCCAGATTTCGAAAAAGAATTTGAACTAACAACTGATGCGTCAAACTATGCGATTGGGGCAGTTTTGGCACAAAACAACAAACCAATAGCCTTCCTTTCCAGAACGCTCTCGAAAACTGAAGAGCATTATGCTACTAACGAAAAGGAGATGTTGGCGATCATATGGTCCCTAAACTCCTTGAGGAACTATCTCTATGGTTCGAAGAAAGTAAATATATTTACTGATCACCAACCCCTCATATATGCTTTAAGTAACAAGAACAACAACCACAAAATGAAGCGCTGGAAAGCTATATTAGAGGAGTATAACCATGAACTCAGATATAAACCGGGTAAGGCAAACGTAGTTGCTGATTCCCTTTCGAGACTTCCTACAGCAACAGAGCTACACTCAATGACCGTTACTCAACACAGCGATGAAAGCTCTTCACAAAACTTAATTCCTACCGTAGAGATACCCGTGAATGTTTTCAGAAATCAGATCATTCTGAAAACTGGAGAGGAAGACAGCTATCCAATCACCGTCCCTTTCGATAAATACGTAAGACACACGTTCATAAAACCAGAGTATACCGAGACATCCATTATCAATATATTCAAAAGATACCTCAATCCCAACATTATCAATGGGCTTTCAACAAGCGAGCATATAATGGCAAAGGTCCAAGAAATTTACCCCGTTCATTTTGCTAACTATAGAATTCGCTATACGCAAAAAATAGTCGAAGACATTCCGAGTGAGGTGGAGCAAGAAGAAAAGATTATAAAGATCCACAGAAGAGCCCACCGTAATGCTGAGGAAAACCGACTTCAAATTTTGGAGAATTTTTACTTTCCCAAAATGGCTGCAAAAATCAAAACCCTTGTGAATCGATGCACCACATGTAAGGAAAGTAAATATGATCGTCATCCATCTAAACCATTCCTCTTCCCAACTCCTATTCCAAAGTATGCAGGGCATATTCTTCACGTCGATCTCTTCCTCACTGAAAAGAAACATGTACTTACAGCAGTTGATAAATTTTCTAAATTTGCGGTGGCAAAGGTTATCCCTTCAAAGTCGGTAGAAGATATGAAGCAGCCTCTTCGAGATATTCTCTTCATCTTTTGTATTCCAGAAAGCGTCGTCATCTACAATGAGGGAGCCCTAAGATCCATCTCACTCACATCAATGATGGAGGATGAGCTACAGATTAAAACCTTTAAGACCCCCGCTTATAAAAGCGAAGTTAATGGTCAAGTAGAGCGCTTTCATTCAACTCTCGCGGAAATAATGAGGTGTCTTAGGAAAGAACATCCAGACTGGTCCTTTCAAGAACTACTTGAGAAGGCTGTTTGTGAATACAATAACACAATCCATTCCACAACAGGAAAAAACCTTCCGAGCTCTTCCTAGGAAGATAATCGAATAACGACTCTGTAGATTTAGATGCCTTACGACAAACCAACATAGAAAGGCTTCAATCAAAACAAGAGAAAGATATGAACCAACACAATAAAACCAGAAATCCACCCAAAAATTATAATCCAGGGGATGTTGTTTACGTTAAGCAACACAAACGTACAGGCTCTAAACTTTCTTCCCGCTAGACACAAGAAATAGTTAAAGGAAATAAAAATACAACTATCATTACTGAATCAGGCAAAACAATCCATAAGGACAAAATTAAAACATAGATTCTTATTTTAGGTGTGTCGCTGACCCCACTTCTGCAAATGTCCAAATTCTAGATTTTTCAAGTTCACAAGTCGTATCGCTCCACGCAGGATATGCGAAAATTTATGCTGGTAATTTCAAATTAATCCACGTTATCGACATGGATCAATGCAAGCAGTTTTTAAACAATATTCAAACCATATTGAATGTTTCTCATTTCGGATCGAACCCTAACTCCCGTTATCTGAGGTTCGAGGTAGACCAAATAGAAAATCTTATCGAGAATCTGAAGCCTCGCCGAACCAAAAGATCCTTCAATTTCATAGGTACAGCATGGAAGTGGTTAGCAGGAAATTCTGACCACGAGGATTTTATCACCATTAAACAAAAAATGAACAACATGTTCAGACAATAATAATAAGCAGGTTATAATCAATGAGCTATATAATGAGCGAATCAATAACATAACAAAAACCACAAATAAAATCCTGGAACTTATCAAAAACAATAGCGAAGTAAACATTAACTATATTTTAGACATACAATTCCGACTAAAAATTATCAAGAAAGAACTAGTTAACATTAATTATGCACTTCATTGGGCCAAAGTTAACATTATAAACTCAATTATACTCTCAAAAGCGGAAGTAAAGCTTGCAACTGAAACATTAGACAAAGAAAACTTACCGTTCCAAACAATCAATAATGCGACAATCAAGATCAACGATCAGGTGTTTACCTCTCGGGAGATGTCCGCCCTTAAACCCCTACCAGCTATCCTACAATCGAGGACAAACAGATACGCGAGTTGCTCTCTATGGAAATGTTAAAACAAATTGATATTGACAATAGAAAAAACACATTGATCTATTAAAAGATGAGGGTTACATCCAGAAAATTATTACATATGGTTCCACGACATTCATATCTTTGGCACTACTTACCATAGCGATTCTAACAATGTGGAAAAAACGTTCAACAACAAAAACTGAAATTCAAATACAATATCCTAGCAACCCGGAAGAAACAACGCAGGCCGTGGCCCCCAATCCAGAACCATTGGAAGAAACACAATCACCCAAGCCTCGTGGGTCCCACGAAAATCTTAAATTCAATGACCTACCATTTTTTTAGAATCGGTTGGGACAACCGAACCTGAAGGGGGAAGAGTTAACGAAAGTTAACACCTTAAATGCTAACCCGCCTAAAATTACAGTCTGGAGCGCAATGCAACGTGACCGAAATTCATGTGAATCGCGGAATGCTCATGGGAAATGCAATGCAAGCAGTTTTCTCTAGTTATACAGTCTTCCACAAAAGTCAAGGTACAGTGATAAATATCATGAAAATTGTTTGATATTTTTGTTTAAAAAACCTATAGTGATAAAATTTTTTTTGGTATTACTTCAACTATAATCATTACACTTTAAATTCATGTAAAACAAAACGAAAATTCTGTCGTATTAATATATTATTACATATGATGTGTTGGAAAGTCAATGAATGAAGTCCACAAAAGTCATGGTACACCTAAAGAAAAATGATACAAATTGTAATTATAGTCTTGCATAGTTATTTGAATTATACTTTTCTTAATATTTTGTCGGATATCCTTTCATCTGAATTACTGACTTCAGTCTTTTAGGCATAGAATATACCAATTTTTTAGTAAATTCGCTGCTGATTCTGGCCCACTCCTCCAATATAACATCCTTAAGCTGCGCCTTGCTTGATATCACTCTTTTTCGGATTTTTGTCTCAAGCTCATTCCAAAGATGCTCTATAGGGTTCAAATCAGGGCTTTGAGGCGGTGTAGCAAGCATGCGTGTATTGTACAATAGCCACATTCGAACTTTATGCGCAGTGTGCTTAGGGTCATTGTCCTGTTGAAACAAGAAATCTTCTCGCTTACCTAATTTGGCTTCACTTTGTTTCATGTTGTTTCGTAGAATCTCTAAATAAGAGTTCTGATCCATAGTATTTTCGATGAATGTCAGATTTTCAACTCCAGCAGCAGCCATGCAACCCCAAACCATAACACCACCGCCTCCATGTTTTACTGTTTTAATAGTGTTCTTGGGATTAAATGCTTCTCCTACTTTTCGCCAGACCCTCTTATGCCCATTTACACCAAATATACAAAATTTAGACTCATCCGAATATAAAACATTATCCCAAAACGTTATTGGTTTGTCAATATATGCTTTTGCAAATGTTATTCTTTTTTGTTTGTTTATGGAACTTACAAGAGGTTTTCTTCTAGGCGTACGAGATGAAAATTCAGCTTCTACGACAGCTCTACGCACAGTTTCTGCGCTAACCTCCTTCTTATCATTAATTCCAAGAACATCGCAGATTTTTCTACAGCTTAGAAATGGATCTTGTTTTACCATTCGCGAAATTTTTCTCTTGTCCTTTGCACTTAGTTTAGATGGACGACCTGTTCGGGGCACATTTTCCACTCTATTTTCCTTCTTAAATCGATTTATCACTTTTTGAATGGTTGACCGACTTCGCAACACTAGTAGAGCTATTTCAGAATATGATTTGCTCTGATTTGAATGCAGATTAATAATTATTTCACGCTCCTTAATACTCAAGTCCTTTCGACTCATTTTTTAAAAATTTTATTAAATAAAAGATACACCACGAATACGGACGCGATATTAAAGACAGCGGCCTACGGTTGTTAACTCACTCTGATAATATGTACTTGCGGGATTCCCCTTTTTACAAATAACAGGGCGTTTTCTGCAACTGTACCAAGACTTTTGTGGAGTAGAAAAGAGACATTGCCAACAAAAAATTATTGTCTTCAATGATCATTATTGCCGAATCCCTTTAAATTTATGAAAACTTAAATTCAACAGAACTCGTATTATTACCATTTCATAACTTTTGGTTTTCAAATAAAAATATTGATTCAGTAATACAATTTTCAGTTACCGATTCTCTGTACCTTGACTTTTGTGGAAGACTGTAAATTAAAATTGTAAATTAGAATAAGATTCAGTATTTTGTCATCAGAACTGTAATAAACAAGTTTTTTTTAACGGAGCCGCTTCGCTTATTAATTAACTCGCACCCCTTCGCTTAAACTAAATGTCTGCAACGGCGGTGAGTTCCGCGGTTGTTCAGAAGTTTACCATTTTTCTTTAGTCGTGTGTACTTGATTTCTTTTAGGTCAGAATTACTTGTTTATTTTTAGTGTCGTTCCCCCCTCTTTATATATCGAACGAGAGGGTAAGCTGGAAAATCATAAAATTCTGCTTTTCACGCCTCTCACGTTTATGTCTGTGGCCCAGCATGAGTATAACATCATGTAAAATATTTTCTACTCATAAGGTTGTCTTGCAACACATATGACAAGTGTAATTTTACGTATTTCAAGGCTGTTAGCACAGATTGCTAAAATTTTTCTAGAGTGGTAATTCAGACTTCAGTAGAGTGGCCATTATTAATTATTATCGGATCCTGAAGCTCTCACTTGAAAATGGGTGGGCTCATTCTAGGAGAAAGTCCCCGCAAGCGTTCGGAGGATTCAATCAGATGTTGATAACAGATCGCTCCCTCGTTGAATCAGAATGCTTTGAAGCGTGGTATGAAGGAAACCAAGGCTCGGCACAAGTTTTGGTACTACTATAACAATATGATGAAAACACTCTAGTTTTAATTAAATATTTGTTTATTTTGCAAATTATCTGACCATTTTTTTCAGTCGAGGATTTTGTTTTGTCTTTTCTTCTCTAATAATTTATACAATAGATATACATATGTATTAATCATTGTTTCTTATTGTCATCTTCACTACTGACAATTATATGTAATATTTTATCTAAATCACTTGCATTACAACAATTTGTCTACTTAAATTCAAATAAGTTAATTCATAACTTTTCATCATACCAAATTTGGAAAAAATAAAATTCGTAACGCGACTTTTGCCAACAATTATTGATCACATACTAAATCCACGCAAAATGCTTACACTCACATTACATAAATGTCACTAACAACTACTAATGAATCATATTCATACAATAAATACTCTATATTCGATGTGCATAATGCAATTAAAAATCATGAGATATCTTTTCAATGTGTATTGTAGTAGGAAATTCATTAAATAAAATTTATTATGGCTCACTTAAAATTACAATTTCTTTTGATAATTGCTAGGAAGTCCTTTGGGAGGATGGTGGGATGAATTTGATGTGTGTGTATGTGTGCGAGTTGTCTTATGGATGCGCGAGGGATGGAGACTAAAATTAAAACTCTAGAGGAGTACTTAATATTTACACATGTATGGTGGAAAATTGTTATTTAATGGGATGTGAAGGATATGCAGGATGACGATGAGGAAATATCGCAGTCTTTTCAAAAAAGGTTTTTTTTTCTATCTCTTTCTTCTAAAATTCATTTGCAAACCCAGCTGAATACTTTTCATTTTGTTTGTTTGATATTGTGTACAGTCTCTAGTTGGACGATTTTCAATTAAAGCTTAAAAATTGCAATAGAAACTGAT
This sequence comes from Odontomyia ornata, assembly GCA_963969285.1. Classification (NCBI taxonomy): domain Eukaryota; kingdom Metazoa; phylum Arthropoda; class Insecta; order Diptera; family Stratiomyidae; genus Odontomyia; species Odontomyia ornata. The sequence goes on along the minus strand of OZ017739.1, from coordinate 382,357,699 downwards.
TATATAGTACTACACAAAGATACGTAAATGTGTAAGTGTATGTACACGCTGCTGTTGATAGAGTTGTACGATACAATTTATCTGTTTTGATAGTTTAATTTAATATCGATATACTACAAGGATATCTGTGGGTGCATTGAAATGCGAATATTTCGATTAGATGTTTAGCTGACGCTAATCTTGGATGCCAAGTAGTGAAGATGCAGGAACGTGCAGACCAGAGTAGTCATGTTGCCCATGGCGACGGTCATGTGTATCCTGCGGAATGCGGTGTGGATGCGTTGGTAGTGAGGACATTTGACTAGATCCCTTTGCTCCAAACACCCAACTTCCTGGCCACTGCCCACTCCCGTCTCGAACTTGTGCTTCTCGGCCATCAAGCGCAGCAATGGTGGCGCCAAATATAGACGCACTGTGACTTCAATCACTGCACATAGTGACAATGCAATTACTTGCACGTATGATGTGAACTCCCAACGTCCGCCAATCACTTTGACAAACATCACCAGCGTGCAAATGCTCAGGACTGAGTTGAGTGAAAAATAGCGTGGAAACAGGATCTGCTGACATAATCCGAATGTGTGACGTGGCAGTGCGAAATACAGTGAGAGTCCTGAAAAGGGAAGAAAAAAAATTGAATGTTAGATTCATGTGAAATAATCAAAAAAGGGAATTAATGAGAGAGGGAGGGTATCGGAGCCGACATCTTACCTGATACAAAAGTCATCCAAATTTGTGCGCCAAAATGTGTGGCAAATGCTCCTAAATATGCAACGAGGGCGAGGCAACTTTTCTTGGGTTTCAATTCGTCCTGCGACTGTGATTGGTCCACCATATTCGGCCAAACCAGCATCACGACAAATGATAGTATCCCGACAGCTATAACGTGAGCAGGTTGAGTGGTTTTCGTCAGAATTCTGGAAGAAACGTGAAAAAAATATTTGGTTAATCAAATGTGTCGAAATTGAAATAGATTTGGTATAATTGAGATAAATGAATCTGTCATGTGGGAGGTGGGTCATATATGTCGAGACGTTCCTACTGTGAAAATACAAAGCGCTCACATGTGACTTGAACTCGTGCTTGGCCAATTTGGTGTCATGATTTCAATGATAAATGTTCTATTTGTTTTGGCAATCGAAAATTGACTTGTTGACTATTCCATGGAAAATAGATAGTTGTTCCAGAAGAAGAATGATAAATGGATTTCGTTGGGAAAATGTTTTTATTTAAAATCTCAGTTTGAAATTTACTTTAATCAAAATCTAGTTTAAACAAACCCTGATTTTAAAGTACAGAAAATTGCATGGAATTGCCCTCATTACCCACTCACTAAAACTATTTACGCTCTCATCATCTACCCTCTTGTCGTCAGCACTCAATCGTACTTTAACCCATTTTGTTATAAACAAATATATTTCATTAATGCACACTTTCATTTAATTTAAAATGAGTCTTGAAAGCCTCGTGATATTTACGCTGAACATGGTATCATTGCAGGAAAAATATAAAATAAAAATAATTTTAAAATCGCTCAGGTCAATTGAATGTGTGAATTACATGCTAAATAATTATCACACATTCCTGGCGCAAATATTATGCACACTTGTTAATAATTGACGCGAAATGTATTTCGCGTAAATATTTGTGATGCTTGAAATAAATTTAACAATTCTCCAATCAACCAATCATAATAATATGCAATCCTTCATTATTATCAATTAGTTAGAATGTATCTGAAATTGGGGAATGGTTACTTGCAATACAAGATAAATAGATACGAGCCGGGAAAAATGTAGAATTAACTGACGAAATTGTTGTTTTATTAACAATTTTGCGAATAAATTAAGAAGCTGATTTGGAATGGGATACTATAAGAGGGTATCTATCTTTCTAGCTATTCAAATGCAAGTTGAAAAGATACACAATGTAAATTATTTGATTGTGAATCAAGTCGTGCAACGTCGTTTAAGAATAATCAAAGTTAAGATGAATAGACATACAGTGATGATAGTGGTTAGTGCTCTTTTAATCAAGCTAATATTTTAAAAAGCTTTTTTTATTTTAATGGAAAATTTTGTCGAATAGAAAAACCTGCTTGAAGAGTTCACTTTAAGTTCTTTGATATTTTCAAGAATTTTAAAATGTTTTTGTTGTTTTTCAAAGTCTGTAGTATTTTGCTATTATATTCTAACGCATCACTTAGAGTTCACGTGATAGATTTACATCCTCCTTTAAATTTATTCTTTTAGATTTTATCTGCTTTGAAAAAGTGGATAATTGTTTGTCCTGTAGGCAAATTTAAATATTAAACAAGTTGGGTAAACATACCTACGCTCATGTCAGAAGGGTTTTGTATTCAATTTTCAAAATGCAGTCACCAGGTTGAATAAAGTCAAGAAGCATTTCAATGACGATTTTATTGGAGAAACTATGAAATTCGAAGACCATACTATTATTAACAAAGTTGAAAGAATTTCGACTTCTGAGGTTTTTGTTATGGTTCTACTCATAAATATCTCCCTTGATAATTATTTCAGATGTCCATCCGCGACGGAGGAAACACATTTTTCATGTATTTCCCCCCCTGTGCCCCCACTGAAGCAAAAACTGACAGTTTAAGAACTGTTTTGAAAAGCTCCCATGAAAGCTATCATTTCATACTCATATCGGCTACGTTTGATGAATTTTTTTTCAGGGGCCACTCTCCTGTACTGTTATCATCGATTAATAGCCAATTTTTTCGAATCCTAGAGTTGTTACAAAGCCCTTATGTTAGAAGCTCCCTCCCGCCTCCTTGACTTGTTTCACTCATGCGCATTAATTGTAGGTACTCAGCTTCAGTCATTCATTAAATTGAATCAAGTGTTCAAAGCATACACCTTAAACGTTGAAGTTGGGAAAAAATAACTCAAAGTTATTCAATCTTCGCATTTAAAACAGCCACTATTTTGTTTTACGATTACTGATACCACTAGCTGAACTGATTCTCAAAGTTATTCATGACACCTATCATTCCTGAAATTTTCATGCAAATCCTAGCAAAACTGTAGTGTCTGAGTCGGTAAAAAGTGCATGTTGTTCCATAGCCATATGTTGCCATAGTAATACTTGCAGCGCATATTGTTCCATAGTAATACAGGAAAACTCAAACCGCTATAACTTCGCTAAATATGATGCAATCTTTATGAAACTTGCAAGGTAGATCAATCTTATGAATAGACATCTGTGTACTGAATTTCATTGAATTTAAGGGTACCGTTAAGATTTTATTCAAGAAAACATAAAATCGATAAATCATACTATTACTAACAAAGTTGAGTGAATTGCGACTTCTCACGTATTTGTTGCTGTTGTACTCATCAAGGCCTACATTCGTGATTTTTTTCAGATTTTTCGGATGGAAGGTGTCCAATCGCGAGGGGGGGGGACACAAATTGTTCGTGTATTTCCCCTCCCTGTGCGCCCCTCGAAGCAAACTTTGCCAAATAAAGACCTGTTTTGAAAAGTTCTCATCAAGACCTTTCATTTGATACCCATATCGGCTACCTTCAATGAAATTTTTTTTTCGGGGGGTCACTCCCCTACATGGAGAGACCCCCCTTAAATACCTTATAAAATTTTTTAGTAGGCGAACTTTGAAGAGATCACCACTTTACACCTATGTACAAAATTTTATGCTTCTAGCTTAAGTAGTTTCCGAGAAAAACTGCTGTGACACACGGACGGACGGACGGACGGACAGACAGACAGACGGACAGACGGACAGACAGGACGCGATTTTAGAAGGGTTTTGTAAAATTATTTTACAAAACCCTAAAAAGGAGTTTCAAAATCGAATAATTAATTAAACATTGAACAATTCAAACCAGGAAGAATTAGCGCATCTGGAAAAAGGTCAAGAATGATATAATTTGGAAAGGTTGTTTTTCAAATATTTTCTGAAAGCTTTGATCTTTTCTTTTAAAAAATGCTGGCGGCATTCTTTTATAAAAGATTTAGAGAATAGTACATTCAAATTCTTATTTGTCTGGCTAATTTGACATTAAAATATGCCTTTTCTATCCCAAAACATCGAGGCCTTGATCTTTTTGTCCAAATTTGTGGTTTTGAATTTGTTTGGCAGGTGAAAATTTCATGTGACGCTTCTGTGATGACCCTCTTTTTGTTTCATGTATATAATGACCACGCTTTATCTTCTATTACTATAGAGCTCAGGAGACGCGACCTCCCCCCCCCCCCCCCCCAATTAATGACACTAAAGAAACTTGGGGGACACTATTCACCCGATTTGTCATGAATTTTGGGATCCATTTTGCGCCTAGCCTTCATTATCCCAGCTTTCTCTGAGTGCTTCATATAAGAGAGGTCTAAAGTCGTGCGGAAATGTACAAATTTCAACTGGCGGTTTTTTATATAGTTTTATCGACTATTTTGTGACATCAGTCAAAATGGAAAGTATTCCTTTCTTCTTTTCATAATAAATATTCCTTCTTCCTCCATTAAATGACACCTTCGCCACAAACCGTTCTGATCCGTAAAAAAATGGTACGTTCATTTTCTTCCGTGAGTAGGAAGCGAACCACAGCATAGTGATGGAGGAAACCGCATTTTTAGTTCGAAAAATCGGGTTTTACCGGATGTGTTTTGCTCCCGGCTTAAACTGGTTTTTTCTTTCCAATTCAAAAAATACAAATGAAAACAAACACGTTGGGTAGACAGACAGACCTACGTTCATGTCAGAAGGGTTCTGTACTCAACTTTTCAGAAATGCAGTCACCAGCAACAAATAAAAGTCAAGAACGATGTCAAAGAGATGTGCACGTTTAAAAGAAAAACCAACAAAAATCACTCAAATCATGAATTCCCAAAAATATTAATGTTATTGACCTTATTTGAAAATTTCAAGAAGATCAAATCAAAACTGCAGTGTCTGATTCGATGGAAAGTTCATAAAATATCAAAATCATGTGGTATTGTTGTTGTAATTGGAGAAATTTTCATCAAACTTACAAAGTTTAAGAACCTTTTTAAGGACTACTTAAATATCGGATTTCGTTTAGTTTAAGGGCACCCATAGGATTTTGTTGGGCAAAATGTGAAATTCGAATATCATAATATTGTTAACAAAGTTGAGCGAATTTTGATTTCTAAGGTATTTGTTGTTGTTGTACTCATAAACCTCCATAATTTTTTTCAGATTTTTCGGATCACAGGTGCCCAATCGCGAGGGGCGGGGGGATCAACATTTTTCGTATATTTCGCCTCCCTGTGCACCCCTCGAAGCAAAAAAAGTCAAATCAAGACCTGTTTTGAAGTGTTCTTATCAAGACCTTTAATTTGACACCCATATCGGCTCCCTTTGATGAAATTTTTTTTTCGGAGGCCACTCCCCTATTGGGAGACCCCCCTTAAATTCCTTGTAAAATTTATTTGTAGTTGAAGTTTAAAGAGAGCATCACTTTACACCGGCATACAAAATTTGACGTTTCTTGCTTAAGTAAAGTGTTTTCCAATAATTGGTGTTATTTTGAATAGCCCGCTATTTCGGTAGATGTCACTTTTGAAGCTGTCATTTTTTTAACATTTAGCGAGTAGAAACTACGCCATTTATAAAAATGGAACGATACACGCTTCAACAACGCATTGAAATTATTAAGATTCACTATAAAAATGGTGAAAATTGGGCAAAGACGGTTCGTAAAACTCAAACATTTTTGGGTCGTCGTGAAACACCTTGTCGGACCGCAATACAGACATTGGTGGAAAAATTTAAACTGGGACAACTTAGTAATGTGAAGAATAAAACCCGTGTACGTCACTCAAGAAAAGCCGAGAATATTGCTACTGTAGCCGAAAGTGTTGAAGAAAACCCAGGTTTGTCCATTTCTCGTCGTTCTTTGGTATGAGGCATTCCACAAACGTCATTATACCGTATTTTGCATAAAGACTTGGGTCTTAAGGCTCATAAAGTTCAGTTAACACAAGAACTCAAGCCGGTCGATCATCAACAACGTCGTGTCTTTGCTGATTGGGTCCTTGAAATGCATGAAAATGATCCGGAATTCCATCGAAAAATCATCTTGAGTGATGAGGCCCAATCCCACCTCGTTGGCTTCGTCAGCAAGCAAAATTGTCGCATCTGGGACTCGGAAAACCCAAGAATTATTGTTGAAAAGCCTCTCTATCCTCAACGCGTGACTGTTTGATGCGGTTTATGGTCCGGCGGAGTAATTGGAGCTTACTTTTTCGAAAATGAGGCTGGAGCAACAGTTACAGTGAATGGATTGCGCTATCGAGAGATGATTTCTTATGGCCGTAATTGGATGGTTTTGATCTGGACAACGATTACTTTCAACAAGACGGCGCTACGTGCCACAAAAGCAACGAAACCATTGATCTTTTACGGGAAAAGTTACCGGACCGTGTTATCTCTCGAAGAGGTGATCACAATTGGCCACCGAGATCTTGTGATTTAATACCTTGCGACTTCCTCCTTTGGGGCCACGTGAAAGACAAGGTCTACGCCAACAGCCCGGCGTCGATTTAAGACCTCAAAGATGGAATTCGTGAGGCTATCGAGGACATAGGGTAGCCACTTTGCGATTTGGTAATGGAAAATTTCATGAAAAGGATATGGTCCTGTAAGCGTGGTCGTGGTGGTCATTTGCCTGATGTCATTTTTCACTATTAACAGCATACCTTCTTCTTTACAATATTCTAAAGATCCGATCATTTATATTAAAAAATGGCATTTTTCTTTTAATATCAAAATAACGCCTCTTATTGGGAAACCCGATAATTTGCGACAGGATACGATTTTAGTAGGGTTTTGTAAAATTATTTTACAAAACCCTAAAAACCGGAGAACATTTTTCCCGCCATCCCTACCTAGGCATCATTAATGACCGTAGTCATCAGAGCAAAGCAAATTTCTATGTTTTATTGGTTCCTGGTGTTAGTTATTTGCTTTGTTTCAATGCGGATAACTTCACTCGGAGTGCGACGTGAATCTAGCATACGATACACAATAAATGCAAAATGTTTGGGGACTGAACTGAGGAATCTTTCATCGTTATACTATAAATGAATGACTAAGCTTGACAGTAAGCTGTCCGCTTGGATTTCAATACGTTAGTCTCTACTTTTAACACAAAGATAAAATATTCTTCAGTTCATTTTGATTTAAATAATTTTGTGGGTAAAAAATCGAAGAACCATTTATACCTAAAGACATGAAAATACACATTTAATTTTGATTTTAGCTATTTCATTTAAAAAAATTTGCTAAGAAAAATACCAAATAACCGGTTCTTCTGGTTAAACTGAAGATGAAAAAAACGGGAAAGCTAAAAAACCGATTTTTTAACGAAAAACTGCCATCTCTACCACAGCACGTGGCTCGCTTTTTGACAAAACTGACACTACAATATGAATTTACATACTACCATGTCCCCTGCTTGCTGTCTCTACCTGTATTTAAGAGAGACTCTTCTACCATTCAGTATTGGCAACTACCAAAAAACCACAGGACGTCATATCACTTACTTTCTAAATAATATACCTTTAATCTTTGACCGTGCCATTTTATTTTCTTCTTAGCAGGTAACCAGAAATACCTGGTTGAAGAAAATTGAAAAAATTAACCTTTTTTTCAACCAATACACCGAGCTTTTCTGCAAGGCAATCTTAAAGGATCGGTTTAAATATCCTCAAAGCAAATCACTTTTGAGCTTAAAATATATTAAAAATATAGACTCTTCCTTAAAATTCTACTTTTCAGCTCAGAATAAGCGCATAAGGTTAAATATGGAAATTAACGGTAAATAGTAAACTTTATTTTCTTGTTGAAGTTTTATATGGAAAATATAAGACTTCAGCATGAAAAATTTCAATAAAACTAGAAGCAATTGAAAGTATTATTTACATTTCTAATCGTTCAAAATACACCAAAAACCTTTTAAATGCCTTATGATTGCAGGAAAATCGTATAACGGTAAATTTTGGAACAAGCATATAACGCAATATTTCAGACTATAGTTTTAAAAAGTTTGCAATCTACGAAGATTTGACGGCTGCTCTAAACATTTAAAATCGTCCAAAACATTCCCAAGTCTTGCACCCTTATAGAAATTGAAAGATATACAGATAACGGGAACGGTTATGTCCTTAATGGAAAATCCTATACTTCACAGTCGATTTTTAGTATTACATTTTGTAACGGTTATATTATAAATTCGTTTATCAGACTTAAATTACAAAAGTATTTCTTTCGATCATCACAGACTGCCCTCAACTATAAAGCCACGATTAATGTCGACCTAAATTTTAGAAAAAGTAAAAAGCGTTCATAATCTATAAATCGATGTAACGGTAAAATAAAGACAAATAGAATCAATGAAAAATTGAACCCCAAATATAACTCATCGTTGAGCCGAGTCGAAACGCGTCTGCACCTAAGAAAATAAGCAAGACCCGACAGTTTTTCGAAAAAGAAAAAAATATTAACTTTTTAAGCATCGATAATTGAACTGCTCACTGAATTTTTATTTGTCAATCGTACAAAATTTCAAAAATCAAATCTAAATGTTTGGAAGACTTAAACCTCATATAATTTTTCCTGCTTTGATTTTGCCATTACATCAATTTAGGCAAACGGTTTTCATATATGATAAAATGTACTATTACAAGCTTTTGTTAATATATCAGTGGAAAATCAAAGATGATTCTTAGGTTTTTATTGTGAGTTGGCTTAATTTCTTTATATTACCGTTACATAGCCTTCCGCGAAATGGATAGAAAAATAATCAAATTCTTTCAACAAAAAATCTTTCAACAAAATAAATAAAATCATGGTAAAATTTTAAATAATTGAATAACGGTAAAATTAAAAAAAAATTAAGTTTAAACATAATTTATGCTTTTTTCAAATTATCAATCCTGTTGGCCATGGCAACTTTTTTGATGCAATTGTGTTAGCCTGAGGGTGCTTTTTTTAATTTTTTTCCAAAAAAGTAAATAACGGTAAATATTTTAAGCAGCATAATTAAAACTTAATTGTAGCTGTTTCAAAACGATTTAGATGTTTCAAATCCTACAATAATGTCTACTTTGTGTATTCTGAAGTAGCTCAAGTGCTCCTCTCCTAATATATATAAAGCGAAAAATTAAAAAATAAATTCATAACGGTAAACTCATCAAAATAAATATATCGGTATCCTCCAAGAATGTATTGAAATTCATTCAAATCGAATATTGTTTTAAGCATAATAGAAAATATCCAATATTCAATAAGGCATGATAACTGTAGCCACCTTTGTTTTATCAACGTCTCATAAAAAACAGATAATCAGTGTATAACGGTACTTGATAAAATTCAAAATCGGTGTTCAAAGTTGGTTCTTTAAAAAAACTCCTGCAAAGAGCTACATCAAATTTCAGGTAAATCAGCAGGTAAATCAGATGTTGCTCCATTTCTTCTTTGCTTTTTATCTTCTTTATATAATTTCAATGGACTTAGACCGTTCAATATTTATTTGCATATCAGAAAAAATTTCAAACAAAAGTAACGGTACTTTCTTACTATAAATTTAACAGCAAATTACCTCGAAAATTGACAAGCCGTCTATAGAGAAAATTAATTTGTCCAAAAAATAATGATGTTTTTTTAGAAGTGTCAAAAATTTTTGAGTTAGCATATCTTCCTCCTAGACAGTATCAATTTCTTAATGCATCATAAAATTTTGAGTCTAACAATTACAAAAAAAGGCAGAACGGCTTTAAGAAAACATGTTATTGTAAAAACTATGTGCTTCGTACTAAGGATGAAAAACTTATATAATTGCTAAATAAAGTTAACCGGTAGTCACGTTGAATTTCCGCCTCCATAAAATAGTTCGTAATAAATCAATGTAACCTGCTTCACTCATGCACAAAGAACCCAATTCAATCTTTTAAAAGTAGTTTTCTCAAAGTGTACTTAACAATAAAATTTCACCAAAAAACAAAAACCTAGCGTAACGGTAATATAATGTAAATTAAGGAAATCAACATTAAAGGTTTTTTTACTTGAATATTACGGGCCAAATTTGGCACTAAAACAGTCAATGAATTTTCTTCTAAATTTCTTCTAAATATTGATTTGGTAACGGTAAATTAAGAAAAAAAATTTGGCGTGTCAATTTTTTATGATTTTATGTAATACAATTGTTAAATGAAAACTAGGGAAATTTGAATAAAATATGAGCATATACTCGAGAAACATTAAAAAATTGAACTGACGTTTTTTGAGGAAGGAATTTGTTGAAAATTTCAACCAAAAATAGACAAAACATGTGTAACTTTCCCTGTTTGTTTACAGTTACAAAAATTTACAGCAAGATACCGATTTTTTTTAATTTTCTAAAATATACCGTTATACTCTTGTGGTAATATTTCTATGGAAATTTTCCAATTTTCAAAATGGCAACCTATTTATTTTAGTCAATCAGTTTGTTTATTTTCGTTTCTTTTCATTATTATTTCATAATCTATTGGAAAATATTCAAAGATATAGGTGCAAAACAGAAACAAAAAAAAAATCGCAATTCAATGTAACGGTAAAACAGTAACAATATGTCGAATTTCTATTCGAATGATACAAGCGATTTTAAAATTTTAAATGATCATACGCATGGCAATTTATTTTGAGCTTTCGGGAAAATTTGTATTGTAAAAGGATATCATCAACATTTTTAGAAGACGAAGGTTACGGTAAAATATAGTAATCAAAAAAATTCAAGCCAATTTTTGATTGAATGCAAAATTTGAAAATGATTTAGATATGAAAATTCTCAGGCATATCAATCATTGTTTTTGCGGAAAAAGGGTCAAAACTGTTCAATTAAAAGAAAAGGCGCATAACGGTAAATTTCTAGCAATATATGTGACGGTTTTTTTTCTGAAATTGTCAAAAACACACTAAGATCAAGGGCAAAACATTTCTAGTTAATTTACTCCTAAAATTTTCTCTATAATTTCCAGTGCCGATTTAGATACTTTAAGAATTAAAATGATCCTGAATCCATGTTTCACATTCCTTTAGCACTTTATTCACTCTTTTTTATTGAGTCAGCCAAAAGATATGGCCCTTAATTTATTTTCAGAAAAGGTTATATGAAATGGCGGGTGGTAGCGGGTTGCTTATTTGAACATTAAAGGCAACATTTGACACTAAAACTATCACTAAATTTTTTTCAGGAAGTATTGGCAAATGTTATGATTGTAAATTAACAGAAAAAAATTTAAAGATGAAAACTATTTATGAATTGATTTGAATAAAATATCAGCTTATACTCATGAAACATTAAATAATTGAACTGAAGTTTTATCAGGAAGTATTTAAAAATTTCAACACACAATAGTGGTAAAGCCTTTCTAGTATTTTTACAGTTAAATAAATTTACAGCAAAATCCCACTTCTTGACATTCTAAAAAATATACCGTTATACTTTGATGGTAATATTTCTATGGAAACTCAATGTTCAAAATTACAACCTATTTATTTTAAGTGTCTTTAATTTTCATTACCATCAAATAATCTTTAAGCAAATGTTTAAAGATATAAGTGCCAAAGTGATGATTTAAAAAAAAAGAACCGGAACTCAACGTAACGGTAAAACGGTGGTAGTACTAATCACCATTCGAATGATAGAGGAGGGTTTTTGAAATTTTCGATCATCATAGGACACGACAATTTATTTCGAGCTTTTGTGAACGTTTTTCTTTTTATCATAAAGATATATCAAAATTTTGTAGAAGGTATAAGTAACGGTAAAATATATGACATATATCGACGAAATCTAAAGCAAATTTTGGCTGTATTCAAAATTTGAAAACGATTCAAATGCGAGAATTTTTCAGGCTTATCAATCATCGTTACTGTGAAAAAGGGGTGAAAAGCTGATAAATTAAAAGAAAAAACGCATAACGGTAAATTTCTAGAAATTTATGTACCGGCATTTTCCCGATAGTGGCAGAAAACGCACTGAAATCGATGGCAAAATCAAGGCATTTTTTTTAAAGGTAGCCAAAGATAGCACCTGCTGTTCGAAAAAAATGTTTCGTCTACGTGGGGCTTATCACAAAGGGCCGATCCACGTGTCCTTATTAATAGTGGGCATATAAGCACCTATTGGGCGTAATCTTTTGCATTTTGTAGAAGACGAGGGGAATGGAAACAACATTTCTTCCATTTAGATTGCAACATTGAATATAGCTTGCCATCTGTGGGTGTTCTGTCTTTATACGGAGAAGAGTTAAAAACATCATTCTAGTTGGTCGTGCTGTTCGTGTTTGTTTGCATGCTACGGAGGCAATATCTGATAAGCGTAGCAAGCAGTTTGGTGAACAAAACCAAGCCAGTTTTTCAAAGGTATCCAAAGACGGCAACTTCTGTTCAAAAAAACGTTGCTCGTTGAACTAGATCAACGAGAGACGTTTTTTCGAAAATAAGTTGTTAAAGTTGAGTTTTCAAAGATGTGAGTAGCATATAAGTCCAAACTTTACGGTAGCTTTTTTTGAAATAAGACCATAATAATATATTCAAGCATGTGTGGCTCTACAAATACCAGTTAAATTTAATGAAATGTGAACATTTTTTCAAGAATGACACATATTCAGAAAAAAATATTTGGAGCATCAGGAAAGCCTATAACACAATATTTAGAGCTTTCATGAAGATTTTCTATCGTAAAGGGGTCATTAAGATTTTTCAGAAGGCATAAATAACGGTAAAATATAGTACATATATCGAGAAAATCCAAAACAAATTTTTACTGTATGCAAAATTTGATATCGATTTGTATACGGGAATTTTACAGGCATATTAATCATCGCTTCTGTGAAAAAAAGTGTGGAAAAGTACATAACGGTAAATTTCTGGAAATTCATGCAACGGTATTTTTCCGAAATTGACGGAAATACACTAAAGTCGAAGGGAAAAACATTTCTAGTTGATTTAATCTCTAAATTTTAATTAAGTTTTCTGAGCTGATAAATAGCAACCGAGTCTACGAAAATTCTAACGGTGCCTTTTTTGAAAATCATAAGAATGGGAAAATATAGAAAGTAAGTAGGCCTGAAAATATGAAATATAATTTCAAATATATTCTAGCAAGTGTGACTCTACGACATTCATTTAAATTTAACTAAATGTGAACATTTTTTTAAAGAAAGACAAATATTCAGAGAAAAATATGGCGGGTGTCACAAAACATGTCTAACACTGCGCAACAATGAAATTGTTTCGGTCTCAAAATTACTCCTATCCTATGTCTTCTCGTTTACTGAATGCAAAAACGACCATTAAAAGAACCGATTAGCTCTAGTTTTAGAGATACAAGCTACTTTTTATATTTTATAAATTCTTTTGTTTCAATCAGCGGAAAATTTGTTTTTCGAAATTTGCAACATTGTTAATTGTCAAAATATACATAAATATTATTTGTCAAATTATAATTTGACTGCCAGAAGATCACTTAGTGTAATACTATGGCGGTAACGTTGAAATTTATAGTATTTTGTGCATATCATCTTGTTTTGGAATGTTTTAAGGAGAGAAATCAACATACCATGGTAATGTGTAAATTTAGTTTATAATTTTTGCTACATTTGTGGCGAAATAACGTTTGCTTCACAAAAACGCAATTTGACGCCTCTTGTGAAGACCGCATATCAACGTTATTTTGGTATGAAGGTAGGAAACCAAAATAAGCCATTGGATCCACACATATGTTCCAATTCGTGTTCAGTTATTTTACGAGAATGGCTAAAATATAAAAAAATGATCCATAGCTTTTGCTATGCCTATGATTTGGCGGGAGCCCACTAACCACGTAGACGATTGCTATTTTTGCTTGACTCCGTCTCTTAAAGCAGAATTGTCAATGGAAAAAATAAAAACTGTTACATACCCGAATCTTCCATCAGCTACTCGACCTATTCCACATTCAGACAGTTTACCAGTTCCTACACCACCGTAGACTGAGTTGGTACCAGAAAATGAAGACAGTGTAGATGGAGAACTCAACGAGCCTTCAACATCTTACGAGCCTGACCCTGATTTTAAAGAAGAAAAAGATGATCAACCGCATAAATTGAGTCAATCGCAGTTGAGTGATCTCATGAGAGATCTTGATTTGTCACAGGCGAAGGCAAAACTTCTAGGATCAAGGTTACGTCAATGGAATCTCCTGCAGAATGTCAGGGTCACCAAGTACAGTTAACATCATAGGGATTTGATTCCTTTTTTTGAAAAGCAAAATAACCTTGTTTTTTGTTTTAATATTAATGTCTTGATGAAAAGTTTGAATATGAAGCATGATCCAACATAATGAAGACTTTTCATAGATTTAGTTTTAACGCTGTGTTGCTTCATAATGGCAACCGTCTACCTTCCATTCCTATTGACCATGTGGTTCACATGAAGGAGACTTATGCAAACATGGCAGACCTCCTAGATTCAATCAACTACCTGGAATATAGGTGGAAAATCTGCGATGATTTAAAAGTGATTGCTATACTCTTAGGGATGCAATTAGGGTATACGAAATACTGTTGCTTTTTATGTATGTGGGATAGTAGGCATAGAAAATCACATTATATTCAAGCAGATTGACCTGCAAGAAATCTTAGCTCTAGTGAGAAAAACGTAATTGCCGAGCCATTCGTAGATTCAAAAAATGTTTTTCTTCCATCTTTACATATCAAGCTGGGCTTGATGAAGAATTTTGTCAAAGCCATGAACCGAGAAGGCCAGACTTTTAAATACTTAAAAGAGGAATTTCCTTAATTAAGTGATGCAAAGGTCAAGGAAGGCACCTTTGTTGGGCCACAAATACGTATAGTTGTAAAGGATATTGCATTCGATTTAGTTTTGGAAGGGAAAGAAAAAGAAGGTTGGGAAGCTCTCAAGGGAGTTATACATGGATTTTAAGGGAACAAAAGAGATGATAACTACCCTCAATTGGCTACCGAACTTCTACAAAAATATCACCAACTCGCCTGCAATATGTCCCTAAAAATCCATTTTCTCCACTCCCATCTTGATTTTTCCCCACCTAATTGCGGAGATGTTTGTGATGAGCATGGAAAACGGTTCCATCAAGATATTTCTGTGATGGAATGAAGATATCAGGGTCGCTGGAATGAAGCAATGCTTGCAGATTACTGCCGGCTTAAATGTAGAGATGCTCCAGAGCTCACTTACAAGAGGAAAGCTAATGGATCACGATCAAAGGAATCAGTTAATTCTTTGTAGATCTAAACATCTGGCAAGTGTTTTTTGAAGAATTTTGAATTTCAATATCATTAATGATAGTACAATCACACTTTAAACGTTGTTAGAATATGTAATTCATATTTATCAATTTCTTAGAAACCATAATTTTCATCATTAAATAAATCATCAATAAATTTTTTTCTTGGTCATATTCGTTTTTCTTAACCCAAAATTAGTGAGAATTGACTCATGAAGTAAAGGAAACGTTCATCTTTTTTTGTTGTTGCGCAGTGTAATTAAAGTAGACCTTGTGATAGTGTTTACTTCTTCAGGAGAACTCGAACGTTATATAGGGCTAAATTTAAAAAACGGGCAATTAAATGGTCACATACCGAATGTTATAAAATGAACCCTTTACAGAGAGAAACAGGAAAAATACATCAAAAATGCTTAAAAGAATGTTGTTCACCATATACGAGTATAAATCCAAGTTGTTAACTTATGATGGCCTTACCATTCCCACAAGAGTTCTTTGGATATTTTATTTATGTAACTTGTAACAAGTTCATCTTCCCATCGCCATCACGACCAGCATATTGGGATTTTAACATTTCAGCAACTGTAGATACTCACTACTGAATTTTAGTAGCGCAAGTACCTAATAACTTATAATATGTGTAAAAGATTGATTAATGGATTTGTAACCGTGCTCGCAGTAAATTAGTGGTGACTTGTACAAAGACAAAGTTGTTTAATACTGACAAATCGGTGATTATTAAATTGACTAACTGTTTTGTCGAGGAAAATTGTTACAATAAGAGGAAAAAGTCTTTGGAGGGAGATCATTTTGTCAGGGTGAATTAGGTCGCTCTACTTGAATTTAATTTAAGTGAAATTAGGAGACTTTGATGTATAATTTGACATAGAAATCATTATTGAATTTACTGCACGCTCAAACTAAATTACTTGATTCAATTTTCAGCTTGACTGAGCCAAAGCGAATTACGAGTATGTCGATTTCCTGATAGATGTGATTGTGTATTGTTAATTTTATTACCTATTTTAATGCGTCTACTAGTATACCTAAGCCTGAGCTATTGATAAGCAATTTATTGCGAATAATCGTCGCTCAGCATGCATGTGTCGACTTTGATTCTGAAAAAAGCGCGAACAACCCACCCGCGGCTTATCTTTGAATCGTAAATCCAAACGCAGTTAAACTAGTTAGTAGTTAATCACGATGATTACACGACCATGAAACCACCTTATGCACATCGTGATATAATTACAATTTTGACACGCAAAGCTAAACTAGTTCGGTTCCACCTCACCTTATCATAATTATTAACTTTTGATTTATTTATTCCAAAAGTAGAAACAGATAACGAAGTAAAAGGGTTTAAACTTCAACTCAATTGACGTCACATTGGGTAATTTATTGCAAAAGGCCTTCGGTAGTTCAATGAATTTTAAAAAGAAAAGCTTGAATAGGAGAAAATATCAACCAATGTCATCCAACCTTCTGGGGATAATTTTAAAATTTATTGCATATGTAAAAATAAATATACAAATTGAAAGGTGTTATGAAAAAATTGTAACTGACAGACCACTGAATTAAAAGTGCAATGAAAAGAAGTATCTCTCGTTTCTACCATCTTTTTGTTTTCATAATTATCACTTTTGGACTACCTTGCGCAAGAAACTTGACCGGTTTATTTCCATCATTTTTTTTTTGTTCACTCTACCTGTATATACAGAATTCCAATCAGCTGGCAATAATAAAATTCAAAAATAAGAAAATATAAGTCATTGAATTTATTGCAGAAACCTCTTTCAGGGGTTGTATGAATAATTGTGGGGTTGAAACGTGGTAATCGTCACGTATGTTCAAAGTTTCTTCGAGTGAGCAAAAGTGATGTATCGAAAAGTTTGGGGAACAAATTACCGATGAAATGAAACAATGGCTTGTTCGAACAGGATAGTATTGAGAAAAAATGTGAAATACGAGTCTGGCTAAGCAAAAATCAAGTTTAATCGATTTTTCAGTCTATTTAATTGACGATAAATTAATCAAGTCAAGAGGTTTAAGCATATGCATACAATCGTATGGGAAACGGCGTGACAATGGGGCAATGAGTTGATTGTTTTATCACAATGTCAAATGTTCGTCATTTGCTGATAAGAAAAAAAAAGTGTTGAATCATAGAAATTGTATTCAATACGGACTGACTTTTCGTAATCATAAAATCATTAGGCTCTATTTAATCCTTTGAAAATAAAATTTGTAATTTTTAGATCAGCTTTTAAAAAATGATTAATGTAAATAACCGGAAATTTAAATGAAAACAGTAAAAATGTGCTCAAAAATTATAAATAATACCAATTATATTAAATAGATAATTTAATAACAAAAAAAAATGTACATATGTTTCCTGTTGTCTTTTATCTTCTCGTGTGATTGTAAAAAATTTATATACCCTCCGAAAAATTAAGACGCCGTGATTTACACGCCATTAATATCCAATTAAAATCTAAGTGTATTCTGAAGACAAAAAAAATACTTTTCCCCCCAAAAATTTTCTATTTATTGTCGATTTTACTGAAAATAAATCATTTCTTCTCAACAATTTTACATTTTGTCATTGACGAAAAAAATCATCTGCCGAAAATATTTTCAGTAAAAATTTACTTTATTTTTGCAACAGTCAAAAGTCACATTGCAAATTTAAAGATTTATCTATTTTTCCATTTTTTTCTCAAAACAAAAATAAAAAAAAATTACTCTTACCGCATTATATTCCTCAGTCGCGCACATCGCGACATTAAATGATCGATAGCACCCGAAAAGCTTTTTTATAATATATTATATTGACGTTATTTACACATATTTGACGTCATTTTGTCGTAAAATTAAGAATTAAATTACTGAAAAAGTGAATCTTGTATGAAAAGTGAAAGCTAGAAATTGTGTGGGCTGGTAGTAAAATTTTCTATATAGTGAATTCAGCGTGTATTGCCTCCTTTCGGGACCGCACAAACCTCGATTAGCATATGAGTCAATGAGCGGTGATGAGCGCTTTAAATTTCATCGGCTCTGATCATTAGAATAGTACACATATGCTAAAAATTTCCTTCCAAGAGGGTATTAACCTTTAAAAAATAAGCAAAGAGCTTGTGATGTGTTCTCTTCAAGGACGTCTGTGTGAAAATGATATGTCATGATATGAGATTAAAGCGGTGATAAATTTTGCGGCTGTTGTGTTTTTTTTTATAAACGAGCACATAAAATAAAATGGAAACTGCCACACTATCTACCATCGATAAGTAATCTGATACTTGCTGATGGTAGAATATGTTAAATAAAATTATCGCTCTGAGATAACTACGAATACTATGGGTTGTGGGTTTGAAAACTTAAAAAACTCGAAGATTAGTTGACGGTTTTAATTTAAATATGAATTTATTGGCACAATTTGAAATTTATCCAAGTTGAGTCAAAGTTTTCCGAGTTTAGGACAAAATGAGCCTGTTCTTTACTAGCGGCTTTGATACATACTAACTTCACACAATTTTGGTACATTTTGCCACCCCCTGCACCCCCTGATGCATAAAATGACCTTTTCCCTTCAGATTCTTTTAGTTCTAATCAACACCTTTCATACGATACCCAATTCGACTACCTTTGATTAAGAAACATTTTTAAGGGCTACTTCGTTATTAGGGGTTTTTAAATTTTTGGTAAGACCTAAACTTTTGAGAGACCATCATTTCTGACCTTTCCACAAAATTTGAGCATTCTCGCTTTTATAGTTTCTGAGGAAACTTGCTGTGACGCACGGATAGACGGACAGACAGATCGCGAAACTAGTAGGTCTTTGTAAAAAGAAATTTTTACAAAGACCTAAAAATGGAGGGGAAAACATTAAAAATGTAATTTCAAAGGAAATCAATAAGAAGTTGTTAATTTTTATATTTTACGGCCTTTATTTATTATTTGGAGCTAAAAATTGGATGTTGCAACATTACAATTCTCTTATTTTCGGTACCTTAGTCACACATACCTATTTTGCTTCACAAACGTTTCTAAAAACTGGTCTTAAGGTGGTCAGAAAATTTATCAGAACTAAAAGAAAATCAGCTTCTAAAGAATATGTAACGGTAAATTCTATTATCTAAATGGTACCGATGTCGGCAATAATTATAGAAAAATATATTCTAAATTTATTTCCCTATAATTATTGCCGACATCGATTTCTTCTGGATGATAGAATTTACCGTTACATATTCATTGGAAGCTGAGTTTCTTTAAAATCTGACACTCTACTTCCTGTTTAATACCTGCATGGATACCCTAACACACACCTGTTAGGGTTTGGCTGTTTGAATTTAATTATATTTCACTGATTTTTTAAATATTTTAGTATAGGTATATCTGTCTGAGCATTTATTCAAAGTTACCGTTATAAATCATTTCCAAACACCTTTAAAGTTTAATTGATTATGTCCTTTAAAATCCAACATCCTATTTTGCTTTAATTTAAAGTATCTTCTTAACACAATCGATATGTGCAATATTCTTTCAAAGATGCCTAGTTTTATACTTGTAAAATATACTACTAGCCTTTTTTGAAATTCAAAATTTGAAAGTCTAGATGGTACGTTTGCACACAAACTTCAAATTATTAGTTCTTTTTCGATTTTAAAGATCTTCTCCATATTCTCAATAGCTGTTTGTTTTTTTTTCAGACATGGTTTGAAAACCCCACACTGTACTGGCGAGTGTGTTAAATTAAAGCATGAACATGTTAACCATCCGTACTAAAATTTTTTTTTTTTGATTCAATATTTTAAAGTAAACTCTTTCACCTCGATCAGTAGTGTTTCTGAACATGTTTTGAAGTACATAAATATTTTACTTTTATGTACAGAATGTTTAAGATAACTAAAAAACCATGTTAAAAAGCATTCAGATTTTGTATTATTGTTTTTCGCCCGACTAAAAACAAAACCTTAACGAATATTCCAAAGAAATTCTATAACGCTAGCCGGCATTATATAAGAAGTCAGCAATTCCTATGAGTTTCAAGTTTCTCTGGTTATGATCTTTAAAAAAACTCATACATCTTACGCACTTCTGAATTTAACTGTCATACAATATCCAAAATTTCAACCGAGCACTGCGGGAAATTGATGATTCTGGTTCTCTTCAAAATTTGAAACAGATATTATTTAACAAGGTTCTAGTTATTGCAAAAATTTACCGTTATATTTGATTGCTGGCCCAAGATTTTCCGCTGCATTGATTTTTAAAAATATTGATTTAAAACCGTTCGAAATTAAAATAGAGAAAGCTAATTGAAAGTGTTAAAATTTAGTTAAAAGATTACAGCTTTCAAGACTAGACTTTACCGTTAGATTAATACTGAAAAATTGACGACCTTTTTTGAGTTTTGCCGTTGTATACGTGTTTTAATTGTTAAGGGAAAATTGAATTGGTGATTGGAAATCACAGTGGTAAGGTCTATTGTCTAGTAAATGCATGAATTTACCGTTATATTTTCAGTATTTCGGTATTTGCCCAAAATCTTCCGCTGCATAGATTCTTTAAAATATTGATTGAAAATCGTTCGAAATTGAAGCAGGGAAAGCCATTTGAAACAGTTAGAATTTAGTTTATCATTTGACTTCAGGACTAGATTTTATCGTGAGGTTAATTCTGAGAACTTGACAACCTTTTTGCATTTTACCGTTATATACGTGTTTTTCATTGTTGAGAGAAAATTGGATTGGCGATTGGAAACCGTAGTGGTAAAGACTATTGTTTATATTGGTATTTTAAGGAAGGCTTATGGATTTTCTTGTTTTTATCATCGAACATTTTTTCAAAAACGAATATCTAGATTTTACATATAGATGAATTCTAAAAATGTTATAAGTTCCTTAAAATTAACCGCTGTATACATTTTCTGAAATGTACAAAATCACAGTAGAAAAGCCGATTGTTAATTTTCGCACAATTTTTTCAAAAAATAATTTGGCATTAAGCATAGACTTTACAGTTAGATAAATTCACACAATAATTTCTAGGAAATTTACCGTTATATGCATTTTTAGAATTTTTGAATGACAATCTTTCAAAATCGTAGCGAAGACGTTAATATCGTTGTAAATTTTTCAAAAAACTTTTTTTTTCATCTTTCTATACGGAAAATCCAAAATTTTCTTTAGAAATTTAGCAAAAGTTTTAAAGAATTAGGTATATTTTCAAATGAATGAAGGGTTTCTAAATTTACCGTTAATACGTTTTGAAAAAATTGGAATTTTTAGATGATGATCTTATTTCACCTGTTACTTTTTTTAGAAGTTTCACAAAAGATTGTAAAGTAAATACAAAAAGGTACATTCTTAACTTAATTTTTTGCTCCTTATCTTTTGAAAATTTTTTCATTTTACTGTCGCGAAAATTTCAAAATGCTCATTAGAATAAAAAATTTGGGAAATTTACCGTTATCTAGTTTTCTAAAAATTTTAAGGAACCTCAAACAAAATTGCAGTTTCACTGAACAATGATCACTAAGTTGTATTTTTCTTTATTTTTCATTTGATGTTTTGGTTTTTTTCTTCAATGATTTCTTATAAGTGCATCGTTTTTAGGTAATATTAAACACCTCCACAGATCATTTAAATTTTTATATTAATATTTTTAGAACAGAATGCTTAGTTTCATCCAGCTGACTGCGCCACACTCATCAGGTGCTGTTTCAGCAGGTTGCTTAGGAGGTGAGGTTGACAAGTAACAATAAAAACCATACAAACATTACTAAAATTTACCGTTATACAAATTTTCGATATACGGATAGAAAATCGTAAACAAATTTTGACAGAAGTGCCGATTGTTCGCATTTTATGAAGTGTTTTGATTTCTGTGAGTTCACCGTTGACAAAGTTTTTTATCGTTAAATAGAATCTAAAATGACAGTAATAATTTTTCTTGAATCGGCGGTTGTAATCATTGTAAAAATTCTTCAAAAAAAAAATTGCACAGACTTTAAATTTTTTCATTTTTTGAATACTAAAACTTGTACAATATTTGTACGGATTGTATTATTTGATTGTTTAATAATCTCCAGTAGTTTACTATTTTCATATTGAATTCAAATATTATCATTTGCCGGTTTTTCATTCATGGATTTTGTCGAAAAACCAAAAAAACAATTTGCTTTTTCAACTTTTTCAAAACGCCAGATTCGAATTTAGCCACCTCAAAAACACATGCATGAATTTTTCCGATGTTTTTTTCACTTCTTGACCTTCAAATGACCTTGAACCTGACCTTACGGAGGTTAATCGACTCTCTCGTCGTAATCAGCGACCCCAAAACCCTAGCAGCACCTACCCGCTTCCGGCATTCCCACGTAGATCAAATATTGACCTCTATAATTTTTGAAGCTTTACCTTATTAATCTATTCTACGATTTCTATGAGAATTTCGTTATACTAATCTTTAGAAGTTTACCGTGTCATTAATTTTTAGAGGTTCACCGTTATAATTTTTGGAAGTTAAGCATTATGCATCTAGTCTTCGATTTCTGTGAGAATACAGAGTTGGAGCTTGTTTTGAGCCATTGTTACTATTCAAAACAACCACTATATTTTTTTTTACTAATAATTTTGTTACTGTGAGTTAGGTGCATAAAAATTGACGGCTATACATATTTCTTGAAATTTACCGTTACATACCTAGTTTGTGATTTCAGTGAAAAGACAAAAATTGAAATTGTTTTGGAGAATCTAAAATTTATAAAAAAGTCAGTTTACTTATTTTTTACTGATTTTCACCTATTTATCGTTAAGTGTGTACCGCTGACGGTATTTTCAGGGATTAACAGTTTTAATTTAAATTGCAGAATATTTTCTGAGAGCAAAGAAGATTCTGACGAGCTTTGGACTAAGCCAAATTTTTGCATTATAGTTGTAGTGCATGCAATCTAAAGCGTTATACATTTCCGTAAATTTACCGTTACATACCAATTCGACGATTTCTATGAAAATACGATTTTTTGTTCAGGCACAAAGTCTAAAATTTACTTGTATCCTAATTTTCTTAAATTAGCAGTTCTACACGTACATATTTTTTTATTTCTTGCATTGTAATAAGCAAACATTCATATTATTCTGTAAATTTAAAGCGTCTGAAACTCCCGTAGATTTTCCGTTACCGAATTTTTCCTTATTTTACGGTTCTATTCTGTGAAATTTACAATTTTGTGTATTTTCTCAATGACTATAGATTGTAATTATTATTTTATAATTTGTTTTAAGGATAAATTTCGGGTGTGTTTTGGAGAATGCGTAATATTAATCAAATTAGCGAATTTTACTGATTACCTCAATAGTACCATTTTGATATGTGAAATTTACCGTTATACTCAAAAACATTTTTGAAAATATGCCGTTGTTTGCTTATTTTGTGAGCACATAGGTTATTCCATCATTCATGAAGCTGCCCATTTCTTGTTGATTTACTGATTTTCTTGATTTTATGACTGCATGTATTTCCGAATATTTACCGTTATTTGTTTTTTGATATTATGGTATATTTTCTAATAAATATTGTAATTTTTTCTTCAGAACTTTCATTGGGAATATTTAAAAAATGACGGTGTAACGTGTGTTTGCAATTTTTGTTGCATAGTACGTTTATTAAACGTATTGAATCTTTGCTTTATATAATTCGATTTGTTTGAAATTCGAACCAAAAAAAATTTAAAAAAATGTCATAAATTTTGGTTTTTTTTTCTGAATTTTTGAGATGAGGTGTAAGAAGGTCAGATGTGAATCCTCTGGAGAAAAGTAAAGTAAACTCCCTTAATGGAGGTATTTAATAGTAAGCATCCATCATCGGGCAGTTAAAAAGGGACCTGGACCTAGAGATTTGGTCGAGAATTTCATTTATATCTTTGCTCTAACGAGACTTTAGTAAGTCATATGATAGACAACACGGTTTTGAGTTTTATTTGTGGTGAATATATGTTTCAAGTTCAATCAAGGTGCTGTTTTCGACATCTTCGGTCCTCTTAAATAGTTCACTGAAATGACTTTTCTAAGACATTTAGACACCGTTGATGGCAGAGATGACCTATTTTATACGATGAACTAAGACTGCATTTTTGAAATTTATGCTGGAGTAAATAAAGCCAAAGATGGAACTGAAGCTCGAACAACGATTTGCATTGATTTTTCTAAATTGAGTTCACTGAACCACTAAATCACGTGGTTAAAAGAAGGAACTAATTTGTTTATGTTAAGGTTTAGCCTTTTAAAGATTTGTTATGAAGGACGTTCTTTTGCTTGGAAAATAAACTAATTGCCTTCACTCTTCTAGAGGCACAAGGCTACGGATGGATGCAGAGAAGGTACTGCGCTCCTCAAACTCTGAGTTTGGTGTTTTCAAACTTGCATTTTAAAATGAATTACAGGTTCTCATGGGTTTGTGATTTAGTCAGTTATTGATGTTTTTAAAAGTAAAGTACCACAGCAATCATTAAGAATTCCTTTTTCAAAGTTTTTCCATTTATATAGAAAAAAATTTGCTCAAACTATATTCTTCATTAATTCTATTGTTCAACATCACCAAAATTAACTTCAAATTATCGTTCAATATTCTTGAATTAATTTACTATGATCTTCTCAAATCTGTTCCCAAGATTGCATCATCATCGTCCTCCTCGTTGTCAACGACCTCCCCAATCACATGACATACTCGTACAATTATTGCCATTCAATATTGCAGCACATATCGTGTGACCAAGTAATTGAATTTTCTGTCTTCACGCCCTTCACGCTCAATCATTGTTGAAATTCGAAGCTTGTTCTTGACATATGTGTACAGTCTGCTCACTTTACGTATGCCAACGTTCAAAATTGAAAGCAGTTTTCAAAATCTTCAAGAAGCTAAAATACCTCTCAAATGAACGAAAGAAATGACTAAAATCTGCAATTTATGCATATCGAATAACACAATTATTAACCTCGTATACAGAAAATACAGAATTTTTAACTCTTCATTGAATTTCTACATACACGAATATGATTTATAAAGAAGAAAAATATTTATTAAATAATTTATCTGGTGTTTTCTCTGTTATGTTCTGTTTGTACTATTTTGTTTTATTTTATATTTTTTATTACGTCGTTTTTTTTTTACAAAGTTGTCAGACGAGAAAATTAAAAAAAAAGGTAATGATATCGTCTGCACACGATTATGTGTACTCGTATTTAATATGCATATATGTATATCTTTTATTGTTATATCAAAATTGTTTAACTGTAACAATATGTGAAAATATATTAACACACGCTGAAGTGGATACGTGCCATAAAACAGAACACTTAAAAAAAGCTTTATATGTGACCACAATAAGGTGTGCTGAAGCTTTACTCTTTGTGAGAATCGTGGTTTTATCAGGTCGTTTCGCAGTAATTGAAATGGATCGAATTTTATGGTGGAAAGTTGTGAAGATTGATTTTTGTGGAGGATTGGTTCTATAAATGCCGGGATTGAAATTACGATTTAGTCTTCTTGGGATGAAGACTTTAAAATTTGATTGTAAATGATGTAGTGGGAACTACTTTGAAAGATTATTGAAGTTTTTCTGAAAGAAAAGCGACTGTCTAATTTAGAGAGAAATGAGGGTATTTTATCCCAAAAAAACTCTTTTAGAAACTGGTAAAATTTAAGTTTGAGGCTCGCCATTTTCATTGTTTAAGTGAAGAATAATTCTGCCTCAACTCACGTGTATAACTTGAGCCTTGAAAACCAATTGAAAAGCTTAGAAAAATTTATATTATCTTTGCCCAGTTATAATATGGATATCGCAGAAATAGAGCTATATCAATTTCGAAAAAAAATTAAATAATAAAAAATAACGAAAAATCTTGTACTTGATAAGAAGTGCGCAATTAAATTTAGTAAAAATGATTTCTGAAGAAGATATAATATTTCCTACGGTATACAAATGATTTTTTACTGAAAACATGAAGGCACTAAAATGTTCGACTAATTTTGAACAACCTTCAGAAACGTTGCATTATTGATTTTTGATATCGAAACATACAAAGGATCCCATCTAATCCTCCATTTTCTCCTAGAAACGTGTGCAAACAAATTTTTACCGGTCTTACACAATCTTAGTAAAAAATATCAATAAAAAATCTTATCAGCTTTTAAGCCAATTAGTACCTAATTAAGATAACAAAGAAGATTGACACCTTTCGTATTTGAAATGCCTACAATAACCATAAAAAATTTTAAACCTTATTTACTTGATCATCTTGAACTTTCATAACATTAAAGTATCCAATTATCATCTGAATATTAAATCACCAGCAAATAAATAATTATCAATCCGCTCAATCATCTCTCACCCAACAACAACCTCCCATTATTATCATTATAATGAGTTCAGCATCCGGACTGTATCTATTTGTTAAAGCTATTACGGATAATCGATCTACAACCATGTGCCTGACAAACTCTTTATTCAATTAATTCACAAAATTGTACGCTTACATGTCACGTGGTAGCTCTCTAGCGCCACTGATTATAACGTTAATGACTTGTCCATGTCATGAGTTCAATGACGTTAACAATTCCAAAGAAAAAGAATAGAAAATAACGATTTTATGTGTGACCATACAAGTACATATACGTTACAATCTATCATTTTATTATCTTTTTGACTAATTTTATTTTCTTTTATAAATGCCGTCGGCAACAAGTGATAGAGTATTTTTTTTTATTTTCTGAGAATATGCGAAGAAATTTTCGGGTGCTGTATTTATGAGTGGAATAAATGGTGAAAATTTCCTAATCGTCTGAGCAAATACAATATTTGATAACGTGGTCTAACATGATAACTGCTGTGTGAGTGTATTTGAATAGAGAAAATATGTATAAGGAGGTTAACAAAAGTATTACATTATTTCATTCGGGTTTGGAAAAATTAGGTAATTTTTTCAGAAAAAAAATTGAATTCTTCTAAGACATATATACGTCCGAGAATAATCAGACTTTCTATGTTTGTATACTCAAAAATTGAAAAAGTTATTAAACTCTAAATTAGGGAAGTTATTCGTTTTTTCCGAACGAAAAAATTCCCGAAAAAATACGACACAGTTTTGAAGTATTTCAGAATATAAGATTAAGGCTTTTTGGACGACGTATTAGACTTTGCTGGTGTCAAAAGTGTCAAAATTTCGTGTCCATCTAATTTTAATTACTATTCTAATTGCATTGAGACAAACTGGGTGGCCCATGAGCTTAATAGGAATCATTAACCCTATCACGTAAAGTCCGCGTTATTTGGCAAGCTTCAAAATTTTCCTTTTGGCACATAATATGTGCAAATTTTTCAATTTTTTTAACTTGAATCGTTCGGAAATAGCTAACCTCTTGTATCATTTTAATATTCATAGACGTTCCTATCTTAAGTACGCATTGGATTTTGTTTTTAGAAATTTTAGATTGGAATTTGACGGTCTCGAAAAAATTCGCTGCCTTGTAGGAAGTAATGCCAAATTTTTTGACGGTCCTCCAAAAGTGGGAGTAAATTTTATGAAACGAAGTCGAAAAAAATCGAGTCAAAATTTTTGCAGGCCTAATTGGACAACTCACAAGAATGAATCCAACCATTAAAGATGTATTTTTTATAAATTTGAAACTTACTTATATGTATGTGACTTCTGCAACATTTCAAAGCGTTCACTCATCCAAATTATAGCGTGTCGGGTCCATTGAGTTGATACAGCTATGATATCATCTTTGGCTTTAATTTTTTTTCTGTTATCACATGTACACTTGGCATCAATATTATCCTCAACAGAACTATTATTTTCACTATCAGTACCACATTTTGCACAATTTCTTCGTTTCATAAGCGTATATTCAACCGATTTGCCAATTTTCCGTGGCATTCCTTGTTCAAATAACAATTCTATTTGTGATCCCATATCGCTGGTTTGTTGGCACATTTTAATCCTTTTATAGATATATTATTTTCAAAATAGTTTAAAAACACAGTTATTTCAATTAATTCTGTTGTTTAATCGAAAGTATAACGTTTTCGTATTGTTAAAC
Organism: Odontomyia ornata; assembly: GCA_963969285.1. Taxonomy (NCBI): domain Eukaryota; kingdom Metazoa; phylum Arthropoda; class Insecta; order Diptera; family Stratiomyidae; genus Odontomyia; species Odontomyia ornata. Next base: position 382,329,302 of record OZ017739.1, on the reverse strand, counting down.
TTTCAACACAAAATTTCCCATTCAATTTTCAAAAAAAGTCGTGACTCGAAATTCTCTTTTCAATTTTTTTCACACGCACTAATCTTTTTCCGGTAGGATTAACTAGTTAATCCTTAAGATAAAAAAAGCTCGTTTCGTTCGTTAGATACACCGGATATAAAAATATTTAAATTTTCACGACTAAAATTCTCTACAAAATCTCACACACACGTGGTTGACTCGATGAACTATTCCGTGTTCATCGATTGCACTCCGTTGAGTTACTTATGTTGCTGAGTTGTTGGGAAATGGTTTTTATATCGCGAATTCTCCTCAGCAACGTACTCCTCGTATTTGTGCTCAGTTGATTTGACAAGCTTTTTAACTGTATCGACGCGCGCAATACAAAATGTTCGTATGATCTCCCGCGTACAAGTTGGAGAAAGATGGCGACGGTGGCGAACGATGATGCGGATCGCGGGAAATCGGCAGTGCAGCGCGTCACACAAGCCCCCATGACGTAGATGATGGAATTTTTGCAAATGTTTACGGGGCTTTTGCATCATTTTCGCGAAACTTGTTCGCCCCAACCGCGGGGGACTACCACAATTCCGCCAATTGGATTGAGCTTTGCAATCAATGGTTTTTACAGCTGTTGCGGACACTGATTTACTCTTACTTCTACTAACTGCAATCGTACTCTTAATAAATCATTAATATTTCTCTTTGATTTCCAGCTCAGAAGGTCAATATAGTAGCGATCGTACTGAAAGATACTCCACGGAAAAACACTTCAGATACATTCCCCCCAAGAAAAAACTTATCAGATACATTGATACCTCAGAACTTCTTGAGATTGGGTGCCTCTGATTGTGATGCATCCCACATATTTTTGTGGCTTTTCACTTTACAGGCATTTTCTTATTAACACTCTCGACATACATACATATGTTCCTTCATATGTTGGAATTCTTCTGAACTCTTGCATACGTGCTGCGGTTCAGATATTTTCGACCTTTGGACGTAATGCGCGATTAGTTACGTCGAAAGTGTTGATGTCTCAAAAACGTATTTCCCGCTACAACAATTACTGGTTCGCAAAAAGCTCCGAAAAAACTATCATTAGATTTTGGTGAATGAATCACGAAGCTTACTTGTGTACAACTTTCTGCGAATCGATTTTTAAAACCGCGAGCAAACCTGCGAGTCCACACGCATGCATTACCATCGAGGAATATTGAAAGAACGAAATATGCGTTATCTACCCACAGCTGTGGGCCCCTATCACGCAATCTAATCACTTGGAAATTCTCTGATTCATTGCGAAAGATGCATCTTTCTTTGGTTTTTCTGCAAACCAAACAGGTGAATAAAATATATTCAAACAAAAGTCTGCACTCGCGATGGGGGTTTGGTAAAATCCAAAATACCATGAATTAGTTCTCTCGTGATTTTTCAATATTTCAACATTATTCTTCCTCGAATTAAAAACAAAAAAAAGGGTTAGTGAACTTCTATTTCGCGGTTCACAGAATCGATGCAATAAAAGTGACGACAAAGATATTCTTATGAATAAAAAAGATTATTCAAAAAAGTCAACACGCCAAATTCTCTTATCTTAACGGATCTAGACGGGACATACTTGTATTACATATAATGCAGTTCATAGATAAAGAAATTAGGACACACCAATTAATGGATATTTTGTTTTAAGTCTATTTTTGGTAATTAAAGTGAATCGAACAAATCAACATGTTTACACTTATCTTGCAATAAACGATTGCCGTACGTTAATTACTCATGCTGCAATACAACATATCGCATAGATAAATATTTTATTTTGTTTACAGTTCGATGCTAGACATTTATATTATAGATGACTTTATCAATTTTTTCACTGTTTTTAAACAGGTGACACTTTTGCACAATTATTATTAAGTATTGCTAAGTGGATTGTGAATGAAAACAAAATTTTATTGTTATATAGTGCTAGAGTAAAGTACGGAGCGAATTAGGTTTTTGTAGCTATGTTAAGTATTCCTATTTAATATTCCCTATTTGGGTAATATTCGACAACTATTTGCTTGTGGTAAGTTATTTGCATACAGAGTGTGGGAATCCCTATTATGCAAGACTTCGGTATTATGCACTACAAACCTTCCTTGTCATCCTGAGAGCCTAACGCTAAACTTCAGTCTAGAATGCGTTTTCCTGAGACCCCATTGAGTTGCAATGATTGCTAGAAAAAGACGCCTCCACCACTGATGCGTCTTAACGATTGAAAATGATCTTTATTATCAGAACTACCCTAGAGACCTCTTCTATTTTTCTACGGAGATGTGCAGGTAAGACTTATAACATACGAGTACAAGCTAATGACGCTTTTCCATCAACACAGCAATTCCCATAAGAAGCAGTGGGATGCGATCAATAGTCCCACGAACACCTGTCAACTAACAATTCTCCGAAATATAACTAGCAACCGATTCGTTCCCAGCGCTTGCAACAAACAATTGTTTAAAACAAATTGCACTTTCTCACAACAAGAGCAGATGCAGAAATTATAAAAGCTCCAAATCAGAAGATGGTCATTCAGTTATCGATCATAGTTCAAAACGTCAAATAGTAATTCAATTATAAATTAAAGTTGTAAAATTAAATGTAATAAATTAGTTTTTTTTTAGAACAACCCATAACTCTTTTAAATAATTGGCGCCCAACGTGGGGCTGTTTTCGCGAGCGTGGCGTTATTTGGATCGACCAATTATCTAACGATAATAAGCCTACTTTAGGTCTAACATTGTGCTGAAGCCTCGCTAATGGTCCAAATCGGGTTAATCAGTGAATTTGACAAAAGTGAAGTGATTTAGCCCAAAAACAGACTACAAGCGAAGCACGACAACCAAATGCATAAGGAGTAGCGATCACCAACACAAAATGAATCTCGAATGCCACGTTTTTTTCGAGGAAAGGCTGCCTAGTAGTTCACACCGATAATCAAGGAGGAACGAACGGACAAAGCCTACCCGATCAGCGAAGCAGCCCATAAGAATCCAACGAACGAAGGATGCGGAAGATAACCATACTACAGAAAGTCCTCCACTGTTGCTTTAATTTAATTTAAAAATTGAAAGATAGGAAGAATTTAAGTGAACTGTAAAGACGAAAATGTTATATTTTTAAGAAAATATTATACCGAAAAGAGGAAAAGTGTATAACTCAAGGAAGAATTAAAGTCAATATATAACTCTAAAAGAGCAAAATTTTATAGGATATTAAATCGAAAATAGAATTTCGTTTTTAAAGCAAAGTACATGTTTTTATGTGATTCTAAATAAAGAATAAGGATCTCATATTTTTCATGAATTACTCGTTTTTATTTTTAAAAAAAGTTGACTATCGTTGTTTATTAAAATTGACGATATATATTTTCTGCGATTTAATTTAAATATTTTGTGAAGGTCACAGTAACAGGCAAATTGGTTTTCGGGGTGACAAAATCCTCAAAAGTGTTTTAATTGAATATCCCTGCTTATTGAGCGCATCTGCGTTAAAGCGCCTTGAAATTTCACTTCATTGTGATGTTTTGATTGTAGGTTTTTAACTTGTATCTGGTGCCCTAATTTTCGTTTTCCCTAATGGCTAATCCTGATAATCTCCTTAAACCTCCACGTCTTGACCTTGGTGCTTGAAATGCATCCACACAACCCCAAATTCAGCAGGCTGCCCAGCTAAATGCTCAAATAGCTGCCCGACCAGCTGCTCCAAACAATTTGGTGATTGGTGATGATATCCGGAATATCACAGCCCTTTATGAACAAGGCAGACAGATTTTCAATCCGTTTATGAATCCTGCCTGGGATATCAACAACGATGTTGATGTCCCTATCAGTGTGAGTGCGGATGTGAACCTTGCTGATGTGGATAAAATGCCGGACGTAGTGAAAAGTCTGCGAGATTTCTCCGGTAACCCAGGAGAATTCAGCTCCTGGCAGAAATCCGTTGATCGGATTCTAAGAATTTACGGACATTTGCGAGGGCCCCTAAATATTACGGGATCTTATCTGTGATTCGCAATAAAACTGTAGGCATGCAGATATTTCCCTTAAGTCTTATAATACACCCCTTAACTGGGAAAAAATTTCAATGTGCCTCACGCTTCATTATGCCGATAAGCATGATCTGGGAACTCTCGAGTACCAGATGACCACTCTGGTGAAAGGAAATAGCACTGTCTCTGAATTCTATCAAAGTGTTTATCATCACTTGTCATTGATCCTGAACAAATTTGGATCAATGGAACTGAGTCAGGAATCTCTTAACATCATGACTCAAGCATACAGAGATTAGGCTCTGGACACCTTTGTCCGGGGACTGAGAGGTGACCTTTCAAGGCTTTTCAGCATTAGAGAACCAGCAGACCTACCACAAGCTCTTCACTTATGCTTGAAACTCCAAAACAGGGTGGATAAAAATCATGATTTTTTTATTTTTGACAGATTTTTTTGATTTTTTTAAAAAAATCATGATTTTTTTGATTTTTATTGATTTTTTTGATTTTTATTGTAAAAGAGAAGGCCCGATACCAAAATTTTTTGATTTTTATTGATTTTAATGATTTTTATTATAAAAGAAAAAGCCCAAACCCCCCAGAGTCGATTAGAAAAAAACATATGTGGAGTTAAAGCTGATCAATAGTCTATAATAAATGACATATACTCAAAAGTAGTTGGCGCCATAAAAAAAGGTTTTATACCAATCATATCTACAAAAGTAGAGCATACAGTCTTCCACAAAAGTCAAGGTACAGAGAATCGGTAACTGTAAATTGTATTACTGAATCAATATTTTTATTTGAAAACCAAAAGTTATGAAATGGTAATAATACGAGTTCTGTTTAATTTAAGTTTTCATAAATTTAAAGGGATTCGGCAATAATGATCATTGAAGACAATAATTTTTTGTTGGCAATGTCTCTTTTCTACTCCACAAAAGTCTTGGTACAGTTGCAGAAAATGGCCTGTTATTTGTAAAAAGGGGAATCCCCCAAGTTCATATTATCAGAGTGAGTTAACAACCGTAGGCCGCTGTCTTTAATATCGCGTCCGTATTCGTGGTGTATCTTTTATTTAATAAAATTTTTAAAAAATGAGTCGAAAGGAGTTGAGTATTAAGGAGCGTGAAATAATTATTAATCTGCATTCAAATCAGAGCAAATCATATTCTGAAATAGCTGAACTAGTGTTGCGAAGTCGGCCAACCATTCAAAAAGTGATAAATCGATTTAAGAAGGAAAATAGAGTGGAAAATGTGCCCCGAACGGGTCGTCCATCTAAACTAAGTGCAAAGGACAAGAGAAAAATTTCGCGAATGGTAAAACAAGATCCATTTCTAAGCTGTAGAAAAATCTGCGATGTTCTTGGAATTAATGATAAGAAGAAGGTTAGCGCAGAAACTGTGCGTAGAGCTGTCGTAAAAGCTGGATTTTCATCTCGTACGCCTAGAAGAAAACCTCTTGTAAGTTCCATAAACAAACAAAAAAGAATAACATTTGCAAAAGCATATATTGACAAACCAATAACGTTTTGGGATAATGTTTTATTTTCGGATGAGTCTAAATTTTGTATATTTGGTGTAAATGGGCATAAGAGGGTCTGGCGAAAAGTAGGAGAAGCATTTAATCTCAAGAACACTATTAAAACAGTAAAACATGGAGGCGGTGGTGTTATGGTTTGGGGTTGCATGGCTGCTGCTGGAGTTGGGAATCTGACATTCATCGAAAATACTATGGATCAGAACTCTTATTTAGAGATTCTACGAAACAACATGAAACAAAGTGCAGCCAAATTAGGTATGCGAGAAGATTTCTTGTTTCAACAGGACAATGACCCTAAGCACACTGCGCATAAAGTTTGAATCTGGCTATTGTACAATACTCGCATGCTTGCTACAACGCCTCAAAGCCCTGATTTGAACCCTATAGAGCATCTTTGGAATGAGCTTGAGACAAAAATCCGAAAAAGAGTGATATCAAGCAAGGCGCAGCTTAAGGATGTTATATTGGAGGAGTGGGCCAGAATCCGCAGCGAATTTACTAAAAAATTGGTATATTCTATGCCTAAAAGACTGAAGTCAGTAATTCAGATGAAAGGATATCCGACAAAATATTAAGAAAAGTATAATTCAAATAACTATGCAAGACTATAATTACAATTTGTATCATTTTTCTTTAGGTGTACCATGACTTTTGTGGACTTCATTCATTGACTTTCCAACACATCATATGTAATAATATATTAATACGACAGAATTTTCGTTTTATTTTACATGAATTTAAAGTGTAATGATTATAGTTGAAGTAATACCAAAAAAAATTTTATCACTATAGGTTTTTTTAAAAAAATATCAAACAATTTTCATGATATTTATCACTGTACCTTGACTTTTGTGGAAGACTGTATATGTAAAGTAGGCTTAAAAAAATCGGCCAATGACAAGCAGTACGAGTATAAACCTTTTTTTCTGAGCCAATCACGATAGTGTATAACGGTGATGGATTTTACTTATAAAAATCCACTCCTTTGCATACATAGTCGCTTTCATATATGTATATAATTTTGGGCTTTCTTCTCTGTCTCAATTTTCATCGTAAATGGTAGAATTATACTTCAACTGCAAACTTGCTAAGAAAACCACAACCTTTTACATTAGCAACACTTAGGCCGTCGTCCCATCTGCAATGTGTTCGCAGCGGAGCGCAAAAGTTCTCACGCGAAATGTTGAATACCACCAATACGGGTTAAATTCAAAATATTTCATTTGCGACATCATTTGCTCTGCCGCGAACGCGTTGCATGGGATGTCGGCCTAGCACGTAAAGAAAAACTGGGATTTCCCCGAAATCGCTCACCAACTCTCTACGAAAAATTACTATATTTCCGGGGTTCCCCTAAATTGTTATACATATTATTCGTCTAGTGAATAGTGAGTAGCGCGTCGTGAAATTGTGCTATAATAGTGATACTGATTTGGTTTGCGAAAATGACTGGACGAAAAAAAGATCCTATTTTGCAGAATTATACGGAAGTTCGTGATGCAAATAAAAAGGGATCTAGGGAAGTGTGCAATGAATGCCATAAAGAGATACAGGGAATATCGCAGCGATTAAAAGACCATTGGAAATCGTGTAGCACTCGAAGTGAGTATTTTTTGATATAATTAAGTAAAATAAAACACTTGTTTTGAAAATAAAAAAACCCTTCCTTTAAATTTTACGTTTAAGTTTACTCGATCTTAATCGGTTTTCGACCATTAAAGTTCGGTCGAACCGTTGAGGAAGATCGAACGATAAAGGCCGAAAATCGATTACGATCAATATATACTTAGCAAAATTAAAAGGAAAGTTTCTCTTTTTCTCTTTACAATTAGAATAATTTTGCGAAAATGGAATCAATAACAAGCATTACTGTTTCATTAAAAAATATTACAATTATCTTTTTTTGTATCGTTTAAGGTCTTAGATCCTCGAATTCCTCATCAACTGGCAATTCGGAAATTCAGGAACCTTCAATTGGAGCATGTGCTGTAAGATTCAGACCCAGTAAAAGCAGAGTAGAAGACATTTCAACACCTTCATCACCTTCGAAGAACAAGTGCAAACCTCAAAAATTGTCAACATTTCTTGTAAGGACTTCAGAAGAGCTGAAGCAACAGTTAGACAAGCAAATTGCGAAAGCTGTATACGCTACAAACAGCAGTTTTCGGTGTATTGAACATCCTCAGGTTTTAAAAATAATAGAAATGCTGCGACCGGGTTATCAACCACCATCGCGATTTGATTTGGGAAACAGATTCCTCAATGAAATTTATAATGAAGAGAAGCAGAAATGTTTTTCTACTGTGAAAGATCAGACAGTGAATTTGTCAATAGATGGGTGGTCTAATGTTCATATGGAGCCCATCATTTGCAGCTGTGTTACAACTGAATCTGGAGAGGTGTATTTATTGGAAAGCATCGACACATCCGGGAAACCTCACACAGCTGATTATCTAACTGAAATATCAAAGGGTGTTATAAAAAAATGCAAGACTGAATACAAATGTAGAGTTGCAAGTTTCGTGACGGATAACGCATCAGCCATGACGAAAATGCGATTAGACTTAAGAGCTGATAATGAGAATGAAGAAGGTATATTGACGTATGGCTGCGCTGCTCATATTCTAAATTTACTCTCTAAGGATTTGGATATTAAAGAGGTGCGTGAACATGTCGTACAAATTGTGAAATATTTTCGAAATAATCACTTCGCTGCCGCAAAATATAAAGCAGAATGTGGCAGATCCCTTATTGTCCCGCAGGAAGTCAGGTGGAACACCCTATCAGATTGCTTCGAAATATATTTGTCAGAATGGCAAAAAATTCTGAAGATATGTGAAGATAACAGAAATTGCATAGATAGCGTCATATACCAGAAAGTCACAAACATGGTACTAAAGAGGTCAGCCGAAGATTTGTTAAAAATCTACAAGCCAATTGCGATAGCGATAGATACATTACAAAAATCAAATGCATCATTATCCGACGTTGTTGAAGTCTTCAAAAAGCTGGAGACAACCTTTGAAGAACAGGATGCTAATATAAATCAGTTATCTGCACTTAAAAGAAGATATAAAATGGCCCTAACGCCTGCTCATTTTTTGACTTATTTGCTGGACCCTTCAAAAACAAAATTCCAGTTAACAGCTGAAGAAGAGGCAAAAGCTTTAGAATATGCTCAGAGTGAGTATACCGGAACAGGCCTACTGCCTTTAATAATAAAGTTCAAAGCTAGAACTGATCCATTTAAACAAGTTATGTTTGCAGAGGAAATAATAAAAAGTGTAAAACCATTACAATGGTGGAAATCGCAGTTGAGCACCATAGATAAACATGGTCAACTAACTCCTATCTTGTACCAGTTGTTCACAGCTGCGGCCTCCTCTGCATCTATAGAAAGGATTTTTTCCACATTTGGCTTAGTCCAATCGAAACTTCGGAATAGGCTCGGAAATGAAAAGGCAGCAAAATTGGTGTTCCTTTTTAAATATTACAATAAATAGTTATTTGGATGATTTCTTATTCATTTATAGTTAACCATAATTACTTACTTTACATCAATAAATAAAAACTGTGTTTGAAAAAGTATTTTTCTTTTATGTAACTGATTTGTTAATTATGATTCTAAGGAATCAATGAACTTTTATGAAAAAAAATCAAATTTGATTTAAATCATGATTTTTATAAAAAAAATCACTTGATTTAAATCATTGATTTAAATCAAATGATTTAAATCAATCAACCCTGCTCCAAAATATTGATTAAAGGACACAGCTCGCATGTACGCACCAACAGATCTTATCCCCAAAATGCTCCACCGGTACCTCCTAGAAAGCAGTTCTTGAATGAATGCCCTTCAGCTCTTGTACCTGCCCCAAGGTGACAGTTCTTCCCAGAGCTGGTAAATAAGGCTACTCACGCACCTCAATTTTACAACCAACGTCCACCTATATTTTCTCCAAACCAACGTCAACTAACCTCCAAAACCTAATAGGTCAGAACCTATGGACGTTGACCCAACAATAAGATCTCGGAATGCAAACTATATCAATAGACCACGCATCGAATATGGATTCCAAAGATCATTTTTCCCAACGCAGGATAACAACATAACACCGGAAGCCTATAATGAGGTATTCGGAAGTCCAGGACTTGAAGACGGAATTGGGGTTTTGGAATATCTGGGACAGGACAACACTGAACCATTTCCAACAGAAATGAATGATGCTCCTAATACGGATAACACTAACCCAACACCTGCCGAGAACGCAAACCAAACTGATAACCCAAAAGACAATACCGAACATCTTGACGACATTTATTTTTTAGGTTGAAACGCTCTTCGCTTCCATAGGTCCAACTAAGACTTAAATGTGGAGAGCTCTTAAATTCCTTACTTTGTCAGTTCAAATAACAATTATATTCAACCGCGTCATATTAGAAATCCTCCTCGTTATGATAAAGATTTTTACGCTGAGTCCATAGCTGGATGTGTTAAAATTATGCACCATGCTTACATACAGCCCTTCGGACCATCTACACAAAATGATATTGAAGAACAGGTGAGGAAGCTTCTTGCCGATGGAATTAGAAAACCATCAAGATCCCCGTATAATTCACCTGTTTGGATCGTCCCAAAGAAAGAGGATGCATCAGGTGGAAAAATGTACCGCATGGTAGTGGACTATCGGAAATTAAATTCCATCACTATCCCCAGAAATTAACGAAGTTTTGTCCAACTTGGGCAAAATGAAGTTTATTCTATTATTGATCTTAAAAGCGGTTTTCACCAGACTGCCTTTTCTAGAAACAATGGCAAATTTGAATACAATCGACTGCCATTTGGCCTGAAGAAAGCGCCTTCAATCTTTCAAAGAGCCTTGGATCATATTCTTCGTGATGAAATTGTTAAAATTTGTTATATTTACATCGACGACATCATTGTATTTGCCAAAGATGAAACAGAGCATTTCAGGAAACTTGAGAAGTTTTTCATATTTTGGAATCAACAAATTTAAAAATCCAATTGGACAAGTGTGAATTCTTACATGAGGAAATTAAATTTCCCGGCTATGTTATTAGGTAAGACGGAATAAAAGCCAATCCCAAAAAGGTCCAGGCCGTTGCTGAATTTCCACCCCCCAGAACGTTAAGGTATCTCCGATCCTTTCTCGACATATCAGGGTATTATCGACGGTTCATTCGTGACTGCGCGAAAATAGCTAAACCCCTGACTTCCCTCTTGAGAGGGGAGGATGGACGCGTGTACAAACATATATCGAAGAATAAATTAATATACAGGTATCTTGACGAAAATGCTCTAAATGCATTTTATAAATTAAGTACAATTATGAGCTCAAGTACAAGCCCGGCAAAGAAAAAATCGTTGCTGACTCTTTGTCAAGACCCCCACAATCCACCGTTACTCAACATAGCGACGGCATATCTTCCCATAATCTAATGCCCACTGTAGAGATTCCTATAAACGTGTTCCGAAACCAAATTGTCCTCAAAATAGACCAAAGAGATAGTTATCAGATAATACATCCTTTCGATAAGTATACTAGACATGTTGTAGTAAAACCCCAATACACTAGCGCAAACCTCATCAATATTCTCAAGAGATATCTGACCATACTATTGATGGACTTTTAATAAACGAGGAAACGATGAGGAAATTACAAGAAATATATCCTCACGATTTTCGTGACTATCGAATAAAATTTACCCAAAAATTGGTTGAGGATCTTACCAACGATGTAGGGCAAGAAGAAAAAATCTTAACAACGCATCGCAAGGCCCACCGCAATGCTGAAGAAACCCGCCTGCAACTCCTCGAGCACTTTTATTTCCCCGTATGTCCGCAAAGATTAAAAGCATATTGAAACAATGCATAACTTGTAGAGTCAGCAAATATGATAGGCACCCAAATAAGCCCGTATTAACCGAAACTCCGATCCCCAAATATCCTGGACATACTATTCATATTGACCTGTTTCTCACTGAAAAGAAAGTGGTGCTTACAGCTATCGACAAATTTACCAAACGCGCACAAGCAAAACTAATAGCTTCAAAGTCCGTTGAAGACATTAAGCAACCGCTTTTAGACATTCTCTCTTTCTTTTGCATACCAGAAAATGTAGTTATTGACAATGAAGGTGCCTTAACATCAATTTCCTTGACATCATTAATGGAGGACGACCTTCAAATAAAGGTCTATAGAACTCCACCCTACAAGAACACAGTCAATAGTCAAATCGAACGTTGGCACTCTATGTTAATCGAACTGATGAGGTGTCTTAGAAAGGATGGCCCTCCGCGATCCTTTCAGAAAATTTTAAATAGAGCAATAAACGAGTATAATCACTTAATCCACTCTACTACAAGTCGAAAACCAGTAGAATTATACTTTGGCAGAATCTCCGATATCAATCCCGAAGATTTCGGGAAAATTAGCCGAACCAATATTGAAAAAATTAAGCAAAAACAGGAAAAAGATCTAGAACATAACAATGAGAAGAGGCAACTCCTAAAAGCGCACGAAGTAGGCGAAGTAGTTTATGTCAAGAATAAACGTTTGGGCTCAAAATTAACCGTTAGAGAAAACAAAAATACCACAATCATAACTGAATTGGGAAAAACCATTCACAAAGACAATAAAAAACTAACCAGGTACTCCATTTCAGATGGCTCCTTCACATGTCATTTGCGAACATACAAATATTGGACTTCTCCAATTCACACATCCCAACCTTCAATCTCGGGCAGACCAAAATAAGGGACGGGAACTGCTGATCCATATAGTCGACTGAGAGAAATACTCAAGATTAATAGAAAATATCAACAATTTCCTGAACATTTCCTCAACACACCATCACCCTCTTTCCCGTTACCAAGACCATGAGGCACAGCAGATCCTTGATATGATCAATAATTTGAAACTACGTCAAATGAAGAGGTCCTTCGATTTTATTGGTACTGGGTGGAAATGGATAGCCGGTACCCCGGACCACGAGGATTTTGTCACCATCAAACAAAAAATTTCAAATATATTAGGAAATAACAATAGGCAAGTCATTATTAATGAATTATATAACGACAGAATAAATAATATTACAAAAATAGCAAATACGATTCCAGAAATGTTGAAACCAAAAGATGACATGAAAAATAATGTAATTTGGGATTCATTTCAATTATTTTATCTAAAGATGAAATTAAAAGAGCAACAAAGTTATTAGACAAAGAATCCTTACTATACGCAACAGTGGAGGAAGCCTTAGATGTCTCTGAGGTTAAAGTAATAACTGAGAATAAATGCATATTGTATATTACCACAAAAGAAATCTAATGTATGACATACCATTTAAAAATTATTAAACTAAAAGATCAAGTTTACGCCCTGACCGGAAAATGTAGACCTTTCATAATTTAATGATTTGTAATGAAAATGATATATTAGATATAAGCAAGACAGAATGTATTCTAAATTTGTTGAAAAGTTGAACCGCTACATGTCTAGAAAACAATTATCAACAATTGGCATCGGTCGAAGAAATATTATGGAAGTCGAGGGATCCATGCACAGCCTCAATGGGACATTCGTCGTGAAATTCCACAACACAACTATAAAGGTAGACGGAAGAACATTCGTATCAAAGGAAATATCGACACTAGAGGTCCTGCCCGCAATTCTACAACTAACGCCTTCAATAAAGAAGCAAAAAGACATCCTTTCGGGGAAAAATATGAGCCAAATGTTAATCGAAAACACCACTATCATTAAACAGTTTAAATCAGAAAACCTAATACAAAAAATAACATCATATGGAACTCTGGGTACACTGTCAACACTCGTCATATTATACATAATCTGCAAAGTTCTGAAAAAAATCAAAATTTAAAAAAATATCGTAATAGCTAATACACTCATTCCAGAAGTAAGCCCAGGAGATGACATTATGCAAATAGCTATGCGCGAGATTCCCACGAGTTGCGGCAACATATCGACACCAACGAGGCGGTTCAATGATCTACCCGACTTTTGACGATGAAGACAATCGAATCTAAGTGGGGAGGAGCTAATGACGCTTTTCCATCAACAAAGCAATTCCCATAACAAGCAGTGGGATGCACCTATCAACCAACAATTCTCCGAAATACAACCAGCAACCAATTCGTTCACAGTGCTTGCAGCGGACAATTGTTTAAAACAAATTGCACTTTCTCACAACAAGAGCAGATGCAAAAATTATAAAAGCTCCAAATCAGAAGAATTTTAAATTAAAGTTGTAATGTTAAATTAATAAATTAGTTTTTTTTAGAACAACCCTTACTCGTAACTCTTTTAATTAATTTACATGCCCTCTTAAGAGCTGAATTAGGTCGGACTCAGTCTCTCAGCGCCTGACACCTTTGAGAGTCCTGCGGTCAAACTATCATGTGGCTCGTTGTCCCATAATTGTTGCCAGCCGCTAAGAGTGCGCGGTCCCCCACATATTCAACTACCCCCCAAATCCATTATGTTGTGTACGTAGATATTTCTGCAGTTTGTTACAAAGACGGCGATGGCTATTACCGATATGATCACCAACACTACTGTTCAGAAGCTTTCCAATTAGAGTAATTATTTTTAATACCTTCAAGACTTCCCGAAGGAAAACTAAGCCGACCTCTCGTCGATTAAACGCGGGAAGTCTTGGTACAGCCAACGGACTGTATCCAAAATGTCAGCTAGTCCGGGCACCCTTAGCCTACCCCGAGGTGGCTGCTAGTTCCAAGAGGAATTTCGGTCGCAGTTCCTATGCGAGTAGACTAAGTCCGGATAAAATTTATCATCCACCGATTTAAATGCCCATTTAAAACGTGTTCCTACTTTACGTCAGCCTTTGCGAGGCTTTTCGTCGCTTCACAACAACCAAAGTCAATCCATGCGTTCCCAATCTCAATACCCACGCGGTGCCAGAAATACTCTACTCAAAATCTAAATGACATACTCTACGCTAGTTAAAAAAATGAACACAAGCGAAAGCACCGCGTAACCGAACCGAACAACCGAGCATTCTGTAGTGTTTAAGGCGATGTTATAATGTCGTTTAGGACGGCAGCGATGGAGTGCTACCTCAGCGAGCGAATAAATTAGTGCTCAGCTGGAATGGCCTTGCCTGGTGATTCGTAAGCGTGAGGTGGGTTCTTTTCGCCAGCGCAAGGTTACACTACAAATAATTTCACGCTACGATTTTGTTGGGACGTGCCAATGGGACGCATTTGACAGCTGTCGAAGGTCGACATAACCAGCCGAAGTATATTACATTAAGGAGACATGACAACCTTACAGAGTTACTCGCACGACTAACATAATAAGTCGCGCTTCTTAATAAAAAAAAATAAAACGCCAACTTATTTTGTGATGATACTTTCATTTATGACTCCTGTCACTTAGGCTAATGAAACAACTGATTGATCAGTCAATTGCTCTTTTATTGACTCGGCATTGTTTATGGTGTCAGCAAAATTACCCGAGCTGATTAAAGTGCAATTAACATTATGAAAAAGCAATTGACTGCTAATGGCACCTTCAACATATGGCGCAATGTTCGATTCTGACCTACGAGGTGTGACCATTAAGTAATGAGACTGATTCCATGAAAACCGTATATTTAAAAATTATTCTACAACTTTGCAATCCTCTTCAAAGTAGTCCCCTTGGGCAGCTATACAACGATTCCAGCGCGTTTTCCATGCTTCGTAACATTTCTGGAACGCTTCGACTGGGATGTCCGCGAGTACCCTCGTCACGGCTACCTGAATGTCCGTAGTCGACTCAAAATGGATTCTTTTGACCACTTAGGATAACATATCGGGCGAATAAGGCAGCTGTTGTAACACGGTGATCCCTTTAGAGGCCAAATACTGGGACACGCTGAGGGCGGTCTTTTGCTCCTCAGAAGGGTTCTTAGGAACCATCTTCGCTCAAAACTTTTTGACCCCAAAATCGTCGGTTTTGTCTGACTGTTTCACGGTTCATACTCAGTTCCGAGGCCAATATTCGAACTGTTAAACGCCTATCTTCACGGATTAACGCGCGCACACGCTGCGTGTTCGCGTCAGTCCGCACCTCGACTGGTCTCCCGCTCCGCGCCTCGACTTCCACGCTTTCACGCCCCTCCTTAAACTTTTTACGCCATCGAAACACCTGGGCACTACTAAGAGCACTATCACCATGCACTTTTACAATTTTAGCGTACGTTTCCGAAGCTGTTTCGCCCAATCTGGCGCAAAATTTTATCGCGACGCGTTGCTCTTGATTTAGTTTCTCCATTTTCGTGACGAGCACCACCAACACACGTCTGCTCAACACTACACAGCAGGTGAACTAAACAAGCTAGACCGATGGTAAATATATCAATGGAGAGGGGGAGGATGCCGGGGAAGAGGAAGGGAATTTCAAGGTCGCAAGTTCACCATAAGCGCGGTAATCAAATCAGTCTTATTACTTAATTGTCAGACCTCGTAGCTCTATTGTTGGGTGAACATTACCATCCGTAATTGCAATATTAGGTAAATGAACATTTTTATATGTTACTCCTCTCCGGTTTAACTGAAGATTCTCCTGAATCTTTACATCAAGAAAATTATCTAATATTTTTCTTCCAAGACACACAATGATCATTATCGTTGCCAGTATTATAACAGTAATACTAAGTTCATACGATATAAAATTATGCATTTTTGGCTCCTTTATTTCTTTATTGTTTTCGAAGTTGCTTGTAATATAATTATCAAATGTAATGGATTTAGAAAAATAAAGTTTGATTTCCAATATGGATGAAATTATTTGTCATGTTCTACAATTTCTTTATTGAAAAAGGATTCTTCCTGTATATTTATTTGACAATTTTAAAAGTTAACAAGATAATTTTTATTAAATATGATTTTTCTTTCACCACAATTATGCCTTATTTGCAATTCTCTGGCATTTTACATAATGATGCTTTCTTCCCCTGAAATTTCAACCTGGGTTTTATTATTGTATATTAATTTACAATTTCTTTCCAATGTACAATGTGTACTTAAGTTTAAGTCTTTCGCTATTATATCGGGTCTGTATGTGTATGTGTGATCATCTACTTCCACAATACAAGGTGCTTTCAAAAATAAACGAGATTTTGATCAAGAACCGCACAATGCAATCGTTAAACTCACTTAATGTGGTAAATAACAATTTATTCCAAAAACCTAAATCTAATCTAATCGTTACATGAAACTAAACTTGTCTGTTTCGCGACCAAAAGCCAAAGAGAACAGCTGATGAAAAGTCTTCTTGATGCTAGCTGGTTGGTTGCCAGATGTGTAAAGTCAAACTTCCTCGAGATGATATCAGCGATACTCAGTGGTGGAAATAGTTTTTATGATCGCCCCAGTACCCCCTTTCCGGAATTGACGTCAAGTTGATGTTGGCTTTGACGTCCGACTGTACGTTCTGAAGGGAATGTCATGATATTGTTCATTGTCATCTTTTGTAGTGTACGCTGGTTTGAGTTGTTCGGTTGAGACGGTCGCATCTTGTCCCTTTATCTTGATAATGAAGACGTAATCGTTGATTCGTTGAACCACCTCGTGTGGTCCTGTGTAGGGTTGCTCTAACGGCTGTCTGACTGTATCGACTCGGAGGAAGACATGAGTGCAAGTGTAGAGATCCTTGTATTGAAAAAGGCTTCTTTTTATGTGGTGAGATGTTGGTTTCGGTCGAAGGAGTCACATGTGCTCACGAAATTTCTCGACAAAAAAGTGGAATCGGCTGGCATGTCCTCGTTTGTAAAAACTTCGCCCGGAAAACGTAGCTGTTCGCCGTAAAGTAATTCGGCGGGTGAAGCTGCCAAGTCCTCCTTGAGTGACGTTCGCAATCCTAGTTAAATAGTCGGAAGTAGTTCTATCCTGGATATTATTTGACTGCACATAAGAGCTAATTTAAAGGTTCCGTTCCATCGCTCAATTGCACCATTGGACGCAGGATGATAGGGTGTTGTTCCAACTCGTTTCGTCCGGTCAGATTGGTAAGGGCTCGAAAAAGTGCGCTTTCGAATTGAGCGCCTTGGTCGATTGTCAACGTTTTGGGACGCGCAACCCAGGTGTTGTAAAAAGCGTTGGCGACTGTGTCCGCAGTCATGCCTTGCATGGGGACTGCTTCTGGCCACCGTGAAAACCTGTTTACCATGGTAAGTCAGTATCGATACCCGCTCACCAATGGCAGAATGACAATGTCAATGTGTACATGATTGAATCTTTCGTTTGGTACGTTTATTGAGATGGGCTGGTTCCTGTTGTGTCGTTGGATTTTCGAGCGTTGACAGGAGATGCAGTTGCGGGTCCATCGTATCGTGTCCTTCTGAATGCTGGGCCATACGTACTTTTGACGCAGTTGATGAAGTGTGGCTTTGTCGCTCTGGCGAGCGAGTCCGTGAACTGAAGCAAAAGCCTGTTGACGAAGTTCCGGTGGGACGTAAGGACGAATGTGTCCCGTTGAAATATCGCAGTAAACTGTTGCAGTACCGATTGACAGCTTTTGTAGTTGTAATCCCGTGTTGTTGCTGTTGTCTAGGAGCACACGAAGCTCGTCGTCTTCTTGTTGAGCCTCGACTAGTTGAGCTGGGTCTAAGATGAATGGCATGTTTATCGTATTAATTTTGGAGAAGGCGTCGGCTACCAGATTCGCCGAGCCGGAGATGTGGACTATCTCCATCGTAAACTAAGAGATGAAGTCCAACTATCTCAGATTGGCGTTGTCAAGACTTTTAGCGAATGCGTAGATTAAAGACTTGTGGTCGGTTTTGATAATAAAATGCCGACCCTCCAGAATATACCTAAAAAACATGATTTTGGCATAAATAGCTAGTAGCTCGCGATCATATGCGCTGTATTTAGCTTCCGTTGGGCTCAGCTTACGAGAGAAGAAGCCGAGTGGATGCCAGTGTTCGCCATCGTGCTGTTCCAAGGCTGCTCCGATAGAAATGTCAGATGCGTCAGTGACAAATTGAAGTTGTGCCTTGTGACCCGGATGCACGAGTACGGCTGCAAGTTGCAAGGTCGCGTTTGCACATTTAGAAATCTGATTCCGTTTGTGGTATCCAAGGAACTTTGCGATTATCGTTTCTTTTGCTGTTGCTTAAGAAAGCGTTCAACGATGCCTGATGGTAAGCTGAGTGTTTAAGACAACGTCTGTAGAAGTTGTAGGCCCCAAGAAATCGACGCAGCTCGACGATGGTCGCAGGTTGCTTGAAGTTGAGCAGCGCAGCAATTCGCTCTTGTGTTGGTTGTGAACCGTTTTTGTTGATCGTGTAGCCCAAATACTCTATCTTCGTTTGACCGCAAGCACACTTATCAATGTTAATGTGCAAGTTATGTTGCTCAAGTCGTTGACGGACAATGCTGAGGTGCTCTCGATGTTGGTCAGCATTGTCTGACATGATGATGATATCGTCTATATAGCAGAAGACGAATTCCAGTCCGTAGAGGATGTCGTCCATGTGCCGTTGAAGAGTTTGTGTGGCATTTCTAAGACCGAAACGCATGACTTAATATTCAGACAACCCAAATGGTGTTGTAACGGCTGTCTTTTTTATGTACCCGTTCTAGGTCCAACTTCGAAAATATAGTTTTACCGTGAAGCCGGTCAGCCACGTAGTGGATATGTGCAATTGGATATCGACCCGGTACTGTCTGAGCGTTAAGTTTGCGATAGTCGCCACAAACTTTCCAGCCCCCGGATTTTTCGGCCACCATATGGATGGGACTGGCCCAAGGGCTACCCGATGTATGGCAATTTTAAGCATCCGATCGAATTCTGCTCGTGCTGCTTTCAGTTTTTCGCCTGTCAGACGTCGAGGCCATTGAAAAACTGTGGTCAAATTGTTTCGATGAAATGTGCCACTTAGTTAGCTGATGTCTGTATTGTTGTTGAAGACGTGTCGTGAGTCGTAGGCTGAATGATAGTTGCCGTTTGGGTTGCCTTTGCATGTGTCGTGGACACCCCGAAAAGATCAACCAGAGCGGTTTGTCACGGGCTGGAGCAGATAGAATTGTCATCTAATAGCATTCTGTTTTTTAAATCGATCAAAAGCCCGTAATGTGTCAAAAAGTCCGCCCCGATAATTAGTGTAGAGACATTTGCTACAATAAAATTCCACGCAAATAGACTCTTGAAGGGTCTTCAAGGGTCGTTTATCATACGTCGTAATTGTGGTGTTGGCGGCACATAATGTTAGCATTTGCGGCTGCTGAAGTTGAGCGAAGCGTTTAGGCAGAATCGAGACGGACGATCTGGAGTCAATTAGGAAATTTAAGTGTGACTGCTGATCGGTTATGTGTAGTCTGAATTCCGGAATTTTATCTATGTTGTCGACCACTCCGGTGATGGAAGGCAACTGCCTCTGTTTCCCTGATGCTGATTTGCTTGAAACGAGCAATGTTCCGAGCACCGCTTCGCTTTTACGCCAAATCTTTTATGGTAATAACAAGCCTCGTTGTTAGTTGAAATGCGGTGGCCTCTTGCACCACCTGTTATTTTATTGATGAAAAATTGCGCCTCCGCCTGCACAAACCAAAGCGTCGGATCGCTTCGCCAAAATGTTGGCAATTTCACGTCTTTGACAGAAGCAACTTCCGCAAACGGTGGAAAGTTTGTTGCTGCATTAACCGGTGGCAACGATTTGGGCGAAGATATTATGTCCTTGCTTGGTTCATATAGCGTGTCACGCACCGTGTTGTTGTTGCGCCTTGCCGGCGGCGGTGTATGTTGAACGAACATGCCGGTTGTCAAATCCTCAGTCGCCATTTTAATGGGTGCTCTCCTAGCCGGGGCTCACGTTGATGATAGGGTCACCAGTTGTGGCCGCCTTGAATCCCGTAGATCAAGACGTGTACAATGCAATCGTTAAACTCACTTAATGAGGTATATAAAAATTTATTGCAAAAGTCTAAATCTAATCTAATCGTTACATGAAACTAAACTTGTCTACTTCGCGACCAAAAGCCAAAGAGAACAGCTGATGAAAAGTCTTCTTGATGCTAGCTGATTGATTGCCAGATGTGTTATGTCAAACTTCCTCGAGATGATGTCAGTGCCACTCAGTTGTGGAAATAGTTTTTACTCGTATTATCGCCACAAAAATTGGTTTGGTGGCGCCATCTGTGAATGAGATAGTGCGTTGGAAAGCTACATCCCTCCCTGACTTCCAGTAAAAATTTGGTAAGAGTCGGGTCAGTGGAAGCGAAGTTATTGCGTCTAAAGTGATAGTATGTTTGTGTCATCGGTACAAAAATGACTTTCAAACAAAGAGCTAATATCAAACTTTGTTTTAAAATTGGTAAAACGTTTACCGAAACATTTGAATTGATGAAAAAAGTTTATTTCGATGATTGTCTATCTCGTGCCAAGAGTTCATGAGTGGTTTACACGTTTCAGAGATGGTCGTTACACGTTTCAGAGATGGTCGTTACACGTTTCAGAGATGGTCAGTGATCACCGATAACTCCATCGAAATCGTGCTTGAATTTATCAAACATGAGCCGAAACCATCGATAAAATTCATGGAATCGGAGTTGAATATCTCCAAAACGTCGATTTATTGCATTTTAACCGATCATTTGGGCTTACGAAAGGTCTGTGCACGTCTTGTTCGGCACAAGTTAACTGATGACCAAAAATTGCTCAGAATTCAACGTCCGAAAGACATCATTAAGGAGGCGAGAAAAGACGAGAACTTCCTTTACGAACTTGTAACTAGTGGTGAAAGGTGGTGTTTCCAATATGAACCCGAAACCAAGCGTCAAAGTGCCGAATGGAAGGCCCCAGATGAGCCACCACCCAAAAAAATCGCGTTTGCAGAAGTCAAAAACCAAGCCGATGCTCATTTTTTTACGATTCCAAGGAAGTTGTCCATAAGAGGTTCGTGCCAATGGGCCAAACTGTCAATGCAATATTCTTTCTTGGTGTTTTGAAGCATTTGTTGCATCGCATTCGTCGAATTCGGCCTGGATACCGCGAAGGAGGAAGCTGGCGCTTATTGCATGATAATGCACCATCTCATCGATCCACTTTTGTGACAGATTTTTTGACTAGAAATAGCATTTTAGCCAGCAATCACTCACCGTATTCTCCTGATATGGCTTCCTGTGACTTCTACCTATTCGGAAAGTTGCATTTGGCCATGAAAGGAAAACGCTTTGCGTCCGTAGAGGGCAGGCAAAAGGCTTGTACCGACATCCTGACATAGATTCCGCTGAAACAGCTTTCGAAAAGCTTTTGGATGACGCAAAACAGTGTATCGAGGCCGGTGGAGACTATTTTGAATAAATCAACTCGAATTTATCAGAACAAAGCTCCTGTCGTGTCTTTTTTAGCTGTCTCGTTTATTTTGGAAATCACCTTGTGTTATGAAAAAAGTGACTTATGCGTACCATCTTCTTTTACCTCTTTTCAGGAAACATTCAACAGCGAGCAAGCGAGTCAAGGTTTTGGCCTATAATACCTTGATTCATCCGATCATCACATATGCGGTGATGATATGGATTGGAGCTCCGAAAACAAAATGGATCAAGATAGCATTAGTGAGGTAAAAAATCCTTCGGGGTTGCACAACCCTATACAGACGAGATGACGGACTGTCTTACCCCAACGAGGCGCTGTACCAAGAGACAGGAATGGAGCCAATAAAATATTATGCAGAAAAGCTGGTGGAATCGGAAATCAGGAGAGCCAAGGAGCATAAGGCGGGAGTAGTCAGGGGAGCAGCGGACAGCCGCTCAATGCATGCAGCGAACGAGTAGTTTTTAGCTACTTTTAAGGGAATAATGTACTTAATTTTAAAGAACTCAATTTTTAAAACTGCAGTTGTTCGAGTAAATGAACTTTAAATTTACACCAAACTTCTTTTCATAATCTATTAATGTTTGATAATGTTGTGGGTGTCGACAGTTTAAAGTTTGGTTTTATCGAAAAATTAAAATTGTAATCTAATTAAAGTAAATTATTATTGAACTCCGGGAAAAGCCTTAAGGCACAACCCGCATGAATATTGTTAGGTTAAGTTAATAATGAATTGTGTATACGTAAAAAATTAGAAATCACCAAATAAAGACCTCATCTTCATAGGAAGTCGTTTTACCCCAGTGTTTTCACTCGGTGCTGTCTCTGATTTAAGAAAATCAGAAATATCTTAGACCTCTTCACATCTAGTCCTCGACATTCAAACTCAATTCCAAACATGTATTTGCTGTATTAGAATCGAATCTAGCAACTCACGAAATTAATAAGAACTCGTTCCATATTTTTAGCAAAAGCTACATTACATTACTGTTACATTTTCAATTCCTGTACCTAAATTTCCGAAATTCAAGACTGAACTTTATTTAGGCACTCCAATGACACAGTTCAACAAGTTACGTTTACCTCCCTCTATATTTAGATGTTCTGAATTTCGCTATGAGTATACTCACTAAAATATCTTTGCACCTAAATCTGGAAGCATTCTAAAACTAGAAACAATAAACAAAAAATGACGCGACACGAAACATCCCCCAAAATTTTCAGGTTTTCATCGCGGCCACAAATCATGTTTTCTCATTAGCCGTCTTTATTACATTTGTTGCAAATTTACTACGAGCTACAAAGATTTTCAGTGTATCATTGAACTGTAGTTGACTTTCTCTTTCAAATTTGTACTATTCCAAGAACTGATGCAATAACTATCGAAATCTCAGTAATAATGTGCAAGAACGTGATCTTGGAATTATGACCGAATTTCAAAAACTTTTCTCCGAAACCTCGCAGAGGTTAAAGCAATTTCCAATGAAACCGATGAAATGATAATCTCTTGTGCAAAGGTTACACGAGACAGTACAAAGCTCCTAAATTACTCAGGGTCAGGGATGCATAGTTACCGCGTAATTTGCACAAATCATATGGGAAAGATAATTTATTAAAGCAAACTTTCGGTGTCTGGGCTATTGGCCTTTCTTATTACCTTCGTCAAGTTCAAAGTCTTACACGAGCGCATTCCCTGTATTTGTCTCGAAGTTCAATCCAAGGTATCGCCAACAAACAAATCGTAATTGAGTGATTGCAAGTGTTAAAGGTGGTTCGAAATTGACGGCCATATATCATTATTACTAGTTGATAACGGCGCCTTGGTATCTATTGCATCATATCGATGTTACGCGATGATGGACAGAATGAAGTAGTAAAGTTGAGTAACGCGAAAACACGAGAGGTGTGAATTGGATGCAAATGTTTTCCCCAGTGTACGTTCGATGAGTAATGGCATTGTTGTCACGTCCTTTTCATATTTTTCAATTTAAATAAGTTATTTGAAGATCATTCATCTTTCTGGTCAATATTATTAAATGTATTTTCCCGATTTTTCAAAGTACCAAGAGGAAATTGTTGATGATTGAGCATTGATTTTCTGTAGAAGTAATTATTCGCTAGCTTTAATAGGAACTACAAGTAATACCGACACTCACCTTCACCGTGTATTCAAGTGCTGCCCGGAAATGGAATCAGCATTAGAAAACTGTTGCAAGTAATTAATTGACATGCATTAATTATTATCATTTGAAATGGTTTACAGTATGTATAATTTATCCATTACATACATGACATTACAACTAACGATGTCAACCTTTGCTTATAAACAATTTAATGCTCCCGACGTAATCCTGTGTAGAATATTCTGAAAAATCGTGCATTCTTCCGTTATGCTTTGAATTGTTGATGTTGATTGTTCCATTCCATTACTTTTGAAACGCGGTTCTTTCCAATTCTCACCACATGAATGCAAATTATTCAAGCGTTTGAAAAAGTGGTTCTGAGTGATTTTGTAAAAAAAGACTGAAATATAAAACAAGAAAACCGCGACACACGCAAAATGATTTGTGTCTTGTACGTATTTTTGAAATTTTTATAGAAGCTTTTTTATATCTTGCTTAACATTTTCTGTTGGGGAAACATTGTTGAAATTTATTAACTTCAGCTTTATAGAGTGGGGAAGGGAAATCGTTTCATCCAAACTATAATAAACTGCAAATTTGAACGAAATTTCGTATCCTTAGCCAATAGAATTGGATCCAGTAATCCCTTAACATTCGCGGGAGTTAGGTTCCTGAAAACTGCCGTGAATGATAAATGCGCGAATGTTGAGTCTACTTTCCTAGGTAATAAGACATTGACTGCGTCACAGATCTGGCCGAGGTAGAAGAGGCCATCAAATGGGGAGTTCCCTAGCGTGGGAAGGACCGAAGCGAGGCTGACACCAGAAAACCATAGGGGACAACGCATGGCCATAATTGACTTGACCGAAAAGGACGCGGAATAATTCCTGAACAAAGGCAAAGTACGAATAGGGTGGGTTGTCTGTACGATACGGCGAAGAGCAACGCCTCTTAAATGTTTCAAATGCCTTGGCTATGGTCACACCACACAAGTATGCAAAGGACCCGATAGGAGTTGCCTATGTTACAAATGCGGTAAAATGGGATATAAAAGAAAAGAGTGTACGAAGGAGGCACACTGTATTCTTTGCAAGGATGCTGATCCAAGACCTGATTTTGGGCACGTCTTGGGATCAGGAAAATGCCGCGTTTCCCAGGAAGCCATAGCCAAGGCAAAATCAGAACTTCGATGACCCGCATCCTGCAGCTAAACCTACACCGAAGTTCAACCGTCCAAAATCTGCTTGAACAGTTTGCGAGGGACATGAAAGCCGACTTTGCTGAGTGAGCAGCACCATGACAAAAGTCCTGTATTATGGTATACTGACGAAACTGGTGCTGCCGCCATCTAGGTTCGGAACAGTGATTTCCAAGCGGAGAGTTGTGGACGGGCAGATTGTTTTGTGTGGGTTCGGTGCTCAGGGACCACCTTCTTTAGTGTGTACCTAACCCCGAACGAATCGATATCATCTTTCCAAGCCAAGCTTAATGCTCTGGAGGGCACTGCCTCGAACACAGATGGCAACGTGATCGTTGCAACGCTAAAGCAATCGAATGGGGTATGCCTCAAACGATCTGGGGGGAAAACGAATTCCAGAAATGGCGGCCAGGACGGCGCTCGTCGTACTAAACACCGGAAATACTCCGACTTTCCGCCGTATTAGCCGTGAGGGAACCAAACCGGACGTGACATTCGCCTCGGAGTCCTTAGTACGCAGGATACACAATTGGAAAGTATCAGAGGACTACCCAGCCAGTGATCATCAGTGCATTCTGCTTGAGATCAGTGATGTTGCCTCACGACGTCCGTGCTCTCGTATTTCTCCAACTGGATGGAACATCGGAAGGATGGACGTTGAGAGGTTCGTCGAGGTGCTCACAGCAGGTGAGCCGCTGCAGGGAGCTTCGAAGGGGACGGAAGAATTGGTGGCTCAAGACTTGGTGAACTCAACTATGAGCATCATCACGACTGCTTGCAAAGCTTCTATGCCCCGCCAAAAACTCCGACATGGCAAGCCCCCAGTGTACTGGTGGTTAACTGAAATCGCTGAAAAGCAAAGGGAGTGTCACAAGCATCGACGAGAGGCCAAACGGGCCCGGAACCGTGACGAGGCATGCAACCGCGTAGCAGCATATAAGTCGGCTAGGAAAGGCCTTCGCAAATGGATTAACAATAGCAAGGCTCGCTGCTGGCAAGACCAAGTGGACAATGTGAACAAGGATCCGTGGGGCATTGGCTACAAGCTAGTTATGCGGAAGCTTGGCGCCCTACGGAAGCCTTGCATACATGATGCGGCATAGATGGACGCGATGGTGCGGGGACTCTTTTCTGTGCAAAGTGAAATAGCAGTCGAGTGTCCACTCTTCACGCAGCCGGAACTTAGGAGGCAGTCCTTCCATTGAAAGCGAGGAAGGCTCAAGGTCCAGATGGTGTTGCGGCTTGTCTATCACCATTGTCCTGACTTACTGCTCAGCATATTCAACGCTTGCCTACGGGATGGGGTTTTCCCGGTACGATCGAAGGTGGCGAGGCTCGTGCTGATCAGCAAGGGGAAGGCAAATCCCGATTCGTCGTTAGCATACTGCCCGTTATGCATGCTAGACACTGCTGGAAAAGTGCTAGAGAAACT
Organism: Odontomyia ornata; assembly: GCA_963969285.1. Classification (NCBI taxonomy): domain Eukaryota; kingdom Metazoa; phylum Arthropoda; class Insecta; order Diptera; family Stratiomyidae; genus Odontomyia; species Odontomyia ornata. The sequence goes on along the minus strand of OZ017739.1, from coordinate 382,302,608 downwards.
CATCAAGGGAAGACTCACTGACGCGATTCGTGCTGCTGGGGACCTATCTCCTCGGCAGTACGGCTTTCGAGCAGGACGTTCTACTGTTGATGCGATTGCAGAGGTGGTGAACGCGGTTCAAAAGGCAGAGGCATATAGTCGCACCAAGCGATGGATCGTCCTGTTGGTGACACGTCAGGAACGCCTTCAACGCCGCTGGATGGGTGGATATTCTGGACACGCTGGAAAACCCTTTTCAAGTTCCAGAATATCTAATGCGGCTTTTGAGGAACTACCTAAAAGACCGAAGCCTGCTCTACGACACGACCAAGGGCCAACGAAAGATGGCGGTTACATTTAAGGATGATCAGTATTGGAGACTTACGAATCGAATTAAGCCATCATTGAAGTACCTGGGGCTACTGATCGACTCGAAGATGAGTTTTTCTGAGCAAATCAGGGCAACGGCTGTGAAGGCTGCTTCGGGAGTGTCGGCTCTGAGTCGACTTATGGCCAAAGTAGGGGGACCCAGCCAATCAAGAAGATGCCTCTTGATGAGTGCTGTAGGGTCAGTGCTACTGTACGGAGCAGATGTTTGGGGCGATGCTCTCAGTAAGGAGGTATACCGAAAACGCCTGGCACAGGTACAGAGAAGAGGAGCACTGAGGATTGCATCTTCGTATCCAACAGTCTCTAATTCGGCAGTGAAAGTCATTGCAGGCGTGATACCTGTCGCCCTCCTTGCTAGAGAGCGCCGCTCTATTTATCTACGTCAACGAGGATACGAGGGAGATGGTTGCCCGCGAAGAGAGACTGCGTTGATTCGACGACTGGCAGCAGTCTTGGGTGAATCATCATCATCCCGGATGTGAGACCGTGGTTAAATCGAAGACATGATGAGACTGACTTCTATCTGACCCAGCTTTTGAGCGGGCATGGGTGTTTTCAGTCTTACCTGCACAAGATTGGTAAGTCACGGTTCCCCGATAGTCGGTATTGCCCAGGAGAGGAAGACAATACCTGTCATACATGTTGTAGCAACCACGGAAGTCACCGCAGTTGCAGACATTAAGTATTAGCAGAGGGGTGCGTAGCGCGGCGTGGCATACTGAGGCCGGCTAGCGCTCAGTCGTGTCGTGGGACTTCCGGGACACCCTCTGCTCGTGCTGAGCCACCTTACATATAAATACTAACACCGCGGGAAAAGTACGGGAAAGGGAGAGGTCATTTTGAGAAATAAAAGATGATGGGTTTAAACTTACATGGCCGTTTTATTTAATCCAACAATTCTATTCACAACCAAAAACTTTGCAGGATAAAAAATGTCAAAAACGAGTAAAATGCCATTTCGAGAGTTAAACAAAAGAATATAAACTAAAATATGACACAATAAACTAATTCAATATACTATAAAAATTACAATAAAACAAGTTCCTGTAAAATAATAAAATTTGCAAAATTTTGAAACAAAATACGATTGATACTTACTTCTTTCCTGGCAGAACTACGAGCGCCCGGTGAAGTACAAAAAAACAAGCGTGTGGCCACTGAAAAATCAGATTTTATAGTTAAGATAACAAAAAAACTGAAAACGCAGCGGCCACTTTCAACTCTCCGATCCGTCATACAAGCGTACTCACAGAAAAATTCTCGATATGGCACCTGGTCCTCTCCACAAACCAACAAAATTAGTTTTTTTTTGTTTTTTTTTTCTGAATAACTAATCTCTGTACATATTTTTTTATTGTATCATTTAATAAGTTCGACACAAACTCGCACTATTTTCATCTTCCCCAAGAAGTTCATTTCCCACCAAACGGCAATTACACGTTTAATTGCTATAAACAAATTGTTTTATTCCACTATTCACCATCCACAAGTGAATCTTCAAGTCAATCCCCGTTAGCTAGTGAATCACACTATCCAAATTTTAACATATGTTCTGTGTCACACCACACACTATCGCAAAAGGAAAGCAAAATTCCTCCCCAAAGTCAACACTGTTATTCTCCGAATTCAAACTCTAAAAAATCACCTCAACACCGAAAAATATAAAACTTCCTCTTCTTCTCCAAGTTCAATATCGACACTAGACAAATACCAACCCCCTAAAAATCACTTTTATCCCGCACAGAAAACTCCCTTATCTTCACCAGCCAAATACTAACTGCGTCCATCCCAACAACTTAATCCCGCGTTTTCACTTCCATCCAATGCGATTCCGTAATCTCTTTTTCATTTTCAATTACCGCTGTCGCCTTTGGGTAACGTAATCGAAGTTCATTACACTTCGATTCCGCCACCCACACATCTTTTTTCCCGTATCGACAAACAAAATAGTATCCATTGATTTGCATATATGGCAATTTTACGTCATCCAAGAATCGCTTGATTGAATGCAGTGTCACATATACATTACGGAAACTATTGATTTTGCCGATACCCCTAAAAAAGAGTGCTTCCCTGCGACCGGGGGGAACTTGAACCCAGGGTTCCAGCAGACCCCCGGTCGAGAACTCGTGACGCAGCCAATGGTGCCATGTACTGTCGATCTCCCATTCATCTCATAAGCAACTTCAACAATGCATTTGGGTATGAGATTGAATTTTGTTAGTAGGGAAACGTGAATTAATTTTTGTTAGTATAAAAAATAAAATTTGTTAGTGGGAACTAGTAAATAGAATTAATTAGTATGAAGGAAGGAATTAGATTTCGTTAGGGAAAAATTATTGAATGAAGTTTTGTTAGTGGGAATTAATGACTGAAATGTTGTTAGTGGGAAAATTGAAATTATTAGTATATATTACATTATTTTAGTTGGAAATAAGGGAAAAGGGTAGGATTGTGATGATGGGGAGGTAAAAATTATAGGGAAATTGGAAAAATTTTAATAAAATTAAATAAAGAACAGGGAAAAAAGGTATAAATGCCCAAAGGAAGATGGAGATGTTACGACGGCAATTTGAAGTTGCGAATGGGAGGAAGTTGGTATGCTGGAATTCGCAACAATGTTTTGCATGCATAAAATGGGACAGGCTACGAAGGGCCCTCTACAGGGAGACGGGAGAGCTCACTCCGGATTATATAGTTGCGGTGATGCACATTATGTTCGGACTCACAGCAGCCGGGGGCGTTGGGGCTTGGGGATCACTTTTTTGGTACTTCCTCTTCCCCTATCCCCTCCCGCTAGAAGAGGGATCCCCCAGCTTGGAAGCGCTTCACGGTGTAACAAAACGAAACCTGTCCCGAAGTAATGTGTCAAACCGTTCCAGGCTGGGTTCTCAGGTTGACAGGGGAGGTATTTAGTGGGTCGTCCAGTCGTCTTCTTGCAAACATGGGAGCCCCACACTCGGTGCGTAAATGGGCATTCACTACCCTACCATAAAAAAATTGTTGGTTTTCGACGTAGATGGAAAGAAATAACTCGTAATTGAACGTTGCTGTGCTGATAAATCAACTTCTTTAAGGATTTCCACATAAGGATTTGAAGCGGCCTCGATATCCCTTTTAAAATGCAATTTCGATTAAGAGATGGGTCCCAGCCCATTGCTTTTTGAACAAGTTTGTCCCTAACGGTTAGAATTACCCTGAGCTGTTTGAAGCAAAACTTTTGCCTGCATACAAAATATTGAATGAAAAAACAAATTGATAAAAACTAGTCAAAATACTTACCCGCATTTTCCCGGCTCTCTTCCTCGCACTCAACATCTTCAGATTCTTTAGTTTCCTCTCCTGTTTGTTACAATAGGTCTTCATCCAATAGCATCCAATGCAGCAATTCGTTAAATTCATCTCGTCTCATATCGTCAAATCCTACAACACCAATCTGATGTGCTAGTCGGACTATTTCATCTGTGCTTTCCTTTCCAACCATGTTTGGCCATATCTGCCTCCAGTAAGCGTTGATTGAGCTACGTAGATTTCATTTTCTGCCAAGATGCATCGATGTAACCAATGCAATCGGCAATGTTAAATTTCTTCCAGAAACTCGTTACTGTTTCATCTGAACAGTATTCAATAAAATTTAAAATTCGCTTAAAACTGGGTTTGGTGTAATAAGCCTGAAAAGCTGCGATCATCCCTTGATCAAGTGGTTGTAATAATGATGTCGTATTCGGGGGCAAAAAATCACCTCTACATTCGGATTAGTCCCTACTAAACTGGAAGGATGACTCGGATCGTTGTCGATAAGAAGAAGCACCTTGAAAGCCAGGTTTTGCGAAGTAAGATATTTTTTGACCTCTTCAATAAAACAAGAATGAAATCATTCCTGGGATAAGGCACCAGCTTTGCTATTAGCCCTCCAAAAAACAGGCAGCTGGTCTTTGTTTTTTCCCTTTAGTGCTCTTGGATTTTGGGATCGGTAGAGTATCTTAAGTTTTATCTTACAATCGCCTGAAGCATTTGCACACAGCTGAAAAGTAACACGGTCTTTGGTAGCCTTGTATCCTGGGGCAGTTCTTTCAGCTTTAGAAAGATATGTTCGATTCAGCATCTTCTTCCAAAAGATGCTAGTTTCATCATGATCATGATAATTTCCTGAAGACTTGCTGGAAATTTTCCTGCTGCTTCGTGATCAGTAGAAGCAGATTCCCCAACTAATTTGATGTTGTGCAAGTTGTCGCTTCTTGAAATTCTCGAACCACCCTTTGCTTGCTTGGAAGATAAATCCAGAGCGAGAATTTTCATTATTGCTATCGTACAGTTTTTTGGCCTTTTCTCTGATCAAAGCTGAACTTTAGGGCATTTTCTTTTGAGGCATGTCTTCCATCCATATTTCTAAAGCTTGCTCGGTCTCTTCAAGCAAATTATTTCTGATTTGTGACCACTATTTTTGATGACGTTACTGAAGTAGCACCCACACTGTCCCTGATTGAATTCTCTTTTGCGTTGATCGAACAAACTGTAGATTCATTTATTTTAAACAAGCGGCCAACGGAGACAAAACTTCCTCCCGCACGTAACTTGTCTAAAATTTTTATTTTTTCACCAACGTTTAGGACAGTTTTTTTACGTTTTGGTAGAAGAGGCATTTCGCGGCAAAATTTCCACAAGAGATTAAAACAAACTGAAAAGAAGGAAAAATGAATTTGGAATTTGGGTCCAATCCATGCGATGCCAAAATCGAATTGCTTACCAAGTTTTTTGTTTCTTTCTCAGTTTTTTTTTACGTTTTGGTAGAGGAGGCATTTCGCGACAAAATTTCCACGAGACAATAAAACGAGCTGAAAAGAAGAAAAATGAATTTGGAATTTGGGTCCGATCCATGCGATGCCTAAATCGAATTTTTCACACAAGTTTTTTGTTTCTTTCTTGCGAATAATAAAATCCGGTCGTGCGGATATTAAATTTTTTCTCATTCTTTCATCCGTGAATAGCGAAAACCGCATATGTTAAGACCGCGAATGTTAGAGGATTACTGTCTGTATCAAAGATATAATGCAAGTCTGGACATAAGCTATTTTACAAAAGATAAATGGAGAGTAAACAAGTCGGATAGGTAGGAGAATGCTCCTATCAGAGGGGCTTTGTAACCATCCTAGAGTCCCGAACAACTTTTTCCGATGACATGGATGAATAACATGAATTATGAGTCCGTAGACTTACAAAAAAATTGTGAAATTTTCATGAAAATCCGCAAAAAATTGTAGCGTCTAGATCGACTTGAAGTAGCTACCATCTGCCACCACATGTTGTAATTGTCATATTTCCATAGAACTGAAATGGCTTTATCTCACTTGATTATGATTGGATTTCAATCAACGATTGTCGGCATAAGGTTCTTGCGTTAAAAGATGTAATTGTGAAAATTTGAGGAAGTTAAAATCTAGGAGCGCGGGCGTCCCAAATTTGACCCATTTCGGTGTTCTTCCTGCTCTAGTTCATATTTTACTATGTATATAATCGTAACTTTTCATGAAATATGATGATCATTATTTATACGAGAGTTGAACCATGTAAATGCAATATATTGGATAGTCTTAAAAAATACTGAGCGTTTTTTGTCACTAGATGGTGTTCGTTACCATATATCGGGCAATACTAATCAGATTGAGTCAAACTGACATGCGTTTGAAAGGTGACACTCCAGTCTACAATTTTCATGTGGACAGTTTTGTGTTTCGACATTCGTGTCAAAAGTTGTATTCATTTAAAAATGAGTGAAATCACTACGATCAAGGTGAGAATGCACCGCAGGCTCGTGAAAAAATTTGTGGTTTATACGGTCAAAATACTTTATCAAAAGCCATAGCCAACAGATGGTTCGCTCACTTTGGTTCTGGAAATTTTGATGTCAAATATGCAACTCGCTCAGGTCGACCAATCACTGAAAAAGTCAATGAAATCTTACGAAAAATTGAAGCAGACCGACACATAAGCTGCCATGACATTGCTGAGGTACTAAATATTCATCACCAAACAGTTTTGAACCATTTGCGCAAGGCTGGATACACAAAGAAGCTCGACGTTTGGGTGCCGCATGAATTAAAACAAAAAATTTGATCGACCGAATTTCCATTTGCGAAATGCTATTAAAATGCAACGAAATCGAGCCATTTTTCAAAAAAATTGTTACGGGCGATAAAAAACGCGTAAGACATGAGAATGTCGTTCGAAAAAGATCATGGTCAAAAAAAGGTGAACCATCGCAATTGACTTCAAAGCCAGGAAGCCAGGATTGGAAGGGAGTTGCTTATTGTGAGGTGCTAGAACATGGCCAAACACTCAATTCGGCTCTGCACTGTCAGCAATTAGTCAGATTGCAACAAGCAACTCAAAAAAATCGGCCAGAATTGTCTTCCATCATGTCAATGCCAGACCCCACACATCTTTGATGACCAGGCAAAAATTGACAGAGCTAGGCTGGGAAGGTTTGATACATCCACCGTACAGTCCAGACCTTGCCACATCAGACTACCATTTGTTTCGGCTCTGCAGAACTTCCTTAATGAAAATAAATTCACTTCAAAAAGGGACTGTTAAAATCACTTAGCTAAGTTTTTTGCCGATAAACCACAGAAGTTCTACGCAGATGGAATAATGGCTCTACCCAAAAAATGGCAAAAGGCCATAGATAATAATGGACAATATATACTTAAATCAAATCCATTTTAAATAAAAGAAATATTCAATCGAAAAATGACAAAAAGGATCAATACTTTTTAGACTTGCCAAAATATAAATTGTTTGTCCAAATTTACCTCTAAGCGCGGTTGGGTCTATTTTGAACCAGTCGTGAATGTCAGAGTATCTTAATCTTTCTTTTAAAAATATCGTTGATTGGTCAATGTAGGAACTAACGCATCGTATTATTCTCGGCGAAGCTGTGAGGGGGTGATGTGGCGTTGGCATCGCGGCATTAGTTAGCCAGCGGCAGTGGCGGAGCGTAACGTGTGTTTTGTTTCTGTTACATCGCACTTGCATAACTAATTTTTTGCTCACTATGGCCAAACGTGGTCTAATACCTGTGGAAATCACGCAATTCTTGCAAGATATCGACAAAGGCATCTCGGATGGCGAGCCGTTCCATTCATCCGATGAAGAGTGGCAACAATTACCCACAACTCGCGACTTATCGTCATCGGTGATGAAAATTCTATAAATCAAGTTCACGATCGGCCAGGTAAATATTCTTATTCATAACAATAAACTAGCATATATCATATAGGATTCAATAAAAATATTTTCAACTATCATGGTAGGCGTTGTAGTGTCGTATTTTTCCTATATATTTTTGTAATTGCTATTTTGTCTTTTTAGTGATGAATAATTATTTTTAGGGTGAAAAAATAACGATCGCAACTTCCGGCGATGAGAATGCGGCTAGACAATGCACAGGGCGTGGAAGAAGCAGAAATCATGGAGGATCACACAGTCGAGGACGAGGCCGAAATCAACCGTTACTTCGTTTACATGATACATACAATTCTCGGAAAGAAATTCTCTTGGGAACAGAAATCTGTTCAAAGAGCATGCTGGACCCACTCCGTATGCACTCTCCTGACTGGGTCATAACAATCGAAGAGCTCGAAAGCTTTTCTGGCTATTATTTATGTACGTGGGGCAATAGGCGCCAAATGTTTAGATCTAGATGCACTGTGGGTAGTCAAATGGGGTAACGATTTTGTTAAAGCCACCATATCTCGGGTAAGATTTCGGGAGATTATGAAGTTTTTTGACAACTGACAAGTTTGGATTGATATCTGAAGTGTGGTACAATTTTATTTCCAATGCTCAAAGTTGTTATACGCTTGGGCCCTATACAACAATTGATGAACAATTTTTTCCTTCCAAATGTCGATGCAAGTTTATTCAGTTTACGAGTTCAAAACCCGACAAATACGGAGAAAAGTTCAAATTATGAACGTCTTGGGGATTACGTAGTAAAAAAATTGATGCAGCCAGAAAAGTAGTAAAAAAATTGATGCAGCAGAAAGGAGGAAATATCACTTCTGATAACTTTTTCACTTCTCTGTCCCTTGCTGAAACTCTAAAATCAAACGAAACAAGTATTGTTGGTACAATAAATAAAGCTCGTCGGGAAAAACCTGCTTGCGTCAAACAAGGAAAAGAAGAGTTGTTCAGTACAGTGATACGAAAAAAGAAGATATCGCTTTGACAGTATATCAAGGAATGCACAAAAAAATTGTCTTCTCGTAAGCACTATGCACAAAGATATTCAAATAGAAACTGGTAGCCAAGAACAATTCAACATTGAACCTCAATTATGTCTCAGAGTCATTGAAAATATGGACCATCGGATAGAATTATGCAACCATAGCCGTGGCGAGCATTTGGGCGATGTTTTGTTTCACACATAATTGTCATAAATCCTTATTTTATAATAAAAAAAATTAACATAATTCTCTGAAAATTTTTTGTTTTATTTACAATTAACATCCTGCGTTTTGGTTCGACCACCCTTAATATATGCATGTATAATATATATATATATATATATATATATATATATATATATATATATATATATATATATATATATATATATATATATATATATATATATATATATATATATATATATATATATATATATATATATATATGTAGATAACTTTTTTTTATTTTTCTTGAAAGGCCGTCGGGCCGTGCTTTGTTGTGTCAGCAGACGCGTTACGACCCCTTTGACTCATCTTGTGTTATTTTTTTTTTTTTGTAATTTTCACATAGAGGAGCTTCAGTATTGAAAGACTATGTGGTTTTCTCGTAAAGTAAATTACCAAGGCAAGTGCAAATTATGCAATTTTCTCAACCCATAATTCTTGATACACTATTATTGAAACAAGTCTTTTTAATCATGATATCATATATTTTGTGTCAGCATTTTATGCAATCAATACTATTAGGAACCGTAAAGTTTTTATATAAAAATTAAAATTAATATAGTTGCTCGCTTCTTTAATTTCAATTCAATTAAATTTTCTATTCTCTTTTTTTCAGGTAAGAAATTTTTGACTCGTTGGTTACATGAAAATCGCAGTAGGTACTATTTTTCATCTTTTAGAGTGTTGTAGGTAAACCGAAGTTGATTAGGCAGAAGTGTGGTCCTGTCAGAAGGGCTTTGTACTACCTATGATATGCAGACACTTATGTTATGCAACTACTCGTAAATGAACCAACTCAAGGTCAAACTTCAATTATATGTGTCTTAAATAAAAGGGTTTAAAGGAAAAGTTTTTTACTCGAATTTGAGCAGCTACCATTATGTTGCTGCCTTTGCAGAAATTTTCAAGAAAATCCGGTCAAAAAATAGTGCCTAGCTTGGTCAGAAGCCCCAAATGCCTATAACTTTACTGAATACAGTTAGATTCTGATGGAATTTACAGGTTAGAAGAAGATTAAACAAGCCAGATACAAAATTATATTAAATCTCCGTTAACAGCGGTCGATTCTTTGGACCAAATTTTGCACCACTCTGGACCAATTTTTGCACCACTTGGCATTGAATGTTGTCGTTGAGCTCGCCGAAATTTGCTGGCTTGTTGGCATAGACCAGTGACGATATAGCACCATAAAAATAAATCCAATGGCGTTAGATCACATGAACGAGGCGACATCAGTGCTACGACCGAGCATAGATACCGCCGTACCATCATCCATTCGCCCATGGGCGACAATTCGTTGTTACCACTTTAATACATTGCACATCCATGGCATCGATGTTATGATTAAGAACTAATGTTCGTTAACTGACAATGGCCCGCTATGGCCAATCGTATTCACTGTAAATCGCCGAGATCAGTTCTAGCACCTAACAATGAAGTGAGTTCCTACTCGACCCTCATTCATTCTCTTCTCATTACAATACATACTAGGCAACCACCAACCAACCCAACATAACATGCAATACTACCTTAATATTCCAAATAAGAGTTCGGACGCTATTCAATCATTTAGTCGGAAATTTATCTCGCCTCATGAGTATACTCCTACTGAAAACAGATTGCCGCGCGAATGTCGTTGTGCTGTCCGCCCGGAGTGCAAACGGTTCTGCTTTTTCGTTACATCCAAAAATGATTATCCCCCAGTAAAGAAGTTACAGTTCAAAAATTAGTTTTACAATTGTTTCTCGGTACGGTAGGGACCACTTTCTGCTGAAACTCGTATCATTCGGCTGCATGTATCGAACCCACTTACCCTGATGCTCCGAGGAACATTCGTCAATGGTGAAACTTGGTCAAGCCTAGCTTATGACTATCTTATCCCTAGCCTTACCTCCTTAGAGGATTATCCAGATCATCGTTCAGGGTGGTATGCCACTAGGGGAATAATGATTCTCGTCTTCTCCCGATTCACAATATAATTCGCGCCGAAAATAGTCTTTATTGTTTTACACAGATCTGTTCTCTAGTTCGTGCACTTTTTTTACACTTAAAAGTTCACTTTGAAAATGTCCATTGATTTTCAGTTCTCCCGATCACCCTTTTTCTAAAGCCGCTTTTTATTTTTTAACGCGGAATTCTTTTAATCGGTCTGAACAAAAGGCACGATCCACTAGTCGTTAGGAACGTTGACCGGCCAATAAACTTTCCACCGTTGCTCAACTCCAGTTCTATTAAAATTTCAATTCTGAATTTAGTCTGGACCAAAACCGCAATGTTTGGAAACATCGAAAGTAAACCTTGAAAGAACCTTGATCATCTATTTCCAACTGTCAATAGTGTACGTAACATAATTTATATTCGATTGTTTTGTTTCTCGCGGTTTTAATTTCACTGAATTCATACAGACTGTTAAGTAAGAGTGTGTCCAGCATCATTTTGAAATAGTTTATTCAACAATAGTTTCTGATTTATATATGCATTAAATACATTCTGACGTAACCCACTTTCAGTTAAATAGTGAGTCCAATCACCACCAGCATCAATTGTTGCTTGGCTTCTCCGAGGCATACTTTCCACTAAATTTTCGGCGTATTCGAGGGGAAGCGCCTTCCAAATGACTCGAATTCGTCGGGAGAGCTGCTTCAAAGTGTAAACACGTTTTCCACGGAGCTTCTGCCTCATGTAGGCCCAGACGTTTTCGATAGGATTTGCATCAGGCGATTGCGAAGGCCAATCAAGTGTCACAATGCATTTTTCCCATTTCCATTCAGTACACAGCCGGCTCCGGTGCTTGGGATCACTATCGGTACTCCGCCATTTTACATTGTTTGCACACAGATGTTCCCGAATGGTGAAGTGTAATAACTTGAGACCTTTTTGCTTCAATTTCGCTTGTCCTTGACGTAAGGACAAGCCAAGATTGCGCGAAAACAAAGCCACGATTCGCTTTACGTCCTTTTTGGTCACTTTTCCTACTGAACTACAATTTGGAAGGTCATCGACGGTTTTTGGACTCTTTAAATCGTTGAACCCACTTCTTGACAAACGATAGAGACTTTTTAATGTATTTAGCCGCCACTACATTGTGTGCAAAAGAACACTGCCTCGAAGCGCTTTGCGTAAATGGCACTGATCGCGATTTTAGTGTTTTCCCGACGGAAGATTGACTTCGACTGAATTTTTTTTTTTCAAATCGCCAAAAACGGAGTTTCTCCTTACCGATTAAAAAAATTGAAGTCGATATCACTTACCGATCGCAAGCTATGCTGGACACGCTCTTACTTAACAGACTGTGTAGTGAGAGGTAACGATTGGTGACTAAAATCGTGATGAACATCGCGAGGCCTCTGCCTAGATAGAGTAGTATCGTTGAAGGTGAGTGGTTTAACTTGTTTGCACAACACCGGAAAATTTATGTCCGGTGTTTGTGCGCTATTGCGGCAAAGTAGGCGACATTTGACCTTCCACTGAGGTGGATAGATGTACGAGGTGTGGCAATGAAGTAATGAGATTGATTTTATTGCCGCGTTTGTGGTAAACCGACGACCTTGAAATTCCCTTCCCTGGCATCCTTCCCCTCTCCATTGATCTATTTACCATCGCTCTAGCTTGTTTAGTTCGCCTGCTGTGTCGTGTTGAGTAGACGTTTGTTGGTGGTGCTCGTCACGAAAATGGAGAAACAAAATCAAGAGCAACGCATCGCGATAAAATTCTGCGGCAGATTGGGTGAAACAGATTCGGAAACGTGCACTAAAATTGTAAAAGTGCATGGTGATAGGTCTCTTAGTCGTGCCCAGGTGTTTCGATGGTATAAAGAGTTAAAGGAGGGGCGTGAAAGCGTGGAAGACATGGCGCGGAACGGGAGACCAGTCGAATTGCGGATTGACGCGAATGCGCAGCGTGTACGCGCCCTAATCCGTCAAGATCGGCGTTTAACAGTTCTACTATCGCCACGTACTCGAAAGATTGCGAAAACGAGTCAACAGGGCGCGCCCAGACATCGCTCGTAACTGGATCCTTCATCATGACAACGCGCCGTGTCACACCGCCCTCAGTGTGTCTCAGTATTTGGCCTCTAAAGGGATCGCCGTGTTGGAATAGCTGCCTTATTCGCCCGATATGTCACCCTGTGACTTTTTTGGTTCCCTAGAACAAAATTGGTGGTCAAAGGAACCCATTCTGAGTCGATTACGGACATCCAGTCGGCCGTGACGAGGGTACTCGCGGACATCCCAGTCGAAGCGTTCCAGAAATGTTACGAAGCATGGAAAACGCGCTGGACCCAAGGGGATTACTTTGAAGGGGATGACAGAGTTGCAGTTTAATTTTTAAATAAACGGTTTTCATGGAATCGGTCTCATTACTTGATTGTCACACCTCGTATACAGGACGAATCCAACGTGCCCTGCCTCGTTCCCCCTTCATGATTCCACGATAACTTCTTCCTTTCCGAGTTCGAGCAAAGTTTTTGGTCGTTCGTAGCCCATAATGCTTAATGAGAACTATTGCGGGTCGGGGATCCTTGCTGTCGGAGTCTGGTGCATTTGATGACGACTCTCTGCTCCAACGGGGTGATTTGAATTGCAGATGTGAACTTAACTATTCAGTCAAAGTTCTATGGGGAAGGACAAACAATTTTTATCAGCGCAATTTCATATAACAATTCACATCATTCGTCTTTTTTTATAAATTTCACTAAACGACTAGTCAGATAGCCCGTCCATGGTAAGAAGGAACATTCTACCATAACATGTTACGACGGAGGTTCAAATATGATAGAGGCAAATGCTGTAGATGGCGCGTATATATGTTTTGAAGGTCGTGGCTTGAGTATGTGATAGCTGGGTCCCTTACGAACAGTATGGCATAGTTTTCGCCGGATGTGTGTGTTTCACGCGCGTGCTACGACCATGAGTGAATGTCAAGTCAAAGTCAAAAGCGCTTTATTTAATACCAATCGTTATAAACTTTTAAAAGAACATAAAGCAAACTCCAAACAATAAAAACTATAAAAAACTTAATGCCCCGAATGGCTCTCTAAATTTATACGTTATCAGTTAAACACATTTAATGAAAAGAATACACTAGCAAATTTAAATTAATTAAGATTATTACATATTTTTTGATTCAATTGGAAAAAGGAGAAAAAACCAACCAGCATTATTCAAAAATTACTTATATTACTAACACAACAATGAAATTATATCCTATACCTAATATGTTACACCCTAATTCTAAATAAGTTCAATCAAAAAAAAAGAGTTACGCTATATTGAAACCTATACCTAATTTATAATACAAATAAACAGCAACACTAGATGTAGCAATAATGAGATGAATCTAAAAAACTAAGTAACGAGAAAAAGCACAAAAACAGAAAATAAACACGAATAATTTAGACATTGTCATTCAGCCACCAATACCTAGATTGCTCCATCTCAGCTCGACCAGCCTCAACGAATCTAGCAAATGAGTATCTACATTGGAATTGTTGGTCTCGTGAACTCAGATTCGGAGGATATTTTATCTTCTTATCGGTGGCCCGTCGATATATGTGATATATGACTGGGACGCCGTCAGAATCAAAAACATATCGATTCATGTCACAATACACGAATGCTTCTGGAGGAACAAAGTCAGTAGCGAGGCAAGTCACAATATACCCGTCTGTAGGGTGGAACGGCTGTGAAATCCATGGGTTTTCACTCACAGTTACAGAACTTGCGATATGATTCCGAAGAAGTTTCAATATGAAGATATCGACTCTTGTCACTTGAGCGGTTTGATAAATTTTTCTATTCGATATATAGTGCTTCGAATCCGTCTCAGGCTTTCTGTACAAACCAGTACATGCACGAAGACATTTCCTTTCGAAAACTCTTAATCTTTCCATTGTACTAGCACTCTGGTTGTACCAGATCTGGCATCCGTATGTCAAAACTGGCCTAACCAGGGTCTTGTAACAAATAACTTTGACTTTTTGATCAATGTATCTGGAATGAAAGAGTCGCCGAAGAGCCATGACTACTTTTAGTGCTTTACTGAGCATCATTTTGACATGTTCAGTATAGTACAGATACTGATCGAGATGAACACCGAGGTATCGGACACAGGATTTATGTGGAACCCGTTCTGAACTACCCTCGCCAGCCATAATGTGGAAATCTTTCCAATTACGTTTCAGGTCTTGACTGGCCCCCTGCAGCGTTGTCCGAAACAAAATTGTTTTGCACTTCTGCGCATTGATTTTCATTCGCCAATTGTCGGTGTAGAGCTGCACATCATTAAACATTTTTTGAAGGTTGCTCTGAACTATGGTAGCTTTTCGGTCTGCCATATCGATGATCAGATCATCAGCAAACGCTACCAATGATCGCGTTGGCGAGACATTAAAATCAAAGCGTTCAATAGCTTGCGAATGAATATTGAGAAAAGCACGGGCGCTGTAACTGTTCCCTGCTGTAGACCATTCAAGACCTTGAATACGCGCATTGTTGTCAGATTTCCATCAGTTACAACAAATGATTTCCCGTATAACACATTACATATCATGGCGACAAGGTGCCTGGGGAACCTGTCCTGAAGAAGTTTGAAAACTAGTCCATCTAACCACACCGTATCGAAGGCTTTCTCCATATCAATGAGACATGCTCCAACACATTCTTTGTTATTTAGTTTCCAACAGATGTCTGAGGTTACTTTCGTTATTGCATGTATGGTCGAATGCCTGGCACGAAAACCAAATTGGCAATTCAGCATCAACTCATATTTCTCAATGTGGGCGTTTAATGCTCTGTTGAGTATCACTTCCAACACCTTGCTGATGTTAGGGAGCAAGCCGATTGGGCGATAGCTTTTAGGGCATGAAGATTCTTTTCCTTTCTTCAAGATCGGAAATACCTTAGCCTTTTTCCACTCATTTGGGAAATATGAATTGTTCAACATATTGTTGAACAATATGCAATAATTCCTAATAGCAACCTCAGGCAAATGTCGGAGAACTATATTTGGAATACCGTCAATACCACATGATTTTTTGTTGTTTATTCTGCGAAATATGAAACACAAGTCTTCATAGCTGACAAAATAATCAATAAGATTCAAGCTCGGTATGAGGTCAGATGTTAATGTTTCATCGAAATGAAGAATCGATTGGCCGTTCAGGCTTGATTTGAAGTCGGAAACTTTTGCTTCAACGACCTCCGAAAATGTTTCATTCCTTCTCTCTGGGTTTGGTAGATGAACCAATTCAAAATGTGTTCCAATCAGGGCAAGTTTCTGCAATCCATCACATATAATCCTGTTTCCATTTCTATCCGGAGTCGTACTATCAATTTCGATACCAGCCCTATCGAGAAGATTTATCTCATCACTAGCGACTTCAAGATTCGATACCTTCACTCGAGACTTCTTGCGGAATATGCCATTCACTTTCGCGAACACGCCATCTGGGTCCTGTGGGCTTATACCCCTCAGTTTTTCCGCCCATTGATTGCTGACCTCACTCCTGAAGTATGAACGGATTAAGTTCCGGACATTCTCCAGGTGTTATTTCAACAAAGCCAACGAGGGATAGTTGTAGTCCAAAAATCGTCGATAAATATTGTTGACGCGTGTGAGAAGAAGGCTTTTCAATCTTTTCAACCTTGCGATGGTTGGTGTTTCATATCCTTCCATATTGTTTCGATGTTTAATCTTGGGAACTACTTTCTCAATCGTTTCCAACGTCACCTTCTCTAACTTCGACAAATAGAGATCTATTTCATCGTCAGTTAGATTTCTGTTATTAGGAACCATTGAGCAAGCGTTGCCATCATCAGAAGGAGGACATTGCTTCTGGTACTCCCAATTAAACTTCTTTTGAAACTTTCCCCAGTCTGTTTTTCTGAAATTCAACCGATGGTTTTCATGTTGAACTGGAATGAGGAAGAAATCAAACCTTTGATGATTGATTTCCATTACGATTGCATTATGGTCGCTATCGTAAGGAAGCACCTGCAGTTTCCGTTGAGGACTATTAAAGCTGAATTCAAGTCTTGCGTCAGCAATGCAGAGGTCCAAATATGAATTTGTCCTAGGGTATGTTGGGAACTCCGACCCATATAGGTTACAGCTGTATTCAATTTGGTTCTCTGTTATCCATGATTTCAGGAATACACCTCTAGGATTGTATGATGTATGCTTGGCGTTCAGGTCACCAGCAAAAATATAATAACTATGCAGCCTGTTCAATTCGAGTATTTCAAACAAGGAATTGAGTTCCTCCTTGAACTTGAGAACATTTTGACCAGTTGCATAGGCAGAGATAACGAAGAGGTTATCCCCACTTGGCAGTGAAATTTTGATGACGGACACTTGAAGAAATTCAAAGTTTTTGAATTCGACTTTTTCAATATTTTGGAAACAATAGGGTCCTCTAACCAATATCCCGGTGCCACCTCCCCCATCACCTATTACCCTATCGTTTCTTACGAGTGCAAAATCTTTGAATTCCATGGAATGCCATGAATTGAGGTGGGTTTCAGTGAGAAGTATGATGTCAGGCTTTTGCTTAACAATAAATTCAAGGAGATAATCACGTCGATGTATAGCAACGATAGAGTTGACGTTGATCGATATGAGGCGAAGCCTATCCATGGGAATATGACTGGATGACAAGCTATTATTAGGCATTTGAAAGACCTAAACTCTGAAAAGCAAAGTTAATTTTTGAATCTTGTTTGTCGATTCTCTCCGATAAAGAATTAAGTTGCTGGTAAATTTTGAGAAGCAGCTCATTATTGCCGCTTACATTATTACATTATTTCCAGCATTTTCTGCTGGTCCTCTAGCGGCGAGTGCAAATGATACTCCGGGCTTGACGAAGTTGGAAGGTATGATATTACGGTGTACTTGTGTTTGCTTTGGAGCAAATTTAACTTTCGCATCTTGATATCGGGAGCATCCTCGATAAGATGCTGGGTGACCAAAAACACCGCAGTTAACGCAGTATAATTTTTCTTTAGGCTCCGTCCGAGCCAATTTGCACTCACCGGGAGCATGAACGTCTTTGCATTTAACGCAACGATAGTGCATGGCACAATTGGCAGCCGAATCTCCAAACCTTTGACACCGGTAACACTGGTTGACTTCTCTTTTCTGGAGGCGTTTCCACCTCACCACTCTGAAATTCAAGTACCTTATTTGTTGAAGGGCACTTGGACTGCTCTTATTTGCAATTTGTACCAGGTAAAGTGGTAAATTCTTCCTTTCTATGGTCGACCTTCTTGTCGCAAAAGCTTTGACTGAAACAAAATCAATATCTGGTGCAGCCTCCTTGAGCACCTGAAGAAGATCGACCGTATCCTCTCCGCTGTCCAAACCCTTCAGCAAGAACGTCTGATTCTTTTCACTTTTTGGGGTATGGGTGAAGTGTGGAACCTCCCCAGAAATCAGCGCATCTTTTGCTGACTTGAAATCAACCAGTGATTTCGTCCTAATCGTTAATTTTTCGGCATTAACTCTTTTGATTTCGAAATTGGCCAGTTTATTTTCGGCTGCCAATAGCCGAACCATATCTTTCCCGGTCTGTCCGAACACGTTGATTGGCGGAACTTTTTCTGTCTTGTTGGAAGCTTTTTCAGAGGAACCAGCAGAACTGCGGGCTGGTTTTTTCTCCTTATTTTTGTTCTTTAAATATTGAATAAAATTAACGTCATTATCTTGATTAAAATTACCTCTGATGTTTTCTTCAGTTTCCATATCTTTGGTTAATCCCTCCAGCGCTGCAGTTTTGGCTCTCGTTGGTGCCACCAGCACTAAAAACTTCTTCTGGGATTGCTTGATTTGTACTTTTCTTCGGCTTTGTCACCTGTTGCCATTGACTTTGTGGCTGCGTCTTTTGAGGCTTCATCCCTTTCTTGAAGAGATCCTTGAGAGACTGTATCTCTTGCCTTACTTCATCATTTTCTTTCTGCAATTTGGCCATTTGTTGATTGTCCGCTATTATTTGCAGCTTGCACCCTCCATCTACGGAGTTTTCTTCGTTATGTTTTCTTTTGGTGATTATCGCCAGTTTCGTATTCGTCGTTTCCCCAGGTTGCCCCAACGGTGAGAAGCCGTCGGGCTCCTCCATACCAGCGGCGAAGTTTTCTTTGGTAATTTGTTTTTCGTTACCAATCGAAGTAAAAATATTCGATAGAAATTTCCTGAGTCGATTACTTCGACAATATAAGATTTTTTCCGATAAAAATTAACTTCGGACTAACGTTTTTAAAAAATTAATTTAATGTTTGAAATCTTTTGACAGGAGCATGTGAATGTCAAGTCCCAACCACCATTGCGCAACGTATTGTCATTCGTTTTCTAGTGAGGGAAGGCATTAAAAACGTGGAAATTTTTCTGCGTTTGTGAAATCAGTTCGGTAGTGAGTGCCTGAGTAAGGCTGCTGTGTTTAAATGGGCCAAAGCATTCAAGGCTGGTTGCGAAACCGTCGAGAATGAGCCGCATGATCGTCGACAGCGAACCAGCATCACACCAGACAATATTTGCTGCGCAGAACAACTCATTTTGGAGGACCGTAGGATGTATGTTTGAGTCATTTTGGCTGAACTCGACATCAGTATTGGTAGTGTAGAGTCTATCATCAACGAACACCTTCAATATCGTAAAATAACGGCGCGATGGGTTCCTAAACCAGCACGAAGTGCGACTCTTCTCCAGGATAACGTGCGCTCTCATACCGCGCGTCTCACGCTCGATACAATATCGGTATTGGGATGGAGGTACTGGAAACCCCCCTACAGTCCGGAATTATCACCCTACGACTACCACATGCTTGGATCACTGAAAGAAGCCCTTGGAGGTCAAAGATTCAACACCGACGACGAGGTAGAGGTGTTTGTGCGCACATGGCTGTCCGAGTTGCCTAAGGAATTCTTCGATACCCGGAGCAAAAAACTTCCGGAAAGGTGAACAAAAGGCTCAACTTGTAAGGAGGAGTACCTATAAAAACTGTAAATTTTTTCGATGATAAATAAGCGTGTCAGAGCATTTATCTCGATTATAATTGAACCACCCTCGTATGCCTGAACATAGATAAAAAAAGCAAATAAAAACATATACGGTCAAAGCTGATAACCTTCTCTTATGGAACTCGGTTAAAAACTTGAAAGAATTTGTTCATAAAGTTATGGCAGTTACAAATATTGCATAGACTGAATGAATTTAGTATTTAAGATTTTATTTTAACGTTTAATTAAATAATAGTGTCATAATTATCATAAGTGCCAAAGTGAAATTTTCCTAAATAAAAGTTGCCCTGGGGATGTGCCATGATCGACAAAAGAATGAATTCAAGCATTGCTGAAATGATTCTTATCATAGTTTGAGGTAGACAATAGTAATGATAATGGAAGATATGATTGTTATCAACTCCTCTTTTACTGCTTACTTAAGGAGGGTTTGATAATTTGAAATGTGTAATTTTTATTTTTAGTATTTTTACTTTCGATACTATCACTAAAATATCCTCAAAAGACAGAATACTAAAAAAATTGCAATGAGAAAAATATAGTCAGCAAAAAACGTTTAAAACACCCTACATAACATATTTAGTCCTTTATCAGTCTACAACGATCAGCAATAAACAATCTAATTACCCCATCACGTAAAGGTAATAGTTTTACAATTATCTGCATGTATTGTGCACAAGCTTTAAATGCAACTTTATTGTCATATAGAGCACAATTCTAAATCCGACTACGTACTGTTAAAAATGAAAGGAAATTGTTTTGTTATTAGAAACAGCTTTAACGACATAATCCAACTAAATAAAAAATTCACATGAGCTCCGACACATGTCTTTGATTACACTTGACTATCATCATCCATTCCACTCGACATCTCTTCATGGTTTTTTCAATCGACAACAGATGTGAGAAATCAAGAACTAGTAATTGGTCAATCCTAATTAAATCTGTTGTATTAAAATTGATTTAATCATTGTGTCGCTACACATGTAATTAGTGGTTAACCAGTGAGCATTGAAATGGTTGATATTGAATATTAATTAAAATCGTGTTATGGAACCATTCCAACTTTCCAACTCAATTTCTTTGGTTATTCTGAGAAAAGTTAATTTTATGCATCGGGAATTTCGTGACTGGCATGGCATGCAAAACGTTAATCTGACGGGTTATACGTTGAGTAATTCTACTAAATACGATTTTTGGGTATTTTGTGAAATTCATTGGTCAGAATAGGTGATGGTAGTAGGTGATTTATTATAGTATTCAGTGCAGTTCAAACGGAAAACTTTAGCTGATTAGCTATATGTTTGGGTATTATTTTGATTAGAAAGAATTAGAAGAAAATCTTTTGTCGTACGTTAGGTTTTTCCTAAATAAAACCTTAAGAAAAAAAGACAACCGACATTAAATTAATTAAGCCTGATTATAATTGATCTTCATGATTAATTTGATCTGATTAAAATTAATCAAATTAATCAATTGATTAAAAAATCAACCAATTAACGCCAACATCGCTTCAAAACACCCTTAAAGAGGATGAAATAAAATGTTAATCATTAATTGATTAACTTGATTAAATTAAGTACACATCCATCAATGTTGACAATTCTTAGTAACAGAAAAAATAGAAAATAGTAACACAAACTTCTAGAAGCATTTTTTAATTATTTAAAACTAAAAACTTCGGATACTTATTTGGTTGATTTCTTCATATTCAAGCAGAGCCATCTTTGAGCCTGGGCAGAAAAGGCATGTGCCTGAATAAGTTTTTTTTGTAATGTTAGATAATTAAAAATAAAACTCAGTAAATAATACAATTTAAAAGCTAAATGTGAATAAATTTTATGCAAATAATTTATTATAATCAATCACATTTCCTTATTTTTTAACGAAAATTTGAAATGAAATCGGTCAAATTTATTCGTTCTAGCACATCCGATTCTAAAATTGACGTTTAGTGTCTTTTAAGTAATTAAATCAACTATACTATTTCGAGTCAAAATCACTATTTTTTAGGTCTTTGTAAAAAATTTTTTTACAAAGACCTACTAGTTTCGCGACCTGTCTGTCCGTCTGTCCGTCTGTCCGTGCGTCACAGCTGATTTCCTCAGAAACTATAGAAGCTAGAATGCTCAAACTTTGTGAAAAGGTCAGAAATGATGATCTCTCAAAAGTTAAGGCTTTGACAAAAATTTAAAAAATGTTTAAGGGGGGTCCCCCCTAATAACGAATTGGCCCTTAAAAATTTTTTTAATCAAAGGTAGTCGAGTAGGGTATCAAATAAAAGGTCTTGATTAGAACTTTTAAAATCTGAAATAATAAAATCATTTGATGAATTAGGGGGTCTACGGGAAGGCAAAATGTACCCAAAATTTGTGTCCCCCCCCTCGCGATTGGACACCTTTCAGCCGAAAAATCTGAAAATTCTCACGAATATGGACCTTTATGAGTACAAGGGCAACAAATACCTTAGAAATCGAAATTCGCTCAACTTTGTTAATAATAGTATGGTTTGTAGATTTTACATTTTTGCCCATAAAATCAAAACGGTACCTTTAAACTTCTTGAAATTTTGCAATTATATAGACTGACACAAAATTTAATTGAGATCGAATCATAATCAAGTGAGTTATAGCCATTTCAATTATATGGAATTACAACAACGATAACACGTGTTTATGGTTCATATAGGGTTTTCCAATAAGAGGTGTTATTTTGCCATTTTTAAAAAAAATGATCGGATGTTTATTTCATTATAAAGAAAAAGATATGCCGTTAATAGCAAAAACTAACATCAGGCAAATAACCACTACGACACGCTTACAGGACCATATCCTCTTCATGAAATTTTCCATAACCAAATCGCAAAGTGGCTGCCCTATGCCCTCGATAGCCTCACGAATTTCATCTTTGAGGTCTTGAATTGGCGCTGAGCTATCGGCATAGGCCTTCTCTATCACGTGGCTCCACAGATAGAAGTCGCAAGGTGTTAAATCAGAAGATCTATTCAAAATAACACCTCTCACTGGAAAACCCTATATATATTGAAAATTGACTTAGGCACTTTTATTTTCTTTCAATTTTCATGAAAATTTAAGGAATAGTGTTTAACTTGAACATGTTCAATCGGCCGAGCATTCAGGAAAATCATTTAAGCTAGATTAAAATGGCGGCTGCACTGTGCTTATGAAAGAAACTGCGCATCTTTTGTATAAATTTGAACGATTTCATATCTAAGTATTGGATGAATAGTTCAAGTTATCGATTCACGCCATTAGAAAACTTGCTTCTAACCCTAGGATGTTTACAAAGACCTTCTGGTAGGAGCACTCTCCTGCTTACTCAACTTGTTTTATTATTAAGTTTATTTTTTCAATGATAAAGGAGTTCACCCTTATGGATTTGCAGTATTTTTCAATTTAAAGTTCTATTTAGAATCAAACTCCTGTTCCTGTCCCTTATGTTACGAATAGAATAGAGAGGCATCAATATTAGGTCACTCCAAACACTACCATATCAGTCGTGTGATGCGTCAAATGAAGCAATACTAAGCCGTACTCGATTAGGGTTTTAGTTATTGGGTGTACAACTTAATAACCGGAATTGGCTAGCGTAATTCGATGCTTTATTGTGGAAAAATCTTACAATACATTTTACTCGAAGTATTGTCCATCGGAAGCTACAACTTTTCCCCATCTTTCAGGCAATTTATGAATTCCATCCTAAAAAAATTGCGCCGGCTTGGCGGCCAAAAACGAATTTATCCAATTTCAGATGCCTTGCTCAGAAGTGAAGCGTATTCCGATAAGGGCGTTTTGCATCGAGCGAAATAAACGAAAGTCAGACGGAGCAAGGACCGGACTATAAGGCGGGTGGGCCAAAACTTTCCATCCACTATTTTCCAAATAGTTTTTCACGGGTCTTGCAACATGCGGCCGAGCGTTGTCATGATGAAAAATTATAGCCTCGTGTCTGGTCGCATATTCCGGGCGTTTTTCGATGATGGCACGCTTCAAACGTATTAATTGTATTCGGTACAGGTCACCTGTGAATGTCTGGCCCGATTTCAACAACTTATAATATAACGGCTCCTTCTGATCCCACCAAATACACAGCATAACCTTGGCGCAATGGATATTTGGCTTCGCCGTTGATTTGGCTGGTTGGCCGGGCTTCATGCATGACTTTTTGCGCTTGGGATTGTCATAATAGATCCAGTTTTCATCCCCAGTCAAGATCCGATGCAAAAATGATTTCTTTTTATGGCGCTCAAGCAGCATTTCAGACATACAGAAGCGCCGTTCAATGTCTCTCGGCTTCAACTCATAGGGGATTCAATTACCTTGCTTCTGAATGTATCTGGCGGCTTTCAAACGTTTCGAAATGGCTGCCAACGATTTGGCAAGTTCGTCTTGCGTTTGATACGAATTCTCATTGAGTAGCGTCTCCAATTCTTCGTCTTCAAACTTTTTTGACTGTCCTTGGCGTTCTTTGTCTTTGATGTCAAAATCGGCACTTTTGAAGCGTTGAAACCATTCAAAACACTGTGTTTTCGCTAAAGCATCGTCGCCATAAACTTCTACAAGCAAACGATGACTTTCCGCAGTAGTTTTCTTTACAAAAAAATGACCCAACAGAACCTCCCGCAAATGCTGTCTGTTTCACGATAAAAAAACTATAATTCTATTTCAACTTATGTATTTCCAATTTTTGTATTTCAATATAATACTGTCTAATTCGCGAATTGAAAACTTTGCAACTAATTATAAACTATTTCGAGAACGAGTTAACTGGTGAACGAACAATACAAGACTGCAACTAATTATAAACTATTTCGAGAACGAGTTAACTGGTGAACGAACAATACAAGACTGAACAATGGAAAAATCTCTTTCAAAGAATTTACCGTT
Source organism: Odontomyia ornata (assembly GCA_963969285.1). NCBI lineage: Eukaryota > Metazoa > Arthropoda > Insecta > Diptera > Stratiomyidae > Odontomyia > Odontomyia ornata. The sequence goes on along the minus strand of OZ017739.1, from coordinate 382,277,864 downwards.
TGATGAAAATTTCGGTACATTTTTTCCCGCGTAAAATTAATCTCATACTAAATTTATAATATTCTAAACAATAACGTGATTCTGCGATAATTTTATGATAGTCAGGTACTTCACTTTGAGTGATTGGATGTAAGAATGACCAAGCATCTTCATGCTTCATTATTTAATCCAGCAGACTGTACAGGGCTATGGTGTCTAACTTTAGGAATTCATCCGTGCGACGCACTCGTCGCGAATTATTATTGTTCTTGTTCAATTCTTCATTCGACGCTGATTTTAGATTTTGTTCTGATTGCTTTGTCGGCGCTTTTTGGCTAGCGGTACATCATCGTCTTCAAAGTCAAAGTCAAAGTCAAAAGCGCTTTATTTAATACTAATCGTTATAAATTTTTAAAAGAACATAAAGCAAATTCCAAACAATAAAACTATAAAAAACTTAATGGCCCGAATGGCTCTCTAAATTTATACGTTATCAGTTAAACACATTTAATGAAAAAAATACACTTGCAAATTTAAATTAATTAAGATTATTACATATTTTTTGATTCAATGGGAAAAAGGAGAAAAAACCAACCAGCATTATTCAAAAATTACTTATATTACTAACACAACAATGAACTTATATCCTATACCTAATATGTTAAACCCTAATTCTAAATAAGTTCAATCAAAAAAAAAAAACAAAAAAAAAACGTTACCTTATATTGAAACCTATACCTAAATTATAATACAAATAAACAACAACACTAGATGTAGCAATAATGAGATGAATCTAAAAACTAAGTAACGAGAAAAAGCACAAAAACAGAAAATAAACACGAATAATTTAGACATTGTCATTCAGCCACCAATACCTAGATTGCTCCATCTCAGCTCGACCAGCCTCAACGAATCTAGCAAATGAGTATCTCCATTGGAATTGTTGGTCTCGTGAACTCAGATTCGGAGGATATTTTATCTTCTTATCGGTGGCCCGTCGGTATATGTGATATATGATTGGGACGCCGTCAGAATCAAAAAAATATCGATTCATGTCCAAATACACGAATGCTTCTGGAGGAACGAAGCCAGTAGTGAGGCAAGTCACAATATACCCGTCTGTAGGGTGGAACGGCTGTGAAATCCAAGGGTTTTCACTCACAGTTACAGATCTTGCGATATGATTCCGAAGAAGTTTCAATATGAAGATATCGACTCTTGTCACTTGAGCGCTTTGATAAATTTTTCTATTCGATATATAGTGCTTCCAATCCATCTCAGGCTTTCTGTACAAACCAGTACATGCACGAAGACATTTCCTTTCGAAAACTCTTAATCTTTCCATTGTACTAGCACTCTGGTTGTACCAGATCTGGCATCCGTATGTCAAAACTGGCCTGACCAGGGTCTTGTAACAAATAACTTTGACTTTTTGATCAATGTATCTGGAATGAAAGAGTCGCCGAAGGGCCATGACTACTTTTAGTGCCTTACTGAGCATGATTTTGACATGTTCAGTGTAGTACAGATACTGATCGAGATGAACACCGAGGTATCGAACACAGGATTTCTGTGGAACCCGTTCTGAACTACCCTCGCCAGCCATAATGTGGAAATCCGTCCAATTACGTTTCAGGTCTTGACTGGCCCCCTGCAGCGTTGTCCGAAACAAAATTGTTTCGCACATCATTAAGCATTTTTTGAAGATTGCTCTGAACTATTGTAGCTTTTCGGTCTGCCGTATATATGATCAGATCATCAGCAAACGCTACCAATGATCGCGTTGGCGAGACATTAAAATCAAAGCTGTTCAATAGCTTGCGAATGAATATTGAGAAAAGCAGGGGCGCAGCAACTGTTCCCTGCTGTAGACCATTCAAGACCTTGTATTCGCGCGTTGTTGTCAGATTTCCAGCAGTTACAACAAATAATTTCCCGTATAACATATTACACATCATGGCGACAGGATGTCTGGGGAACCTGTCCTGAAGAAGTTTGAAAACTAGTCCATCTAACCACACCGTGTCGAAGGCTTTCTCCATATCAATGAGACATGCTTCAACACATTCTTTGTTGTTTAGTTTCCAACAGATGTCTGAGGTTACTTTCGTTATTGCATGTATGGTCGAATGCCTGGCACGAAAACCAAACTGGCAATTCGGCGTCAACTCATATTCCTCAATGTGGGCGTTTAATGCTCTGTTGAGTATCACTGGAAACACCTTGCTGATGTTGGGCAGCAAGCTGATTGGGCGATAGCTTTTGAGGCATGAAGATTCTTTTCCTATCTTCAAGATCGGAAATACCTTAGCCTTTTTCCACTCATTTGGGAAATATGAATTGTTCAACATGTTGTTGAACAATATGCAATAATTCCTAATAGCAACCTCAGGCAAATGTCGGAGAACTATATTTGGAATACCGTCAGTACCACATGATTTTTTGTTGTTTATTCTGCGAAATATGAAACACAAGTCTTCATAGCTGACAAAATAATCAATAAGATTCAAGCTCGGTATGAGGTCAGATGTGAATGTTTCATCGAAATGAAGAATTGATTGGCCGTTCAGGCTTGATTTGAAGTCGGAAACTTTTGCTTCAACGAATTCCGAAAATATTTCATTCCTTCTCTCTGGGTTTGGCATATGAACCAATTCCAAATGTGTTCCAATCAGGGCAAGTTTCTGCAATCCATCACATATAATCCTGTTTCCATTTCTACCCGGAGTCGTACTATCAATTTCGATACCAGCTCTATCGAGAAGATTTATCTCATCACTAGTGACTTCAAGTTTCGATACCTTCACTCGAGACTTCCTGCGGAATAAGCTATTCACTTTCGCGAAAACGCCATCTCAGTTTTTCCGCCCATTGATTGCTGACCTCACTCCTGAAGTATGAACGGATTAAGTTCCGGACAAATCCAACGAGGGATAGTTGTAGTCCAAAAATCGTCGATAAATATTGTTGACGCGTGTGAGAAGAAGGCTTTTCAATCTTTTCAACCTTGCGATGGTTGGTGTTTCATATCCTTGCATATTGTTTCGATGTTTAATCTTGGGAACTACTTTCTCAATCGTTTCCAACGTCAGCTTCTCTAACTTCGACAAATAGACATCTATTTCATCGTCAGTTAGATTTCTGTCATTAGGAACCATAGAGCAAGCGTTGTCATCATCAGAAGGAGGACATTGCTTCTGGTACTCCCGATTAAACTTCTTTTGAAACTTTCCCCAGTCTGTTTTTTTGAAATTCAACCGATGGTGTTCATGTTGAACTGGAATGAGGAAGAAATCATCCCTTTGATGATTGATTTCCATTACGATTGCGTTATGGTCGCTATCGTAAGGAAGCACCTGCAGTTTCCGTTGAGGACTATTAAAGCTGAATTCAAGTCTTGCGTCAGCAATGCAGAGGTCCAAATATGAATTTGTCCTAGGGAATGTTGGGAACTCCGGCCCATATAGGTTGCACCTGTATTCAATTTGGTTCTCTGTTATCCATGATTTCAGGAATACACCTCTTGGATTATTGGTGGCGTTTAGCCATGATGTATGCTTGGCATTCAGGTCACCGGCAAAAATATAATAACTATGCAGCCTGTTCAATTCGAGTATTTCAAACAAGGAATTGAGTTCCTCCTTGAACTTGAGAACATTTTGACCAGTTGCATAAGCAGAGATAACGAAGAGGTTATCCCCACCTGGCAGTGAAATTTTGATGACGGACACTTCAAGAAATTCAAAGTTTTTGAATTCGACTTTTTCAATATTTTGGAAACAATAGGGTCTTCTAACCAATATCCCGGTGCCACCTCCCCCATCACCTATTACCCTATCGTTTCTTACGAATGCATAATCTTTGAATTCCATGGAATGCCATGAATTGAGGTGGGTTTCAGTGAGAAGTATGATGTCAGGCTTTTGCTTAACAACAAATTCAAGGAGATAATCACGTCGATGTATAGCAACGATAGAGTTGACGTTGATCGATATGAGGCGAAGCCTATCCATGGGAATATGACTGGATGACAAGTTATTATTAGGCATTTGAAAGACCTAAAGGAAAGTTAATTTTTGAATCTTGTTTGTCGATTCTCTCCAATAAAGAATTAAGTTGCTGGTAAATTTTGAGAAGCAGCTCATTATTGCCACTTACATTATTTACATTATTTCCAGCATTTTCTGCTGGTCCTCTAGCGGCGAGTGCAAATGATACTCCGGGCTTGACGAAGTTGGAAGGTATGATATTACGGTGTACTTGTGTTTGCTTTGGAGCAAATTTAACTTTTGCATCTTGATATCGGGAGCATCCTCGATATGATGCTGGGTGACCAAAAACACCGCAGTTAACGCAGTATAATTTTTCTTCAGGCTCCGTCTGAGCCAATTTGCACTCACCGGGAGCATGAACGTCTTTGCATTTAACGCAACGATAGTGCATGGCACAATTGGCAGCCGAATGTCCAAATCTTTGACACCGGTAACACTGGTTGACTTCTCTTTTCTGGAGGCGTTCCCACCTCACCACTCTGAAATTTAAGTACCTTATTTGTTGAAGGGCACTTGGACTGCTCTTATTTGCAATTTGTACCAGGTAAAGTGGTAAATTCTTCCTTTCTATGGTCGACCTTCTTGTCGCAAAGGCTTTGACTGAAACAAAATCAATATCTGGTGCAGCCTCCTTGAGCACCTGAAGAAGATCGACCGTATCCTCTCCGCTGTCCAAACCCTTCAACAAGAAGGTCTGATTCTTTTCACTTTTTGGGGTATAGGTGAAGTGTGGAACCTCCCCAGAAATCAGCGCATCTTTGGCTGACTTGAAATCAACCAGTGATTTCGTCCTGATAGTTAATTTTTCGGCATTAACTCTTTTGATTTCGAAATTGGCCAGTTTATTTTCGGCTGCCAATAGCCGAACCATATCTTTCCCGGTTTGTCCGAACACGTTGATTGGCGGAACTTTTTCTGTCTTGTTGGAAGCTTTCTCAGAGGAACCAGCAGAACTGCGGGCTGGTTTTTTCTCCTTATTTTTGTTCTTTAAATATTGAATAAAATTAACGTCATTATCTTGATTAAAATTACCTCCGATGTTTTCTTCGATTTCCATATCTTCGGTTAATCCCTCCGGCGCTGCAAAATAATTTTGGCTCTCGTTGGTGCCACCAGCACTTAGAAATTTCCTCTGGATTTACTTGCTTTGCACTTTTCTTCGGCTTTGTTACCTGTTGCCATTGATTTTGTGGCTGCGTCTTTTGAGGCTTCATCCCTTTCTTGAAAAGATCCTTGAGAGACTGTATCTCTTGCCTTAGTTCATCATTTTCTTTCTGCAATTTGGCCATTTGTTGGTTGTCCGCTATTATTTGCAGCTTGCACCCTCCATCTACGGAGTTTTCTTCGTTATGTTTTCTTTTGGTGATTGTCACCAGTTTCGTATTCGTCGTTTCCCCAGGTTGCCCCAACGGTGGGAAGCCGTCGGGCTCCTCCATACCAGCGGCGAAATTTTCTTTGTGAATTTGTTTTTCGTTACCAATCGAAGTAAAAATATTCGATAGAAATTTCCTGAGTCGATTACTTCGGCAATATAAGATTTTTTCCGATAAAAATTAACTTCGGACTAACGTTTTTAAAAAATTAATTTAATTTTTGAAAACTTTTGACAGGAGCGATTTAAAAGACGTCTATACGCAAAGACTACTACGATCCAATCCACATCATCGTCTTCATCACTGCTTGAAAGGGGGTCTGATTCGATTGTTTTCCGTTTCTTGCCATGTTCCTCATTCAGCACTGATGAGTTCTGCTGGATGATTTCATTGCGTGTCTTAGCTAACTCAACACTGTCTTTTTCTAAATTTTTTTTTAAAACCTCCATCCCCTACCACTCTCTGCATCACTCTTTCTTTGTCGCCCAACGCTCGTGCGATCTGCATTCACATTACGTCGCTTGATCCTTTGTGTCACCCAGACAACACAATATAATGTGAACTAGTCCTTTTCATTAATATTTAGTGCAAAAATCATGATCAGCTCTCAGAAATAAAAAAAATTCAACATAATACGACGCGTTAAAAAAAAACTCTGACTAACTGTCACTTCAGTATCTCGCCGATAAGGTCAAAAGAACGCCCTAAGGTACTGGGCGCAGAATTACAGGTCCACGCTTCAAACAGTGCTCATTAAATGCTCCCTTAGTCTTTTCTTGAATACCAAAAGTGAGTTTGCTTCCTTAACGATTTCTGGTAGATTGTTATATATACGCAGAGCATCATTCGTTGCATCGTTCTTTAGATGATCCGTTCTGGCAAAGGTATTACGAATTGCTCTGCATTCCTCGCATTATATGGGTTGATCTGTGATACCTTAATTAATGGTGCTCGTTCCGATCCATTAGTTTTAAATTTCTGTAGATAAACTTAGCTTTCTTCATAATAATAATTTGACTAAAGGTTAATAATTTTGCCAATTGGTAAACCAAACTAGTTGGAGTAAGCATTGGCAGCTTCAGAATGTTTTTATACGCTTTGGTCAGCAGCCTGGACTTATTGTTTAAATGTTGGTTTGCTGATTGACTGCAAATAAGTACTCCATTATGCAATTTCGCCAGGACAAACGCATTTAGAACAAGTTTCTTGATGAGTATTGGAAAATCCTCATATCTTCTTAACAATCCTATTATTGGGGCTAATTGCCTCTTTAAGCTATTTATGTGTGGTAACCAGGTCATACGATGGTCTATTATAACACCAAGATATTTCATTTCTAGCACTCTTTGCAATTTTTCGCCGTTAATACTTAGTTCGACATCTATGTCCCCTTTGCTCTTTTGCTTAAAAACAATATATTTTGTCTTTGTAGTGTGTTTGTTTCCAATTAACCACTGATGGAATTTTCCAACATCCTCGTTGATAGTGTTCTCAATGGCAGTTTTGTCTCGTCCTGAATAAAGTAGAACTGTGTCATCAGCATATAATGTGTGATATCCCGTCAGCCCACATGTATTTAGGTTATTTGTGTATAGCAGGAACAAAGTGGGACCAAGTATTGAGCCTTGAGGAACCCCTGTTTTCGTAGGTGCATGATCGCTCAGGACATTGTTGATTGAAGTTCTCTGCGATCTTCCCTCCAAGTAACTCTTAAACGACTGCTTAGGACTACCCTGAAAACCATACGATTCATGTTCACGAAGCAAGAGGTCATGATCAACTGTCTCAAATGATTTTTTCAAATTCACAAAAATTGCGATGACATAATCACCTCGGTCAAGTCCTAGATTGATGAAACGTGTGACAGAATGTAGGGCATCCAAAGTACTCCACCAAACTGATGTTGGCTTATGATGTCGATCGATTGTTTAGTATTTTTTCAAATATCTCACTAAATCCCGTCAGCAGCGCAATCGGGCGATAGTTATTCGGGTCGAGATGATCATCAACCTTAAATATAGAAACTATTTATGCAAGTTTTTTTCTTTCGGAAAAGTCCCATTCCTAATATGGACGTTTATAAAAGTTGCCATAATCTCGGCTATGTCCTCCTTGATTATACTAATCTCATTCATCGTGATGCTATCGATGCCAGGCGCCGTATTCTTTTCTTTTGCAATTCATTGATTACATTTAAGATTTCCCCCTTATTTGCTTGATGAATGTGAAGTATGGAATTTATCGAGATATTTGTAGTATTTAAATTGCTTGCTGAACTGGCAACGATTTCTTTAGTGATTCTTCCACCAATTGTTGAAATTATTTAATGAGTTCGCCGCGTCACGTGGACACGTTGTATTAGGGCCAATCAGGATTTGGTTGAAAGTTTTGTGATATACCCTGGGTTGAAAAGTTATCCTTTACCTCTTTTATTATTTTCCGTATTTCACGAGAGTTGTCAGCCGCTGTTTCCATTCTTCTTGAGGAATATGAGAATTAAGCCTCTTTCACCAGCCGTTTCGATTTTTTTTTCGCTTGCATATATACAAACTTGAAAGCCTGGTTTCCATTGTTCTTCTTATAGTCCATGTATGCCTTCCTTTTTTTAATACTTATCAATTACTTTTTTCGTTATCCAAGTCCGTTGTCGACACCTGATTTTTTTCTCAATTGTAGAGCTTTGCTTAGCAGATATGATGATATTTTTGAGTTCAATAACATGATTTGGTTTCCGCTTTTTCAGTAATTCTCGTATGTTTGATTTGAAGAGCTCCTTGTCAGATATCTGAACGTTTTGTAAGTCGGCTTCTGTTTGTTCAGGGTTTCGTCTTGAATAGCAATGTTTAACGCACGGTTATCCAGCTCTGGCCAGTCCTCAAATGCGTATGTCATGCTTTCAGCGTTGTTGTTTATGATTACCGTTCCATTCGTTTCTAGCGTATCCTTATAAATCCTTGATTCTGGTGATTCCATTGGTACATCAATGTTTGTGTCCGCTACTGTGATCAAATTTTTTTCAGTTGAGAATAATGTTTCTAGTACTGTGCAAAAATCTTGCGCATTCAAACAATTGGGTTTGTAGTACGACCCTCGTTTTATTTTTTTTACCTGCATGTCGTACTTCAATTATTATAACGTTATATTTATCAGGCGTCACTCTCTTGGTAACCTCTTCCAGGTCTGCAGGAGACTACCGCATTATATCCTTCAATATTGTAAAATCGTGCTTCTTCTGGGTAAATCCAGAACTCAATGAGAATAATCAAATCTATGTCAGGATTTTGCTGCAGGTAAATCTGAGTATCACTTAGCGTGTGCCTCAAGCTTCTTATATTAGCATACATAAGTGTTCAATTTGTTCCACTTGATTGATTTGAAAGATTAGCAATCATCGAAGTTGTAGTCGCTGCTCCTCCTGGCGATCAATATTCTGCGTTGATCTTTATTAATGTATCTATTTGCAAGCCTCTTATACATGCTCCCATTTACCTGGATGATGTGCAACCACCTTTCATTTCTTGTCCGCCTAGCATGTACAAGTTCCATAGTACCTCGCTCCTCTATATTGGGATTTAATGACTGGATCTCATTTCTTAATTCATCATTTGAGTATTGTTTTTCTAGTCCATTGATGACAAGTCTAGGCTGTCGCAGTCTGGTCTCAACAATACCATACTCCTCTTTCATTGCATCCATTGCTATATTGAAAAGCGAAGTAGAATGTTCATTGGTCGATGTTTTGATAACCACCCCACCAATATGAATTTTGCGATATTGTATTTGAACGATGCTTTGATGGCGGAAAAGTAGAATTTTTAATAATGACGGCATATGAGGGCTTGCTCGCAGACGTAGATTTATCTATTAATAATCTTACATTTGAGTTCATCTCTTCTACTTGGCTTTGCAAATTAATCATTTGTTAGAAGAGTTGGTCTTCTTTAGACACATCTTCAGTAATGTCCATTATAGCCCGGTATCTCTCTTCTGACATTTTGATGCACCTCAAGTGGAACCACTTGAGGCAGAAGCCATCACATCAAACGGCGAATGGGGGTCCTCCCACTCTTAAACCAAAGCAAGAATTCCCGGTTCCGTTATTTTTCCTTCGCCTTAGTAAAATTGAAACAAATCAAATTAGTGACTTAAAAAATCGCTACTTATCTCCAACTTGAAAGAGCAAAACTAGAACCACTTCACTTGTTATACACAGTTGATTATGAACATTGACAATATTTATTTCTTCACTAAAGACAAAGAATTCTAAGAGCCGACACTTTGACACTTCTTTGTTTATTTGGTCTATTAAAAAAAAAAAATCAGCACTCCATGCAATTTTTCGCCGCTAATTTTTAGGTCAACGTCTATATCTTTCTTATTCTTCTGTTTTTCGAAGTTACTCATCGTGAAAAATAATAATGATGCACACAAGATAAACTTGTTTTATTGACTGATTTTGATAGCTGTCAAATGTACCTTCAAAATGTCATATATATAAAGTTGGAGCTTTCAAGATATTTGTTAGTACGGACATCAAGCGTCAAATTCCGGTTATTAAGTTGTGCACCCAATAATTCTAGGATTAATGTGCGACAATCCATACAATCCCTAACCTGATCGCGAAATTTGTTACGGCCACGTGATGCATCAACCTTCAATTATCTCTGTCAATCATGAACTTCATAGAACTACAGCAATAAAAGCTCGAATGTCAATCATCCTCAAAAAAAAATTTCCATCTACCACTACAATCCTCCCCATCTCAGTGTCGCAGCAGTTGAGGTAGGCAAAATCAAAAAATATCACGCGAATATTTTTAAATTGATTCAATTGTTATGACATTTTAGCTTTCCAACATGAAATAAATATTGCATGTATGTATCTTGCAGATACTGCCGGAGACAAATATAGTACGAGTACATGTTTATCAAATGAAAATTTCTAAGAAATAAAAAACAAACGGCAAACTTGCGTCATATAACGATATTTGTATCAAAAAATAGCTTAAAAGATAGCAAAGACCGCATTTTATTGTCGTAATCGGTTACTGGTATTTGTCCGATAGATTCGAAAATGCGCTACCAGAGACATACATATGTACGGAAATCGAAAATGTCTTGAATGGGGCCAAACATGAATGATCATATCATCAGACATTTTTTTATCAATCAATAACTTTGCAAAGGATGTTGTTATTTTTCTATTATCGATAGTCAACGCACACTTGTGTATGACGAGTTGAGATTGCTGATGATAAAAAAAAATTTATCTAAAGTGGAGGCTCGCCACATTTTCATCATTTATTTTAATTGAACTTGAATGCATGTTCAAATATTTATTTATCTAATGATTTTAGAATGCAAGTTATGCGCTCGTATGCTCATACGAGTACAATGGACAGAGTTCTCGAAAATTGCGAAATTCAGTTTTGTAAAAGACAACAATGTGTGGTCCAGTGCTAAAGTTATCGCCACTTCACCCACATGTGGAGTCTTTCGCGTGGAGGTGCAGACTTGAATTGGCCTTGCTTTGTTGCCTTTGCTTCCTCGGAAGAATTGTTGATGCTTGAAATATCAATGGAATGTGGTTCTATCGTAATGGAAAAATTTTTCACTTCTGATAATTATTCAAATTAATGTAGCTAAGTGCCATTAGGTTTCTTCTTGCATTTTGGATTCAAATCAAAGCTAATAATCTGAATTTATAATATACATTAAATGAAATACTCTATGGTCGAGGCCTTTTTAATCAAGCAACAATATCACAATATTAGATAGCACCGTACTATCTACCTGCATCAAAACGAAGACACGAGAGACAATTGCCCGCGAGGGAGAAAACGCCACTCAATGATTTTTTTTGTGGTAGGGAGGTGAATGCTATTTGTGCACAGAGTGTGGGGCTCCCATGCGGACTGGACTACCCACTAAACACCTCCCCTGTCAACCTGAGAACCCAGCCTGGAACCGTTTGACACATTACTTCGGGCCAGGTCTCCTTTAGTTACGCCGTGGGGCGCCTTCAAGCTGGGGAGTCCCTTTCCTAGCGGGAGGGGAGAGGGGAAGAGGAAATGCCAGAAGAGCGATCCCCCAGCCCCAGCGCCCCCGGCTGCTGTGAGTCCCTTTTATATTTTAGGACTGCCCGAGCATAATGTGCCACCTGGTTCCATTTGTCAACCGATTCGAGCATCACCGCAACTTTATTATCCGGGGTGAGCTCTCCCGTCTCCCTGTAGAATTCCCTTCGCAGCCTGGTCCATTTTGTGCACGCAAAAAATGTGTGACAGGCATTGTCCTCCTCTCCTGGGCAAAACCGACAATCGGGAGATCGTGACTTACCGATCTTGTGCAGGTAAGACTGAAAACACCCGTGCCCGCTCAAAAGCTGGGTCAGATAGAAGTCAGTCTCACCATGCCTTCGGTTTAGCCATGGTCTCACATCCGGGATGAGGCGCGCAGTCCACCTTCCCTTCGTGCAATTCACCCCAGACTGCTGCCAATCGTTGAGTGAGCGCTGTCTCTCCTCGCGGACAACCATTTCCCTCGCATCCTCGTTTCGGCGCAGGTAAATAGCGCGGCGCTCTCTAGCAAGGAGGGCGACAGGTATCACGCCTGCAATCACTCTCACCGCCGAGTCGGAGACTGTTGGATACGAAGAAGCAATTCTCAGTGCTCCTCTTCTCTGTACCTGTGCCAAGCGTTTTCGGTATACCTCCTTGCTGAGAGCGTCGCCCCATACCTCTGCTCCGTACAGTAGCACTGACCCTACAGCACTCATCAAGAGGCGTCTTCTTGATGGACTGGGTCCCCCTACGTTGGCCATAAGTCGACTCAGAGCCGATCTTCCCGAAGCAGCCTTCTCAGCCGTTGCCCTGATTTGCTCAGAGAAACTCATCTTCGAGTCGATCAGTAGCCCCAGATACTTCACCGCTGGCTTCGATTCGATTCGTATATCTCCAATACTGATCATCCTTACTCTAGGGATTCTCTTTTTTGTCAAGATGACCACTTCGGTTTTCTCCAGTGCTAAATTGAGCCCGCGAGCAGTCATCCAGTCCCTCACTCGGCGCATTAGCATACCTAGTCTAAGTTGCGCTTGTTCCACGGTGCGTTCAGCGAACAGAGCCGCAACATCGTCCGCATAGCCGACTGAGCGCGACTCATCTGGCATCTCACGTCTCAGTAGCCCGTCGTAAGACACGTTCCACATGTCCGGACCAAGGATAGATCCCTGGGCAACACCCGATGTAACCGCCATCTATCGTTGGCCCTGTGTCGTGTCGTAGAGCATGCTTCGGTCCTTTAGGTAGTTCCTCAAAAGCCGCATTAGATATTCTGGAACTTGAAAAGAGTTTTCCAGCGTGTCCAGAATATTCACCCATCTAGCGGAGTTGAAGGCGTTCCTGACGTCGAGTGTCACCAACAGGACGATCCGTCGCTTGGTGCGACTATATGCCTCTGCCTTTTGGACCGCGTTCACCACCTCTGCAATCGCATCAATGGTAGAACGTCGTGCTCTAAAGCCGTACTGCCGAGGAAATATGTCCCCAGCAGCACGAATCGCGTCAGTGAGTCTTCCCTTGATGAGTTTCTCTAGCACTTTCCCAGCCGTGTCTAGTATGCATAACGGGCGGTATGCAGACGGCGATTCGGGATTTCCCTTCCCCTTGCTGATCAGCACGAGCCTCGCCACCTTCCATCGTACCGGGAAAAACCCGTCCCGTAGGCAAGCGTTGACTGTGCTGAGCAGCAAGTCAGGACAATGGTGATAGACGAGCCGCTACACCTCAGCTGGAACACCATCTGGACCTGGAGCCTTCCTCGCTTTCAAGGAGAGGACTGCCTCCTCCAGTTCCAGCTGTGTGAAGAGTGGGCACTCTACTGCTGTTTCACCATGGACAGCGTCAACACGGACGGGATGGGCGGGGAAGAGTCCCCGCACCATCGCGTCCATCTTTTCCGCGTCATGTATACAAGGCTTCCGTAGGGCACCAAGTTTCCCCATGACCAGCTTGTAGCCAAGGCCCCACGGATCCTTGTTCACATTGTCCACTAGGTCTTGCCAGCAGCGAGCCTTGCTATTGTTGATCAGTTTGCGAAGGCATTTCCTGGCCGACTTATATGCTGCCACCCAGTTGCATGCCTCGTCACGGTTCCGCGCCCGTTGAGCCACACACCGAAGCTTGTGACACTCCCTCCGCTTTTCAGCGATTTCAGTTGACCACCAGTACACTGGAAGCTTGCCGTGCCGGGGTCTTCGACGGGGCATAGAAGCGCAGCAAGCAGTCGTAATGATGCTCATAGTAGAGTTCACCACGTCTTGAGCTACCAGTTCTTCCATCCCCTCCGAAGCTCCCTGCAGCGGCTCCCGTGCTGTGAGAACCTTGACGAACCTCTCGACGTCCATTCTTCTAATGTTCCATCCAGTTGTAGAAGGCCGAGAGCACGGACGTCGGGAGACAGCATCACTTATCTCAAGCAGAATGCACTGGTGATCACTGGTTGAGTAGTCCTCTAATACTTTCCAGTTGTGTATCCTCCGTACTTAGGACTCCGAGGCGAATGTCACGGCCGGTATGGTTCCCTCACAGCCAATACGGCGGAAAGTCGGCGTGTTTCCGGAGTTTAGTACGACGAGTGCCGTCCTGGCCGCCATTCCCAGGATTCGTTTTCTCCGCGGATCCGTCTGAGGCTTGCCCCATTCGATGTCTTTAGCATTGAAGTCGCCCCCAACGAGCACTTTACCCTCTGCGTTCGAGACAGCGCCCTCTAAAGCATTAAGCTTGGCTTGGAAAGGTGATATCGACTCGTTAGGCGTTAGGTACACACTAAAGAAGGTGATCCCTGAGCACCGAACCCACACGAAACCATCCCCCCTGTCCACAACTCTCCGCTTGAAAGTATTTGTTCTGAACCCAGATAGAGGCAGTACCAGTTTCATCAGAGTACCATAATGCAGGACTTTTATCATGGTGTTGCTCACTCAGCAGCAAGAAGTCGGCTTTCATGTTCCTCGCAAACTGCTCAAGCAGATTTTGGGCGGTTAAACTGCGGTGTAGATTTAGCTGCAAGATGCGGGTCATCGAAGCTCTGATTTTGCCTTGGCTAGGGCTTCCTGGAACACCCGGCATTTTCCTGATCCCAAGACGTGTCGAAAATCAAGTTTTGGATCAGCATCCTTGCAAAGAATACAGTGTGCCTCATTCGTACACTCTTTTCTTTTATGTCCCATTTCACCGCATTTGTAACATAGGGAACTCCTATCGGGTCCTTTGCATACTTGTGTGGTGTGACCATAGCCAAGGCATTTGAAACATTGAAGAGGCGTTGCTCTTCGCCGTATCCTACAGACAACCAATTCGTACTTTGCCCTTGTTCAGGAATTGTTCGGCGTCCTTTTCGGTCAAGTCAACTATGGCCATGCGTTGTCCCCTGTTGTTTTCTGGTGTCAGTCTCGCTTTGTTCTTTCCCACGCTAGGGAACTCCCCATTTGATGGCCTCTTCTACCTCGGCCAGATCCGCCTCGCAGTCTATGTCTCGTAATTCGAGCGTTGCCATCGGCTCGAGCGGGGCTATAGTTGCGCTTTTGCCGAGGGCTTTCTTTGCTGCGTCACAGAATGCATCTTTATTGCCGGCCTCTGCTCCGAATTCGACCAGTATGTGGCCCGACCGCGTTGGTCGTACTGCTTTAATGGTAGTGTTGGTCTCTTCGGGCCTTACGTTTCCCCTGATGTCCCGCAGTACTTCCGCGTAGGATCAGCCATCTTGGGGCTTTACAAGCAGTGCCTGCTGCCGGGGCCTTCGTCGGGGCTTCTTCCTCTCCTGCTTTGCATCAGGTCCTTTTTGTAATTAGGCGTTCGTACGAACTTTACTTTCTGGCTTTTTTTGAAGGAGTTTCTTTGCAGCTTTCTTCGCTCCTTTTGTAAGCACTGTCTGGAACCCCTGATCTAGTGCTCCACGCCCTTCAAGTGCCTCTTCCTTCCTTCTTTATTTCATCCCGATCTCCTTCGATTGGGCTGGACGCCATTTTTTTATTGACGTTTAATGGTGGAGCTATCTGCGTTTCGCCTTAAGGTTTTGCCCCAAGCGCCTCTTTAGCCTTCTCTTCATCTTCAGCCCTTAACCAGCTTCTCCGATAGTGCCCTATGCGATCTAGAAGCTCCTCTAGTTCAAGGAGCCCTTCCTTTGCTGCTTTGCTGATTTTTGGGGAGTCGCAGTCAGCTTGTATTCGTTTCATCTCCCGCTTTTTGGAGTAGTCTTTCTTCTTCATATCGCTGGGCCGCAATTGTACCTTGCAACCATCGTTGGGAGAGGTTATCGCGTTCCGTTTCTGAGTGCAGTACTTCCGCCACGTGTTCAATTTAGCGGTGCATTCACGCGGTGTTTGGCCACTCTTTGCTTTAAGTGCCGTAATCTCCTCGTTGGCTTCTGGGTTTTTCGTTGCAATGTCGGGATTTGCGACCCTTGCATCGGTCGCTTCGGTAACGATCGCAGCGGTGACATTCGAATTTTCGGTGCTCTTTATGTTATCTCCCACTGCTCGAACACCTGAAGTGTCCAGCAGAGTTTCCCGTTTCTCCTTAATAGGACGCTCGGGCGGTCGTAGCATTTTTTTGCTGCGCCCGAACGCCGCAGGCATCGTGAAGTTTTAGGATGTTTGATGTACTTAGCTGTTGCTACTCGTCCTGACATCGCGTTTGCAGTCAATTATGCGTCGCAGTTCTTGGAAGATCCGGAAGATGTCCACTGGTTGCTGGTAAAGAGAGTCCTGAGATACGTCAAAGGGTCAACGTCAGTTGGTATCAGCTGCGAGGCTCGTTCCAAAGAAAGTGTCTTGAAGGCCTTCAGTGATGCAAACTATGCTGGCCAATCGAATACTCGTCGGTCTGTTTCCATGCACAGTGGAGGACCGATATCCTTGGCTAGCAGACGTCAAGAGCGTGTGTCTCTATCCACAACTAAGGCTGAGTATGTCGCTGCTAGTGAAGCTGCCAGGGAATCTGTGTGGTTGTCTCAACTGTTCGCAGAAGTCTCTCCCTTAGACAACATTCCAATCCTTTTTGTGGACAATCAAAGTGCAATCAAGTTAGCGAAGAATTAAGAGTTCCACAAGAGGACAAAACACATAGAAGTGGGGTACCATTTCATTCGAAAGGAATTGCAGGATGGAAGGTTGAATATTCAACATGTTTCAAGTGATCAACAACTCGCTGATATCCTGACGAAGCCGCTGCCACGTCTGAGATTTGCTGATCTACGTTCTGCCCTTGGAATGATCTGATCTGATTTTGAATTAGAATTTAGTTTGTTATTGAAAAATTGAAATAAAACATTGATATTTTGAATTCAAAATCTTGTTCCTTTAACCTAATGCTACAACTGTCATTTTTCACTTCTGTTCATTTCTGTCAATCTTTCTGTCAATAAACATTGTGTTAAAACGTTGGCTAATTAAAATCATGTTATTGTCTATAAAACAATAAAAAAAATGCATGAGTCGAAGTTTACCCAACTCAGCGTCTTTCGGACCTTTTCTCAAACACGCATAAAATCTGGGAGTCAGACCCCCAGATTTGATACACCGGAGAAGAGTTCACTCTCGTGTCAATGAACCCTGCAACGCCTACACAAAGCCTTTTGTACGGTTATATTTTCAATAGAAAATAACCTAAAGCACACTTAAAATGTAACGCCAGAAAAATTGTTTACTTATCATTTTGCATATTGCGGAAGTTGCAATCAAATGAAATCATCAAACCATAAACTTTATACCTTTAGTCTGCTACATTTAAAATCGCAATACATCACGTCTCGCCACTAACACGTGCTCTAAATTCGCGATTGTATCCAACCAGGGACAGAATCAGCATTAAGTTTGCAAGTTTGACTCTTGGCATTCTCCCCCTCTCAATAGAACAATAACGTTAAATTAACACTAATGTATGAATTAAGTTTAATCACCCAAAATGTTCAAACAATATCTGCAATACTTTTGTCAATCCCAAATAGAATTAGCTCTAACAATTTTGTTTGAGACGCACTTGTACCAATAATTTGATTAAATTATTTACTATAATGTAATGGCGGGGTGTGTGGCGTTTCGGTTAATTCAAAGCAGATTTAATTTGAAATTGAATTAATTGGACAAAAGAATAATTAACTCAAATCGTAATGGATTGTGACCATTAAAAATCAATTTTCTATTTGTTTTTCTGTTCTTTTGATTGTTTTCCGTTAATTACGAAATAAAAAATAAATGATGTTAATTTAATCTAATTGTTTTCTGTAGGCGTGGTGACCACTCCTATCAGAAATCTCGCAAATAATGAAAGTCCAATCGGATTCTGGGTAAAGTCTGCATCATTCCTTATCAGCAGCAAAAAAGCTCATGAAAATTTCTTGAGTAATGCAAACAAGGAAAAATGTAATCTTTTGGAAAGTTGAAGAAATTATTTCGCAAATTCTTCTTACTCATGGTCTTTTTCTTTATACTTGAACACAGGAGTTTATGAGATTGAGTAAACAATTCAATGATGATTTGGGAAAAAGTTTACTTAAAAACAAAGCCTACCTCAATTTCACCTTCAGGCATGTGAGCATGTTAAGATGAAATTGAAACTCATTCTTCGGCATGGTTGTGTTCGGCATTCAAACGCAGTTCTTGGAATTGCAACGATAATTACAAAGACTGAATTTCCCGAATCATGCAACACAGCAGGTTTGGTAAAACAACATAATCAAACTCAAAACAAATTAAAGATTGATTTCCAGTGAGTTTTTCACCTGCGGCTACCCACATTTCAACTTTGCATTGTAATGACTTTTGATTATCGGTAACAACCCGTATCTTAACTCAAAAAAACTTGTTCAAACCTACATACTCGCACATTCATTTCCTTCATACTTAATATGTTTTCGAGTTCATCAATGAACTTGACTTACCCTCGCCCGTGCCCCAGCAAATCATTCAATTTCTTATCAAACCTCTACGTCACGAAGCTCACCTGCGAATTAGTGATTCACCGTTGAAACGAGTAAAATTGTGAAAATCCATGACCTAGTGTGTGCAATAATGCGTCAAAAAGCTCCAAAATAATCGCCAACTACTCGTAAATGCATGACTAAGAAACAGAATTCAAGTTTTCGATGAAATTTGAATTTGTCTCTGGTTTTAAGTTTTTTGACCAAACAAGTTTATTGGCTTAGTTTGCCAGATGCCGCATGTGTCCACGGCGCAACTTGCCTCCGAAAATAACTCGCGGTTAATAATCACGCGGCCAAAATTTTTCTCCCGCTAAATATAATTGGAAATAATTTACTTGAGACATCTCGTGACATGCGGATTTCGGCAAAGATGAAGAGCGGACTACGCGTCTTCAACTGACGGCTCGCTGTTGTCGTCAACAAGACAACTTGGTAGGTCACGACTTGATGGAAGTGGCAAATTGCCGCTATTGCATGTGACACGCCCCTGTGCTAATGTCGTCTCAAACTTGGTCAATTGGATTCGTAATGATGCGAATCTGTTTTGAACCTACGACAATATTTAATTGATGGCATCTTCCATTAAATGTGTACATAAACTGGACGTGCATGAGGTGATAATGATCTGAACAAATTCTAGCACTTAGTTGCAAAGTAGGAAGGAATTAAGCGATTTTATACCACAGATGAAGCTAAAGCGAATTTTCTTCCGAACGATATAACGTTTGGTTGACTAGAAAAATATTTTCCAAACATAAGGACGTCCCATAAATAGATTATGTATAATTTTTTTGCTTTCCACCCATCTTGAGTTGAGGTTTTAGCGCCGTTACGTTCCTAGTTTAAACGATAGTTTAATTGGGGTATTGGGGTGCTTAGAAATGAAATGTACCGTAAGACCCCACTTAACGCTATATCGTTATCCCAGGGATTTATCCTTGGTCCGGATCTGTGGAACGTGTCTTACGATGGGCTACTGAGACTTGAGATGCCAGATGAGTCGCACTTGGTCGGCTATGCGGATGATGTTGCGGCTCTGGTCGCTAGATGCACCTTTGAACAAGCGCAACTTAGGCTAGGTATGCTAATGCGCCGAGTGAGGGACAGGATAACTGCTCGCGGGCTCAGTTTAGCTCTGGAGAAAACCGAAGTAGTCATCTTGACAAAAAAGAGAATCCCTAGAGTAAGGATAATCAGTATTGGAGAAATACAAATCGAATTGAAGCCAGCGGTAAAGTACCTGGGGCTACTGATCAACTCGAAGATGAGTTGCTCTGAGCAAATCAGGGCAACGGCTGAGAAGTGTAGTGAATAGGTGATTTTCAAATGTCCGTGTAGGACTGCAACGATGGTCTGCTGCCTCGGCGGAGGAAGATGGAGGTATCTGCCGAGAATGCCCTCGTCCGGAGACGCGTGAATGCGCTGGCAGGCTAGCATTGCGGTGTCGTGGGGCGAGTTCGTTTCCCCGGCACGAGGACTCACTACAAAACAATTTCGCATTCACGAATTTGTCGATAGCTCACGAGGCGACTGAAGTCGCAAAATTGTAGATAACCTCACCGAAGGAGATGTACTTGTTACTAGAACAAGTGAAACCTGAGAAGGAAGGCGAACTTGGGGTGACTTCGTCGTTACCCAACGAAGTTCATGGCCCACAAATGAAAGAGGGGCAACCGGGTGGTGGTGGAGCCCCTTCATACCCACCCAACCGGAATAAATCCATTGATAGCTTGTTGAAGTGGCCAGGTATTCCTCTTCTGAGTGGAAAACTCATACAACTTGAATTGTATGAACCTTCCCATCAGAAGGGGAGTACCCCGGTGACCAATTTATGTCATAGAATTATACAATTGGATTGCATAAATCTATGCCATAAAAAGGCACTCTGCTTGGGCCACTCAACCCATTACGTCACCTGAAACAAAAGAAGGAATTAGATTGTACCCGGCGGCTGGCTCATGTTTTGGGATGGAAGCCTGCCACCGTACCGGGTCCTATACCCGATTAGAAATGGAGGAAAGGAAAGACCCTCGGGTACGTGATTACTTCATTTTTATTTTATATAGCATCCCATAAATTTTCAATTTTTACAGTAATTTAGGTATTTCCAAAAAAGCTAAAATTTAATAATTATTTTGTTAAATTAGAAAGGTAAACCACACAAAAAAAAAAAAATCTAACGCAAAAAATTTAAATGGACTTCTGAGTGGATTAATTTAGAAAAAAAAGAATTCAAACGCAAATCTAAAAATGTATACAAAAAAATGTAAAAAAAGTAGATATAAATAACAAAATTAGGCAAGCAAAGGGTACTTACCCACATGTCCGTCGAGCACTCGATGGGTGCAGGTATCCCCTGTTAAATTCGGGGAAAATCCAAAAACAAAACCTTCCTCGACTCACAAGCCAAGGAATAACAAAGATCACTAATCACTAAAACCGTCCATGCAAAAATAAATACTAATAAATCCGGCAACTTATTGAAGCGCTTCATTCCTTTATTCACTTCCGGATGTTTCAACGACAGCAGTCACCCAGTTGGCTCAGAACAATTTTCCATTCGTCGCTGCTCTCAGTCCACTCCAAATCGGATTTTTGTTTTTCTTTTGTCCGCAAAGCGGCAGATAATCAAAAATGACCCATAGGACCAAAAAAAATCAAAAATGAACACAAAGACTTCTCGCCCTTGCAGCACGGCCACCACGGTCTCGCTAGCCACTCTCAATGCCTAATTTCACTTTACTATCTTCAAGGGTTATTGTAAAAGCGTGGAGTTGTATTTAATGCGATTTCAAGAAACCAAATTACTCTCCTTTTCACATTCGCATTTGTATTTTGTTACTTCGATAGTCACGGCGAAACCCCGCAAAAATTTCACTGGTTCTCAATCACTTTCCGCTTGTTTTCACGTTCCCGCTTTAGTCACTGCCCTCGCGGCTCAATTAATTTGAATTATAGAAACACCAGTGAATTTTATTCCACCGTGCACACTCAGCACTTGAGACCCCAAAAATGACAATCGAACCACTCAATCCTCTTCCAGAAGTTTTCTTTCGCAAATCCTAGATTTCACCCCGTGGCAATACACGATTTGCTCCAAAAGTTTAATTCCTGCTATTGATTTGTTGACCGCACAAATTTGAATGCGACAAGCGGATTTTTCCATCTCCTTCGATCAAGCGCGAGCACTCTTCCCACGTGGCCATTTGTCAACACTTTACAACTGATTTCGTTGCAGCGCAACTTTATTCCCCTATCTACGACCAAAACAAACAATTGCGAAATGCGCGACTCTCTGATCCTTTTACAGTATTTACGACTTGTTAGCCAATTGTTGCGCATTTAACACTTCATGCCGAAAAATGGTGACACCAAAACACCCAACCAACAATAAAAGATATTGTTGAAGACCAGTCCGCCACTCTTAGGTGCATGCAAAGAACTTCGCGCACTCGTATTCAATGTGACACCCGCAGCTTGTACCGCATGCGCTCCCGACGCCGCCTGTTTTTTTGCACGGCGTTTACAATTGCAGTTGCGTATAACGGATAATTAAAACCAACATTGCTTTTATCGGTAAATTTCTGCACCGATCAACATTTATTTCGAGTGATTCGAAAACAGCCGCATGATCAATTATTTTGTCAGAAATCGATTGTCAGATTTTCTTTAGCTCTAACATCACATACAGTAGCTAAGTCAATCACGCACAATTTCAAGTTATTACAAACGAAAATCGATCTTAAACCGCGTTTTAGCCTAATAATACCGTCGTGCATGTCAATCGTGGCCCCTCTCTTTCTCACGGCGTCCGCGCTGGTTCGCGATTTCAAGCAGACCGTTAGCTAACACTTAGCTTGAATCGCTTCGCGACTAGCGTACATATGTATGTGTGAAAGCTTTGAAAATAATTGAATTTTTGAGGGGAATCCATGGAAAAACAAAAAGCTGATATTTTTTTATATTTTGAACACATGTCAAGCTTTCACAGCGACGGCCGAGTAATTTTAGAAAACTTTTCGAACACATCCGAACTTTAATATTTTCAATTCAATTCAACTTCTCATGACGATACGGCCAATCGAATCTCTTGCGTAGCACACGCCAAGTCTACGAAATTTACAAGTGCCATAATGTTACAGTCATTAAAATGCACTCGCGGCACTTCGCGCGGCCAGGGTGCGAGAACAACTTTCGGGACAAGGTTTTCTTTAGCTTGAACTATCTTTTAGTTTAAAAATCATTGATTTTCACTGAAAAGTTCGCGATATTAACTCCCCGACAACCTCGCGTCGATCCGTCCGTGCTTGCGTTTCGAAGCAACTCCTCGGCTAGACTTCTTCATTTACTGCTCTGAAGTGCAGAAGGAAAATGTTGCATTCAGTTATTTACTACACTCGCGCATGCTGTGTCCAATGCACTTAAAAATAGCGAGTCATTCTCAAAAACATCAGCTATCACCTTTTGATATTTTTGATGCACCTTCAACATATTCTCGACAAATTGAATGTGAATATTTTCACCTTTCAGCGTAGATATTGTTTCAATGCCCTCATTTTTGATATGATCGAGGAACGTTTGTTTGAGCATATCCTGCAATCGATCTGGTATGGGTTTCAGGATGACATACATATTCCGTAGATCTTTTCGTTTCTCTTGTGATAACATTTCTTTGCATTCAGAATAGAGGAAATCAAGATGATCATTTACAAATCGCTCTTCACACTCCTGACCTCTTCAATTACTACAGAAGGCTGCTTCAGGAATATCGGCTCTGAGTCGACTTATGGCAAACGTAGGGGGACCCAGCCCGTCAAGAAGACGCCTCTTGATGAGTGCTGTAGGGTCAGTGCTACTGTACAGAGCAGAGGTATGGGGCGACGCTCTCAGCAAGGAGGTATACCGAAAACGTTTGGCGCAGCTACAGAAAAGAGGAGCACTGACAATTGCATCTTCGTATCCGACAGTCTCTGACTCGGCGGTGAGAGTTATTGCAGGCGTGATACCTGTCGCCTTCCTTGCTAGAGAGCGCCGCGCTATTTACCTGCGCCGAAACGAGGATGCGAGGGAGATGGTTGTCAGCGAGGAGAGACAGCGCTCACTCAACGATTGGCAGCAGTCTTGGGTGAATTGCACGAAGAGAAGGTGGACTGCGCGCCTCATCCCCGATGTGGACAGTGGCTAAATCGAGGGCATGGTGAGACTGACTTCTATCTGACCCAGCTTTTGCATGTACAAAATGGGTTAGGCTGCGAAGGGAACTCTACAGGGAGACGGGAGAGCTCACCTCGGATAATATAGTCGCGGTGATGCTCGAATCGGTTGACTAATGGAACCAGGTGGCACATTATGCTCGGGCAGTCCTAAAATATAAAAGGGACTCAAAGCAGCCGGGGGCGTTGGGGCTGGGGATCGGTTTTCTGGCACTTTCTCTTCCCTTCTCCCTCCCACGACGAAAGGGATCCCCCAGCTTGAAGGTGCCTGACGGCGTAACAAAACGTGACCTGGCCCGAAGTGATGTGCCAAACGGTTCCAGTGTAGTGATGTTACAACTTCAAACTACTCAAACTTGAATTACATTCCAATCATTCTAATTGGAATGCAATTTCCTACGATAAAATTCCACATGAATCACATGTGCATGCTCGACCACGCGACCAACCATAAACAATCATGTTTATTACTTCATGGTCACGGTCAGGTATCATGTTGCACATTTGTACAAATGTTCTTGTCGGTACTTCAGACCTCATAAAGTATAGAGCATTGCATTCATAAATTATGAATGAAAGTTGAGTGCATCATATGACAATGAAGAACAAGTGCATATGATGACTCGTGTGTGGCCATACGATGAGGTGTTGAATGGCTAAGACAACATATGAGCAAATATGGAATGTAGGATAAGTGGATGAGTAATAAATATTAGTATTTATTGATCTAGATTTTCGGGTGACATAATTACCAATTGAAAGGGTCAGTCATGTTCTCACAAGATTTTTAAAGTAGAACATAAATCAAAATGAATAATGTATTTAGTAGGTTAAGAAATCAGACTTGATTTAGAAGTCAACTGCCGACATTGGCGTTGTTTCATTTCTTCAAACACTAGAACATATAGGCGCCCATAGGCTGCCACTGGCTTTAACGTTTATACGCTGATACCAAGGTATTATAATTCACATCACCAAGTAATAACGTAACGTACAATATGGCGATCCTAGGCAATACCGAACCAGGGAAGCGTGATGGAAGGATTTGAGGAGCTCTGGAGACCCTACATGCCGAAGGAAAAGGTAGAGGAATATGTGCCTGAACCCGTACAACACACAGCTCCAGTGTACAAACCAGCAGATAAGGAGACTCCACCGAAGCCTGGACCACAACCAATCACAATCGAAGAGTACAGAAAGCGCACGGCGAAGAAAATCCAACCAACACAACCACCACCAAGGAAGAAGACTCGCGGAGGACGCAAGGTACGCCTGAGGCAGGAACGCGGAAACCTGTACCGCTTAATAGCAATTAGCCACGGGAAATTAAAGCAAAAATTTTTCCGCCAATTAGCTGAGTTCCCACAAAAGTACAAAAATAATGGGGAACTGTTCATCGACAACCAACCAAGGAATTTTGGTTGAATACAAGCAAGCAACGGCGACAGCAACAATTTTTTTAGTGATAATTATTTTAATGTATTTTTATAATAGGCATCAGAATAAGTATGTATCTAGAAAGGTAGCTAGGCTAGCAAAGGTAAAGCATTGAGTTTGTAAAAAGAAAAAATAATAATAATATAATATATGTATGTCATAGAATCTTAAAATGAATTTTGGTTCATCTTCTGTTAAATTATAAATTTGGCTAACGTTTTTATAATGATTTTCCTATGGGGACAATTAAAGCTCTACTTGAGGAAGTTGAAAAGTTATTAGCGAACAGCAAAAAAAAAAGGATTAATCGGGTCTTTAGGCTTGAAACGATTACACAGAAAATTGAAAGATTGGATACTATTAAAGTAGAAATAAACGCTTTATTTGACAATTTCGAGGATTCTGAGATTTTAGAGCCGAAATTACAGTTTAGAAAGCTGTAAACAGAACTGAAGGAAATTTTATTGGCACAGTTGGAAAATTCTAGAAGATCTTTAGCCAAAATGGGAGATTCTGACCTGCACATGGCTATTAAGACCATTCCTATGTTTGATGGCAACTCTAAGAAGTTGAACCCATTTATAAAAATTGTAGAATATATAGACAAAAAGCTGGCAGACGCAGCTAAACCCGAATTAGTCGATTTTGTTGTTAATGTGAAGTTATCAGATAATGTTCGGACTTCCCCTAGTACTGTTATTCCACAGACGGTGGCAGAGTTACAATCAAAATTGTTCCTTAGGTATAAACCCAAAAATACTGTTGCAAATATTCATACTTCACTTAACTCATTGTCTCAGAAGCGTTCGAGTGTAACGCAATGTAAGGAGAAGCTCCTTAGCTTAATTAGTGAGCTTTCAATTCCAAATAACCGAACTAGGCGACAAGGTTACACCTGCGCAGAAACAACTGGTGTATATTTTGAACGATTCATACGCCCTAACCATATTCAAGAATGGTCTGAACGACCAATATAAAAACATTATGTTTGCTGCCCGACCTCAAAATTTAACGGATGCCATAAACCTAACACTAGAGTTAGAGAAGAGTGAGAGCACTCAACAAAGTAACGTTATGTTTTATGACAAAGGCAAAAATGACAATTACAAGAAGAGGGGCAAAAATTACAACGACAAAAGGGGGAACGATAGGGGTAGGAATAACTACAAAAGCGACAAAAACGGTAATAAAGGGAACAATAATAATGGTGGGAACGATCAAAAGAAGAAACGGAAAAATTACAGAAACAATAATGATAGTAAGAATTATAGAAACGTAAATGTAGTTCAAGAGCAGGGAAACGTAGAATCCTCCGGAGAGGATTAAGCCATGAAAATATAAGGAACCAGTTACGTCTGAGTATCAGACGACCACAATTCCAAAGAAATGGTTTACAAACATATGATAAGAGTCCATATGACTCATTTACAATTTTAATCTAAGTAAGACTAATCACCTTATGACGGCCATAGAATATATTTTCGTAAGATAGATTTGTACAAGATAGATTTTTATAATGACCTTTTGACCTAATGACCAATTCCAAAATGTAAGAATGCACATGGCGCATCAACATAAGAGTTACGATAAGATTTGTACAAGATAAATAAATAGTACTAATGACCTGGTAATTTAGAAGATAAGATTTTCTCTATATATATTTAAGGAAAAACTTTAGTTAAGTCAGTCTTGTAAGCAACTTCATATAATAAAATACTGTCTCCTGGTATTTCTATTTTTTCTCTATTTAACATTTCTTCAGTGGACAAATTAGTTCACGTAACTGGCGCAGTCGGACTTCGAACTAGAAAAACACTCTGGAGGAAATAATCAGGAAATTTAAACAGTTAAATTTTGCTAGCCATCAGGACTCACAAGGAGGAGCTGCAGTATTGCTATCAAAAATGGACTTCAAGCAATTATCAGCATATATCCATTCCCTCCCGCCTTTTGACGGAAGTCAAATTGATCTATTTCCATTCATCGATGCGATAGATGCCGTGAATCAAATGATAATTTCAAACCGATTTAAAACAATCTCACATCAGCAGGTTCTTACAAAGATTGTAGGAAAAGCACGCGAGCTGATACACAGTCACATCACTACAAATTGGCAAGAGATCAAAGCGCTGCTCATCAATCATTTTGACACCCCGGAGAACGAGACCCCGCTGATGGAGAGGTTATTGGCAGCCCATTTTACAACCCCAGGACAACTATATGAGTACATGTGTAAGTGTTTATTTAAATTAAACCATAAAATTAGTTATAGTAAAGAATATACAAATAGTCAGAAAAGTGAACTAATTAAACTTAAAAACCAAATCGCAAAAACAACCTTTATAAGCAAGTGTCCTGAACCAATTCGTGCGATTATTCACGCATATAAGCCAGAAACGCTCGAAGACGCGTATAAAGTTCTAGTAAATACGGGTTACCTAAATTATGGATCAAAGAGGCGTGATCCAGTTCCCTTTCGACGAAACCAGGCTAGTGGTCAAAATGCAAACGTGTTCCCCTCTAATTTTAATTCGGAGCAGAGGTTTAACGCCAGTGGTTACCCTGAAAATAGTAATCCTCAGGGGCCTAGAGCCGGAGTGAATTCCATGAATAACAGAGCAAGTTTTAACCAAAATAATTTAACTCTAACTTCTGATGTGTCTATGAACACAGCCTCTTCTCGTTCAACATCTCTTCACATTGATACGGATTTTCGGTTGCTAGCCTCGGTCGAAAACACTTCTTGCCCATTGTTTTATTAACTATCGAGGACAAAAAAGTTCGTTGCCTCATAGATACAGGTTGTTCAACGTCTTTAATGAACAAGAAACTTGTTGCGCATCACAAGCAGCACACCTTGGCAAATCCTCTGCACATCTCTTCAATTAACGGAAACTCTTCTGTGACTAATGGATTCTGTTCTCAGTTTCCACGAGAATTTTCTATTCAAGCTAAAATTGAGTGGAAACTTGTGGACCTACATAATAAAAACTTCGATTGTATTATCGGCCAAAATATACTTGCCCCCACAAATGCAATCATAAATTTCAAAGACAATACGTTAGGGATAAATGGAATAACCATCCCTTTTAACTCAAATGAGACTGAAGTCTACCATACGATTTCAAAACCATTCTATGAAGCCGAGATAGATAGCAATAAAATTGAAATTTATTCTGATGAAGAATGCTCCTTAATCGAGCGAATTAAAAACGAATTTAAAGACCTAGAGTATAAAAAGGATGATCCTTTAACTTTTACTCACGAAGTTAAACATGAGCTTAAACTCACGGTAGATACCCCGATTTACCAGAAAAACTATAGGTATCCATATTCCTTGAGAGATTTCGTAAAGAAACAAATTGAAGAAGATCTCAGACAAGGAATAATTCAACGGTCAAATTCACCGTATAATTCACCAATTTGGGTTGTTCCAAAAAAAACCCCAGGAGAACATCGACTTGTTATTGATTTTCGAAAGATCAATAATATTACGATCGAGGACAAATACCCCATCCCTCAGATCGATGATATTCTTGGAAAATTAGGAAATGTGAATTATTTCACTACGGTGGATTTAGCAAAGGGGTTCCATGAAATTGAAATTAAACCCGAAGATCGCCACAAAACCGCCTTTTCAACAGATGAAGGGCATTTTGAGTTTAATAGAATGCCGTGTGGGTTGAAAAATGCACCGGCAACTTTTCAGCGGCTCATGGATTCCGTTTTAAAGAAATATATTGCAACGAATTGCATTGTTTATATGGACGACATCCTCATTTTCAGTTCCTCTATTGAAGAGCATGAGGTTGCTCTGCGGAAAATTCTTCAAACACTACGTCAGGCACAACTTAAAATTCAATTTTCTAAAACCTCCTTTCTTAAGAAAAACACTGAATTTCTTGGTCATGTTATCATCCCCCAGGACATAAAACCAAACCTTGAGAAACTTAAAGCTATCCAAAAGTTCCCTATCCCTACCACACAAAAGCAAGTAAAATCATTTTTAGGACTCACGGGGTTTTATCGGAAGTTCATTAAAGATTACGCCAAAATAGCTAAACCTTTAACTATGACATTGAAAAAAATAGCAAAGTCGATGTGTCTGATAAAAGCTACGTAGACGCATTCGAAAAACTAAAACTTTATATTCTAAATGATCCTATATTGGCACACCCAGACTTCGAGAAACAGTTTACTTTGACCACAGATGCCAGCAACTTTGCCATAGGTGCAGTATTAAGTCAAAATAATAGACCTATTAGCTTTGCATCCAGAACCCTAAACGAGCACGAAACAAGGTATGCAGTAATCGAAAAAGAGCTGCTTGCTATAGTCTGGGCCATGAAGCATTTTAGGCCATTTTTGTGTGGCAGAAAATTTCTCTTACAAACTGACCACAAACCGTTAGTTTATTTAGAAAATTTAAAAGAGCAAAACGCTAAGTTACAAAGATGGAAAATGAGGCTAATGGAGTTCGACTTCATCACCCAATATATCAAAGGAAAAGAGAACTATGTTGCTGACGCACTTTCTAGAGTTGAAATCCATGCAATAAACAACAGCGATACAAATTCGCTAGCTACACAGCACACGGCTCAGGAAGATAACACAAACTACATAGCTATCTCTGAAAAACCTTTGAATATATACAAAAAGCAGCTCGTTTTCAAGTTAGGCAAAACAAACAGTACTAAAAAGCAATCTTTTAATGGTAAAACGCGCATAATTTTCACATGCAAAGAATTTGACAATAAAAATATAAATTACATACTCCAAAATCATGTACCCCAATCTGGAACCACAGGAGTCAAATTCCCTAACAAGGAAGTTCTCCTACAATTTCAAAAATATTATAACACATGGAAGTGTAATAATCCTAAAGCTTGTATAGTTCAAGCTAATAAACTTCTTTGGGATTGCAACAGCGTCGAGATCAAGGAGCTTATTGCCAAAGAACATAGAAGCAATAATCATCCTGGGATAAGCAAAACCTATGATATAATATCAAAGAAATATTATTTTCCTTACCTGAAGGAAGAAATCTCAAATTTTATTAAGAACTGTTCCATATGTGCTCAATCAAAGTACAGGGTGCGGCAGCATAACTTCCTTTTTTGAAATGCCCGCCCTTAAAGTGCTAACTGTTATAGCGCGGCGCTAGTAGTCTCATTCGAGAGAGGTGATTTTAAAGTTTTGCTCATCTCTTGGTTAGTCGCTATCATGCGTTGGAACAGTGCGGAGCGTGCATTTACCGTTGAAAAATTGAAAATTTGTTTTGTTGAATTTTGAAAAAAGGAAGTTATGCTGCCGCACCCTGTACGAACGAAACCCCCCAAAACTGAAATTTCAATTAAGTCAAACTGCGAAGCACATACGAGACATTTATCATATCGATATTTGGTTCAGGGATAAGAATTCTCCTTATCTCACATGTTTAGATAAATTTTCGAAATTTTTTACAATCATACCGATTAAAAACAGACAATGGGACACTATCATGCACGCTCTACGTGCAATCTTCAACAAGATAGGTAAACCTAAACTTATTGTTTCTGATAACGAAGGTGCTCTAGACTCAGAAAAGACAAAGAGCTGGTTGGAAAAAGAAAAAAATGAATACCACTTTTGTTCACCACATCACAAGACCGGCAATTCAGACATTGAAGTAGACCATCGTTCACTAAATGAAAATTTACGAACGTTCCTTCTAAGATGCAAGCAAGAAGACAAATCTCTGCAGGAACTTAACCCGATTGAAGAATGCATATCCTCTTATAACAATCTCGTTCATTCTAGTCATCAAGAAAAACCTGCGGATATATTCTTTAACGAATGTAGTACACCCAATGCAGACATATTCGCAAGGCTACAACATTATAAAGAACATACAATTAAAAAACGAAATGAAGACAGACAAAATGTCGATCTAGATGATTCACTAGTGAAACATCCCAACCCAATAAAACTATCCCCCCGTTATATAAAAAAATCCAAAAACTCAAAAATACATCCACAAAGACTGAAACGGAAACGTAAATTTTTCCATTCCAGGGATGACTCTAATAATCTCATTTCTAATGCTCCCCGGAACGATCAGTGTAACCATGTCTCCACTTACTCAACAGAACGGATATGTGGCTATCGAAGTAGCAGCCCAATACACGGTTACGAGCAAAGCAATAGTTGGGTACCCTGTACACCAAAAGGATCTCGAGCAGCTTACTTCCTACCTCAAACGAGGGCTGTTAAATCTGAAAAATCAGAGAACAAACACAGACCTGACAGCATCTGAGCAAATTATTGACCACTTGCATTCTGAAATCTCTGCTCTATTTTCGAGTTCACAAAGCTACAAGCGAGGGCTATTGAATCCAATCGGAACTATCCGAAAATGGTTAGAAGGGACCATGGATAACGAAGACCGACAGATTATACAGCAAAATTTTTACAAAATAGAAAATAACGATAAAACCTTACAAATTAATGAGGAAAAACTTTTAAAATGTAATAACGACGTGCAAGCCAGCATACGAAACATTACTCGACAACTGGAAACAAACAATCATTTGATCGAAACCCATTCAGTCCAAATTGTTTCAACAATAAATAATCACACGGAAATTCTAAGCGCAATGCAAAACTTCTTACACTTCCAACAAATTTTGAACCTAGCCGTCGAAAAAGTCGAACAGATATACGAAATATTTTTGAACAACAAAGCACACCTCCTTCACAGAAATATTTTGACAGATCGCGACATAATCACATATGAAATAACGCCTTTAAAATTACAGTACATACAATCCGACGTGCTTATTGATAGAGAAAAATTAATAATTTTAATTGAAATCCCATTAATTTTGGAACCAATCTCGATAATTAACATTTTTCCGCTACCTAATAAACTCAACTTGCAACTTTATACTCCAGAAACTAGATATTTTGTTCAAAACGGCATCGCCAGAAATATAGATACAAATCAACCAATTCAAGACACTTGTGTTCGATCTATTCATAAGTTAAAACCAGTAGATTGTAAATTAATCGAGGATAATATGAACCATGCCTACGAAATTAACCAGAACACTGTCCTTTTTACAAATATACTTGCAAAACATGCCTATTATTCTTGCAATAACTCCAATGAACATCAATTAATGGTAGAATTTAAGAACTTCATTATAAATTTCGAATTTTGCAAAATTAGGGTTGGAAAATATGTTTTTTCAAATACTATTAAGGAAGAATTCACTCCAAAAATTTTAGCTCAAGCCAATCCCATAGCAAATTATTCAGTATTACAGCCACTTAAATTTGAACATTATATAGACATAAAAAATAAAACTGAGCTGGGGCGAATCCAAGAATTACTAAAATTAAATACGACCCATAACCTACTAAAGTTTACAATACCGACTGGTATAATAGCAACATTATCACTGGCACTTATCTTAGCATATATTTTCAAACAAAAGTATTGCAATGACAAATTGAAAATAAACATCACCAACAAATCTGAGGACAGATTTCCAACAAGGTCCCGAGGAGTTACGTCTGAGTATCAGACGACCACAATTCCAAAGAAATGGTTAACAAACATATGATAAGAGTCCATATGACTCATTTACAATTTTAATCTAAGTAAGACTAGTCACCTTATGACGGCCATAGAATATATTTTCGTAAGATAGATTTGTACAAGATAGATTTTTATAATGACCTTTTGACCTAATGACCAATTCCAAAATGTAAGAATGCACATGGCGCATCAACATAAGAGTTACGATAAGATTTGTACAAGATAAATAAATAGTACTAATGACCTGGTAATTTAGAAGATAAGATTTTCTCTATATATATTTAAGGAAAAACTTTAGTTAAGTCAGTCTTGTAAGCAACTTCATATAATAAAATACTGTCTCCTGGTATTTCTATTTTTTCTCTATTTAACATTTCTTCAGTGGACAAATTAGTTCACGTAACTAACCCTCCCGGAGTAGAGAACCGAATACAAGAATCCAACTCCGGATTAAAAGATAGTAATAAGCTGTACACTATTTCTGGTAATTGTCCTAATTTTATAGAATTACATTGTAAGAATGTCAAATCAAACCTCACTTTCCTGGTAGATACAGGTGCAGATGTATCAATTTGTAAATTTAATAACATATTCAGTGAAAGTATTAATAGAAATGATAGATGCAAACTAACTGGGATTACAAACCAGGCAATTACGTCTCTAGGTAGAGCCAATTTGAAATTACAAATTGGAGATTGTTATGTAACAAATGAATTCCAGATAGTTGAAGAGTCTTTCCCAATAAAAACTGATGGGATTATTGGCAGAGACTTCCTTGAAAATTATCGGTCCAAGATAGATTATGAGACCTACACGATAACTTCCAATGTTAAGGATGATGAAGTAATCATTCCTATAAGCGTCAAGCCATTGAATACTTACAAAATCGAGATACCTGCAAGAACAGAGACCGTACTACCAATTGATTTGACAAGGGATAGGGACTGTATTATCCTTAATAAAGAAATATAAGATGGAGTTTTTTTGAGCAACACCATCATACCGGCAAAAGGTATATGCCATGTTAAGGTGTTGAATGTTAATGATCATCCCGTTAAGTTAGAAAAGATTGAGGTTGAAACTGAGCCTCTGGATGATTATTTCCTATTAAGGAACACCAAATGTGAAGATAAAAATAACCCCGACCGCCTTGAGAAATTGATAAAAAAGATAAATCTCGATAATTGTGATGAGGAGGCTATACACAGTATATTGAGTATTGTTGAGAAATTTCAGGATGTATTCCATATGGAAGACGATAAGCTGACTGTAAATAACTTCTATAAACAGAAAATTAACCTTTCGGATAACACGCCAGTGTAAATCAAAAACTATAAATTAACCCATGTACAGCTTGAAGAGATCAACGATCAAATCAAGGAACTGGAGAATAATGACATAATAGAACCGTCTATTAGTCTTTACAATGCGCAACTGTTGGTAGTCCCAAAGAAGAGTTCAAATGACAAAAAGCAATGGCGTTCAGTCGTAGATTTTCGACGTTTAAACAATAAAATCATCAATGATAAATTTCCACTAACTAGATTGGAAGACGTTCTGGACAAACTAGAAAGAGCGAAATATTTCTCAACTCTAGATATGACCAGTTCATTTCACCAGACCGAGTAAGATAGAGGATCTAGACCTTTAACAGCTTTTTCGACCGGAAATGGTCATTTTCAGTTTAAACGTCTTCCCTTTGGACATAAAATCTCATCCAATAGTTTCCAAAGGATGTTAACTATAGCTCTGTCAGGCCTTAGTTCGAAAGCATTTCTGTATGTTGACGATATTCTTGTGTTTGGATGTAGTATCGGTCATCATAATCGGAATTTAACACAAGTACTTCAGAGGCTACGTAAGTATAACCTCAAGTTAAATTCTGATAAGTGCCAATTTCTGAGATCAGAAGTTGTATACTTAGGTCATTTGATAACAGACGAAGGTATCAGAACGGACCCTTCAAAGAATGAAGCAATTAGAAATTACCCTGTTCCCAAAAACGCAGACGAAGTCAGAAGATTCGTAGCTTTTTGCAACTATTACAGGCGCTTCATTCCAGACTTTGCAGAAATTACAAAATGCTTGAATAATCTCCTGAAAAAGAAAGCTGTATTCACTTGGGATGATAAATGTCAACAAGCTTTCGAGACCTTGAAACTAAAACTAATTAAACCGCCTATCCTGCAGTATCCTGATTTCGACAAACCATTCGTGTTAACTACGGACGCATCGAGTTATGCTCTAGGGGCTGTCCTCTCACAAGGCGAAATAGGATCCGATTTACCTATATCCTACGCTAGTAAATCTCTTGGTAAGCACGATGTGAACAAACCAATTATTGAAAAAGAGTTACTCGCGATACATTGGGGGATCAATTTTTTAGACCATATATATATGGCAGGAAATTCATAGTGGTCACCGACCACAGACCATTAGTGTCACTTTTCTCTCACAAAAACCCATCGTCTAAATTAACAAGAATAAGACTCGAATTATCAGATTATGATTTCGAGATAATTTTTAAACAAGGCAAAATGAACTGTAATGCAGACGCATTGTCGAGAATTAAAATAGATTCCGACATATTAAAATCGATGATTCCATTAGAACGAGATGAAAATGTAAAGAAAATGTTGGCGTTAACTCGGGAAATGTCTGCTAAACAAGTAGACAAAGAAAATAAAGGTATTGATAACGAACCCAAGACAACTGTAGAACCTGATCAACATAAAAGGTATTCACCTCCCTACCACAAAAAAAACGCTATATCGTTTAGCGCTCTTTTATTTCAACCCGGGGTTTTGCCGTAATTGCTCGCAGCACTCTGGGGACTCCCCGAAGTTGTGCGCAGCGCTAGGGTTCCAAATATGTACATAACATATCCGAAACAGTGTAGTTGTGTTTCTTGTTTGGTGTAGTGCTGTACGGACGCATTTTTATCATTTGAAACAGTTGTTGGCATTATTGTAAGTATAAATAAGTATATATATATATATATATATATATATATATATATATATATATATATATATATATATATATATATAAGCATTAATACAGTACAAAATACATGTAAAGGTTGAACAATAAAAAAAAATCTTTATTCGTTGAAAAGGTTTGTTACCAAGGACAGTATTTAGGAAAAAACGAATTCAATGATTAAAATGAACGAAACGAAGTCACGTATGCTCGCGGCACGCTCTCGTAATCGAACCCCGATCAGGTTGCAGGCGACGATCTCTCCACCGTCAGTGTTGCCACCCGACGTGGCCCTTCCTAATTGTCATCCGTCCCGGATGAAGTGCCTGGCCATGCCTTCATTTTGTCCGCTACTGAATATGTCTGGATTGGTTCTTCACAATCTCCCTGCTTGCTGAGTCGATAGCTATCATGAGCAAGGACTTCTTCAACTCGATACGGTCCCAAATACTTTGATCTCATTTTTCTCCAATTTCAAATTGGGTCTTTTCTATCCCCATGAACGCTCCAACAGCATACTGCCGGCAAGATTTTTTATGCAAGTTGTATCGCCCTTAATTTTCCGCTTGCCACTGCGCTATTTCATTTCATTCTCTTTGCTTATCGGTAAAGTTTATTCGCAATTCTTCTTCGACAATCTCCGTCAATTCGAGATCTTCAGGATGCTTCATCTTTACGCCAGTCATCAACTGGAAAGGTGTTGTATTGATACTGCGATGAAATGAACTATTCAAATATCTTTGAGTTTTCTCGACATGTTTGAACCACTCATCAGATCTCGACAGCTTCGCTAAGACAGGAATAATAACGCCGTTGACTCTTTTGCATTGCCCATTTCCCCGAGGGACGCCGGTACATATCAAATGAAGTTCTATGTTGTTGTCTCTTGCACAAATTGGATGTGAAAGCGGGTCCTCTATCCGCAATAAATCTTCTCGCATTCCCGAACACGGCTGATATTTCTAGCTTCTTGATCGTCTCCTCCGTTGATGTTGACTTCACGACAAAAAGCCAGGTGAACTTCATAAATGCATCCACGATCGTTAAAATGTAATTCTAGCACTTTCGCTTTGATAACATTGGTCCAAGGTGATCCAGGTGGAGCTTATCGAGAGGTACTTCCCCCATAGGAATAGGATGAAGGACATCTTCTTGCTTCCCTGTCTTCCTAGTCGATACGATGCACTCTATACTATTTTTGATGCACCGTTGAATTTTCCGTCCAATCCGTGGTATGAAGAATTCGCTGTCTATCAATTCTCTGACTCTTTTGATTCCGAAATGCTCTGATGCATGGGAATTTTTTATTACGTCTGCTTGCATATTTTCAGGTACTACAATTCTTCTCTTTCCATCTTCCTCCATGAACAATATATCGCCGTGATGTATGTAATTCTTGTACGGCCCAGCTTCAAGTTCTAGTTTAATCGCATTGATACCTTCATCGCCGTGTTGAGCTGCACGTACTTTACTCGCGACATATTTGGCTATCATCATTACTGTTGCTCGAGATAAGGCGTTCACGTGTACCATTAGTTTCGCTGGTCGATGCTCCACTGTGTACATAACTTCTGATAGACTAATGTGCCATCGTGCAATCTTAGGATGAATTTCCTTCTTTGCTACTGTTAGCTTAACCGCCGAACAATTCGTGATGATTTTGAATTAGACTCCCAGCAGATACACCCTAAACTTTTTGACCGCTTAAACTATCACTATAAACTCCAATTCGTACAAATGATATATTTTTTTCAGCGGCTATAATAAGAACATGGGTGCATCTTTTGATCGCTTGGCTGTCTCTGTAGTAGGATTGCAGTTAGACATTCCTCGCTCGCATCTGTGTAAAGTTCCGTCTCAGTGCAGGGGTCGTACGGACTCAGCACCGGGCTACTAGACAGCGCAACCTTAACCACTATCTGCTCCTATCCGAACTCGAATACAGCTCCCTTTTTCAAAATCGAACTCAATGGGTGCATTCGACTTGCGAACTCCGGTACAAATTTCCTGAACTAGCTTGCCAGTCCGTAGAACCTCTGCAGCTGCAATACTTTTCCGGGCTTTGGAAACTTCATAACTTTGTCGATCTTCAATGGTGAAAGCTCGATTTTTCCACCACAGATTACATAGCCCAAATATTCGACACGTTCTTTTAAGAAGACGTATTTCTTCCAACTGGATTGAAAACCGCTTTCTTCAGCCACATCTAATACCCGTTGCAGTTTCAGGATTCCTTCATTCGCGCCTATGGATGGTATTATCAGGTCATCTGCAAATGTTAATACTGTTCTGTCCTTCATTAAATCTCGGAAAACTTCGTAAATGAATCGCCCAAACGTATTGCCACTTATACATAGCCCAAATGGCGTCTTACAGAACTTGTATTGGCCGTCTTATCGTAACGAACGCGGTATACTTTCGAATGGATTCGATCACAGGAACATGGAAATAAAAATTTTTCAAATCAAGTGTCGTATAAACTCGTGGTGACGCGAATAGATCAAGCTGGTCTTCAATGATCGGCATAGGGAATCGATCTCTTACAAGTTTACTATTCAGGCTACGGTAATCTATACAGAGCCTATGCGACCCATCTTTCTTCTTGACGACGACCACTTGACTTGCAAAGTCGCTCGATGATGGCGGTATTACACTTTTATTCAACTATTCCTTTACTTGACCTTCAACTACGGCCTTTTGTAAAGGTTCCAATCGTCTTGGGCGATGGTATAACATATAGGTGTTTAATCCGTCAGCGCTATAACTGTCTCAATACCTGGCTTCTGTTTCTCCTTCAGAGTGTAGCTTCCCACCAATTTTTGCACAACGTCTTTGAATTTGCTCCGAACGTTGAAATCGTCTTCCCCGTGGTCGCATGAAATTCTCATCAGCCAGCTGTCGTCGTTGACTGGATCGTTGATTGCGTTCGTAGCCGATTCTTCAACTGTTCCCACGAGTGGCTTAATCTTCACATATTTGGGCGTTATAATGTAGTTTAGCGTCTTCTAAAATTGTCTAGCGATTATGATACTTACACTCATGGCGTTTGTCGGGACGATGTAAAGTTCAATAGAAAACACTATTTCTTCTATTTCGATGTCCATATTTACTCTCTCGATCGCGTGAGAAATCGCGTTTCCGAATTCGCGAATTTTTATGTCACTTGGAACCGTGCTCGGAACAGTTCTTTCTAATTCCTGCCACAAGGTATGTCCGATCAAATTCAAGTCACTATAAGTGTCTACCACCGCCGTAATTTTTCGGTCACCGACTTTCACATTAACAACGTTTTCATCTCCCGTGAAACGCTCAATGAAATTCACCGCAGGGATTGAGTTGTTCACACTTTTCCTTTGCGAGCATTGTCGCGATAAATGTCCATACGTTCCACATTTAAAACATTTATTTCCCTTGTCTTTACCCGGGCAATCACTCGCTTTATGCCCCGTCCCGCCACATCAAAAACATCGCGTACTTTCGCTCGAAGAACGTCCATGTTGTTTATTGTCGCTGCTGCCCTTTTTTATATGGGTTTTTGTCTTCGATTTTTCTTTCACCTTTGCATAGACATCCAATTTCGATTTTAGCTCAGCGATCGTTGTCGCCTCGTACAAGAACGATTTGTTTGCTGCGTCGTCGGCTATACCATCGGGTACATACTCGCATATGGTGGCTTCATCTATCTTCCCCGCCCTTGCTATGCGCTGCATTTCTTATACGTATTCTAACAGGCTTTCCTCTGGCTTCTTTGTACGTTTAAGTAATTTTCTATGTACTTCCGCGGCACTGAATTTCCTGTCGAACACGGTACAAAGAGCACGTTTCAACTTGTCCCGACTATCCAAATCGCTCTCGGCGAACATGAATTTCCGCGCGATTCCTGTTAATAACTTCTACGCGTAAAGGAGTTTTTGCAGTTCAGTCCAACCGACGCTCTTATTAATACATTTGAACTTTTCGATCCACGTGGAAATACTTTCTCCATTCTCCGCACCAAATTTTTCAATGCTCTCTTCTACTTTGCGGAATGCGTATACCCTACTCGGTTCCCGGCCCGCATTCGCTGCCGCTGTGAGATTTTGAATCGGTGTTGATGTTCCTTCTACAATATTCTCAACGATTGTCTCTTCACTCACGACTCGAGTCATATTGTCCGCCCTCTCACTCATTTTGTTAGTTACCACTGGATTTTGTTCGTCGAATTCCACGATTTGAGCAGCTAATTCTTCTTTCGTCCTAGTTTCTTCGAGACCCCGAATCGAGCGCTCTCGCACAAGTTCATTTTTGGTGTACCGGCCAAGCCACTCTCTCACTTCCAATCTTGCGCGCGAAATCTTTTTTCCCCGTCGTTCTCTCTTTTTTCGGCAATCAGTTAAGTTCGGCACGAATGTTGTTGTGTCTCTCTAGACAGGTAGCAGCTCGCAAACACGCGCGATATCACTTCAAAATGGCGCCGCCGGTCGATACCGGGTTCAAAACACAAACGAATTAGATAAATCAATGTTCATCCCGGTTGAGTCCCCATGTAAAGGTTGAACTATAAAACAATCTTTATTCCATTTTGTGCACGAAAAAAATGTGCGGCAGGCATTGTTTTTCAAGCCTGGGCAATACCAACAATCGGGAAGCCGTGACTTACAAAACTTGTGCAGTTAAGAATGAAACCACTCATGCCTTCGATTTAGCCACTGTCTCACATCCGAGATGAGGCGCATAGTCCACCGTCCAATCGTTGAGTGAGCGCTGCCTCTCTTCGCGGACAAACATCTCTCTCGCATCCTCGTTTGACGCAGATAAATAGCGCGGCGCTCTCTAGCATGGAGGCCGACTTTCATCGCCGAGTCAGAGACTGTCGGATACGAAGACGCAATCCGCAGCGCTCCTCTCCCCTGCGCCTGTGCCAGGCGTTTTCGGTAATCCTCCTTACTGAGAGCGTCGCCCCATACCTCTTTTCCGTACAGTACCACTGACCCCACAGCACTCATCAAGAGGCGTCTTCTTGATGGGCTGGGTCCCCCTACGTTGGCCATAAGTCGACTCAGAGCCGATACTCCCGAAGCAGCCTTCTCAGTCTCTCACTCGGCGGATTAGCATACCTAGCCTAAGTTGCGCTTGTTCAACGGTGCGTCCAGCGACCAGAGCCGCAACATGATCCGCATAGCCGATCAAGCGCGCCTCATCTGGCATCTCCAGTCTCAGTAGCCCGTCGTAAGACACGTTCCACAGGTCTGGACCAAGGATGGATCCCTGGGCAACACCCGATGTAACTGCCACCTTTCGTTGGCCCTGAGTCGTGTCGTAGAGCAGGCTACGGCCATTTAAGTAGTTCCTCAAAAGCCGCATTAGATATTCTGGAACTTGAAAGGAGTTTTCCAGCGTGTCCAGAATATCCACCAATCCAGCGGAGTTGAAGGCGTTCCTGACGTCGAGCGCCACCAACAGGACGATCCGTCGCTTGATGCGACTATGTGCCTCTGCCTTTTGGACCTCACTCACCACCATTGCAATCGCATCAATGGTAGAACGTCCTGCTCTAAAGCCGTACTGCCGAGGAGATAGGTCCCCAGCAGCACGAATCGCGTCAGTGAGTCTTCGCTTGATGAGTATCCCTAGCACTTTCCCAGCCGTGTCTAGCATGCATAACGGGCGGTATGGAGATGGCGATTCGGGATTTCTCTTCCCCTTGCTGATCAGCATGGGCCTCGCCACCTTCCATCGTACTGGGAAACCCCCATCCCGTAGGCAAGCGTTGAATGTGTTGAGCAGCAAGTCAGGACAATGGTGATAGACAAACCGCAACACCTCAGCCGGAAAACCATCTGGACCTGAAGCCTTCCTCGCCTTCAATGGAAGGACTGCCTCCTCCTGTTCCTGCTGTGTGAAGAGTGGACACTCGATTGCTGTTTCACCTTGGACAGCGTCAACATGGACGGGATGTGCGGGGAAAAGTCCCCGCACTATCTCATCCATCTTTTCCGCATCATGTATGCAAGGCTCTCTTAGGGCTCCAAGCTTCCGCGTAACTAGCTTATAGCCAAGGCCCCACGGATCTTTGTTCAAATTGTCCACCAGGTCTTGCCAGCAGCGAGCCTTGCTATTGTTGATCGATTTGCGAAGGCATTCCCTGGCCGACTTATATGCTGCTACCCGATGGCATGCCTCGTCACGGTTCCGCGCCCATTGAGCCTCACGTCGAAGCTTTTGACACTCCCTTCGCTTTTCAGCGATTTCAGTTGACCACCAGTACACTAGGGGCTTGCCGTGCCGGGGTTTTCGACGGGGAATAGAAGCTTTGTAAGCATTCATGATGATGCTCATAGTAGAGTTCATCACGTCTTGAGCTGCCAGTTCTTTGGCCGCCTCCGGTTCTCCCTACAAAGGCTCACCTGCTGTGAGCATCTCGACGAACCTCTCAACGTCCATCCTTCCGATGTTCCATCCAGTTGGAGAAAGCCGAGAGCACGGACGTTGGGAGACCACATCACTGATCTCAAGCAGAATGCACTGATGATCACTGGTTCAGTAGTCATCTAATACTTTCCAAGTGTGTATCCTACGTACTAAGGACTCCGAGCAAATGTTACGTCCGGTATGGTTCCCTCACAGCCAATACGGTGGAAAGTCGGCGTATTTCCGGTGTTTAATACGACAAGTGCCGTCCTGGCCGCTATTTCCAAGACTCGTTTTCCCCGTCGATCTGTTTGAGGCATGCCCCATTCGATTGCTTTAGTGTTGAAGTCTCTCCCAAGGAGCACGTTGCCCTCTGTGCTCGAGACTGTGCCCTTCAGAGCATTAAGCTTGGCTTGGAAAGATGATATAAGTTCGTTCAGCGTCAGGTACACTCTAAAGTAGGTGGTCCGTGAGCACCGAACCCACACGAAACCATCCCCACGTCCACAACTCTCCACTTGGAAATCACTGTTTCGAACCGAGATGGCGGCAGTACTTTTATCATGATGTTGCTCACTCAGCAGCAAGAAGTCGGCTTTCATGTCTCTCGCAAACTGCTCAAGCAGATTTTGGGCGGTTTAACTGCGGTGTAAGTTTAGCTGCAGGATGCGGGTCATCAAAATTTTAATTTTGCCTTGGCTAGGGCTTGCTAGGAAACCCGGCATTTTTTTGATCCCAATGCGTGTCCAAAATCAGGTCTTGGATCAGCATTCTTGCAAAGAATACAGTGTGCCACCTTCGCACACTCTTGTCTTTTATATCCTATTTCACCGCACTTGTAACATAGGGAACTCTTATTGGGTCCTTTGCATACTTGTGTGGTGTGACCATAGCCAAGGCATTTGAAACATTGAAGAGGCGTTGCTCTTTGCCGTATCCTAAAGACAACCCACCCTATTCGTACTTTGCCCTTGTTCAGGAATTGTTCGGCGTCCTTTCCGGTCAAGTCAACTATGGCCATGCGTTGTCCCCTGTTGTTTTCTGGTGTCAGTCTCGCTTTGATCATTCCCACGCTAGGGAACTCCCTTTTGATGGCCTCTTCTGCCTCGGCCAGATCTGTGACGCAGTCAATGTCTCTTATTTCGATCGTTGTCATCGGCTCGAGCGAGGCTATAGTTGCGCTTTTGCAGAGAACTTTCTTTATTGCGTCCCAGAATGCTTCCTTATTGTCGGCCTCTGCTCTAAATTCGACCAGTATATGGCCCGACTGCGTTGGTCGTACTGCTGTAATGGTAGTGTTGGCGTCTTCGGGCCGTACGTTCCCCTGATGTCCCGTAGCAGCTCCGCGTAGGATCAGCCATCTTGGGGCTTTACGAGCAGTGCCTGCTGCTGGGGTCTTTGTCGGGGCTTCTGTCTTTCCTGTTTTGCATCAGGTCTTTTTTCTTGTTAGGTGTCCGTGCGAATTTTACTTTCTGGCACTTTTTGAAAGAGTTTCTTTGCGGTTTTCTTCGCACCTGTTGTAGGCACTGTCTGGAACCCATAATCTGGTGCCCCACGCCCATCAAGTGCCTCTTCCTTCCTTCTTTTATCCCGACTTCCTTCGATTGGGCTAGACGCCATTTTTTTATTGATTTTTAAATGTGGAGCTATCTGCGTGTGGCCTTTAGATTTCGCCACCAGCACTTACTTAGCCATCTGCACGTCTTCGGCACCTCCGATAATGCCCTATACGGTCTAGGAGCTCCTCTAGTTCGAAGAGCCTAATCTTCACTGCTTTGCTAATTTTTGGGGAGTCGCATGCAGATTGTATTGTCTTTAGACCATATCCCGCTTTTCGGAATAGCCTTTCTTCTTCGTGTCGCTGGGCGGCAATTGTACTTTGTGACCATTTTCCTTGGGAAAGGTTCCGTTTCCGAATGCAGTACTTCCTTAACAGCGCCAGGGTAATGGAGTGATCCGACATTCCAGGACCCAATGCCATTGTGTTTTTTTCGTTTGCGAGGTCGTTGCCGTGAATCCAATCCATTCCGAGGCCCATCTGCAGGTTTCGAGACATTTAGCTCGTCGCCCAACCTCCATTCCGGCGGCATGGCTATTACGTCGATTCCGTTATCAGGCGCGAAAGATTCCCCTCTTACACCCTCACAAAGGAGGTGTACGTAGGATTTAGTGAAAGATCTGTGGATGTATTTACAGTTATTAGTATTTCTCGGAATTTAATGTCACATAATTGGGGAACCAGTAAACCCAATGGGCGAGCCCAAGACCATTTACTACCCTTTAATTGGGGGTTTGAGATGAGAAATCATGGAAGCTATGGGTTGGGGAAACAAGGTGCTCCCCCTCCTTTCTCAAACGGGCTTGGGACCGTCTATGGCGGTACAGCAATGGGCAATCCTTTATCGACTCATATCAGCGGAATTTTTATGGCC
The DNA here is from genome assembly GCA_963969285.1 of Odontomyia ornata. NCBI lineage: Eukaryota > Metazoa > Arthropoda > Insecta > Diptera > Stratiomyidae > Odontomyia > Odontomyia ornata. Next base: position 382,233,441 of record OZ017739.1, on the reverse strand, counting down.
CATATTGAACATATCATTGAAGAAGAAGCTTTGATGCGAAAATTGTGGGTACGATACGTGGACGATATTTTCGTCATAATTCCAAAAAAAGAATTGGAAAATACCTTCCAGAAAATTAACGATACCCACCCGAAGATAAAGTTCAGCATGGAGATACAAGTAAATGGTGAAATCCCGTTCCTTGATTTGTAACTTATTAGGAATCCAGGCAGGATTGAAATCGACATCTACCGGAAGCCCCCAAGTACCCAACGTACAATTACTAGCGACTCTAGCCATAGCTACGCCCAAAAAATGGCAGCATACCATTCAATGATTCATCACTTACTGACAGTGCCGTTAACAGCAGAGCGATTCAAAAAAAGAAAAGGAATATATTATAAACACAGTCAGCATAAATGGATACGATGAAAAATGCATCGAAGCAATCATCAAGAAGAAGATCCGAAAACAAAATAGGGACAATTTAACAACATTGAAACCGACAAAAGAAGTTCCAAAGCGCGTATCAGTGACATATTCCAGATATTCAAAAGACATGGAGAAAGTGTTCGAATATCACGGAATTGAAATGGTTTCCTCTAGTTGCAGATGTTCAGCACGCAACATATTGGGATCGGGCGAGGATGTTAAAACGATGGTAGAGACGAGTGGCATTTACAAAGTAGCATCTAGTATTTGTCCTATGATTTATATCGGAAAAAGTAAAAGATTGATCCCGGTCAGATTCCACGAACATATTAGGGAGGCACGAATCGCAGCCAAAAACCCGGGATCGAACATGAGGTCGGCCGTAGCTAAACATATCATCGAGGAGCAACACATGATGGATATTGACGATGTAAGTGTAATTAAGAGCAGTCATTGTCCTAGGAAATTAAACGCGATGGAAGCAATAAAGATAATCCAAGTACCTGCGAAACGAAGAATGAATGCGGATGAATGTAATTGCCATTCAGTGTTATTTAGCTTAATTAAATCGTAAATATAATTGCCTTACTTTAAAGTTATTTGTACTTAAGTAATATCCTGTAAGCCAATAATTATTGTACTGAAGAAGACTGCAAATAGTAGTCGAAAATAGCTATTATACAAAATTAATAAAATTTCTAATGTATAAAGAAAAATTAGTTTTATTATAAAATAATATAGTTCAATAATAACAGGGAATGCAACGGGGAAAAGCTGATATGGCACCGCTCCATGATACTCATTTCACTCTCTTAAGGGCACATTGAATCTTTTTAAGGGTTTTGTAAAATGATTTTACAAAACCCTACTCAAATCGCCTCCTGTGTCCGTCTGTCCGTCCGTCCGTGTGTCACAGCACTTTTTCTCGCAAACTACTTAAGCTAAAAACATCAAATTTTGTGTGCAAGTGTGAAGTACTGCTCTCTTCAAAAATCAACTGCAAAAAAAATTTATAAGGTATTTAAGGGGGGTCTCCCCCGAAAAAAAAAATTTCATCAGAGATAGTCGATATGGGTATCAAATGAAAGGTCTTGGCTGGAACTTTCCAAAACAGGTCTTAATTTGACGCGCTTACTTCGAGGGGCGCATAGGACGGGGAAATACACGGAAAATTGTGTCCACCCCCCCGTGATTGGACACCTGTGATCCGAAAAATTTGAAAAACAGTCCTGGAGGTAGGTGTTTATGAGCACAACAACAAAAAATTGTAATGAATCAGGCGACGCCGCTGAGTGACCACTACCAACACACCTTGCTGCTATGTGGCTCGTTTTCTCATGTTGGGTGTGACGGTTGCACATCCCACGTCAATTTTGTCGTGGGATGTCAAAAGGAAAATGGACAGCCACATGGAAGTAGAGTGTGTGTAGTGAGTCGCGCGGCTGCTATCTACTCGAAGGCAAACAATTGACAAAATCGACGAAAGTAATTTAAGCAGCATATTTAGCAAGCTCAGCATACCAAAAGTAGGAAGTGTGTGCGCGGATTCAAAGGTATGATGTTCAGTTCGATCAAAATTATTATCAAATCTGTATAAATGCATCCAACACAGTCGCCATCGCCGCAAGCGGCATACATTCCATCCCCATCACCTCCTAAGGCATCCGATCATAACTAAATGGACGAATATGGACCACTTTTCGCTGGATTGTTGGCCGCTTTCGTCAGAGCTGCAGAGACACAAGCCATCAATAAGGTATTCCAGTTGTGTATAGGGCAATTAAGATCTCTTGACCCCGAAAGGAATGAACAATCAGCCACCGACTTGTGGATTTGGATATTTGTTCGGCTTGGATAATAAATTTCATCATATTTGCAATAGTGTTGGATGATTAAAATATTCTAGCTATATTGAAACAGTGTACTGTGAAAGGATATTTGTAAATTGCATGAAGTTGTCCGACGCGTAACACCTCATATAAACATAACTTCAAATTGACTTCCAAAGGTGTGAATAATCTGTAATTATTTACCTAATTGGACATTTACGACTATCGCCGTTCAATCTAAATATTCATTTGGTTTTACTGTGACTGATCAGTTATCAAGGTGCAAAATAATTTACAGTGCAAAGCGAAAGTAGACAATTTCAAGTTGAATGTCAACTTGATTTCGCAAGAATTTGTTGTGTGCCCCACAGACAGACATTGTTTGAGTTGGTTTTGTGGAAATTGCGGACGTAAAGAATATTTGCGGAGATTGCCTTGAATTTTTCTGTTGAATCAGCAAGGGTGTTGTTAAATTCGTCAAAATGGGTGCCCGTCATGGATGCACGAATAGGCATTTTTCCATACCGTCGTGATGGAGCGTAGGTAAGACAAGATCTGTGAAAGCAAATTCGGTTCAAGTATGTCGCATCAGTCGATCAATCGAGTTCCACAGAAACGGATTGACATGATAACTTCAGTACTGAATTACGAAGATAACGGAAGATTGAGTGAAGTCTATAGGAACCGAAGAATACTTAAAGTGGAAGAATTGTGGGTGTTAAAGATGATTGGTAGGCAGAGACAATAACAGGTCAACCATCTTGTGTCGGGAAAATTAAAGGGTTGTGCTGCTTTGAGAAGGGGAGGGTCTACTTGCGGTGTTTTGAATTGGAGCTCGAATAAAGCATCGTTAATGTGTCAACTTTCGATCCGCTTCGGTGTAATTCGGCAGGAAAAACTAGCATTTCTATGGAAAAGTGTATCTGTATACAACCACCGGTGGTTAATTTGACTGAAAATAATTCATCGCAATCACCGCCGCTGCGACTGCCGGAAAATACATAACAAGGCTACCGTCGATCAGACTTTCCTCGAAGATTGCTGTTTGGTTTATTTACTTTACAACAGTACACAAAGGGAATACACCGGCAATGATAAGAATTGTTTTTGAATGGATGATGGAGATTTTTGGCAGCGATATTATTAGGAAAAACTCATTTACACATTTTAACAACGAGCTTTTGTTGCTAGTATCTTAGTTACGTGAACCAAGTCGTCGTGGAATGTTCGCGGACTTGATTCGTTTTAAGTATATAAAACAGAATTTTAAAACGTGACTTATTAAATTGGGAATTATATGTGCTGAGTAAACTGAAATGGGACATCGTGCGTCACACCATTGGATATTCTAGAACTACTTCTTTTACAACTGCGATGCACTTTCAGTATACAGACTGTGAATAGAAAATGAAAAAACTACAAGTATCTGGAGGATTCAGAGCCGGTATGCAAGTTCATTTGAAATAATATTTGATTACTTTCAATTTATACCCTTTATAGTATTTATTTTAGTTAATGTTTGACACTTAGTTAATTAAATCATAAATGAAATGGTGTGCGATTGCAAAAATATTAAATTCCCATCGGCAGCGCGTTAAAAAAAATCATAAAATTAACTCTCTACAGATTTACATTGCATGTTAACGTTTTATATTTTAAATAATATGAGAGTTTCCATTTTTTAATTTTGCACAAGTGTTAATTAAATGATCTCCAATTTCGCAAACGGTTTCCAATCGTTAATAAGATAAGTCACACAATCAAGTACCTCTGTGAGTGTTGAAGCCTCTTAGTTGACTACATTGATAGGTTCACAAAACCCATTGAAACACTCTCCGAAGATTTGTAGAAATCATCAGCATTCAATGAATTATCCATTACACTTGTGACTTGAATCTCTGGGCAAATTGTTCTCTCAGAATTTCCCAAACAGTTAAGCATTTCAAATGTCTATTGAAATCCGCGTCAGCAGAGAGTCGCAGAGATTTTAACAAAGCCTCCAAACGTACAGAGATTGAAACGAAATCAAGAGTTAACTACAATTGCAACAACGTTTTCCAAATTTATTGAATTATGACGGCTTTTAAATAGTTTTATATATTTTTAAGATCTTATGTCCGATGTGATGTTAAAGACCACCTTCGAAATTCGATTGGTCGATCAACCTAAACAAAAAAAAATCAATGCTAACAAAATCTCAAATAGATTGATCGATTTCAATACAGATCTGTCTATACCTTTTGACATCGGCCCTTCATCCAGGCCTCGAGTCTGTTGCACGACCTCACAATAGAGACTTGGCTTTTAGAACACTTGAGTTGTCTTATACCTATTAATCAGTTGTGGTTATGTAGGTTGGTTACTTCATTTTTGGGTCTGAGTAAACTGGCAGTGCTTTTGATCCCTCGCAAATAACGAATTATTAAATTCAAACTTAAATGTTCTTAGTCAATTGTGCCTTCGAATAAGATGAAAGGCGGCCTAAAAAAACAAAAAAAGCTGTTAACCTATCGATCCACAAAAAAAAAACTTTTAAATTGCAATTAAATGGGTGCTGTGAAACAAATATTCAAGCGTATAAACTATTTCAAATTTTTTTTAGAAACGAAAAACCACCAAAATATTTATACGTTCTGTTATATATAAAAGACATAAATCCAGTCCATAGACAAAAATTCTTGTATAAGTAACAATCATTAAGAAAGAAGATTAATGACTAGCTGCTAGGTTTATATCTATACCATTCCTGTGGGACCAATCAATGATGGTTAAAACCATTTAAGATTTTGCAGAATTAAAACCTATTTTTTTTTAGAGAAATGTAAGAACTGTCATATTTTTGTTCTTTTTTCACGAATATGCCTTGCTGCCATGTAGGATATAGTTTATTTAACATTTAATTAATTACTATATGATGTGAAAAGATTTTTATAAGCAAAATGTTCTAAGATTAAATTTTAGTTTTGGAAATTTATGAAATAATATGGATTGCTAAACGTTAACAACGATTTTCCTTTCCAGTGGTCCCTTTTTTTCAGCGGGAAGTAGAGTGCATGGTAAGTATGCCGTCGCGAGGGTAGGGTTTGAGAAAATCCGCTGAGGTCGGTTTCACGTCGCGCGCGGTACGCGGTACCTTAGTTGATTTTGGTTTTTCTTTAGCGTAGTTTTTTTTCGGATTTACGTTAACGTAGTATATTTTTCGATAAATTCGGGAACGCGAAGTAAAGATTAGATTTGTGGCAGTTACATAACCCTTATGTCAACCATACAGCGGCTCCGACGAACATGACATCTCCGCTGCATTGCCCACGCATGCCACAACACAAAACACAACTCACAGCCGCAACAGCATTGCACGTGTTGCACATCAGAGGCGCTGAGAGGAATACAAAACAAAAAAGGTATAAATAGTTAGCACGGACCTCGTCAACTCTCTCTCGCTCTATCGCATCCCACGGCGTCCTCCATAACTTGCACGAAACTACTTATAAAAGAAAGTCAAAAATAATAGATAAGATTGCGTCCAAAAAGTTGAAAATGTAAAGATTAAATAAAATGAATATTAAAATAGTGGAATAAAATCAACCTCCACAACTGGTGACTTCAACAACGGAACACGAACAACGAAATAAAGAACTGCTAAGGAAGCCGATACATCCGCGCGGACATCAAGACATGCAGCGAACAGCATCCTTTATTCATCGCTGTGTACAAAGGATAATAAAAAGTTTCCGTGCACGCTCCGCGCCATTTTACCTGAGTGAAATTACGTCAGCCAACGACGTACAAGAAAACAGGTAATCTCTTAAGTGAACATGTCGACACACGCGAACGCAGTACCGGTGACGGAAGGAAACGATGACAATGGCGGTCGACAGGACGCCGCCGCCATTCCGCTACGGATTGATGCAGATACGCAGGGCGAGGTTTGTAAAATCGGCGTGAGACCACCAGCGTTCAGCAAACGCGATCCCGATTTGTATTTTATACCAATGGAGTCGCAATTTCGTAATGCAAGCATCACACGTGATCAATAGATGTACGATTACATCGTTGGATCACTCGACAGTACAACACTGTCAAATGTCTCGGATATCGTCCGCGCCCTTCTTGTCCACAACAAGTACCTGGCGATCAAGGAACGTCTGATCAAGGAATTCACGGACTCGGAGAACAAAAAGCTGCGCCGACTAGTGCAAGAATGTGAGCTAGGAAACAACAAACCGACGCAACTCCTACGCCAAATGAGAGATTTGGCCGGCGGCGCGATGAACGACGAGGCAATTAAGTCTTTGTGGCTAGAGCGACTGCCCAGCGGCATCCGTGCGGTGGTATAGATCGCGGAAGGAAATCTGGATCGGTGTGCGCAGCAGGCCGACAAAATGATGGAAATGGGGAATTTTGGCACCATATCATCTATTCAAGGCCAGACAGAACAAGCGACGGCACAGCCAAGCGAACTGCGCTCTTTACACCTGATCATCGCCGAACTGAGAAAAGAAATCAGCGAGATCAGGGCTCATCAGCATCAACTACGCGGGCGTTCACAAACACCCTTACGTGACGACAAGAGACGCAACCACTCCAAAAGCCGCGCGGAAAGGCACGCGCTCTGTTTCTGCCATCATCGATTTGGTGCTAACGCTGAAAAATGCGCTCAGCCGTGCCAATTCAACAAGTCGGAAAACTAAAGGACGCTTCACTACCGACGGTTGGTGAAGCCTGCAGCAACATGAAATCGAACCGTCTTTTCATCATCGAAAGAGCGTCACGACTAAAATTTTTAATTGATACTGGCGCAGATTTTGCGATTTTACCTGTTTCATCTGTAGGTAAGAAGTTGACGCCAGCAACATATACGCTATTCGCCGCGAATGGATCGCAGATCGACACATACGGCAACAAACTATCTGCAGTAGACTTCGGACTACGAAGGAAATTCGAGTGGAGTTTTGTAATCGCTGACGTCACCAAGCCAATACTGGGCTCCGATTTCCTTGGAAAATTCGAACTACTGGTCGATGTCAAGAACAAACTACTCATCGACAAGCAAACGAAGCTACAGACTCAATGCGCTGCCGAATTCATCAACTACGAGCCAGTTTTTTCTATCAACAGCGACAATAAGTTCAAAGAGCTGTTGATGGAATTCAAAGAATTTTTTAGCACACGGAAAACAACAGTCCGTCATCAAATCATCACCACCGGACAACCAGTGTTTTCACGTCCACGCCGCCTGAACGAAGAAAAATTTAAAATCGCCAAGCAAGAGTTCGAGCACATGATAAACCTGGGAATATGTGTACCATCAAAGAGCGAGTGGGCCAGTCCACTCAACACGGTTTCAAAAAAGAATGGACTATGGCGACCATGCGGTCACTACCGCCGACTCAATGCTCAAACAGTTTCAGATCGTTACCCGGTCGCGCACATTCAGGATTTCGCTCAAACATTCAACGGCAAAAATATCTTTTCGACACTCGATTTGGAAAAAGCCTATTTTAACATTCCAATCGCCGAGGAAGATCGGAAAAAGACAGCAATCATCACGCCGTTTGGATTGTTTGAATTCAACGTGATGACATTCGGCCTATGAAACGCAGCACAAATGTTCCAAAGATTCATGGACCAGGTGCTATTCGGCCTAGAATTCGTGATCTGCTACATTGACGATATATGCATCGCATCGAACAACGAGGAGGAACACTACCAACATGTGCGAATCGTTTTGCAGCGCTTGCGTGAACACGGACCTAAAAATCAATGTTTCGAAATGCGTATTCGCACAGGAGGAGATAACATTTCTCGGCCATCAAGTCAGCGAAAAGGGCATCCGTCCGCCAAATCATAAAATTGAAGCCATCATCAATTTCCCAAAGCCGAAGGCAGCGAACGAACTGCGCAAGTTTATTGCAATGTTGAATTTTTACCGGCGTTTTCTCCCTGGAGCAGCAACAAAGCAAGGACAATTGCAGAAATTAATTAAAGGGAACAAGAAAGGTGACAAGTCACCTGTGATATGGACCGGTGATGCCGAGAAAGCATTTGACGAATGCAAACAGGCATTAGCGAACGCAACCACTTTAGCACATCCAGTCCCCGACGCCAAATCGGTGTTACACGTGGATGCCAGCAATTTTTCCGTTGGTGCAGCCATCCACCACATAAACCGTGGACAACTCGGGCCACTCGGTTTCTATTCGAAGCGTATGACCGATACACAGAAGCGTTATAGCACCTATGACAGAGAATTGCTTGCAATCTTCCAATCGATAAAACATTTCAAACATATTATCGAGGGAAGAAAGGGCACGATTCTGACTGATCATAAACCGATAACTTTCGCTTTTAAACAGAATCCGGACAAGGCAACGCCTAGACAACTTCATCACCTGGACTTTATTGGGCAATTTACTGCCGATATACGACACATTGCCGGCAAGGACAACATCGTAGCCGATTTATTTTCACGCATCGAAGCTATCGACAGCAATGGGCAAATCAATTTCGATCAGTTGGCCGACAGTCAGAAAATGGACAAAGAAGTAATTGACTTTCAGACGACAACAGATTCAACGCTGCAGCTGAAATTGATTAACCTTCCAAACGCTTCTAAAACCATCCTTTGCGACCTATCGACAAAAAGCGTACGACCATTCATCACCGGAGAATTCAGGCAACAAGTTTTCGACTCCGTTCATGGCATAGCGCACCCTGGAAAGAGAGCCACAATCAAACAGATTTCCGAACGTTTCATTTGGCCAAACATGAAGAAGGACATCGCCGAAATGGTAAAAACTTGTCTCGCTTGCCAGAAATCGAAGATCACTCAACACAACAGATCCGCAATAGAAAGCTTCAAAGTTCCCGACAAGCGTTTTTCGGTAATCCATATCGATTTGGTAGGACCGCTGCCGATTTCGAATGGTTTTCGATACAGTTTGACGTGTACCGATCGATTTAGCCGATGGCCAGCAGCGATTCCCATAGAGGACATTCACGCAAGTACAGTTGCCACCGCATTGATCAACGGTTGGAAAGCGCAGTACGGCGTGCCATCTCAAATCATCACAGACCAGGGTACACAATTTGAATCCAAACTGTTTAACGAAGTATCACGTATTTTAGGAGCGAAGCATCTACGGTCAAGTCCAAGACACCCGCAAGCTAATGGTCTAATCGAACGTTTCCACCGTACAATGGAATCGGCTATCAAGTGTCACAGTAACGAGCGCTGGACTGAAATCCTGCCTCTCATTCTGCTTGGTTTACGAAGCGTTTACAGGGACGACATAAAAGCAACGCCATCCGAAATGATTTACGGCACAACATTGAAGATGCCCTGCGATTTTTTCGAGAAAGCCAACAATAATGGATTCGACACCGATTTTGCACAACATTTACGCGAAATGATGGAACGGATTCAACCTGTGCCAACGTCAAATCATGCTTCTAACAAAGTATTTGTACAAAAAGATCTGCAAGCATGCTCGCATGTCTTTTTGCGAGACGACTCAGTTCGACCGCCACTTAAAGCACCGTACGACGGACCATATAAAGTTTTGGAGCGAAATAGCAAAACATTCAAGCTTCAAATTAAAAACTGTGCTACCCGCGTTAGCATCGATCGGTTAAAAGCAGCTTATTTGCCCCTCCAGGATCAACCGACGTCGACGCAAGGGATTCCTAGCAATAACAGCGAGTTCAAGAAAGACACACCAACGTATACGAAAGGCGGAAGAGCCATTAATCTCCCAAAGAGGTTCGTGTCATTCGCAGAATCGTGATATCGCTCCAATGGCTCAACCACTGGCGGGGGAGTACTGTGGCAGTTACATAATCCCTATGTCAACCATACAGCGGCTCCGACAAACATGACATCTCCGCTGCATTGCCCACGCATGCCACAACACAAAACACAACTCACAGCCGCAACAGCATTGCACGTGTTGCACATCAGAGGCGCTGAGAGGAATGCAAAACAAAAAAGGTATAAATAGTCAGCACGGACCTCGTCAACTCTCTCTCGCTCTATCGCATCCCACGGCGTCCTCCATAACTTGCACGAAACTACTTATAAAAGAAAGTCAAAAATAATAGATAAGATTGCGTCCAAAAAGTTGAAAATGTAAAGATTAAATAAAATGAATATTAAAAGAGTGGAATAAAATCAACCTCCACAGATTTTTGTACTTTGACTGGATGGATGAAGAAATACGGAGAAACGTAAAGTAGGCTTCTTCTCCTTATGATTGTGTTTTTGACGCGTTTGAAACGGGCGTTTAGTGGTGGCTGAAAAATAGTAAATGAGCGTAATCCATTTGGAGACCCGCGACCGAAATCCTCTCCGATCTAGCTGGCCGACAAGTAGCTACCGCGAAAATGGATTACGGTGCACGGATTGGTTGACCGGTTGGTACCATCCGTTGGCATTACTCAGACTTAACGTCTAGAACCGATGAGAGGTCGGTTCCTCATTCGGACTTAGACTTAGAACCATTACAAAATACCTTAGAAGTCGAAATTCACTCAACTTTGTTGATAATAGTATAATAATAGAAATTCACATTTTTCTCAATAAAATGTCATGCTTAAACTTATCGAAATTCGATATGTAAGTAGTCCAATAAAAGGTCCCTAAACTCTGTAAGTTTCATGAAAATCGAATTATATACACAGAAGTTATAGCCATTTGAAATTTCTCCAATTACAACAACAATAACTCATGATTTTGGTACTTTATGGACTTTCCATTGAATCAGTCACTGCAGTTTTGATTTGATCTTCTTGAAATTTTCAATTAAGGTCAACAACATTAATATTTTTAGGAATTCATGATTTAAGTGATTTTTATTGGTTTGCAACAACATAGCGACCGTTGAAATTAGAAAAACAATGGATTTTCTTATGAACGTGCACATCTCTTTGACGTATTCCTCGACTTTATTCGTTGGTGGTGACTGCATTTCTGAGAAGTTGCGTACCAAACCCTTTTGACATGAGCGTAGGCCTGTCAACCCAATTTTTTTTTAAATGCTTTTTTCCTATTCTATTGCCCACCATTATGTAATATTTACTAAAAACCTAAAATCGAATTACCTTGTGTAAATGGAAAGTACATATGTATGTAAATCAATTTTTTTCCAAAATTGTGGTTTCAAACGCCTGTCAAATATTACATCTCATGGAATTGAATTATGGCCTGAAAATCTTCATGATGTTGTTCCCAGAAATATCCATACACGAATTCAATTCTACAATAATTTTATTTGATGGAGATGCTGCAGGGCACCTTGAGTCCAATTTTATGTCATAATTTAGCGAATATAATTGCCTTGACCATCATACAATTTTTTAAAAAACTGCTCACCAAAATTCATCCTCACCGAAACGCGAATAACTTTAAAATGAGTTAACGGTAATTCCCAACCTGTTGCAATCCAGACAAATACCACCACCATATCCGTTTCTTACGAAAATACATTTTCTTGCAAGTTTATTCCAAGCTGCTGAGATAATACGTTGGCCTTGATTCGCAACATCCGTGAACTCGTTCATTTGTTCTGTAGAATCGTTTAAGCCGTTCACAATAGTCATAAGACAATAAATAAATATATTCAATCCACTCTTTTCAATTCTTTTTCCAGTCACCCAAACCCACCCCACGAACTGGAATCGATAGTCATGGAAAAAGTTCTACTCTGCCTCATTTCATCTAGAGTCTTTCGAAATGGAGTCCAAGGCCAATTTTAGATTTTTCGCGACTCATTTTTGCATGCCGTCGCAGATTTTTCTAATAGTCCCAACGACAGCAATTATCCATCAGCGACCGCGATCTACGAGTATCTGTGGGAGCTGTTGATGCGTGTGTGTCTCGATCTATGAGCCACGATCACCGCAAAAAGCTCCTCTACGCGAACGTGGGAACTTGTCAGTGCAACGTCCGCGCCTCGCACTTAACTCTTCCTTTAGCACTTTAATGATAATGATAGCAAGATTTGCAAATAATCTCCAGGTCCCGGTCCCACTAAAGCATTGTTGCAGCAGCGGCAGCCGCCGTGGTTGTTGCTATAGCCGTTGTGGTTTCTTCCGCTTGCATTCTAGAGCGCGATGGTGGTGTCAGCCAATTGCAATCTGAGTTTGATGATTTTGTTATTAGTCGAGTTGGTGTTTTATTTATGCAAGGCGACACCGACTACACGGCTAACAACCTAGAAACGAATCAAATGAACTGATAAAACTGAAAGCGGCTGTGGACTCCGTCTGGTTAGTCACGTACGCCACTTCAGCGTCAGCTGCGGGCTCATTTCATAACGCAGCGCGCCCCCCACCACCAGCCCCTCTTGGAGCTGAGACGGCGGTATTGCCTCGGTTTCCCCAAGCACCGGCAAGTGCACCGCGAGCGCTCACTTTGCGGCTTTTTGCAAGCTACTTTCGCAAATTCGCGAATTAATGACGTCACGGAAAGCTAGCACGCGGACTTTTCCGCGAGCCTCCCGACCGAAGGTCTGTCTGGCGAGACGCGTGCCGTGGCGCTCAGGTTTCGCGATAAGAGTTGAGCGATGCATTTGTCAACTCATTCGCGACATTTAAGAATTCCCTTCGTAGCACTGGTGCATCATGATTCAGCCAAAGCGGATTAATGCATATGCATATGAGGGAGCGCTCTCTTACTTTTAGTTTTAAATGCAATTCTGTTGCACATGAGAGTGTTGCCGTCAGACCCTGGGATTTGTAAATTTGCACAGTCAACTTGTCGATAGACACTCGGACTTGACTGAATGGTCTGTTTGATCTTTGGTAATGACCGCGATTGAGTATTGCGTAATTGTTTAATTGCGAGCTTGTGCCAGTTAAGCGCCGTCTATAGTAATTAAAAGGAATAATTGAAAGTAAGCGTGAAATGGAAGTGTGAGAATTAATTATTCTTAAACGATTCTAGTTTTTATTTCCTCATACAAATGTGCAACAATATTGCATTTAAATCCAAATTGGAGAAATGCCACAAAGAATAAATTGCGCTTGGGGGTTTTCGAAAGTAATAAACTTGGGGTCAATCTGGCAGTACTGTAGATTTCAAATCCAAAGAGAATTGATCTCTGAAGTCAGATGAATGAAATGTCCTCGTCGTGTTTTTACCTTTTAGGTTTAAATCATCGAGTCTATTCATAAGAGTATTAAATAGACCACAGGTATAACTTCAACAACACTGATTTCAACGAATATTATAAGCTTATTGTGTTACTGGAAAGTTAAAAACGTGTGAAATATTTTTGAAAGTTTAGGTACCTTAATGAAGGTTCTGTGAACGAAAGGAGTGAGCCCAGAAAAAGCGTACCAAACGAAAAAGCGAACGGATGTGGCAGCGCTGAATCTTTATTAATTTTCCACCAGAGGCGTTTCTTATGTTAAGTAGTTTTGAAGATGAAAAATGTCTTTTCAATAAACGTTTGTCAACTGGAAAGGTTCGCATTTGAATTTCTTCGCTCTTTTAAAAGGAATATCCGTGAGCACAACGCCACAGATAATTGGTGACCCCAACGCAAGTTACACTGCGCACAACGAAATCAATTTTACATTGAAATCACGCCGCTTGATCGTTCGCCGGAACGTGCATTAAGTGCTGCAAATCCAGTTCCCGACACATTATCCCAACAAGCCGCCACCAGTAGCCGCCATCATTCAGGAGAGCAAATCGATGCCAACCGTTTCGTAAAAGCACCCAAAGTTGCAGCTTTTTGGCCGACAGATCCGGAATTATGGTTCGTGCAGGCCGAAGCACATTTTCACGCATACGGAATATCCACTGACGTCTCGAAGTATTATACGGTTATTGCAGCGTTGGATGCAGCGACCTTGAAACAAGTCTCCGATCTCGTGCGCGCACCACCGGCAACAGGTTTGTACAATGCATTAAAAACCAAATTAGTTGAACGTCTCACGGAGTCGGAGGACAAAAAACAGCACCGCCTCCTGACAGATATAGAACTCGAAGATAGGAAACCGAGTCAGCTGTTAAGGGAAATGAGAACCCTTGCAAATGAAAATCTTGCGGACGACATCCTCCGTGCGCTTTGGATGAAACGTATGCCTGTAAGCGTACGGTGCATCCTGTCTGCAAGTCACGGCATTGACCTAGACCAATTGGCAGAGATAGCTGATCGAATAATTGAAACTTCTTCATCGTCCCATGTGTCAGCTGTAGAATCCGTGGCAAGCGTGAGATCAACAGCACACAGTAGCTTTACCGGGAGATTAAAATCCCTTGAAGAAAAATTTGAGGAACTCATGACGCTTGTCAAGGAACAAAAACGTTTCAAATCAAGATCGCACCGTTCTAGCTCACGCTCTCATTCAATAAATCGTAATAAAGATATTGGTTTTTGTTACTACCACCACCGATTTGGTTCAGCGGCAACTAAATGCACCAAGCCGTGTGCGTTTAAGCCAGCGCAGGTGTGCCAAACGCCGGAAAACTAATATCGCCATCCGTACTCTGTCCGGTGTACGATGGCATACAAATGCAAAACCGGCTCCACATACAAGAACGAACAAGAGGAGTGCGTTTTCTCGTCGACTCAGGCGCCAATGTCTCTGTCATACCTCGCAAAATTGTTCAAGGACCTTTTGCAGTAAGCACTGTCAAACTTTTCGCGGCTAACAACACGCCTATTAATACTTATGGTGTTAAGTTATTAACTCTTGACCTAAATCTCCGACGTTCCTTCCCGTGGAAATTCGTGGTAGCAGACATTCCGACACCAATCCTTGGAGCGGATTTCCTTCTGAAATACGATCTCTTAATCGATCTTAAAAGACAGCGTCTCATAGACCATGCAACGGGAATCACCACAAAGGGAGACATACTCAAAACCACTGAATATGGGATCTCCACACTAGACAACAGCGTCGAATGGAGTCAATTCCTACATCAGTATCCTGATGTCACATCCACCTCACGAGCGGCCACTTCTACGTGTCATAACATCGTTCATCATATAATAACACAGGGGCCGCCCGTTGCAGCTCGGCCTCGACGTCTCGTCGGAGAAAAATTAAAAGCAGCAAAAGCTGAGTTTCAATATTTGGTCGACCAAGGTATTTGCCGACCCTCACAGAGTCCCTGGGCCAGTCCGCTTCTTATGGTACCCAAGAAATCAGCGGAGTGGAGGCCTTGCGGGGACTATCGTCGGCTAAACGCGGCTACCGTACCCGATCGGTACCCTATTGCCCATATCGAAGCCTTCAGTAACATCCTCTGCGGTAAAACGATTTTTTCTACGCTAGATATAATCAGGGCATACCACCAAATACCGGTGGCGGAGGAGGATGTGCCGACGACAGCAGTGACAACGCCTTTTGGCTCATTCGAATTCCTGAATATGCCTTTCGGTCTGTGCAACGCTGCACAGACCTTCCAAAGGTTCATTGATACTGTGACACGTGGATTAGATTTCGTCTACTGCTACCTCGACGATATCCTGGTGGCATCAGTGGACATCAACGAGCACCAACAACACCTCAAGCAGTTAATGGAAAGACTTTCATCGTACGGCGTAACCATCAATCCAGCAAAATGCGTATTTGGCGCATCCGAAGTAAATTTTCTGGGATACACTATTTCGAGCGATGGCACAAGACCACCCCCGGAACGTGTAGAAGCGATCCTCAGCTACGCAAAACCTCAGATAATCAACGATCTTCGAAGATTCCTCGGGATTATAAATTTTTATCGTCGTTTCATCAAGAACGCAGCTAAAATTCAAGCACCACTCAATGCTTTCCTCAAGGATTCGAAGAAAAATGACAAACGCCTCGTACCCTGGACCGAACTTGCTACGATCGCCTTCGAAGAATGCAAAAAGAGTCTAGCAGAATCAGTGACACTGGCTCATCCTAGTGACACAGAATCCCTCAGGCTTACAACCGACGCCTCAGACAGAGCAATAGGGGCCGTGTTGGAACAACAACAACCCGATATGCAATGGAGACCCCTGGCTTTCTATTCAAAGAAGCTTAGTTCGACCGAGCAGGGTTATAGCGCGTACGATCGCGAACTATTAGCGATTTACGAGGCCATTAAATTCTTTAAATATTTCCTTGAGGGCCGAGATTTTGTGATACGCACTGATCATAAACCACTGATTTATGCATTTGCACAGAAACCGGAGAAGGCAACACCCCGCCAGTTGCGCAATTTAGAATACATTTCACAATTCTCAACGCAAATCGTACATTTATCTGGAAGCGAGAACTTAGTCGCGGATGCGTTCTCTCGTTTGGAACAAATCGATATGCCAACAGTCGTTACAGCACAAGAATTGCGAGAGGCTCAGCAAGAAGATCAGGAGTTGCAAACCATTTTGGAATCCAACACATCTCTAAAACTCCAAGAGGTAACCGTTGATATAAGCGGATCTTTATATTGCGATGTGTCAACTGGTATTATACGACCTTTCGTTCCCCAACAGTTACGAAGAAGAATTTTCAATGCGTTTCATAACCTTTCTCACCCTAGTGGAAGGGCTACATGCCGCACCATACAGCAAAAATTCGTCTGGCCAGGGATGAGGAAAGATATTCCGGAATGGACAAGAGCTGGTCTGCCATGCCAAAGAAGCAAAATTCATCGCCATACAAGAAACGCTCCACAACAATTTGCTGTCCCCGCTAACCGGTTCGAGCACATACACCTCGATATAGTAGGCCCGCTTCCACCGTCACAGGGATACCGATACCTTCTTACAATGATCGATCGGTTTACTTGTTGGCCGGAGGCTGTTCCCCTTAAGGAAATCACCGCTGAAGCCGTAACATCAGCATTCTATGCCAACTGGATCGCACGTTTCGGTGCACCACGGACAGTCACAACGATTTTTTCTACGCTAGATATAATCAGGGCATACCACCAAATACCGGTGGCGGAGGAGGATGTGCCGAAGACAGCAGTGACAACGCCTTTTGGCTCATTCGAATTCCTGAATATGCCTTTCGGTCTGTGCAACGCTGCACAGACCTTCCAAAGGTTCATTGATACTGTGACACGTGGATTAGATTTCGTCTACTGCTACCTCGACGATATCCTGGTGGCATCAGTGGACATCAACGAGCACCAACAACACCTCAAGCAGTTAATGGAAAGACTTTCATCGTATGGCGTAACCATCAATCCAGCAAAATGCGTATTTGGCGCATCCGAAGTAAATTTTCTGGGATACACTATTTCGAGCGATGGCACAAGACCACCCCCGGAACGTGTAGAAGCAATCCTCAGCTACGCAAAACCTCAGATAATCAACGATCTTCGAAGATTCCTCGGGATTATAAATTTTTATCGTCGTTTCATCAAGAACGCAGCTAAAATTCAAGCACCACTCAATGCTTTCCTCAAGGATTCGAAGAAAAATGACAAACGCCTCGTACCCTGGACCGAACTTGCTACGATCGCCTTCGAAGAATGCAAAAAGAGTCTAGCAGAATCAGTGACACTGGCTCATCCTAGTGACACAGAATCCCTCAGGCTTACAACCGACGCCTCAGACAGAGCAATAGGGGCCGTGTTGGAACAACAACAACCCGATATGCAATGGAGACCCCTGGCTTTCTATTCAAAGAAGCTTAGTTCGACCGAGCAGGGTTATAGCGCGTACGATCGCGAACTATTAGCGATTTACGAGGCCATTAAATTCTTTAAATATTTCCTTGAGGGCTGAGATTTTGTGATACGCACTGATCATAAACCACTGATTTATGCATTTGCACAGAAACCGGAGAAGGCAACACCCCGCCAGTTGCGCAATTTAGAATACATTTCACAATTCTCAACGCAAATCGTACATTTATCTGGAAGCGAGAACTTAGTCGCGGATGCGTTCTCTCGTTTGGAACAAATCGATATGCCAACAGTCGTTACAGCACAAGAATTGCGAGAGGCTCAGCAAGAAGATCAGGAGTTGCAAACCATTTTGGAATCCAACACATCTCTAAAACTCCAAGAGGTAACCGTTGATATAAGCGGATCTTTATATTGCGATGTGTCAACTGGTATTATACGACCTTTCGTTCCCCAACAGTTACGAAGAAGAATTTTCAATGCGTTTCATAACCTTTCTCACCCTAGTGGAAGGGCTACATGCCGCACCATACAGCAAAAATTCGTCTGGCCAGGGATGAGGAAAGATATTCCGGAATGGACAAGAGCTGGTCTGCCATGCCAAAGAAGCAAAATTCATCGCCATACAAGAAACGCTCCACAACAATTTGCTGTCCCCGCTAACCCCCTTAAGGAAATCACCGCTGAAGCCGTAACATCAGCATTCTATGCCAACTAGATTGCACGTTTCGGTGCACCACGGACAGTCACAACAGATCAAGGAGCACAATTTGCAGCAGCGTTTTTCAAAGCGTTAGCCAATCTAGTGGGAGCAAAAAAAACCCGCACGACCCCATACCATCCGGCATCCAATGGAATTTTGGAACGCTGGCATCGCGCGTTGAAAGCAGCATTAATGTGCCACAACTCAAAATCTTGGACTGACCTTCTTCCTACAGTTCTTCTGGGACTCAGAACGGCATACAAAGAAGACTGGAACGCCACAGCAGCCGAAATGGTCTACGGTGAATCTCTCCGAGTTCCGGGTGAATTCATCACACACGATGACTGCGATCAGGACCCTCAAATTTTCGTTGACACTTTCCGAGAACAGATGCGAGAATTGCGCCCTACACCTACGGCCCGCCACGACAAGCGAAAAATCTTCGTACACAAGGACTTACATAAGTGCTCGCACGTATTCTTGAGGGACGACACCGTGCGAAAACCGTTACAGCCACCATATCTGGGACCTTTTCCCATCGTCAGACGAATGAACGATCATCTTTTCACCATCCTCGTCAACGGCAAGGAAACCAACATATCTACAGAGCGGTTAAAACCGGCATGCGAAATTAGTGAAAAACCAACTATTAGCGACGATGTTGATGACCGACGTCCCCTGCGAACATATGATCGGAAGAAAGTGACATTCACACCTCACACACTCGGAGGGGGGTAGTGTGGCAGCGCTGAATCTTTATTAATTTTCCGCCAGAGGCGTTTCTTATGTTAAGTAGTTTTGAAGATGAAAAATGTCTTTTCAATAAACGTTTGTCAACTGGAAAGGTTCGCATTTGAATTTCTTCGCTCTTTTAAAAGGAATATCCGTGAGCACAACGCCACACGGATGTGCCATCAGTGACATCTATACTCTTACCTGGTTGGTGTCTACACTCAGCGTACGGTAGACTACAATCATTGTGTTTCTATACATAGTGGTGTCACGGTGAACGCCAATTGGCAGGATAGATGGCGCTGCGATGTCGATTTTAGCATTCCTAGCAAAAGTTTCTTTCCGCCGATGTGTCTTAGATGGATGCATGTCGCTTTGGCGAGCTTCAATGCATCGTTGGCTAATGATCAAATCTGCTATGGAAGGAAATGAATTTTATCGTAGTTAATTGCAACGTTGCAAATGATGTTCGTGGGCACTTTTCAGGAATATAATATTTGCGATAGGAATGTCTGACTTTGTGTCAGTTTCTTTATTTTGAGTAATGATGATTGTGATGTTTGGAATAAATAAGTGGATTAGGAAGCACTAACAAGATATACCTAGCGAAGTCATCCTGCTTTAATCTTTGTTGGAATCAAAGAAAATGTACGATGCACTTCTAAAGGGGAATAGCTCATCAAATAGAATCTAATTGAAAGAAAATATAGTTAGTAGCCAACTACTAGTAACAAAGTTGAAAAGAATGATAATATCATCTTTTTTGTATAAAATAATAATGATATTTGATAATAATTTCGACAAGTCACTAAAATAAAGAATGAAATAGAATTAAGGATTTCAAATTAGCATTGTTTTAAAATGGATTTGATGTGAATCAGATGTTCAGAAGCAGTTAAGATGGCCTAATTATCTTACAAACAGGCTTTAGAGCAGTTTCTGAAATTCGAAACATTCTTCAGTTATTAGATAAGCCTTTGTGCACATAATAAATGCGCAAAAAATACAAAGCAATAGAAGCGCCAAAGACTGTGAAATGAAAACTCTAAGAAGAATTCAAATCTGGCTCGGAAACACGCTTAAGAGTAAAAATGATAATAATTGAGAGTAGTAGTCCATATGACTTATTCCATATAAAGGTCAGAATTGCGAATTTATATCGCCGGGATATGTGCAAATGGATGTGGCGAGACCCCGTAAAACTTTTGGACGTTTTACTGCATTTTTTGAAACCACAGATTTTTTAAAAACTTTTTCACATTCGTAGTACAGTGTGATATGTTTTCGCCATTAATGACCTGCGAAGAATTCTTTTAAAAATAACCGATAATCGATATTCAATAAAATTACCGAGACATCATGGGTACACATTATCTAGTGAGTAGAGCTATCCAATTCTAAATTCTACGAATAACCATTATTCTAAGTTTTCACGAGATATTTTGGAATATATTCCACAATCAAATCTTCTTTGAGAAACTAGTTACAAGCACAAAAATTGTTGATTATAATGGATGGCATCCTGCGATGCGTTTTAGAAAATTCTACCATTGTGACACAAAAGCATAAAAATGTATTCTAAATAAGTAAACAATCAACTAATAAAAGGGAAAAACAAAACTAAAATTGGTACACAGACCGGGTATCGAACCCACACCCCCTGGTTGAACCGATCGCGCACTATGAAAGACTTATTTATGGCAAATTTTTAACAACCCACAATCAGAAAAATAAAGCACCCTAACGATTTTGGCTACCTTCGAAATCGCTTTCCACAATCAAGATGCCCAAATGAAAAGCGTCCAAATGTGGGGAAAATTCATGGTGTCTAATGTTTCATAGGCTTCACCGTTAGAAAGTTTTGAATAAATGCAATGTGCTGAAATGGGGCATTACATCTTTAAATTTGAAGTGAGAAAGTGTTTAACTGTGAATTCATTAAAGGAAAGGCTTAAGTATCAAATTTTAATTGTATTTTATTTTGAAATTTTTATGTAGATTTTTTATATAGAAATTCATATATAGAATCACCTTCACGGCTATACGTTTGGTTTTTCCTTGAGTTATTTTGGAATATCTCAGGACAAGAGAACCAATGTCTAGTTAAAGCGTATAGGCATTTCGCACTCAAACTTTTTGAAAAAAAATCCCAATTTCTGGGTGAGGATCATTTTTAAAGCCCTGCATTAGAAAATATGGCCATAGAAAGGTATTGAAGCAAAATGCATTGCTAACACCTGTCATTCGTAGCGTTTTCTCAAATAGTGAGTATGTTATCGATCCTTAGTGTAGTTTTGAGTTGGAAATAGCAAAAAACAATATTTTGAGAAACCTCATCCCATTCATTTTGGAGAAAAGCCCAAACAAAGCTTCATTCATCCAACTTTAGCCGATTTAAATTTAAATAACCTGTCATCTCAGTTGTTTCCTTCACTTGAAGTGCGAAAAGATCCGAAGGATGAAAGCCATCTTCGGAATGTTAACCTTCATTCAATACCTAGCATACTAAACGTACACCCATCTCAGTTTCCATCCCCAGACCGCCGCCTAACAAAAAGCACTGAGGAAAAACAATCAATTCCAAAAGCATGTTTTGTTTCTCTAAAGTATTACCGAATAAGGAAAAATAAATCGGATGTTGAAAAACAAGCAAGAAATTTGTTGAAGGATATAAGCCAAGAGGCTCAGCTTTTAATACGTTCCCAGCTTTCCCACAAGCCTGATGCCCCTTTGGATCAATGCGCAAATTTTTTACTTGAAATACTACTATAGGCCCCCTTCCCTTTACAGGGAATTTCTAAACATAGAATTCAGTGTTCCTTCAGTCAGGGCTATTCTGCACTGGTATGCGAATCTTCGCTTAAAAACTGGTTTTGTTGACCTGCTTGAGAAAAAATCAAAGGAATGTCTAGTTTAGATGGGCAGTATGTTTTACTTTTTGACGAGATATCAATAAGAACGGAACTGGAATATAATTGCGCAGAAAACATTATCGATGATTTTTGTGATTTGGGCGGCTGAACAACGTAGCATAAAACACTCTGCTTCTAATTTTGAAGCAAGGAATTGGGTACATTGTTGGCTCACAAAATGGAAATTTACTGGTTTTCATTATAATAACAACCATAAATTATATTCTTAGTGTCGGCTTCGATGTATGAACACTTCGATGAATAAACACAAGTAAGACTTAACGGGTAATTAAAGAGACGAAATACGTCGAAAAATGCAGCTCGCAAATCAAATATTTTATTCAGTATTGACAATCTTGAAGACCAGCTGCATACACAGGAAAACAAAGCTTCAAGGATACAAATCTGTGATGAGACCTGTGTTATGCTATGGGTGTGAAACATGGACCCTAACCCAAGCATCCGCAAATATATTGAACGCCTTTGAGCGACGGGTCTTGAGGCGAATAATTGGAATGAAGCTTGACGGGGACCAATGGTGAATTCGATACAACCATGAGCTGTATGAAATTTTTGACAAACCGGAGGTCTCAAGGATTTTAAGACTGCGGAAGCTGCAATGGGCTGGCCACATGAATCGTATGGACGAACAACGGATACCCAAGAAGGTATTCGTTGGGAGAACTGAAGGCCGGAGGCCAGTGGGGAAACGGAGGAAACAAGACAGTTCATCGCTGCTCGAATTTCGGAATTGGAAGACGCCGTCAACGGACTGAGACAGTTGGAGGTGCTATTTGCAGGATGCGAAGGCCCGAGAGGGGCTGTTGGGCTAAAAAGAAGAAGACTAAACGAAAATCACTCTTCTCAGAATTAACAAATTTTTTGATACCAAGTGATACATTTTTCGTGCAAAAATCGACGTACCATTATTATACATTAAAATAAAAGCAATTATATTTCAGTCCTTGCAACCATAAATCAGCATTCAGCTAATATCCCTGGACATACCATATAAAGCAAAGACATACATTGATGTTACAATAATTTAGGAAAAATATTTAAATGAATTTCTCACTGATCGTACTTGAGTGTTTATTTTTTATTTCCAAGTGTTTGTCAGAGTCAAAAAGTCTTTTCATTGCAATTTATTTAATGATAACTTTAAAATCGTCAAGAATAAAACCTATGGTTGTAATTTTATTAGCATCACTATTTCTAACTCTAATATGTATACTTGCTTAGTTAGATATTCAACGTTTACAAATATAATTACACTCAACAATCTAGTTTCATATTTATTATTGTTTAGAAAAACACATAAAAAGAACACTTAGCGATAAAGAAAATCGATTCGTATATAATGGATTTATATTCTTTTAAACCCTTTAAAAGTATTAATTCTTATATTTCACACAATAAAATTGTGCACTTCCATTCATAAAATGAACGCACCCCAAATTTATGAATGGACACACAAAATCGAAAACATGAACATTTATTTACAATCTTCTATAATCGCGAAGAATGAAATAATCTTACGACTAGCTTTAGCCCTACATGGCGGTGGTGAATCTTCACACAAAACGCATAGCGAACATACATCCATCCTACATAATTCATTCGCTTGGATTTGCCAATATGTTGATATATGTACATCATATATCTCAAAACTCATAACCACTTTCAAAGCAGCTTTAAAAGTTTCTGTACTTGGATTGGATTTTCAATAAAGATATTCTACCTCAGACATTTACCAGCAATAGGTGCGCCACCAGAAACATGGGTTCCCCCAATGTGGAGTTAAAATGTTCGCTACGATGACACCACTATGTATAGAAACACAATGACTCTAGCCCTCTAACCTAGTTGTTGCTTTAGCTGCTGCTAATTGAATACAAATACCGATTCCCTTAGTTAACAGTATATTTCTATCGATTTGACTTTTACATATATTAATATGCACTTAAACTCTGATAAGCTGCTCGTCCTTGTATCGAGTGAAGTAAGTTGTCGTGAAGTAGATCGTTGGTTACTTTCTTCTGTGCAGTGCAACAGGTAGCGCTTGTGGTGCTACATATACTCCCTCCTGAGTGACGTTGACGATAAATGATGACAGCTAACTGATCCCTAAACGTCACGATTGCAAGGTGTTAGTATGCATGGGTGCAGTTTTCTCTTTGCCGGTGGATAAGTTCTCAGTTTAGTTGGTGGAGGGTTGATCGGCGGCAAGATATGCAGTGCGTCACGATTTTGAGTTTGTATTTGAGAGACAGAAACTGTTTTGACAGACGATGACGCTGGTCGCAATTTTGTGGGTGGAAATGTAATTGACGGCAGGATTCGAAGTTGATTCGGCGGTGAATTGCCCTTTGCATCATGAAGCAAGACGGAAACAGGAGGTGTCATGACAGGTGATGGTTTTCTTTGCGTTTCATCGGCTAGGGGTGGTGATGGAAACGCAATGGAAAGCGAAGGCGGCGATTGATTCTCCGAGACCCGCACATTTTGTGGGGATGCTGTAGTGAATTAAAAGTTTCAATAAGTCCGTAAAGGATTGCAGCGATGTTCTGCTGCCTCGACAGAAGAAGATGACAATATCTGCCGAGAATGCCCTCGTCTGGAGACACGTGAATGCGCTGGTAGGCTAGCATTGCGGTGTCGTGGGGCGGGATCATTTGCCCAGCACGAGGACCCACTACAAAAAAATTTCGCACTCACGAATAGGATGTTGCTCACGAGGCGACCGAAGTCGCAAAAAGTGTAGATAACTACACCTGAGGGAGATAGTACTTGTTACGAAAACAAGAGGAACCTGAGAAGAAAGGTGGACTTGGGATAACCTCGTCATTACCGGACGGAGCTCATGGCCCACAAATGAAAGAGGGGCAACCGGGTGGTGATAGAGCCCCTTCGCACCCACCCAACCGGAATAAATCCATATTTTGTTGCAGTGGCCAGGTATTCCTCTTCTGAGTGGAAAACTCATACAACTTGACTTGTATGAACTTTCCCATCAGAAGGGGAGTACCCCGGTGACCAATTTATGCCATAGAATTATACAATTGGATTGCATAACGCTATGCCATAAAGAGGCACTCTACTTGGGCCACTCAACCCGCGATGCCACCTGAAACGAGAAGTATTAATTAAGTACCCGGCGGCTGGCTCATGTTTTTAGGGGGCAGCCTGCCACCGTACCGGGTCCTATACCTGGTCAGAAGGTTGGGAAAAGAAAGACCGATTTCAAAAAAATTTAGCAATTCATTCTTTGTTTTGTATTTCTGCAAAAATTAATTGATTATAATTCAACGCAAATTATAAATATGTAACCAAATAGGAAAAAAAATAGGTATATGTAAAAAAAATTATACATCTAACAAAATAGGAAAAATTTATGTATATAGAAAAAAATGTAAAAAACATATATATGACAAAAAAGGCAAAAAAATTATTCATATGGAAAAAAAATGTAAAAAAATATATATATGACCAAAACGGCAAAAAAATTATTTATATGTAAAAAATTATATCCTCGTATATGACCAAAACGGCAAAAAAAATTATTTATATGGAAAAAAAATGTAAAAAAAATATATATATATGACAAACAGTAAAGGTACTCACCCAAACATCCTCGTCGGGCGCCCGCTGGTGATGTGGGTGATCCTGTAATGTAACTTGACTGCCGTTAAATATACTGTTGTTTGTGTTACTGTGACACTTTCTGTGATTAATTTATCATTATTGTCTATTGTTTGTTGCAGAATCGCTCGAGGCTTAGGTGTTGGAACATCCTTCTTAGCTGAAGATCGTTTTTCTAATGTTTTTGGAGTATCCACAGACATTGATTTATTAATGTATTGGAATTACTTGTAAGACGTTTCGGAGTGCTTTGCTGTTTTGGTAATGGAGGCTTTTCCTTTTTATGTTTATTGAAATCATCAATTAGTGAAACACCAGTAACAGCTATACTAGCAGGGCGTGGCTTACGCACTGTACCCACCGACCTCCAAGCATGGCTATGCAAGGAGGAACTGAGAATCGATGCGAATAGCTAGCGTAGGAACTAATTCAGTGTTCCCATTGCTAATTGAATATTCATGCGATAACACTTTAACAATATATGTTCACTACATTTCTCTAATTAGCACTTTATCCCCAGTAACATGAAAAAAAATAGCAGGGAAGATTTATGTGGGCTAGATTCAAGTATTTATCTATCTCAAATAGTGGATCAGAATGCATAATCCGTTGACTTGCACTACTCGTACATAACGGCACAACTAAAGCAGTTCCGAACTCCTCTTCGATCTCAATTGCGCCGTCACACTGCCAGGAAGAATACTTCACCTCCAGAGACACCAAATTTTCCTTCTACAATTCCGTATACAAACTTTAAATTACTTTTGATGTAAATCGAAAACTGTTAAATCGTCGCCGCACCAACGTTCATTTCTTCCCACTTTTCAACTTAAATTCAGAGAATCTCCACACAACCGCTAAATTCAGTCTTCGGTACGAAAACTTCACAACTTGTATTGAATTGAACAATAATAGTTTCAACGTAAACACATGAAATGGTTTCACATGAAAATCCTTCCCAATGTTTTCAGCATCCAAGATAATTCCAACTATCTAATTGCAGAAGAAAACAAATGGCATATTCCGAAAAAATTAAATTTTCTCCTTATGCATTTGATCTCAGCAAAACAATTGCTGATCTTTGCTAAACGGAATCAACCTCTACAGCAGATACCACTTCGAACACGCTAAATAACTTGTCTTATTCGCTCGACTTTTTGCCTGTTTTTCCCCGAGATCCAAATAGCCCCTCCATGGTCGCACTGATCTCAATGCAGAAATCATATAATGCACAAGTTGTTCGCAAGTCTTGCCACGAATGCTGTCAGAGAACCCTTTGTAAAGGATCTAGTATGCGGACTGATTTATGCTTTCAACCAATAAGAATTTTGGCCTTGCAGGACAGGAAGCTCCAAGTCGCGTTTCGCGAGGGATTCCGCGAACCGTTCACTGCCAAAACAAACAAACCAAATTGAAACCAAGAAACCGGTCGAAATGAGTCGGAGTTGATGTTCAAGTCCTTTGGCCTTTCAATGGAACCACGGAAGCGCGGAATATGCGGATTGCATGTAGTCACGTAGGTCAGATCACTCTTAATCTCGCGGTGAGGGTTCAAAACTGTCGACCGCCAGGGAAGAACGTTGGGGCTGTGGGCGCGGGTGTTGGCTAGCTCCCGCACTATATGCGTGCACTTCCGTTCGCGATGCGAACCTTCGAACTGTCCTATATGTGCGAATTGCGCGTTCGTTCAGTAAATCGTATTGAAATTTTTAATTTTCCGCATACCTGTGGAAAACCCAACCTCAATTTGAATCGTCTTGGAAACACTTTCGCCAAGCAGCGGGTAACTTCACCACCAGTCAAACTACCGTTGGGGCTGTGGGCGCGGGTGTTGGCTAGCTCCCGCACTATATGCGTGCACTTCCGTTCGCGATGCGAACCTTCGAACTCCCTATATGTGCGAATTGCGCGATAACCTCTTCTCTTTAGATGGCGACAACTGTCAAAAAATATTAAAATGTCTCAGACCAACCGCAAATCGTACCAGTTCGATCGCAAATTGTTCCAATTCAATCTGAAATTGTTCCAGTTCAATCTGCAATCGTACCAGTTCGATCGTTTAGTTGATCTGGGACATTTTAGGCCTGAATTTTCCTAAACCCTTAACTGCTCGATTACTACAATGCAGCCGGTGAGGATAATCGGGATTCGAAAGTGTGAGGCCGTGACTCGGAAGCGGTTTCCAGGAATGCAGGCTTGAGTCGTTCGGTAGATACGTTAACCACACGTCCATTGACATCGTTCTTAAAAAGCACATCCGAGATGCGATTTAATACTTTATGAGACCAGAGTAAGGTTGTGTCAGTGGCTTTTTAACAGCGTCGTTCCTTAAAAAAACGTGAGAGCTAGTGCGAAGATTTTTGTTGATAAATATTTGTCTCTGATTGCGATGTACTGGTTGTGTCTGACGAACGTGTCTCATTGTGGAGCGAAATTGTGTCAAGAATGCGTGCAGATCCACTTCAGTTTGCGCAGGCGCCACTAGTTCACCGGGAAATGTGAGAGTTTTACCGTACAGCATTTCTGCACAGGAAGCATCATTATCCTCTTTATACGTCCCACGTAGACCCATGAGGACTGTAGGCAGTACTGAAGGCCAATTAGGGTTCTCTTCATGGCACATAATTGAAGCTTTAAGAGGACGGTGCCAGCGCTCAACCATGCCATTCGATGCGGGATGATAAGGGGATGTTCGGTTTCTTTCACAACCCAAATACCGCGTTAGTGATTTGAAAAGTGCCGATTCAAACTGCGTGCCCTGATCCGTCGTAATAGTACGTGGCACTCCAAAACGTGATGCCCAGTTATTAAAAAAGGCTTGGGCTACCGTTTGGTCAGCGAGCGGAATAGCTTCAGGCCATCTTGAGAAACGGTCCACCATTGTAAGGCAATATCTATAACCTTGCGATGGGATGAGTCGGCCGACGATGTCAAGGTGTACGTGTTGGAATCGCTCTTCAAGCATTGTGAATGGCTGAACTGGATTTCTTTGATGTCGTCCTACTTTTGAGCGCTGGCACGGTATGCAACTGCGGGCCCAAAGGCGAACATCCCTTTTCATGTTGGTCCATACAAATTTCTTAGCGATGGTTTTTACTGTGATGCGACCGCTTGGGCGCGAGGGCTTATGAAAAATGTTGAAAATTTTCCTCCTTAAACCTGAAGGCACAAGAAAACGAGTTTAAGGGTGAAAGGTGTCCACTATTACCTTACAATTTGCGCCCATTTCAATTTCGCTTAGCTTTAGTGACGTAGTATTGGTAACTAGGAGACGCTGAATTTCGTGGTCGTTTTGTTGTTTCCTCGCCAAGCTTCCAGGTCAATGTTTGATGCAGCAGATATAGTTTCTAATCGTGAAAGTGCGTCCGCTACTTCGTTGCTGGGCCCCGGAATGTATCGTAGATCTGTGCAGAATTCCGAGATGAAACTTAACTGACGAGGAGATGCTTTCGCAGCTGGTTGGTTGAACGCAAAGGTGAGTGGCTTATGGTCTGTGAGCACATGAAAATGCGTGCCCTCTAAATAGTGCCGGAAATGGCGAATGCTGTCGTAAATGGCAAGGAGTTCACGATCGTACACGCTATATTTAATTTCAGCAGGGGACAGTTTTCTTTGGAAAAATGCGAGAGGCATCCACCAGTTATTTTATCTTTGTTCCAGCACTGCCCCTATAGCCACGTCTGAAGTGTCTGTTGATAATCTTAGACGGATGTTTGGTTTGAAACGCACTGACATAGTGGCCTCAGCTATGCTATTTTTGCAACGGAGGAACGTGTCATCGGCTTCGGGTGTCCAAATAATTGGAGTTTTGTCGCTGCTGCTAATTGAATACAAATACCGATTCCCTTAATTAACAGCATATTTTTATCGATTTGACTTTTACATATATATATGAACTTAAACTCTGATAAGCTGCTCGTCGTTGTATCGAGTGAACTAGGTTGTCGTGAAGTAGATCGTTGGTTACTTTCTTCTGTGCTGTGCAACAGGTAGCGCTTGTGTTGCAACAGTGCCTAACCTCAGCTTACAGTACACTGCGAAAAGTTCGATATTCATTCATTGAGAAGCTTTTTGTGTCATTTGCACATTGAGTATAAAATAATGCTACATGCTTGATTTAATTTAGACCAATAACTTGAGCATTACTAAAGAAATGGGTTATAAAGTACAGTCGAATCCCATTTGCGGATACAGTTATATGAATACCTATTAGTGGAATTTTATAGTAATCGAGCAGTCACACAAGCAAACTGCCCGAAAACCTTCCTATCTCCTATTCGAAATTTTTAAGGCAGATTTAGAAAATATTTAATTATTTACATTCCTAATCGTAATTTGTATAATTGTTTTCTTTCTCATTATTACTTATTTATTCTATCTTACAGACTAAATAATCCAATAACAAACATGGAACGCAAAGAATAATTACGGCAATATTTAGATGAAAAAGAATTATAAAATGTCGATAATTGAAAGTTAAACTAGTAGTAAGTCTCTTAGTTTTTTCTTAAATGCTGTGTTAGAAGAGGGGAAAGGACCAAGCTCGAGATTATTATGATTTCGTACGATTCTTAAAATTGTTGAATGGAAATATAAATCAGTCCTAGCATATGGGATAACGAAATAAGAATTCATCCGAGATGAACGAGATGTTTGTCGGAAACGCAGCTCAGAAAAAATATTTAACGGGACTTGATGGTAGCAGAGCTTATACGAAAACCATTGGTCTAAATAAGTTCGTCGGGATATAAGAGATGGAAGAGATAGGAAAGATAAACGACTTTCATAGGGCTGATAAGGCAAATTAAACTTAAGTAAAATAAAACTCGTGAACTTTCTTTGGACAGTTTCTAAAGACAACACGAGATAGGAATATCGGGGGGACCAGATAACAGAACAGTATTCAAGCAAAGGGCGAACAGGACAAACAAATAGGCGGACAGAAGAACAGATGCTATTGAATTTATGTACATGTCTAAGGATAAACCCGGAAAGTCTAGACGCCTTAGTAATCACATTTAAAATATGTACATCAAATTTGAGTTTTGGATCAAAAGTTACTCCAAGGTCTTTATGACTGAACACTACAGAGAGTAAAGCATCATTTAATGTATAATTAAAATTAATAGGAGAGTTCTTGAGAGAAAAAGTAATTTTATGACATTCAGTAGTATTAAGACTTAAATAGTTTGAAGCACACCGTTTATTTAGAGCATTCAGATCAGTTTGGAGGAGCTGACAGTCTAAATGGGATTTGACTGCTCAAAACACTTTGAAGTCATCAGCATACAAGAGGCAAGAGGAATTAATTACAAAGGGAAGATCGTTTATGAACAACAGAAAGAGAAGAGGCCCAAGAATTGAACCTTGTGGAATGCCAGATGAAGGATAAAAAGGACTAGACGTAGTACCAGAGAGACTTACTCGACAGGGACGACACGATAGGTAAGATGACATCCAAGATAGAAGAGCACCCGAGATGCCAAGAGCTTCAAGCTTACGACAAAGAAGTAAATGATTCACAGTTTCAAAGGCCTTGGAGAAATCTGTGAAGATCACATCAACTTGCAGTTGGTTATCCAAAGCTCTTGCAATACTGTTTGTGAACTCCATTAAATTAGGGGTAGTGGAGTATCCTTTGAGAAAGCCATGTTGCTCTGGAGCAATAATAGGAGGTAATGAGTTTGAGAGTTGATTATGACCAACCGTTCAAGTAACTTTGGAAAGCAGGAAAGTAAGGAAATAGGGCGATAATTGGAAAGATTCAGCCGGAGAAGAAAAAGTTGAAGAGAAAAATTGGGCAAATGAATCAGTAACTTCTTGAGGGGAAGAAACTTCTGCACCATTCTAACGGACCTCACTAGGAATAGAAGAAGAGGATTTCAGCGATCTAATATAAGACCAAAAACGCTTTGTATCATTAGCCACAAGAGAGCTATCCAGACTACTGAAATAAGTCTTCAGAGCATATCTGATCTCTTTTTTGGCAATAGCACGCAGCCTGCTAAAGTTATATCTTGCTTCAATAGTGCTGAGTGTTGTAAAGACACTATGTGCCTTATCTTTTGCTCGTAGGGCACTAAGCACTCGCTTTGTAAACCAAGGCTTTTGATTTGCTTTACGGAATTTCTGAAGAGGTGTATAACAGCGAATAAGATTATAAATGTATGTGTAAAATTTATCCAAAGTAGCCTCACAATTTAGGCCTCCAAAGAAATCTAGCCAGTTGACTGAAAGTAATTCTGTATTAATAGCTTCATAATTAGCTTTAAAAAAGTTAAGTTTTGGAGTAGGATGAGGTTTGTTACATTTAATTTCATCGACTATAAGATCTACAGATAAAGGAGGATGGTGCCGATCAGGAGGAACATACGGATGTACAGCTTGAGATACAGATAAGTAGCTAACTGGAACATTTGATAAAACAAGGTCAAGGAGACGACCATTAGGATTGTGGATATGATTAAATTGAGAAAAGGAGCTTTGAGATAGGAAAGATGACAGGGTTATAGAAAAAGGGTCAACTGACGAGATAGAAGGAGTAGGATAATTTTTCCACTCTATGTATGGTAAGTTAAAATCCCCGCAAACTAATATTTTGGCGTGAGGGTGTCGCAAAACTAAATAAGAGGATAGATCATCAAAAAACGTCACTTTAACAGTATTAAAGTTTGAAAGCGATTCATTGAGGTTCAAAGAGGATACAGTGGATTTTTTCCACTGTATGATTATGATTATCAGAATATTCATCAAGATTACCTGTGACTAGAGCTTTGGGATTTCGTTTATTGCCCGATGAAAATTTCTTCGTCTCGATTCAAACGACTTAGCAAGTCCACCAGCAGGCCAGTAATTCCAATTCAGAACAATATCAGTATTTGCAGAAATCACCAATTGAGGCAACTACTTTGTCCGTTAAATTTTCCTTAGTCAATTTATGACAACTAAAGACTTTAACGGATGCTCCAAACTTTTTGTTGACATAACGCTTTAGGTCCTCAACAGAAGTTTCGTACGCCACTCTAGACATGAAGATATTCTTCAAAGGCATAGAGGCACGAATGACAGAAGAATCGAGATCTGTTGAGGGAACGAGGTCACTCGATTTTTGATGTTGAATTGGAGGTGGTATTTTCTTTGGAGTCGCTCCCCGTCTGTTGGACGAAGAACCAGGTGGACTGATGATAAGTAAATCAGATTGTTGATTAATGGAAAGCGGCCTCAACAGCGAGTTGCTCCTAGTGACGATTGATTGACCAGATTCCGCTGTTTCTACATAATTGCAGCAATCCAGCTGTAGTACGAACGCTGGCTGCATCTGCATATCTTGTTGAGCAGCTAGTGATGTATCAGGTACATTTAAATTATTAAATGTAATGTTTAAATCAATTTCCATTGTATTAAATTTAAATGTTTCCCTTTAATTATATTCTTCATGAGATTTAACTTTTATTACTATTGAAAATCTTCATTTTCCTTACTTTAGTTAAATTTATTTTTAAAAATTTTAAATCTGCAAATAAAATTTCGAATATGGGAACGCTGATTTAGTACAGCAATAGGTGTATTATACCACGCAGTGTAAGCGAACCCGGCTGAGCTGGCAGCTGGGGGGGTTAGCGGTACACCAAAAAGAGGAAAAAGGAGAAGTCTGGTTTGAGGTGTGGACCGGTGCGATATAAATATTTAAAAGAATGGTCTTTTTGTGTTATTTTTAAATAGTCAAATCCTACAAAACGTCAAAGGTTATAAATTTTGCTGTGTACACTTTTACAAGTGAAACTCCTCAGCACGTGGAAGCGGTGAGTAGCTATTTGAAAGATTTTGATAAAAAAGTTTTAAATTTAATTGTTTGATTCAATGTCCCGAAACGACATATTCAGGGCGTCAAGTATATACTCACTGTTATCTTCATAGCTGGATGGAGGAATGTTAATGTTTGCCAATACCAGTGAAGTGCAATGAAAACTCGTGAAGATCTTTTGTACGATTCAGATGCGGAGAATTCAACTTATGAAATCAACAAAGCATTTACTAAACTAAATAACAAGTATGAAAACGAGTCCGCTTGAAATCGCCCATAAGCCGCGTTGTTTTGGGTTAGTTTGAATGAATGAGGCGAGAAAATAAAAGCGATAAAAACTAAATTCAATTTCATCATCCCAATCCATTGTGAGTGAAATTTGGTGAATAAGTGCCTCCAGTCCAATATCGATTGTTGTGCGTAGCGATGTTCTTTCCGAAAATCGTATTCGAAAACAGTAGTATGAATCGCCATGGCAGCACGTTGATTAAGGCTAACGGGATAAGCTTTTGAAGGGGCGGAGCACCTTACCTCGAATTGAAACAAAGAAGTTTACATCCATCGTTGTCGACTCCGTGAATCTCAATTTGAGATTAATACATGTGGAAGGTTGCCCAATGTCTTTATTTGGGATGCAGATGCATTGATGGAACTTTGTCAAAGGATTTCAAATGACGTACACTTTTAATATTTTCCACATTAATTCCATTCATTCATTTATTGTTGCGTCTCTCCAGTCGGTAGTTTTATTGTGTTCATAAAAATTGGATGGATCGAAACTGGTCTCCGTTGTAGGGAAACGACCCCACCTTTAGGCTACCCGTGTTTTATTTTCAAAGTATATTTTTCAAACACTTTCATCCCCCTATATTCAGAGGAAAAGGCAAAGTCAAGGTTGAGAATTTATTTCAGTTTTTTTTAACGATTCTCAAGAATGTATGCTAGCTTCTTACCAATTTCATTTGCATTCAAAAAGAAATGACGAAAATAAAACAAATAATGCATTTCCTATTATTTTGATTTGACTACCCCATCCCCCACACTGAAAGCTCCTTTAAAAATTGACCAACATAATTTTAAAAAAATTCTCCTGCATAGTCATAAACAACTACACAATGCAAATAATTTTTCTGCTTAAAACTAATCTTCAAAATTCACATCATTGACTTTTTCAAAAAAAAAAAACCAATTGAATAACTAAATGCATTTATTCTTCCATAGAATATATACTTTGAAATGATTGCTCCAAATTGTGATTAATCAATGATAGAATATGAATTAAAACATTCAAATTGGATTATTTTAAATTGTTTTAAAAATCATAAATTTTTAACGAAATGTATTGAAAATAGTGCAAATTGTACCAACAGAAATTTACACTGCACAAATATTTACTATTTGCAAAAGAAACGTTTTTTTGAAGGCTAATATTTAGAAAAAAAATATATGTTTTAAAAAGTTTTTGAATGTTTCATAAGTTTTAAAATAATTTTTTTAGTATATTTTAATAAGATTTTTAATATTTCAAAATATTTAACACTCTTTATATTTTTCAAAGAAAATTAGAAAAATCTCAATAGAAATGAAATTTTCCAACAATCTGTTATTTAAATTTAAAGATATTAACACTCAGTTTTCGTTCAACGTTTACTTCGTGATAAATATGAAATATTTAAAATCCTGTCTTAAAAAAAAGAATAAAGAAAAGACAAGAAAACAAGAAAAGAAAACAGATCGCATGATATACGAATCGAACATATTTTTTTCGTTTCGTAAATATTCCATTTAAATAATAATTTAAAGCAAAAATAGACAAATATTTCGTTTGAGACATTTTGCTGAATATAAACTCTTGTTCATTGTTAGTTTATAGATTTTTCAAGAAAATAAGTAAATAAGTATATATATATATATATATATATATATATATATATATATATATATATATATATATATATATATATATATATATACTCAATAATATTTACGCCGTATTAAAACTTAAAATTATTAAAAATATAAAAACAAATAAGTATGTTTCTGAACCTAGAAGGGTAACAATATTGAATACAAAAAAACAAAGAAAGCGAAGAACACGCTTATGTGTTATTGTTAAACTTCGGTCCCTCAAGAAGTACAATGAATTTTTAGACATAAAAAATTAGGTCTTTCCATTTCGTTCTACCTGACCGGGTAAAGGACCCGCATCGATGGCAGGTTCCTCCACTAATATGGGCTAGCCATCGCGCACACTCCTCCGTTTCTTTTGTTGTTAACAGGGGCTCTTGCCGGGTAGAGTGGCCTTCCGCTCGCATGCCCTTTTATGGTATAGAGTTATGTGATTCGATCAAATTCTATAACATAAATTGGTCACGTCTATATTTCTCATTTGATGGGAAAGTTCATGCAAATTATGTTTGTATGAGCTTTCCACTCAAATGGGAAATAAATGGCCAGGTCTACGTTTGGATCTTGATCCGGTTCGGAGGGCGCGAGGGGGCACCACCTCCATCTGGATGCCCCGCCAGTCCGTCCGTCCGTTTTTGCTTGGCCCATAACGTAGCAACCCTTAGTAGGTTACCTCGGCTTCGACACCAGTCGATCCGAATGTTGACCTGTTAATTCGTGAATGCGAAATTTTTGTAGTGGGTCATTGTGCTAGGGGGAAAGTACCCACCCCGCCACCCCGCAAAGCTAGCCTGCCAGCGCATTCACGCGTCCCTAGACAAGGCCTATCTCGGCGGATCTTAACATCCTCTTCTGCCGAGGCAGCAGACCATCGCTGCAGTCCTGAACGGACATATACCTACTTTCACTACAATTTATTTAGAATTGATCCTAGAACTGGCCCGGATTTTGCTTTTTTGTGTGTTATTCATGAATTTAAGCACATAATTAAATATTAACAAGGGGTTTAGATGGACACATCATAACCAGGAAATTTGAAAAAAAAGAATTTTAAAAGATTTTATAATTTCGCGGTCAGCAGTAGTCAAACTGAAAAATTGATAAAAACTATTGAAACGGTAAATGATTCAAAAGTGATTGAAACCACTGGAATTGTTCATGAAACAAAATCCAGGTAAATTTTAATGACTACTAGTTATGAGTAAATTTGCACAACTTTTGTAAGTTTAGCTTACTAAAAGCAATAAAAATATTTCATATTTTGTCAGATTACAGGCATCCTAGATTTTTGAATTTGTCACAATACCTGCATATATCTGTATACAACTTCTTAACATTTACATAATCACACGCTCAACTTCCCACCGGACACTCCCAGAGTGTCTCATTGTTTATTTTTAAATTTTTATGTTTTGTTAGTTTAGGTTAAAATTTTCATAGCAAAGAAATGAAATAAAGCTTGTTATAAAGCAAATGGTTCAGCCAATCAAGAAAAATTATCAACTAAAATTTTTTTTATCTGGACGTATCGCAGCTTGGTGGAGGGATAAACGACCAAAGCGTGGTACTGACCTTCTCGAGTGCCAATATGTTCGATCAAGGTAATAAGATACTTTAACTATCTCTAAGCAAAGGCCCGAAAGGGGCTGTCGTGCTAAAGCAAAATAACAAAACTTTTTGGCAAATGTTTTTGGGAAAACGTTGTTAACCTGTCTATATTCGTGCGTTGGTCTGTAAGTCCGATGAAACACTTATTCGTATTTATTTATTTTTTTTCTTTAAAGTGCTCAGTACACAAAGTTTTTTCTACCTGCTGAATACGTTGCTATCTTTACTTCAGTGCCCAGAAGTGCTACTCCGATCGGAGTATTTTCATTCCGTTTCAAGAGCTCCAAATTCCGCCACTCCATTCAACGGAGTTTCACTCAATGTTTGTTTCATGTGTTATACATTTTCCACTCAGTTTTGAATTAAATTATATTGACATTTACCGCACTACAAATGAAGTCTTAATGGCACATTTTTTCGGACAAGCAAAAATTTGTCCGCCATGTTGGAACTTTTATGTCGTTTTAACTAAATTTGTGTACAAAGACACATTCTTCGAAAAGTGATTTCGTAGGGAGAACAACTCCTTGGATCAAATGAAAACAAATTTTTAAGAAAATACGCACCATTTTCGGAGCACTACAGCCCTTCTCGGGCGCCTCCAACTGTCTCGGTCCCTTGGCTTTCAAATTTTGAAATCTGAGCAGTGATGAACTGTTGTTGTCGACCGAGTTAAACCAGTGTTTCCCTAGTTTCCCCACCGATCTCCGCCCTTCAGTTCTCCCAACGAATACCTTTTTGGGTACCCGTTCTTCGTCCATATGTTTCACATGCTCAGTCCATTGCAGCTTCCGCAGTCTTAAAATTGTTGAGACCTCCAGCTCGTCCAAAATTTCGTACAGCTCAAGGTTGTACCGAAGTCGCCACTGGCCCACGTCTAGTTTCACTTCAACTTTCCACCTCAGCACCCGTCGCTAAACGACCTGAATATATTTGTGGATCCTTGGGTTAGAGTCCATGTTTCACATCCATAGCATAACACAGGTCTTATCACAAATTTTTTGAATTGGAACTTTGTTTTCCTGTGTATGAAGGTGGTCTTTAAGATCGTCAAAACTTCGGCGTATTGCGTCTCTTTCATCACTGCATCTCGTTACTTTGGCGCTTAGGTACACAAATTCGCCCAGATTTTCGATACTGTACTCGCCAAGTGTGATATTTTGAGTATTTGACGTATTCTTCCTTGACTGCGTCATGAGCTTTGTTTTATACTCCTTGGTTTGTAGCCCTTCTAGTTTTGCTTCGCTGTCGAGTTTCAGGAAAAGTTTATTAGCGGTAGTTAGCGATCGTGACAACATGTGTCATCTGCATGGGCTACCACTTGGCTCGACACCTCTTGTATTGACAGGAAGCTTTATTCCAGAGCAAAATTGAATAGCAATGGGGTCAGTCAATCTCCTTGCTATAGTCCGATGTTTCCGTCAAAGGCGTCGGTGAGTTGGTTAGTGATGCGGACTTGGGAGGTTGTCGACGTCATTTTCATTTTGGCTGGGATACCAAAACAAAGCATTATTTGGTACAGTACGTTATGATCAATACTGTCGTATGCTTGCTTAAAGTCAACGAATATTTTATGTACGTCAATGTTGAACTCCCAGTATTTCTCAAGTAACTGTTTGACTGTAAACAATTGGTGTATCGTCGAGCTACCGATTCTATAGCCACCATGATACTCCTCAATAATACTGTTACTCTTTGGTTGGAAGGGAGGTGAATGCCGATTTACGTACAGTGTGTGGGACTCCCATGCTTTCAAGAAGGCCACTGGACTACCCACTAAACACCTCCCCTGTCAACCTGACAACCTAGCCTGGAACGGTTTGACACATTACTTCGGGCCAGGT
The DNA here is from genome assembly GCA_963969285.1 of Odontomyia ornata. Lineage (NCBI taxonomy): Eukaryota > Metazoa > Arthropoda > Insecta > Diptera > Stratiomyidae > Odontomyia > Odontomyia ornata. The sequence goes on along the minus strand of OZ017739.1, from coordinate 382,194,435 downwards.
TTCGTTTTGTTACGCCGTGAGGCGCCTTCTAGCTGGGGATCCCTCTTTTAGCGGGAGGGGAGAGGGGAAGAGGAAGTGCCGGACAAGCAATTCCCCAGTCCCAAAACCCCTGGATGCAGTGAGTCTCTTTTATATTTTAGGACTGCCCGAACATAATGTGCCATCTGGTTTCATTTGTCAACCGATTCGAGCATCACCGCGACTATATTATCCGGGGTGAGCTCTCCCGTCTCCCTGTAGAGGGCCCTTCGCAGCCTGTCCCATTTTATGCATGCGAAAAATGTGTGGCAGGCATTGCCTTCTTCTCCTGGACAATACCGACAATCGGGGGACCGTAACTTACCAATCTTGTGCAGGTAAGATTGAAAACACCCATGCTTCCTCAAAAGCTGGGTCATATAGAAGTCAGTCTTACCATGCCTTCGATTTAGCCATGATTTGATATCCGGGGGTGGCGCGCCGCCCACCTTCCCTTCGTGCGATTCGCCCAAGACTGCTGTCAATCGTTGAGTAAGCGCTGTCTCCCCTCTCGAACAACCATCGCCCTCTCATCCTCGTTTCGACGCAGGCAAATAGCACGGCACCCTCTAGCAAGATGCAATCCTCAGTGCTCCTCTTCTCTACATCTCTGCCAGGTGTTTTCGGTAAATCTTCTTACTGAGAGCGTCGCCCGTACATCTGCTCCGTACAATCGCACTGACCCTACAGCACTCATCAAGAGGCGTCTTCTTGATGGGCTGGGTCCCCCTACGTTAGCCATAAGTCGACTCAGAGCCGATACTCCCGAAGCAGCCCTCTTAGCCGTTGGCCTGATTTGCTCAGAGAAACAGCTCCGAATCGATTACTTCACCGCTGGTTTCGATTCGATTACTATGTCTCCAATACTGAGCATCCTTACTCTAGGGATTCTTTTTTTGTTAAGATGACCACTTCGGCTTTCTCCAGTGCTAAACTGAGCCCTCGAGCAGTCATGCAGTCTCTCACTCGGCGCATTAGCATACCTAGCCTAAGTTGCGCTTGTTCAACGATGCGTCCAGCGACAAGAGCCGCAACATCATCCGCATAGCGCGACTCATCTGCCATCGTGAGTCTCAGTAGCCCGTCGTAAGACACGTTCCATAAATCCGGACCCAGAATAGATCCCTGGGCAACACCCGATGTAACCGCCTCCCTTCGTTGGCCCTGTGTCGTGTCGTAGAACAAGCTTCGGTCCTTTGGGTAGTTCCTCAAAAGTCGCATTAGATATTCTGGAACTTATAAAGGCTTTTCCAGCATACCCAGAATATCCACCCATCTAGAGGAGTTGAAGGCATTCCTGACGTTGAGTGTCACCAACAGGACGATCCGTCGCTTGGTGCGACTAGATGCCTCTGCCTTTTGAACCGCGCTCACCACCTCTGCAATCGTGTCAGTAGAACGTTCTGCTCTAAAGCCGTACTGCCGAAGAGATAAATCGACTTATATGCTGTCACCCGGTTGCATGCCTGATCATGGTTCCGTGCTCGTTGAGCCTCATGCCGAAGCTTGTGACAGTCCCTTCGTTTAGCAGTGATTTCAGTTCACTTCCAGTACACTGGGGGCTTGCCATGCTGGGGTTTTCGACGGGGCATAGAAGCTTTGCAAGCAGTTGTAATGATGCTCATAGTTGAGTTCACCATGTCTTGAGCTGCCAATTGTTCTGTCCCCTCCGAATCTCCCTGCAGCGGAGCACCCGCTGTGAACACCTCGACGAACCTCTCGATGTCCATCCTTCCGATGTTCCATTCAATCGTAGAAAGCCGAGAGCACAGACGTCGGGAGACAACATTACTGATCTCAAGCAGAATGCACGGATGATCACGGGTTGAGTAGTCCTCTAACACTCTCCAATTGTGTATCCTCCGTACTAAGGACTCCGAGGCGAATGTCACCATCGGCATAGTTCCTTCACAGCCAATACGGCGGAAAGTCGGCGTATTTCTGGTGTTAAGTACGACGAGCGCCGTCCTTGCCGCCATTTCTACAATTCGTGTTCCCCGGGAATCTGTTTGAGGCATGCCTCAAACGATTGCTTTCGCGTTAAAGTTCCCCCCCCAAACAAGCACATTCCCGTCTGCGTTCGAGACAGTGCCCTCCAAAGCATTAAGCTTGGCTTGGAAAGATGATATCGATTCGTTCGGCGTTAGGTACACACTAAAGAAGGTGGTCCCTGAATACCGAACCCACACAAAACCATTCCCACGTCCACAGCTCTCCACCTGGAAATCTATTTCGGACCCAAATGGCGGCAGTACAGGTTGATGCTGAACTTTTATCATGGTGTTGCTCACTTAGCCACAAAAAGTTGTCTTTCATGTCCCTCGCAACTGCTCAATGATTTTGGGCGTTTGAACTGTGGTGTAGGTTTAGCTGCAGAATGCGGGCCATCGGAGTTCTGATTTCGCCTTGGCTAGGGCTTCCTGGAAAACCCGGCATTTTCCTCATCCCAAGACGTGTAAAAAATCAGGTCTTGGATCAGCATCCTTGCAAAGAATACAGTGTGTCACCTTCGTACACTCTTTTCTTTTATGTCCCATTTCACCGCATTTGTAACATAGGGAACTCCTGTCGGGTTCTGTGCATACTTGTGTGGTGTGACCATAGCCAAGGCATTTGAAACTTTGAAGGGGTGCTGCTCTTCGCCGTATCCTACAGACAACCCACCCTATTCGTACTTTGCCCTTATTCAGACATTGTTCGGCGTCCATTTCGGTCAAGTCAATTATGGCCATGCGTTGTCCCCCATTATTTTCTGGTGTCAGCCTCGCTTTGATCCTGCCCACGCTAGGAAACTCCCTTTTGATAGCCTTTTCTACCTCGGTCAAATCTGTGACGCAGTCAATGTCTCTTATTTCGATTGCTGCCATCGGCTCGAGCGAGGATATAGCTGCGCTTTTGCCGAGGACTTTTTTTTACTGCGTCGCAGAATGCTTCCCCTATTCATGGCCTCTGCTTCAAATTCGAACAGTATGTGGCCCGACCGCGTTGGTTATACAGCTTTAATGGCAGTGTTAGTGTCTTCTCCCCTGATGTGCCGCAGCAGCTCCGCGTTGGATCGACCATTTTGGGGTTTTGCGAGCATTGCCTGCCACCGGGGTCTTTGTCGGGGCTTCTTTCCTTCCTGTTTTCCATCGGGTCGTTTTTATTGTTGGGTGTCCGTGCGAACTTTATTTTCTGGAACTTTTTGAAGGAGTTTCTTAGCGGCTTTCTTGGCTCCTCTTGTAAGCACTGTCTTGAACCCCTTATCTGGTGTTCCGTGCCCATCAAGTGCCCCTTCCTTCCTTCTTTTATCCCGATCTCCTTCGGTTGGGCTAGACGCCATTCTTTTATTGATTTTTGATGGTGGAGCTATCTGCATGTGCCCTTTAGATTTCGCTCCAAGCGCTTCTCTAGCCTTCTGTTCTACTTCGGCCTTCTGGTTCTCTGCGGCCTTTAACCTCCTCTGATAATGCCCTATGCGGTCTAGGAGCTCCTCTAGTTCAAGGAGCCCAATCTTTACTGCTTTGGTGATTTTTGGTGAGTCGCATGCAGATTGTATTCTTTTTAGAAAAACTAACGCTTTTTGGAATAACCTTACTTCTTCATGTCACTGGGCGGCAATTGTACTTTGCGGCCATCGTCCTTTGGAGAGGTTATCTGCTTCTGTTTCCGAATACAGCACTGCCGCCACCTTTTCAACGTTGGCAATGAAATCACACATCGTCGCTATATTTGCCTGGTCACTAGTTTCTTTTCGTGCTGTAATCTCTTCGTTGGCTTCAGGATGGTTCTTTATTATTTCGGGATTTACGACAGCAGTACCATTGAATTCTTGAATTTCTTTATATTTTGCTCCATTGCTTGAGCACTTGGCCCGTCCTGCAAAGCTTCCCGTTTTTCCTTTATAGGACGCTCTGGCGTTCGCATTATGTTTTTGCTGCACCCGAACGCCGCAGGAATTTCAGTCTGGATCAGACTGTCTGTTAATCTCCGTTTTTCGTCCGTCTTCACTGTCACTGTATTGATCGTCGTTTTTTCATCGTTTGTACCGCTGCCGATGTGCTGTTAACATCGTGGCTGCATCCGCTGATTGCTTCGTCGTTATTGTTATGTTTGCATTATTTTTCTTTTTCTTTTTGTGGGTTTTTAGGTCTTTGCAAAAAAATTTTTTACAAAGACCTAATAGTTTCGCGACCTGTCTGTCCGTCTGTCCATCCGTCCGTCTGTCCGTGCGTCACAGCTAATTTCCTCAGAAACTATAGAAACTAGAATGCTCAAACTTTGTGAAAAGGTCAAAAGTGATGGTCTCTCAAAAGTTAAGGCCTTAACAAAAATTTTAAAAATTTTAAGGGTTGTCCAACGCGTAGTCCAGATCCAGTCAGGGTCATTACCTGTCATCCCAGGAGGGAGCCTCACGGCGCCCCCAATATCCTCGGGTCCATGGGGGCGGCGCGCCCCTAAGAATGCCAGCCGCCAAGAGTGCTCCCTTCCACCGGCATCCCCTCTGCGGGAATTGCCTCGGCTACTCGGGGGCGGAACTCCCCAAAGAATGCTAGCTCCTAAGAATATTCCTGTCAGCCAGCATTCCCCCTGCGACATTGATCCTCAATTATGTCTCAGAGACTTTTAAAATATGGACCATCGGATAGAAGTATGCCACTGTAGCCGTGGTGAGCATTTGGGCGATATTTTGTTTCACACACAATTGTCATAGATCTTTCTATTATAATAAAAAATATTACCATAATTCTCTGAAAACTTTTTGTTTTATTTACAATTAACATCGTGCGCTTTGGTTGGACCACTCTTTTGTAGTAATAATTTTTTTAACAAAATAATTTTGCGCAGCTCTAAATTTTCATCTACATGAATCTTTCGTAATAATTTTGACTAGATATATCCTCAGTAAGAAAAGCAACAATTACTATCCAAAGTACCTTGCACCGGCTTGTCAAACTTTCTAGGTTAATATCCTGATAAACTCACTCATTTCCCGGAAGCTTTGTTCCTACCTAAATTATTTTTATAAACTCTGTTTTGTTAGCATTATCTTTTGACTTGAAATATGTTTTTCGCGCTTATTTCAGAGTATAGCAACTTAATCCGAAAATCTAATCATATCACTCATTTATATCAGCATAATTATGATATCATAGTAGGGATTAAATTTCAAGTGCGTGTACATCTAATAATAATCACTTATAAAAAAACATTTTATGATGGCTATTGCTCTCTAGACTCTACGGATTTAGATTAAATAATAAAGCTCAGATAAGGACTAGCGTCAGTAGTTTGTTTGTACATAAAGATAAATTCCACTCTAACCATGTGACTTTTGAGCTAATGAAATTGTAAGAAGAAATTTGAAATTGATCAAATTAACACTTTCACTGCCTAATGATTTGACAGATTTTTTTGTTTGCAAAAATTGACATTAGGTTTCATCTTAATAATCTTATACTAAGTAAAATATGGAATTGATGTTGCTTAAAATTCCGTTAGGTAACATAAGCACGAAATGTTTTTGGGACCCTTTCGATTGCTTAAACCCGCAGTTGGTGCAGCAAATAAAATTATTAAAATTTCGATCGACGCCTCTCAAAAAATGTATTGAAGTGAAAATTCCTATTACATCGACAAGTATTAATTTGACGTAAATCGTGTGCATTGAAAATGAAATTGCGTAATGTGCATTGCTGTGACCATCATCGCATTGAATGTTAGAATTTATTAATTCGCAAATGGCGACTGCTGTGCGTTGCACTATTCTTTCCGGGATTTACTGGATTTAATGCTCCACGAGCTTTATTCAAGAAAAATTACATTTTAAGTGAAACTTACTCTAATATCGATTTAAGTTTATATTCGATGGTTTTACTGATGCAGTGTTTACTTTGTTGCTTTTTGATTTGAATTTGTCGATGCATTTTTACCTATCACGTGTTCTTCTGACTTTGCGGGAACGTGTCGTTAACTTGTACACTCGGTCTTGTTTTATGTAATGTTTAATATGCAAGTTTTCACCTTTTCACCTTCCACTTACCTTTACTCCTTCCCTCATCATTTTTCCGCGCGCACTTAAGATATTACCTTACACTTACCTTTCCTCCTTTACTCATCACTTTTCCACGCGCATCATCATTCCATTCGACCCAAAACTCTATTGAGGCCATTCTTCTTCTTCTTTGTAGCACTACTCTCTCGGGCCTTCGCTTAGAGATAGTTAGAGTATCTCATTTTCATGACCGTATTGAGTTTTTCGGAAGTTGGTTTGGTCAGTACCATGCTCCCATGTGCTTGCTCAGCTATGATATGATCTGATTAAATCAGTACATATCACCACTGAGTGAACACTCGTAGTCTGTTCGAAAAATCCCCTGAACTAAATCACGTTGTTCCCAACGAGATTTGAACCTGGGACCTTCGGCTTATACGTTCATGCTCTAACCACTAGACCACACAGACCATTACCCTCTTCATATTTGTAATCACGCAACACGCGCATTTTTTATGACCTGAAATAGCATTCGAAACCGTTTTGAAAACGCCGCTGCGTATACTAAATTAAGTTAATTGCACCCAAGTAGCATTTTTCCGCGATTTATTAAGTGAAGAAGTGTTGAATAAAATAAATTGTAAATTTACAAATTGTGCTTTTTTGTAAACCGCGGAACAACTAGTCATAACTGGCGCCCGAGCAAATTTTTAAATCCGTTCCATAAGAACACGGTTCTCCTGAAGTAAAACCGGGAAACAGTTTTAAACAACTATTAGCCGACTAAGTTGCAATAATCCGTTTAATAAGAACGAATACGTGCTGTACTTGCTGGGAAGTGAAGTGTGATTATTGGAGGCTGGTAGCAGGCTGATTCCAGAACATTTCCGGCCAGTGAGTGCCAAAATCACCGCACGAATAAAACAAGGACACAACGCTGAGTGACACGACATCGTATCGCAGTAGGCACCTCTCAAATCGAACGATTGGCGTCAAAAAGGAATCATACGAGCTGTCCTCGTGGCGAAACATGAGAACGTTAGCAGGATTAATTATTTTTATGTAAGTCTCAATTTTCTAAGCTAAATAACTATTATAAAATATTAACATATAAAAGTGTTATAATAGTGATAACAAGTGAATTGTGAAGATTTGTGTAAGTTACCTTGGTGGATTGCAGTGAAATTTCGTGAATTAAATCCAGTGCACAACAGTTGCCTCTCCTTTTGTGTTTTTTTGAATTTTCGGGTTTTTTCCTTGATTCGGAATGGAAGCCATGCAAGAAACCATTCGTCAGTTGACAGGAGCAGTTAATGCCTAAATTGAATCAAGCAAAAAATCCGAAGGTAGACTTTTCGAGCTTGAACAGGCGATTTCAGCCTTTAGTTCACACATTAGTAGGAGTGAAAAAAGTGAGGATAGATTATTGGCAATTGAACAAAGGTTGTCTGCCAACCATTCACCCAACCCCATACCTTCATTCATTGCAGGTATTCCTAAATCTAAAAAAGACCTTGAAAACATTAAAAAACTACCTGATTCTGTACGCGATCTTCAACCCTTCGACGGCAATCCGATTCAATATTTATCGTGGGTGCATAACGCGGAGATGATCTTTCGATCTTACGAAATAGTCGGAGGAAGCCTATTTTCAAAGCCATTCTTCGCCACATCCGGCAGAAGATTCGAGGGCTAGCTGATGCTGGCTTTATTTCGTATAATATCTTCGATCACGACTGGTCATGTATTAAGAAGTGCCTATCACTTCACTATGGGGATAAAAGGAATATCCGTACTTTGGAGCATCAGCTGAATTCCATGAAACAGTGGAATAATAGTGTTCATGAATTATATGCAGCTGTGAACCACCTATTGTCATTATTGATAAACAAAATTAAAACAGAGGATAGGTCACAAGAAACTATTACCGCACTTACCGAAAATTACAGAAATCGCGCATTTGATGTTTTTGGGAGAGGGCTGAAAGGAGATCTTTCACAGATGCTTATCATCCAAAGACCCCAAACGCTTCCCGATGCTTATGCATCATGCTTAGATGTTCAAAACCTAAACTTTAGGAAAGTTCAAATTCACCAACGACATGGTAATAACACCATTTCAGCACCCGTCAACCTATTTTTCAACTCTCGTTTTGATAATAACAGACCTAAAGTACCCGTACCCTATCAGCCGTTAAGTGTAGCAGAAAAAAATTAGATGTATCAGTTCCGAGATAGAATGTCTAATCCACCACCCGAACCCACCCAGCCGAAACCACCAATTCCAATGGATGTCGACAAATACATTCAAACTCGGCAGGTTGATTATATGAACATGCCGGCCAACTCCCCCAACTACAAACAATCACATAATTCCGGAAATCTCCCAAGGAAATCACAGCGTCTTTATAATTTAGAAACGCAAGTTGAGTTTTCTGAACCTGATGTGGAGTTTTCTGGGGAAATGGAATACGAACATCAGGCTTATCTTGATAATAATTTCCCTACCTTCCAGGAAGAATGTGACGATGTATCGGAAGAAAACCAAATAATTTTTATGATGGACGCGTCTCTAGCGTTCCATACAGAGAGTTTACTACGCGAGACGGTTAGATTCTAAAATTTTTAATAGATACTGGTGCAAACAAAAATTTCGTTGCACCCAAATATGCGTTCAATGCCAAATTAATCTCGAAACCCTTCAGCATCCAATCTGTTGCGGGAGAAATAACTATAAATAAAAATGTGACAGGGATATTTTTTAAAAATTTAGGCAACAACATGCTGGTAGATTTCTTTGTACTACCAGGACTGAAGTCGTTTGACGGAATTATAGGGGACGATACTTTAAAGGCACTGGACGCTATCGTCGATAGAAAAAATAACATACTCAAAATCAGGCCAAATATAAAAATCCCTCTAAAGGCAAAGGAATCTAAACAGGTCAATCACGTGGAAGTCGTATGTGACCACCTTCCTCAAACAACTCGGAATAAGCTGCAAGCCATCTTGGATAAGCACGTCAAGCTTTTTGGCCCTATAAGCGATAGGGAAATCATCGAAACAAACGTAAGGGTTGATATTAGAACTTCCACATCAGACCCTATCTACACTAAATCCTATAGCTATCCGGTTAACTTAAGGCCTGAGGTGGATAAACAAATTAAGAAAATGTTAGAGGATAGAATTATTCGCCCGTCAAGAAGCCCATATAATTCACCTATCTGGGTTGTGCCCAAAAAAGCCAATTCAGCAGGTGCAAAGCAGTACAAATTGGTAATAGATTTTAAAAGGTTGAACGCAGTTACTATATTAGACATTTACCCAATACCAGATATCACAAACACGCTTGCCAGTTTTGGAAGCTCGAAATATTACACCAACCTCGATCTAACATCCGGGTTTCACCAGATTCGTATGCGAGATAGTGATGTCCCGAAATCGGCCTTCTCCACTGAAAATGGTAAATTCGAGTTTACAAGGCTACCGTTCGGCCTCAAAAACGCGCCTGCCATATTTCAAAGAATGATCAATGACGTTTCAAAACCCGTTATCGGCCAAACATGTTTTGTTTATATAGACGATATTATTATCCTGGGGAAATCGGAGGACATACATCTGAAAAATCTGGAAACCATACTGTCTCAACTCGAGAATGCAAATCTAAAAGTTAACTTAGATAAGTCTTCGTTCTTGAAGACCCGTGTTGAATATTTGGGATACATTATCTCACAAGATGGTATCCTTCCGGATCCTAAGAAGATAGAAGCTATTACTAAAGTTAAACCTCCTACAAATTGAAAAGACCTGAAAGCGTTTCTCGGCTTGGCGTCCTAGTATAGGAAATTTCTCAGGGATTTCCTAAAAGTTGCAAAGCCACTTACAAATTTAACTAAAGGAGATAACGCTCAAGTAAAAGCGAATCAGTCTAAGAAAAGACCAATTTCGCTTGGAGTTGCTGAGCTCAAAGCCTTTAACGAAATAAAAGCACTCCTTACATCATCGGAGGTATTAACGTTCCCAGATTTCGAGAAGCCCTTCAATTAAACCACCGATGCTTCTTATTACGCAATCGGTGCAGCTCTCTCGCAAGGTGACATCGGCATCGGATCACTTATGTTTCAAGATCCTTAAACGCAAAACAGGAGAACTATGTCACAAACGAACGAGAATTATTAGCTATCGTGTGGGCTCTTATCTCAACATCAGGATCGGTGCATAGCGCTATTGAGGATAATTCCGATCTCATCCCAAATTGTGAGGCGCCGATTAATGTTTTTAGGAAGCAATCAATTTTCTCTGAGGGAAAAGAAATGATTGCTCACGAACAACCACACCTGGCTTTGACAGGCACTATATCTGTCTTGCAGCTATCACGAAGGAGGCTTTAGTCGACAAGCTTAAGCAACTATTGAGTCCCAATCTTATCAATGGAATCAAAATTCCCGAAAAATGCATAGTACTACTACAGGATATATATAAAGAGTATTTTTCGAAGTACAAAGTTCGCATCACTCAGCGTATCGTTGAGGATATTGCCAATAAAGACAGTAAACTGCACATAATAAAAGAGGAGCATCGACGAGTGCTCGGGAGCTATAGAGACAACAAGGACCAAATACTTGAAAAATTTTACTTTCCTAAGATGAGTAAATTAATTAAACAATATACGAGATCGAAATATGCAATGTCATTAAATATGATCGCAATCCTCAAGGCCTTGAATTGCAGGAAACACCAGTTCCAGAATACCCATCGGAAATCCTGCATATGGACATCTTACAAATTGCCGGCGAAAAATACGTAACATGTATGGATAAATTCAGCAAATTCGCAAAATTTTTTTCAATAAATAACAAATCCACCCTTCACCTACGGGAAAAGATGATCAAAATTTTACATTATTCTACAGTACCGAAAATTTTGGTGATAGACAACGAAGGCGGATTCATAAGCCCAGTACTAGTCATGAATCTCATAGAAGCATTAGGGGTCAAGGTATATTTAACCCCTCCTCAGAAGAGTGAAATCAACGGAGCTATCGAAAGGCTCCACTCAACAATAATAGAGTTGGTTAGATGCCTTCAGGAAGAGGTTAAAGAACTCAATCTAAAGGAGATAATAGCTATTGCTGTTGATAATATACAACAACACGTTTCACTCTGTGACAAGAGTGAAACCTGTAGATGTGTTTTTTTTTAAATACCTCCAATCCCTACCACTCTCTCCATATCACTCTTTCATCGTCGCACAACGCTCGTGCGATCTGCACTTCACACGTCGTCAATTCCTATGTGCGCCTCCAGGCAATGCTAAAACATCGGCACACCAAATGCTGTGAAGTACTCCTTTCCTGCTTGTCTAGTCCGATTCCTGACATGTACTCAGAGATAAAAAAAAAATAGTATAATACGACGCAGTAAAAAAAACTCTGAGTTTATAAAAACTAGCTGTTTTTAAGTATCTCGACGTTAGGGTCTAAAATGCCCTAAAATACTGCATTTTCAATCCTCCGGACTTATCATTAATCTGAATTTATTATTAGATTTTCCTTAAGTCTTTTCTTAAAAACCAATAATGAGTTTACGTTTTTCACTGTTTCTGGAAGATTATTGTATATACGCAGAGCATTATTCGTTGCATCGTCCTTTAGTCGACCAGTTCTAGCGTAAGGTATTGTCGCGTGTTTTGGTTCGCGGCCAATAATTTTAATGTTCCGGGAAAGTGAAAACGCAATGTCTTTTAATTTAAGTTAAAAGAGTTTATTTAATTACAAAAGTGCACAATAATCAATTTAACACTTTCACTAATTTTAATTTTCACTATCAAAAATCTAACACTTGTCCATAAATTTCTTATCGCAATTGTCTTCTAAATCACTTCACTATTACGAAAATCACTTTTCTACTACTCGAATAATATCGCTTCCCACATACTATCGCAGTTCTTATCGCGGTCGAATGAATGATCCCCCCATTCATTCAGCTCGCCTTTATATAGGGTCTCTACCTATTCTACCATTTCTCGTACATTGGCGAATGTTCTATCGAGAGGTACCTGGTAGATTCGAGCAAATTAATGAATGGAGTGAGGTCACTTGCAGATGTTGACCATGCTTGTTGGGTTCTCGTGGGTTCAAGTAAATTCATTTGTTGACGTTCTTAATGATTGTGAAAACAATTGCGACAGTAGCTCGCAGAATTATTTGTACATGTAATTATTTGTACATGTAACACTGCCCCCACCTCAGTTCTTTTCGCCCCGAAAAGATGTGTCGCTATTTGTAGTCAATTCTCCCTGGGTGTCATATGGGGCAAGACGGTCCAGATGCACGATTTTCATTTTAGCTCTCGGCTTACGATGTTCCTGTATTCGGTATACGACGTCGTTGATTCGCTTTGTAACTCGGTATGGTCCCTCCCAATTATGTTGCAACTTTGGAGACCTACCCTTTCGCCGTTGCGGGTTATAAAGCCACTCCAAGTCATCTTGCTGGAAGCCAGTTGAATTAGCCTTTAGATCATACCTGGTCTTCATGCGGTCAGTAGCCGATTCGAGGTGTTTTCGCACTGTCCGATGTATCTCGTTCAACCGTTGTCTTAGATCACTTGCGTACTCCGAGACCGTTTGGGGTTTCTCAGGGGGTGTTCCGAACTTTATATCGGCTGGCAAACGAAAAGTCTTTCCAAAAATGACTTTGGCTGGGGCTTGGCCCGTCGATGCGTGTTCAGCAGCTCTATACGCCATCAAAAATAGTGGGATATGTCGGTCCCAGTCCCTTTGGTTCTCGTCAACCATTTTGGCCAGGTGTTTATTGAGCGTGCCGTTGAACCGTTCGACCATTCCATCGGATTGGGGATGCAGCGGTGTTGTCCTCGTTTTCCGTATTTCCAGCAGCTCGCACATTTCGCCAAAAACTAGTGACTCAAAGTTTCAGCCTTGATCCGAATGTAGTTCGCCAGGTACGCCGTACCTACTGACCCAATTTAACACTAGCTGTTCAGCTACAGTAGTTGCTTCCTGGTTGGGAATGGGGTAGACCTCGGGCCACTTGCTGAAATAATCGGCTACAACCACCGTGTATCGACCTCCCCATTCAGATTCAGGAAAGGGTCCTGCGATGTCAACAGCGATCCTTTCAAACGGTACCCCCACGTTATAGGTTTGCATTTGTCCTCTCAGTCGTCGCTTTGGGCCTTTGACGGAAGCGCAAATTGTGCATCTGCGACACCAGTCCTCTACGTCTTCTCGAGCGTGGAGCCAGTAAAACCTTTCCCGCAATTTCGCTAAAGTTTTGTTAACACCAAGGTGGCCTTCCGAGGATCCTTCATGCATTTCCTTAATCACATCGTCGATTCGGCTTTTGGGTAGTATAGTTTGCATCCTATAGGAGCTACCATCCGCCGTTTCCCGTTTCCGCTTGAGTACGCCACCCTCCACCTGAAGGGAGTTCCATTGTGGCCAATAGCTTTTCAGGGTTGCGCCATGCATTGAAACGTCCTTCCTCTCAGGTCGCCCAGTCGTCTCCTTCCATACGAGCAATGGTCCGATGTCTTCATCGGCTAACTGGGCATTTCGAATCTCCTCCGCTGACCAACCTTCATCGAATTCGGCCGTTATCACTCGCAGAGCAACGGTCGGCTCCTTTTCCTCAATCCGCCGACAATGCTTGCAGTTAGCTGGACATGGATGACGAGATAGGGCGTCAGCATTTCCATGAACTCTGCCCTTTTGAAGTAGTTGGGGCCTCACTATGTCGGGCCGGATCGTCCATCGGGTTGAACTAGTGTCGTTTGTTATGGTGCAATGTTCTTCATCAACTTGACCAGGAAGGCATCTGTCTGCTTCTCCACGATGTTGCCTTGGCACGGTGATGGGGGTGCTGGGGATGTCGATCTTCCTAGCCAACGTACGCCCCACGAAGTTGGCCCTTGCAGTTTGATGGTCCTCCATTCTAGGCTCCTGACACGGTCTGGATCTCCACCATCCTGGACAATAGCTCCATTTTCTTCGCTTCTTGCAGTCTCTTTGCAGGTGTCCTTTTTCTCCGCAATCCCAGCATCTAGGCGCACCATTACCCTGCGGCTCTCGCTCATTTTCCACGCGCTTACACCTGCACTCGTCTGCCACTGCTTCACGGACCCGGGCAGTGGTACGAGTCGCATTTTTCGCTGCCTCATAGTTCAGACTATAAACCAATGCGTCCTTAACCGTTTGCTTTTGAGCTAATCGCACGGCTTGTTGCAATTCCTGGTCCTTTAACGCACTGATGAATGCTTCTGTTGCTGCGTCATCTCGATGTTCTGGGTCGTAAGCTGGATAAGCCAAAAGTGCCAGGCGCTCAATGTCTTGGGCTAGCTGCTGTAAGGTTTCGCCAGACTTTTGCATCCGATGTCGTAGCTGTGCCCGGTAAATCTGCTTCAGATGATCGTCTCCATAACGCATGTCCAGCGCATTCATTATAGCAGCCGGGTTTGAATGCAACTCAACGGGGATAGTCTGCAAAAGCTCGGCAGCTGGGCCTCTAAGAGCAAGAATCAATGCGGTTGCTCGTTCCTGCTCATTCCAGTGATTTATCCTAGCGGCGGCTTCAAACTGGATTTTGTCAATAGTCCAGACCGTTTGCCCATCGAATATTGGTGCTTGCACATTTCTGGATGAGCTTTGCGCTGCGATTATAATTGGGGCTGGTGAGGTGGTTACTACTGCCTTTGCTGCTTCCAATTCCTTTTTCATGTTTTCCATCTTATTGTTGATTCTCTCCTTGACCTGGCTGACCTTTTCCTCGACCTGGTCAACCTTTTCCTCGACGCCTTTAATTTGTTTGTTGAGACTACCGAGCTCCGCTTTTATTTCGGTTGACTGTTTCTCCAGCTTCTGTGTGATGTCTGCCTTGATGTCTGCTTTGATTTCGATTGCTTGTTGATCTAGCTTCGCTGATTGTTCATTTAGCTCCGCAGCTAAACTGGATGTCTGTTCATTTAGCTGCGCTGATTGTTCACTTAGCTTCGCAGTTAAATTGGATGACTGTTGTCGCTGCTCTTGCTGCATGAGCATCAACATTTGCATCAGCGCATTTTCTGGCTCCTTTGGTTTTGGTGTTTCGGCTTCACCACCTTCTGCGCCTCTTTCTGCAGCTGACAGCTCACCCGAATCCAGATTCACGCCTTCCGACTCGATCGCATCACGCAAGCGTGCAATCAGTATGGCCTTTGTACCTTGTGTAGCCAGATTTCGTTGTTCCAACTCCTCTTTGAGCTCCGATATGCTCAATTGATTAATTTTTAGATGTAAATTTCCTGGCATTTTTATTGTTTCGGCTATTTTTCCACGTTAATTTTCACAATTGTGCACTTTAAAATTGTTTAAACGTTTTCACTTCCAAAATTTTAATCTCACTTCTCGACACCATTGTCGCGTGTTTTTGGTTCGCGGCCAATAATTTTAATGTTCCGGGAAAGTGAAAACGCAATGTCTTTTAATTTAAGTTAAAAGAGTATTTAATTACAAAAGTGCACAATGATCAATTTAACACTTTCACTAATTTTAATTTTCACTATGAAAAATCTAACACTTGTCCATAAATTTCTTATCGCAATTGTCTTCTAAATCATTTCACTATTACGAAAATCACTTTTCTACTACTCGAATAATATCGCTTCCCACATACTATCGCAGTTCTTATCGCGGTCGAATGAATGATCCCCCCATTCATTCAGCTCGCCTTTATATAGGGTCTCTACCTATTCTACCATTTCTCGTACATTGGCGAATGTTCTATCGCAATTTATTTGTCATATATTTCTTTTGAACTTTTACTGCACGCGCTATGTGGTCAGCAAAAATGATCCGCGAATTTCGGTAATTGATTCGCGCGTGTAAAGAAAATATGCAAAAACAGGAAATCAATGTTCCAATTACATTTAGAGTTATTCTATGAGATAGGTAAAAAATGAATTTACGATTGCGCGTGCAGGAACAATCGCAGACATAGGAATTGAATATCATCGGAATGATTTTAATGTAAGGAACAATATTTGATGACGAAAGTTGATTGTTTGGACATACTCCCGGCCGTTGAAAGCGCTGAGGTTTCAAGAAATTGTATTCCGGCGTGTTTGAAGTCGAAAGTCGATGGTCCTTGGGAAGGGTTGTGGTTTCCTTACTGGTGCTAGCATCTTGTGGTGAAGTAAATGACTGTCAAGCCGAAGATGATGACCAATGCCAAATATCCAGCTGAGACATGGTAGATTGTGGAGTCAACGTGATGAGGAAGAGAGCCTTGTTGTTTGATTTGCAGGAGAGTGGTTTTAAGCTGAACAATGTCATCAGAATTGTTTGCTATCTTCATACTGTGGAAGTTTTCTTGAGGTTCTAAGTGCTCCAAAATGATGGTGGAGTTTAAGGCAACTGATGGTAGGTAAGAAAGTAAGAAAAGTCGATCCGATTAGTAAATTGATGGTGGGCCATGATCGTCAACGAGCCTTGACTTATGTTGCAGTTGGCCTTAAACCTCAGAGAACCAGATCCAGTTAGAATAGTTTGATAACTGTTGTCTCCACAAACTATATTTATAGACATTTCTTCTTGCAGATTGTAGATCCATGTATTCTTGTTGTGAAGTTGAATCCACGTATTTGAGGAGCTGGGAATGATCTTGAGTTTGCAAACTTGGGGTAGTGTATGCACTTGGTTTAATAATTTAAGTTCGCATTGAGCTGGTCCAGAATCTTGGTTGAATATTTGATGTTTTTTATTGCACAGGTATTTATCTTCACTTGTTAATAGGCATGAACTAATTTCGGCTTCGAACATGACGCTGTATTGATCCTTGTGTAGTGACACAGCTAAAAATTTAGTATTCGTAACAATGCAAGCAAACTGTTCCCTTAGTTTAAAAGTAATAGGAATAACTTTGAATAGCTGGAAAACCTCTACGTTTAGCAAGGGTATGTTTATTTTGAAGATAGCCTTATCTTTCATGATTATTGACTGAACAGTCATAATTGAGTATAGTTTTAGCAGTGAAATATACCCAGATTGATTCGGTACGATTTTCCGTTGTGACTATCTATAGTGACACCAATTAATGCTGTTTGGATGCGTTGATATGCCATAAGCAGCAGGATGGATAACGTGTTGAAAGCTTGTATAAGACCTTGGTTCTCCAGAATATGGCTGGTTTTATTAATATTTAAGCGGAAGTGTTCTAGATAAATTTCGATGGATTTCGTCTGTTCCTTTATAAAGGTTCAGTCTTGGTCTAGGAGATTTAGGGTGGAATCTACGACGGATGTTTGATTTTTAATCAGCTCTATAATGTGGTTCTCATTTAAATTAATTTTGTCAATAGTTGTTGCCATTTCTCCTGCGTAGCCCTGGTCCAATATTCCGAATAACTTGTTACTCATGGTTCCAATAAAATCAAAAGGCGATCGCTTCTTCCGGATTACAGAGCTTCTCTCAAGCAGCAAGTTATTATTTGCCTGTATGGTGCTTAGCTGGGATTGAAATTGTGCTAAGAGGAGCTTACATCGTCCTTGGTTGTCGATTTCAGTCTGCTCGCAGAGTTCCTTCAGGCATTTGTGGTTGTTTCGCAGGTTTTGCATATCCTTCCAATATTCGGTCATATTGTAATATGCTATGATGTTCCAATTGTCCGTTACCATTGAGACCTTACCGATATCCTCAAAATATACCGGCGCCTCCTTGGTAAATGGTCTGATCACGATAATCTCGTTGATTGGCTGAGTTGTTGTTTTGATGCTTGATACGCATAATATTAATAGCACTAAGGCGAGTTTCGCGATCTTTAGCGTTCGTATTGTTGTTGGTGATCGTGTCCTTTTGGATTGAACGTGCTTCGTTTGTACTGTGGTATTTTGAGATGGTTGGGAGTCTTTACTCTCGTGGAACTTCTTCAGGTCACTGCAGCGAAAATGAAGGGCTGGGCTTGTCAACCAGTTAGAATTTATGGGGAAAATTCGATGTTTGCTTCGTTTTTTGACCGTTTTAGTGAATTTTACCAGCGACGTACGTCCATCGTTCTGGCTAGCAGTAACTGTTAATGAGATTTCAGACGATTTTAAATGATTATTGGTTACATTTGATGTGCTTGAATCCTTCAAATCAGGTAACTCTTTTGATGTACAATCGATCCTGTCTTCATTCGAGCCTTCAGGGGGATTTATGACCAAATCCCTTTGCGGCTTCTCAACGTCCTCCTTCAAATCTGATGGTATTGGGACTGTGTCGTCGATCTTATTTTCAATTGAGCCTTCAGGGAATTTCTTCGTCAGGTCTTCTTCAGTTGTGTCAACTGGCAAAGGACATAAGTTATGAACTGCTCTTTTGAGTACTCCTCTTCCGGTTCTGACATCAACTACTCTAGTAAGTCCATCTGATCCTTCATAAAGTTTGATGATCCTGCCAATGGCCCATTTGAGAGGGGGTACGTTGTCTTCTTTTAAGAGGATTAATGTCCCCAAAGAAATTTTTGTTGTCGACGTCTTCCACTTGCTTCTGGTCTGTAACTCTTGTAGGTATTCTTTAGACCAACGTTTCCACAATTCCGATTGGCAGGCTTGGACTAGCTTCCATCTTTGTAGTAACTTGATGTTGGTTTCTGAAGAACTTGGAATTGGCAATGCGTTGAGTGGATCCCCAATCAAAAAATGACCCGGTGTTAGAGCTTGCAGATCGTTTGGATTATTAGAGAGAGGAGTAAGTGGCCTAGAATTCAGAAGCGCTTCGATCTCTGTTATTACTGTGTGCAGTTCTTCATATGTAAGTGAAGCTCCAGCAATCACTCTTTTGATATGGTACTTTGCAGATTTTACAGCGGCTTCCCAGAGTCCTCCGAAATGAGGTGATCTGGGAGGGATGAAAAGCCATTCTATTCGTTCTTCTGAGCAGTACTGTTGAAGCTCATTTTGATTTTGTTTATTTAGAAATAATTCTTGTACCTCCCCAAGTTAGTTTTTGGCTCCTACAAAGTTTGTGGCATTGTCACAATATATCTTCGTCGGACGGCCTCTCCGAGCAAGGAATTGTTTTATAGCACCAATGAATGCATCCTTTGTGAGATCCGACACAAGTTCCAGATGAACAGCTTTTGTACAGAAACAAACAAAAACGGCAATGTATGCCTTTGTGGGCCTTTTTCCTCTAATACTGTAGTGAATTTGAATTGGGCCACAGAAATCAACACCAACGTTGGAAAATGGACGAGTTGCTTGAACTCTTTCTCGTGGGAGGTTCCCCATAATTTGGGAGTACAATCTTGGCCTTGCTCTGCAACACCGCATACATTTATGAACAATCTTTTGTGCCAAAGTTTTTCCAGGTAATGGCCAAAATTCTTGCCGAAGTATTCGAAGCAGCGCTTGAGGACCGGCATGAAGATTCTTTTCATGAACATGTTGAATCAATAGATGCACAATCTCGTTTGAATGTGGCAGTAAGAGTTGATGTTTTGCTTAATATATTGAGTCAGATAGCTCGATTCGTCCTCCTACTCGAAGTAATCCTTTGCTGTCCACAAAAGGCTTGAGCGAACTGAGAGAATGTCCGGTTGGCAACATCGGATGTTTTGGCAAATGTTTTATTTCATCCATAAAGGCGATATGTTGGGTTTCATAGACAATATAGTGTAAAGCGTTGTGAAGCCCCGCTGGAGTTAGTGGTCCAATTAAAGTGTTATCTTTTGATTGTGCTTGAAGCGATGAATGTAAGCGGCTGTACGCTGAAGAAATCTGAATGAGTTTCGATGGTTGATGCCGCTTATAATTGGTGAATGTGGTTGTATTGAAATCAAAGCCATGGGTTTCCGTTCTTCGTCTGTTTCCAAGTATTTGACTGGGGGCTTTGGCCATTCGTTGTTTGAGAGCTCCAAAAATGTTGGTCCTCTAAACCAAATGCTACAGTTGACAAAATCACCGGGGGTGGCACCTCTAGAGAGAATGTCTGCAGGATTTTCCTTCGTCGGAACGTGCCTCCATTGACTTAGTTTGGTATTTTCCTGGATGAACGCCACTCTATTAGCCACAAACCGTTTTAACATTGATGACGATCCTCTTATCCATGACAGCACTATGGTTGAGTCGGTCCAATAAAAAACGTTTTTGACTGGTGCACACAAAGCCTTCTGCACTTTGACCACAAGTTTTACCATCAGAAGAGCAGCACAAAGTTCTAATCTAGGAATTGTTGTTTGTTTCAGTGGAGCTACTGTTAAGATTCGTTACATACTCTCCATTTGAGTTAATTGAGCGTATATAAACTGCTGTTCCAAATGCACTTTCACTTGCATCTGAGAACGCATGTAGTTCGATATTGGAGGTATCGCCTGACATTGCACGTCGTGGAATAATGAGTGAATTTAATACTTGCAGCTCTTCACGGAAATTACACCACCTTGTTGATAACGACTCCGGAATCGGATTATCCCAATCAAGTTTGAGCTGCCGCAACTCTTGGATGAAGATTTTTCCCTTTGAAACGATAGGGTTGACGAGACCTAAAGGGTCATAGATGCGCATAAAATCACTAAGGACGCTACGTTTTGTGACTTTATCCACTGCTGGGAGATCTACCTGGATGCCATAAGTGTCGGTATGGGGATGCCAAATTATACCAAGTGATCTAGTGTAGTAGTCATCTTTTGTATTTGTCGTGGTTATAGTTTCCAAATCTGCTTTTGGGATATGCTGAAGTAGTTTAGGATGGTTAGCACACCATTTGCGCAACGAAAATCCGCCTTCGAGAAGCATGGTCCTCATCTCGGATTGAATGCGCACGGCTTCCTTTAAATTGTTAGATCCAGATAAAATGTCATCAACGTAGAAATCCTTTAAAGCAACACTAGCTCCCAGTGGATAATCTCTCTGCTTTGTTTCAGCCAAATACTGTAGTGTTTTGGTAGCTAACTACGGTGCACAAGCGGTACCGTAGGTTACTGTTCGTAATCTGTAATATTTGATTCCTTCGGTAGGATTATCTCTCCATAATACCAACTGGAAGTTTCTGTCTTCATCAGCGACTAAAATTTTGCCGATACATTTTTTCTATGTCTGCCGAAAAAACATATTGGTAAATCCTGAAGCGAATGAGTATGTCAAATAATTCATCTTGAACCACAAGAAGCAAATTGTTAAGGGATACATTGCTTGACGTTACACGAGCCGTCGAAAACGACACGTAACTTTGTCGTTGAGCTAGTAGGTTTCAGCACACAATGGTGGGGCAGAAAGTAATGTACCTTTGGAATCCTGGCTGGATCAATTTGTTCCATGTGCTATAGTGCAATCAACTCGTCCATGAAGTCTTGATATTGACACTTAAGCTCGGGATGACGTTCCAAACGGCGCTCTTTGCTTAATAATCGTCTTATTGCGACTTGTTTCGATTCCCCAAGAGAATCAGGTGAGTCAGAAAATGGAAGTTTGACTTCAAATTTTCCCTCTGAACCTTTTCGAATAGTCTTCAGAAAGTGCTCTTCACATTTCCTCTCTGCGTCTGACATGGCCGACGTTTTGGTTTCGACTTCTTCCAACTCCCAAAAGCGTTTCAATTGTTTTTCAAAGGAGCTGGAGGCAATATTGCAAACAGTTGAGAGTGGGAGCTGTGTTGTTTTCAATTTTCCTAAAACGATCCAACCGAGAACGGAATTCTGTAGCGTAGGGAGATCAGCGAAAAGTTTTATCTTCTCTGAAGACATCAAGTCGGCGTAAATCTCGGCACCTATTAAAATGTCAATCCTTTTGGAAGTATTAAAGTCGGGATCTGCTAGATGTATGTTTGCTGGGATGGGCCATGAATTCGTACTGCAAATCTGGTCCGGTTGGTATGAAGTTATTTCTGGCAATATTACAAATTCAAGTGCAGTAGAGAAGTTGCTGACTTGGGATTGAATAGTAAGACTCATTCTCCCTTTACTGTGCAGTTTTGAACTTCCTATTCCACAGATACCAATAGGTTTATCAACTCGTCGAAATCCAAGTTGTTTAAAAAGGCGCTCAGAGATAAAATTCAGCTGCGATCCTAAGTCTAGAATTGCTCTGCAAATAACGAATTGCCCGTACTTGTCCTTAATTTTATTGGATGCAGTGCCAAGGAATACATAGTGTTGCACTTTTTGTTGGCTTGAGGCTGAATGACTCATGCTGATTTCATTTGCTATGGTAGGTGTCACTGGCTCAGTTTCAAAGTGAAAGTATGTCGCTTGTTACATTTCATACATGATCCAGAGCTGCAATCCTTACGTGTATGCCCTTTCTGAAGACAGTTGATGCAACACTGTAGTCTTTTGACCGTGCTGAACCTGTCTTTTATGGTCATTTGCAAAAATTTCTGGCATTGCCGTAGATTCTTGCATTCCTTTTTGCAGAGTTGACACAGTTGTTTCTCCTTTGCGGTTAAAAGAGCGGCGGGCCTTTTGTCACCTTTAGGTTTCATCGCAGAATCCCCTAGACCCTCCAACATCTGGAATCATGCTTCGATGAAAGCCAGTAACGTAGAAAGTGGTTGAACTTTCCGAGGATCGGAAAGTGACTGCTCGAATAGCCGATGGGTTTCTTTGTCCACCTTCTGAAGACACATGTGGACAATTAATGGATCCCAACTGCTTGTATCAATTCCAAGATTCCTGATACCCAGCAGTGTCTCATTCACTGTGTCATGAAGTCGTTTGAGAGAGGCACCAGGGTCTCGAGCAGCCACAAGAACATTTAACATGCTGTTGAGAAACGCAGCTACTATCATCCGTTGATTGTCATAGCGTGTCTTAAGAATTTGCCATGCTGTGGCATAATTTTGCTCGGAAGGTTGAAGATGTTGGATCAATCTACCAGCTTCGCCAGCAAGGTTGGCCTTCAAATAGAACATTTTCTGCACACTTGGAAGATTCTGACTGTCCACTAGTTGTGTGAAGAGCTCTGCAAACGAAGGCCACTTGATATAATCGCCATCGAAAGCTGGTATAACAACCTTGGGCAACCTTATTGCTGCTGACCCTTACCTTGCCTCCGTACCTGATGGCTGTACGTTCTGCATATCCAACTCCATAAGCTTAACAACCGTTGCATTGTAGTTATCTTCCAGCATGCTGAATCGCGAGGAGTCATAGTGTGTGTTTTCAGCAACCGATGCGTGATGATTGCTTGCTATTGATGTCCAATAACCACGCATACTCGAGAGCTGCTGTTGGTAGAATTCGTGAGAGCGGGCAGGAAGATCCTCCACATACTATGAGACAGTAGCCATCACCCTTTCCAGTGATGATATTAAAGACTCCTGAATGATGAGCCTTTTACGGACCTCTTGTGCATCTCCTCCGGGGGGCGAAAATGTGGTTGAATCATGGCCAACAGCGGAACTGTTGACTACCTTTGCTTCCTCAAGACCATCCTCCAGCTCACCTTTGAGTTCCTCATAAACGTCTCGGACTTGGCCAAAGAAATCTTCCTCAAAATATTGATGATCTGCTTGCCTTGAACGAAAACTTTGCAATTCTGCATCTCGCTTGACGAATTTCTCCCACTCCGTGTTTAATTTGTTGATTCGATTCTCGAAGTATCGCACAGTCTTCCTTGGTTTCGAATACTTGTAGAAATTCACCAGCATCCGTTCAAGAATTTTCCCAGCAGATGATTGGTTCAACAGCAGCTTCTCCATATCTAAATGATCAAAAGTTTAGTCTGGGGTCACCAAAAAATGTTACCTTTCTAATAAGAACAACTGCTTCTTCTGATAACAACTTTAATAATAATAAAAATGACAATTTTTATGATCTTTAAGTACAATATTTTCGCTTCACAAAGCAATTTATTTGTCATATATTTCTTATGAACTTTTACTGCACGCGCTATGTGGTCAACAAAAATGATCCGCGAATTTCGGTAATTGATTCGCGCGTGTAAAGAAAATATGCAAAAACAGGAAATCAATGTTCCAATTACATTTAGAGTTAATGAATTTACGATTGCGGGTGCAGGAACAATTGCAGACATAGGAATTGAATATCATCGAAATGATTTCAATGAAAGGAACAATATTTCATGACGAAAGTTGATTGTTTGGACACATGTCAAACGATGATCTATGGTAAGACCGAGATATTTAATTTCAAATACTCTTTGCAAGTTTTCGCTGTTAATTTTTAGGTCAAATTCTATGTCTTCCTTATTCTTCTGTTTAAAAATCATGTATTTTGTCTTTGTAGTATTCAATGCTAGCTTGTTTTCAATAAGCCATGAACGATATTTATTTAGATCCTCGTTGACGATATTCTCCATGGCAACTTTATCATGTCCTGAATAAAGAAGTACAGTATCATCAGCATATGATGTGTGGTGAGCTTTCAGTTTACATATATTCAAATTATTGTTGTATAGCAAAAACAAGGTTGGTCCAAGAATGGATCCTTGAGGAACCCCCAATTTCATTGGTGCTAGATTGCTCAAGACATTATTAACTGATGTTCTTTGGAATCTTCCTTCTAAATAACTTTTAAAAAGCTGTTTCGGTTTTCCTTGTATACCACACGATTCAAGTTTTTGAAGTAACAGGTCATGATCAACCGTATCAAAAGCTTTCTTCAGGTCCACAAAAAATGCAATAACATAATCTCCTTTATCAAAACTTTCATTCATGTAACGTGAGACAGAAAGTAACGTATCGAAAGTACTCTTGTTCTTTTGAAAGCCAAACTGCTTCGGATTTATGATGGGATTGTCGATTAAGAAAGATTTTAAGCGATTATTTATAAGTTTTTCGTATATTTGACTTAAGGTTGTCAAAGGCGCAACAGGGCGGTAATTATTCGGGTCCAGATGATCTCCTCCTTTGAATATTGGAATTATTTTTGCCAGTTTCTCTTCGTCCGGAAATGTTCCGTTTCTAATATGCTCGTTTATAAAATTTGCCAGTGGTTCAGCTATCTCCTCTTTGACTAGAATAATTTCATGTGTGGCGATGTTGTCAATACCTGGTGCTGCATTTTTTTTCAAATTTTCGATTGTATTTAATACTTCTCTTTAAGTCGTTCCGTTCGATGAATGTGAAAGATGGACTTAGGTGGGCTATTTATGATATTGAAATAGCTAGTTGACTTTTCACCAAGCTCCCTGGTAATTTTTTCACCAATTGTTGAAAAAAAGTGATTTAGCGAGTTTGCTGTTCCACATGGGCGTGCTGCATTGTTAGAATCCATGCCAAAAAATTCAGCATATGATGTCATGATCCAGGGTGACAAATTATCTTTTACTACATTTATTATTTTCCATATTTCGTGTGAGTTGTCCGCCGCTGCTTCCAATCTTCTGGAGTAATATGAAAATTTAGCTACTTTTATGGGACGTTTTGATTCTTTTAGGGCTTGGTTATACAGATGTTTAAGTGCTTGATCTTCAGCGTTCTTTTTGTATTTTTTATAAGCCTCCCTTTTGTTAATACTAGCCCCAATAACTTTCTTTGTTATCCATGTATGTTGTCGACATCTGATCTTTTTCTCAATGGTAGAATCATGCTTATAGGCTGTCACCATATTTTTGAGCTCCATAAGGTTTTCAGGTTTCTAGGCAGATCACAATGAATACATTACCAGGGTATCCCAGCAGGAGGAATGCCGGTCGACAAGAGCACTCTTGGAGGCTAGCATTCTTTGGGGAGTTCCGCCCCCACGTACTAGAGGGAATTCCCACAGGGAGAATGCCGTTCGACAAGAGCACTCTTGGAGGCTTGCATTCTTTGGGGAGCGCCGCCCCCATGGACCCGATGATATGGGGGGTGCCGTGAGGCTCCCTCCTGGGATGACAGGTAACGACTCTGATTGGATCTGGACCACGCTTTGGACAACGAACTGGAATTGACGCTTTGGGCTGGCGGATGTGATGGTTTGGACCTAGTTGCTTTGCAGAGTAGCGCCGAGGTGAAACTCGTGTGTGAACGGCTCTAATTCAACTATCATACCGTCTCCGTCCCGGTAAAACCTTGGCAGGCCTCGGAGTAAGTTCGAAGTTCCCACCATTGGGTTGGTGGTGTACGTTCGGTTGAGACGGACTCCCGATTAGCGCTGGTCTGGCTCTGAGCACTTGTCCCCATAAGGGCTTGTGTCAACCGTCGCATGACCTCCCTGCTCGGCAAAGATAACCATGGGACCAAAAAGGCGACTACACACACGAACGGAGATAGCGGCTCCGAGGGGGACCCAACAAAACTGGAGCAAACAAAATCAACAGACCAAAAACATTCAAAAAAAGAAACAAAAAATAATAATGACGACGACGCAACCAGCGGTTGCAGCCACGATGTTAACAGTACATCGAAAGCGGTACTAACCACGATAAAAACGAAGAATAACACAATGACAGTGAAGGCAGACGAAAAACGGAGAATAGCAGACAGTCTGGTTCAGACTGAGATTCCTGCGGCGTTCGGGCGCAGGAAGAAAATGATGCGCACGCCAGAGCGTCCTATTAAGGACAAGCGAGAAGCTCTGCAGGACGCTTCAGGTGTTCGAGCGGCGAAAGATAATATAAAGAGCACCAAAAATTCGATTGTCACTGCTGCGATCGTCACCGAACCGACCGATGCAAGGGTCGCCAATCCCGAAATCGCAACGAAAAATCCAGAAGCCAACGAGGAGATTACCGCACGAAAAGCAACGAGTGACCAGACACCGCGTGATTGCACCGCCAACGTCGAAAACGTGGCGGAAGTACTGCACTCGGAAACGGAACGCGATAACCTTTCCCAAGGATGATTGCAAGGAACAATTGCGACCCAGCGACACGAAGAAGAAAGGCTACTCCGAAAAGCGGGAGATGTTCTAAAAAGGATATAATCTGCATGCGACTCCCCAGAAATCAGCGAAGTAGCAAAGGTGTGGCTCCTTGAGCAAGAGGAGCTCCTAGATCGTATAGGGCACTATCGGAGGAGGTGGTTAAGGGCCGAAGACGAACAGAAGGCTAAAGAGGCTCTGGGGCAAAATCTAAAGGCCACATGCAGACAGCTCCAGAATTAAAAGTCAATAAAAGAATGGCGTCTAGCCCAATCGAAGGAGGCCGGGATAAAAGAAGGAAGGAAGAAGCACTTGATGTGCGTGGAGCACCAGATCATGGGTTCCAGACAGTGCTTACAAAAGGAGCGAAGAAAGCCGCAAAGAAACTCCTTCAAAAAAATCCAGAAAGTAAAGTTCGCACGGATGCCCAATTAGAAAAAGGACCTGATGCAAAATAGGAGAGCCAGAAGCCCCGACGAAGACCCCGGCAGCAGGCACTGCTCGTAAAGCCCCAAGTTGGCCGATCCTACGCGGGAGTACTGCGAGAGATCAGGGGAAACGTAAGGCCCGAAGACACCAATACTACCATTAAAGTAGTATGGCTGATGAGCCTCCATCATAAAGATGGTCAGCTGATTGGTTGCGGCCCTTCGGGGAGTATCGTGGTGGCTAGTGGTGCAAACAAAGGTTGGCGTTGGCCTTATAGCGTCAGATACAGCTGGGTCTCGGATCTACCAGTATCAAAGTTGAGAGTTTCCTCAATGTACACTGGTACCGAACTTGGGGGCGAATGATTGGCGCTTAAACCAATCGCTGTCTAATGGTTACCGTGAGATTAGGCCTATAACAGGCAGGTGCTCACGTTAATCAAAACGACACAAAGTAGTACGACCAACGCGGTCGGGCCACATAGTGGTCGAATTTGGAGCAGAGCCCGGCAATAAAGAAGCATTCTGTGACGCAGTCACAGAATGCTTCGGGATACTCATCAAGGGAAGACTCACTGACGCGAGTCGTGCTGCTGGGGACCTATCTCCTCGGCAGTACGGTTTTAGAGCAGGACGTTCTACCATTGATGCGATTGCAGAGGTGGTGAACGTGGTCCAAAGGGCAGAGGCATATAGTCGCACCAAGCGATGGATCGTCCTGTTGGTGACACTCGACGTCAGGAATGCCTTCAACTTCGCTAGATGGTTGGATATTCTTGATACCCTTGAAAACTTTTTTCAAGTTCCAGAATATCTAATGCGGCTTTTGAGGAACTACCTGTTAGGACCGAAGCCTGCTCTTCGACACGACACAGGGCCAACGAAGGATGGCGGTAACATCGGGTGTTGCCCAGGGATCTATCCTTGGTCCGGACCTGTGGAACGTGTCTTACGACGGGCTACTGACACTTGAGATGTCAGATCAGTCGCGCTTGGTCGGCCTTGCCGATGATGTCGCGGCTCTAGTCGCTGGACGCACCGTTGAACAAGCGCAGCTTCGGCTAGGTACGCTAATGCGCCGAGTGAGGGACTGGATGACTGCTCACGGGCTCAGTTTAGCACTGGAGAAAACCGAAGTGGTCATCTTGACAAAAAAGAGAATCACTAGAGTAAGGATGATCAGTATTGGCGGCTTACGAATCGAATTGAAGCCAGCGGTGAAGTACCTGGGGCTACTGATCGACTCGAAGATGAGTTTCTCTGAGCAAATCAGGGCAACGGCTGAGAAGGCTTCTTCGGGAATATCGGCTCTGAGTCGACTTATGGCCAACGTAGGGGCACCCAGCCCATCAAAAAGACGCCTCTTGATGAGTACTCTAGGTCAGTGCTACTGTACGGAGCAGGGGTATGGGGCGACGCTCTCAGCAAGGAGGTATACCGAAAACGTTTGGCCTAGGTACAGAGAAGAGGAGCACTGAGAATTGCTTCTTCGTATCCAACAGTCTCGGACTCGGCGGTGAGAGTTATTGCAGGCGTGATACCTGTCGCCCTCCTTACTAGAGAGCGCCGCGCTATTTACCTGTGCCGAAACGAGGATGTGAGGGAGATGGTTGTCCGCGAGGAGAGACAGCGCTCGCTCAACGATTGGCAGCAGTCTTGGGTGAATTGCACGAAAGGAAGGGGGACTGCGCGCCTCATCCCGGATGTGAGACCGTGGCTGAATCGAAGGCATAGTGAGACTGACTTCTATCTGACCCAGCTTATGAGCGGGCATGAGTGTTTTCAGTCTTACCTGCACTAGATCGGTAAGTCACGGTTCCCCGATTGTCGGTTTTGTCCAGGAGAGGAGGACAATGCCTGTCACACATTTTTTGCGTGTACAAAATGGATCAGGCTCTGAAGGGAGACGGGAGAGCTCACCCCGGATAATATAGTTGGGGTGATGCTCGAATCGGTTGACAAATGGAACCAGGTGGCACATTATGCTCGGGCGGTCCTAAAATATAAAACGGACACACAGCAGCCGGGGGCGCTGGGGATGGGGGATCGCTCTTCTGCCATTTCCTTTTCCCCTCTCCCCTCCCGCTAGGAAAGGGACTCCCCAGCTTGAGGACGCCCCACGGCGTAAGAAAACGAGACCTGGCCCGAAGTAATGTGTCAAACGGTTCCAGGCTGGGTTCTCAGGTTGACAGGGGAGGTGTTTAGTGAGTAGTCCAGTCGCGCATGGGCGTCCCACACTCTGTACATAAATAGCATTTAGCTCCCTAACACAAAAAAAAATTATCGTTGACTTTAACAAAATGAAAAATGATCTAAAGCATGAAATTCTTCGCAAGCAGAAGAATCAAATCAATGCACATAATAAACGGAGGTCGAAACCCAAAACGTACCAAGTTGGTGACGTAGTATATAGAAGGGAAAAACAAATACAGACCAAAGACAAACCACTTTTTAAAAAAATGATGGTAGCTAAGGACAATCGTGTAACCATCATCACTGATTCAGGCAACAAAGTCCACAAATCGTATCTGAAAAGTAATATTCCTCTTTCAGACTAATCGCAACAAAAGCGCGGCCTTCAATACACACTATACCGGACCAATAGTCACCGTGAGACGAGGAATTGGCAAAATCATTGGCGGAGACTTCAAGATAATTCATTCAATTAATTTGCGTAAACTCAACGACGTAGCGGTTAACATGAAGTCCTTTGTACGGGATTACGTCAACAGATCCAGTATTCTGCTGCCATAGCTTTATTATCAAGTAGAAACGATGGATGCGTTACTTGACCAACTGCAAAACAAGGATAAAAGAAGGGCTAAGCGTTCAATCAATTGGATCGGTTCGGCCTGAAAATGGCTGGCAGATAACGAAGGCGCTACTGACTGGGATAACATCGTCAAGTCGCAAAACAATATAATTGCTAACTATAATAAACAGTATAAATTGAACCACTACACTCCTAAAGTAACAGCTCAACTAACGGACAATTACAATAGGATAGTTGCTGACCTTAAAACATTTAACAATGATAAATTTGAGCAGTCCCTATTCAATAGAATGTCAATGTTTAAGGACGAAATCCGCGAGATAGCTCTTGCCTGCCAACTCGCTAGAGAGGGTATAATCAATTCCAATCTTTTGAGCAGTTCCGAAACCAGTAACCTGCTTGCCTAAACTGAAACCCTCCCATATGAGAACGAAATTCAGGCTATCGAATTCGCGACACCTATGGTATATTCTAAAGGCTCGTTACTCCTATATGTCTTGAGTCTACCCAAAACTAGTAACCTCGACCTTAATCATGTAATTATCCGCCCTACAATAAGGTACAACAAGATTATACATCTTAGCCATTCTGACTTCTTTCTGGCACAACCTAGCAATTACGCACTAAGCGGCAAATGCTCTCGCATTCAGGATATTACCAGACCAAATCAATTGATAGCCTTACCTCCTTCTGATTGTATTGTTCAAATACTAACTGGATCCGATGCAATATGCGACTATCAGTATTGCAAAAATCGAGTCGTTGAGCTCTTGGAAGGAAACACGATTTATCTTACGAACTTCAATGGAAGCCTTAGACACGATAACGTTACCCGAGTCCTTAATGGAACATATCTTATTAGCCTCCAGAATGATACGATTTGGCTTGATGATATAAAATATACCAGCAGGGAAATAAGAACATTCCAAGTTCTACCATCAATCCTAAACGCAAATTTAACTGAAAGGGGCACTAAATTAGATCTCCACCTCTTGTGCAAACTCCATTTGGATAATGTAGAGAAATTAGACGAAATTTCCGTAAATAACGCTGTATCAATCTCCTCTGATTTAATTTTGTTCATTTTAGCCCTATTCTGAATCTTCCTAGTATTTTACCTTCGACGCTCAAGATCCTTATCTATTACAAACCCCGCTCCAGCATCTCAGATGCAGCACATTAAACAATGGGCTGCATCCGAGTTGCTGTGAGACACAGATTTCTAAGGTGGGGGGAGTTATCTCCTTCCACTTACCTTTACTCCTTTCCTCATCATTTTTCCACACGCATTTAAGATATTACCTTACACTTACCTTTGCTCCTTTACTCATTACTTTTCCACGCGTATTATCATTTCATTCGACCCAAAACTGTATTGAGGCCATTACCCTCTTCCTATTTGTAATCATGCAACACGCGCATTTTTTATGACCTGAAATAGCATTCGAAACCGTTTTGCAAACGCCGCTGCGTATACTAAATTAAGTTAATTGCACCCAGGTAGCATTATGTTTACTTAGCAATTAAACATTATAAATTTAAGTGGTCAAGTTATTGAAGCGCTTTTTGTATTCCGCGAGTTATTAAGTGAAGAAGTGTGAAATAAAACAAATTGTAAATTTACAAATTGTGTTTTTTTTTGTAAACCGCGGAACAACTAGCGATTGGTACTCGTATATCATCATTTTAAGTCAAACCTAAATTCCGATTGGAAAGATTTTCAGTATGAGAAATAAAATTGTATAAATATTGCGCTTACATTTGGTCAATAGATATAAATTAGTATAGAAGAATTCAAGCGTACAGGGTCTGGATAATAAGTAACCGGACTGACCTCAGGAAATTTTTTATTGGCAAAATATGTACAATTTTTCTTTAGAAATCTTCAAAGTAGTCCCCATTGGAGTCGATAACACGCTAATACCGGATTTTTCAATCCCCGAACGCTCCCTGGAAGTCGGCAACCTCGATGCTGTCTAGAGTCCTCGTCGTAGCACGTTGAACGTTTTCCAGAGTCCCGAACCGCGTCCCCTTAAGGTGTCTCTTGATCTTGGGGAACAGAAAGAAGTCCGCTGGTGCTATATCCGGGCTGTAAGGAGGCTGTGGCAACGTTGCCCTCGTGACGAGCATGGTATAAAGAATAACAAGGTATGCTCGCTCACGAAAGCTCGATCGCCATTTAAAGCTTTTGTGACGTCACACGGATCGAATCGGTTGGATCGATAAATGTTGATTTTTTTTTTCAATAAGAGGTGTTATTTTAGTATTAAAAGAAAAATGCCATTTTTTAATATAAATGATCAGATGTTTATTTCATTATAAAGAAAAAGGTATGCACGCTTACAGGACCATATCCTTTTCATGAAATTTTCGATAAGCAAATCGCAAAATGTCTGCTCTATGTCCTCGATAGCCTCACGAATTCCATCTTTGAGGTCTTGAATCGGCCCCAAAGGAAGAAGTCGCAAGGTGTTAAATCACAAGATCTATTCAAAATAATACCTCTTATTGAAAAACCCTATATTCAGAATTTAATCACTTAATCTACCGATATTGACCTTAATAATAAAGCCAACGGAGTGTTTCATAGATGTAAAACATATTTTCGACTTAAACTGAATTTAGGCATACGCAAGATTAAATATAAAGGAAAATATAAAAAAGTGAGGAAAACATCTCCATGCTAGCAATGTGATATTTATAACATATAGTAAAACCGAACTACCTGCATAAAATGAAATTGCCTGCAACTTATTCTTGCAATATTTGAATTCATAAAAATTGCATAGGATTTGTCAATGAGAACGTTACGTGTCTCGTTGATTGTCCTTGAATTGAATTGAATAACATTTTAAAATTAACGATTGTTACTTATAAATAAATTGAAATGTGTGGATAATTTAAGATAATGTATTGATATCCCAGAGAAGAAAACTAGTTAATGTATTTAAAATATTTGCTAAAAGTGTACCTTAATCAGATTATATAATAATATATTCATCATACTATCAACTAAAAATGCGCACCTATACCGAATCAGAGCAATTGCTTTTATCATAAAATGTATTCCTTGAACTTCAAGATTTATTTATATTTGTATGAGCATAAAATTAAATACAAAGGTAAAAATCAAGCAAGAAAATGGATTTTTATGGGAAATCTCTGATTTCATTTCAAACAAGTCCTGAAATCCATATAAAATTCATTAATTAATGCACTCTATCTGAAAGCTCCGATCTATGTGACGTCACATGAAAAGCTTTTTTCATGAGCGAGCATATCTTGTTATTCTTTATACCATGGGTGACGAGCAGGCAGGTGTGCGACGGAGCATTGTCGGGATGGAGGATCCACGAATCGGCAATCTCCGGACGGACTCGGCGAACCCGGGCGGTTAGTTGACGGAGCACCTCTCTGTAGTACTGGCCGTTTAAAGTATTATACGGTCCCTGTATACATGCTGAGCTTTTAGTACTTTTATATAATAATTTTCTTTATTAGAATGTAAGCGGTACAGAGGCCTTATAATATAGTAGGTGTTCTGACAAAGTCATTTCACCATCGTCTGAACATTAGTTAAAACTATGCATATTATCGTATTTCTATGCGATTATTACAATTAGCTAGAGGAAAATTTAGGCAAAAACCTCTACTGAACTTATACTACGGGGTGGGCCAGAAAGAATTGCGAATTTGAAAAAATCATTAAAAAAAACTGAGTACAATTCACATATAAATTTTTATTTCTATAAAAATTGACATCTGGGAAATTCATTTCTTAAAAATAACGTCATCCAGGTGTGCACCATCCCGCTGCAAACATTCTTCGAATCTGACCCTCAAATTGGTAAAAACTCGCTGGCACATTGCACGGGGAATAGCTGCCATTTCTTTCCGGATATTGGTCTTCAACTGGTTAATCGTGGCTGGGTTATTGGTGTAGACTTTACTTTTTAGGTATCCCCACAAAAAAAAGTCCGGTGGCGTCAGATCCGGACTTCTAGGAGGCCATGCAATGTCACCTCGGCGCGATATCAGTTTCCCAGCAAAGCTGTATGGCATGTCGCGCCATCTTGTTGAAACCATGTCACACGATTATAGGCTTCAAATTGTTGCAGTTGTGGAAAGAAAAAATCCCTTAACATGGCTATGTATCGGTCAGAATTTACAGTGACAGATTGGCCTTGTTTTTTTCGAAGAAGTAGGGTCCGATAATTCCGTTCTTGTTGACCTTGGGCGTCCTGCAGGCTTCTGTTTGAGAGTCGAACCAGTCTCTTCGAATTTTCTGACCCACGATCGAATCACACTTTCTTTCGGACACTGATTTAGGTCATGTAATCCAAACTCCGAACAATAGCGCACGAATTGTGATTTTTAATAATGTTTAACGCAGAATGCACGTTACGCTTCGGTGAAGTGATCCATCGCGACCAAATTTCCGAGAACCGAGCTACTTAACCCCACCACCCGCGCAGTCCCCTCTCTAAAGCTTCAAACGCAAGAGTGTTTTTAAAATCGTATGTCTTTCTGACCCACCCTGTAGCTTAACATAACTTAACTTTCTACTTATAACTAGCTAAAATCTATGAGGCTAGGTTACGGCCAAAAGATAGGTGGTAGCAACTGCTGATTTTCAATTCGCCAGGGCATGTATTAGCGGATTGGGCGAGTCTTTTGCTTTCGCGATTAATTTGTCACGGCGCGATGCAGCGAGCTTACGAATTGGACTAACGCCAGCAAGGCTGTATAGCTTTTAAGAAGAAAAGTAAAACGGTTTATTTTCAGGTATCTATTTTGGGTGATCTGAAGCTTTGTTACTAGATATTTAGCACATTGGATCCAGGTAGGTGAGCCGTATAGGATGATCGGTTGGATTGCCATTTTGACGATAAGGACTTTGTTTCTGGTGTTGAGACGTGAATTACGATTAAGAAGGGGGTAAAGCGAAAGCACGGCCTTAAACGCTTTGGAGCTAATATGCTCAATATGTTTTCTGAAGGTTAGTTTTGTATGGAATGTAAGTCCAAGATATTTAAGATCCTCACTCCAAGGAATAGTTTGCCCTAAAAAATTTATTGGTCGCTTGGGTAGGTGAGCAGGCTTACGCTTCCTGGTGAAGTATATTGACTTGGTTTTTGCAACATTTATTTTAATTTTCCATCTATGGTAGTATTGATAAGTAAGTTCTAACGCATTAATATTTAAAAGATATAATGTTTCCATACTCATAGTTTGGATTAGAAAAAAAATAATTCCAACCACTATCTTAAGGAGAATTTTAATAAACACTTTCAAAACTTTCCATAATGATCAACCTTAATTGCTCTAAAGCAGTTTCGATCAATATTTATTCTCCAAAGTTTACATGGAATGTGACGCGAACTGTATTTCCATTATGTATAGATATTTTCGATAATGAAGAAAAACAATCTAATTATTCGAATTACCGTATTGTTATCTTATCATCACCTTTTTCCTGAGCAATATACCTAAGAAAATAGTGCGCGACAGATTAATCTTTTTCGCTATAGTTTATTGCGCTATTCACATGGTACAATAAAGAAAATAAAAACAGTGTAAAGGATAAAATCTTTCAACTGCCGTCATTTGAATGCTTAACAATTATTACCATCATAATCGTTTCACTTGACTATCATCAAAGCAAGCGATCAAATCAGAGAAAAATTGCCATGGGACACTCGATTTGATAAATATCAAGTGATAATTAAGTTATCATTGCTGGTGATTGTCCTCCTCAAGTATTTAATTAACGCTGATACTACTTCTAGTAAACAGCAAGAATCATGACCAATTAGCATGAATATAGTTCAAGCCTCGTGCTTTTTGCAGTATTTATGCTTTCGAAGAGGAGAAACAAGTCCCATGATAGAAAACGTTGGAATAAATTATTTAGGATCAAGATAGGAATGACGGGATTAGCGCATCGCATCCTAAAAATAAATAGTTCACTACTGACAAATAATCAATGCCACGTGATGAAAAATAGATTTTCAACACATGTCTTATGACTGAAAATTGTTTACAGCTTTTCGCGGGCAAATATGTAGTAATTGACATAGACGTGTAGTCATGTGAGCATATTATTGTGGGAATGCTTGTACATCGTAATGTAGGTGATTATTGTGTCGTAAACGGATTTGGATTCCTGTTTACCTTACCTATTATATCTTGAACATAAAATCCATATACCTGTATAATAGACTTTGTACCTATTATATATTATATTATTTTTCGCTTTTTAAGCCACTATTAATTATACTTACCAAGATATTCAATAAAGTAAAAGAAAAAAAAAAATACTACGGAAATAAAAAAGAAAACCGACTTCCAAACGCCCTAAAAAGGATGGAATAAATTTTTTTAATTCGGTGCCAAATCAGTTTTGTCCGTTATACAGGGTGGGCAACGAGTAACTTTCTGATGTAAAAAATTAATAACTGTTACATTTGTGGGTAATTTTGTTTTTTATTTTAATCACTTTATTTAAAAGTTATTACATATATAAATAGGAAAGGGACTTTTTGCCCAACCTGTAGTTACGATGGATTGATAACTGAATGCAACCCATTCTTTCAAAAAAGGGAAACTGGTTTGGTACCAATTCCAAACATTTTATTTCATCCTTTTTAGAGCGTTTCGAAGTGCGTTTCGTTTTTTTCCTTGAACATTTTTTTACTTCCCAATGTTAAGCGGCAACATTGACCTCCAACAGAATGTCGACCTGGATTCATACTGAATACAAAATGATTTTTTAAATTGCTTATGTGTTTTTCTAAGTGCTGAAAACAATTTTGGAAAGCATATTGTTACATGTACAAATAATTCTGCGAGCTACTGTCGCAATTGTTTTCACAACCATTAAGACATCAACAAAATGAAGTTACTGGAAACCACGAGAACCCACCAAGCATCAACATCTGAAAGTGAGTCACTGCTCCATTCATTCACGCTGCTCGAAAGTTACCGCTAATTCGCCAATGTACGAGAACTGGGTTGAATGACTACAGACCCTATATAAAGGCGAGCTGAATGAATGGGGGGGATCATTCATTCAACCGCGATAGAAAACACGGCGATAGTGTTGTCAAGAAGTGCGAAAGATTTGTCGCCAATTGTAGTCAATTCTCCCTGGGTGTAATATGGGGCAAGACGGTCCAGATGCACGATTTTCATTTCGGCTCTCGGTTTACGGTGTTCCTGTATGCGATATACGACGTCGTTGATTCGCTTTGTAACTCGGTATGGTCCCTCCCAATTATGCTGCAACTTTGGAGACCTACCCTTCCGTCTCTGTGGGTTATATAGCAAGACCAAGTTATCTTGGGAATGTGGACGCTGGGATCCTCCATCAGTACTTCGACATGCTGCCATTTCAATACACGTTTGCCCAAATCCAACGTGATTCCATGTGGTCGCAGAAAATCCATTCCGAGAATGCAGTCATCCATAATGTTCGCGACCAGAAAATTATGTCGGAACACAAGGTCTCCCAACTGTATCTGGAGGTTGACCTCTCCATGAACAGGTGCAGTTTCTCCCGTAGCTGTCCGTAGTGAGAAAATTCTGCCCTTGTGAAGTTGTTGCTGTCTAGCTAGGTCTGGTCGGATAATCGATCGGGTTCCACCAGTGTCGATTGTTATGGTGCAATATTCTCCGTCAACTTGATCCGGAAGGCATAAGTCCGCTTCTCCACGATGCAATCTTGACACGGTGATGGTGGTGCTGGGGACGTCGATCCTCCTAGCCAACCTCTACCTCACGAAGTTGGCTCTTACATGTTTCCCGACCCCTCTGTTTGAAGGGCTTCCATTCTGGGCTCCTGACTCGGTCTGGATCTCCTCCTAGCTGCACACCCTGGACAATAGCTCGGTTTTCTTCGCTTCTTGCAGTCTGTTTGCAGGTGCCCCTTCTCTCCGCAATTCCAGCATCTAGGCGCACCATTTACATGCGGGTCTCGCTCAATTTCCACGCGCTCACACCTGCACTCTTCTGTCACTACCTCGCGAACCCGGGCAGTGGTACGAGTCACATTTTTCGCTGCCTCAAAGTTCAGACTGTAAGCCAATGCGTCCTTAACCGTTTGCTTTTGAGCTAAACGCACAGTTTGTTGCGATTCCGGGTCCTTTAGTGCGCTGATGAATGCTTCTGTCGCTGCGTCATCTCGATGTTCTGGGTCGTAGGCTGGGTAAGCCAAAAGTGCGAGTCGCTCAATGTCTTGGGATAGCTGCTGTAGGGTTTCACCAGACTTCTGCACCCGATGCCTTAGCTGTGACCGATAAATCTACTTTAGATGATCATCTCCATAACGCATGTCGAGCGCATTCATAATAGCATTCGAGTTTGAGTGCAATTCAACGGGGATCGTCTGCAACAGCTCGGCAGCTGGGCCTCTTAGAGCAAGAATCAATGCAGTTGCTCGTTCCTGCTCATTCCACTGATTTATGCGAGCGGCTGCTTCGAACTGGGTTTTGTAAATAGTCCAGACCGTTTGCCCGTCGAATATTGGTGCTTGCACATTTCTGGATGTGCTTTGCGCTGCGGTTATAAGCGGGGCTGTTGAGGTGGTTACTACTGCCTTCGCTGCTTCCAAGTCCTTTTTCATTTTTTCCATCTCATGATTCAATATTGCAGCTGTGAATTCCCGGGCTTTGTCTGTGTCTTGCCTCCTTTTCCAATGATGGTCGTGAGTAGCTTCGAAAGAGGTGATGGTAGAAACAGGCTTTGCAATGCTCCAGCCACTTTCGAACGCTTGATTGAATACGTGCTACGTGGTCTAACCTGGAAAACCTGCTTGGTGTACCTAGATGACATCATTGTCATCAGGAAAACGTTCGAAGAGCATGTGCGGAACTTAAAAGAGGTTTTCTCCCGATTGCGACTGGCAAATTTGAAACTTAGTCCCGGCAAGTGTACCCTTTTCGCAGCTGAAGTAAAATACCTGGGACACGTCGTATCAGCAGAAGGGGTCAAAACCGACCCTGAGAAAATTGAAGCCGTAAAGAGCTGGCCAACACCAAACAACAAGCGCCAACTACGAAGTTCTCTGGGTCTGGCAACCTACTATCGAAGATTCGTCAAAGACTTTGCCAAAAAAGCTAAGTGTCTCCATCAGTTAACTGAGAAAAATCGTCCGTATGTCTGGAATGAACAATGCCAGGTAGCCTTTGAGACCTTGAAAGAAGCTGTGTGAATCACCCGCGCTGGCATATCCGAAACCCGGAAAAATGTTTGTAGTTGACACCGATGCGAGCAACGGCGGTATTGGAGCTGTACTCTCCCAGCAGATCGATGGCAAAGAAAGAGTCCTCTCGTATTACAGTCGAGTTCTTTCAAAAAGTGAGAGGAACTACTGCGTGACCAGGAAGGAGCTATTGGCTATAATAGAGGCCACCAAGCAGTTCCACAAGTACCTATATGGCCAGAAATTTGTTCTTCGAACGGACCATTCATCATTGAGATGGCTGCTCAACTTCAAAAACCCCGAGGGACAAGTTGCGAGATGGATCGAAAGATTGCAGTCATACGACTACGAAATTGTTCATCGGAAGGGCGGAGTTCATGGAAATCCAGCTAACTGCATGCATTGCCGACGGATTGAGGAAAAGGAACCGCCCGTTGATCTGCGATTGATAACGACCGAATTCTATGAAGGTTGGTCACCGGAGGAGATTCGAAATGCCCAGTTAGCCGATGAAGACATCGGACGACTGGGCGACCTGAGTGGAAAGACGTTTCAATGCATGGCGCAACCGTGAAAAGCTATTGGGCACAATGGAACTCCCTTCAGGTAGAGGGTGGCATACTCAAGCGGAAATGGGAAACGGCGGATGGCAGCTCCTATAGGATGCGAACTATACTTCCCAAAAGCCGAATCCACGATGTGGTTAAGGAAATGCATGAATTTACTCGAAACCACGAGAACCCACCAAGCATGATCAACATCTGAAAGTGACGTCACTCCATTCATTAATCTGCTCGAAAATACCAGATACCTCTCGGCAGAACATTCGCCAAAGTACGAGAAATGCATTGAACGGATGGAGACCCTATATAAAGCCGAGCTGAATGAATGGGAGATCATTCATTCGACCGCGATAAAAACTGCGATAGTGTGACGAAAGCGATATCGTTCGAGTAATAGAAAAGTGATTTTTGTTGATTGTTTAGTGATCTTAGAAGACAATTGCGATAGAAATTTATGGACAAGTGGAAGTTAGATTTAAATAGTGAAAATTAAAATTGTGAAATAGACCAAATAAGTGATTGTGCATTTTTAAGTAATTTAATGAACTCTTTTAATTGAATTTAAAAGACATTGCGTTTTCACTTTCCCGGAACATTAAAATTATTGGCCGCGAACCATAACACGCGACAATATGGAAGCTCCAAAGGTTTTCTCACGCGGTCTACATGCAAAAATACATGTGAGCACGCTGCGAGATCTTGGTGTACGAATATTTTCCGCTAGTCGTGGTGCGATGCGGGTGTTGCGCGGACTTTCTTCATATGCTCGCGGAACTTTTGAACATACAGTTTTGGGTCCGGTTACATATCTTCGTCGAAAAAGAATTCTCCGGGTATTCGTAGCGTTGTTCCGTAGACCAATTCTGCAGATATTGCTCCGATGTCTTCTTTAATGCTACGAAGTCCTAGTAAGACTGTTGGTAAAATATCCACCCATTCGTGGTTATAATGGCACATAATGGCAGCTTTAAGTGATCGGTGCCAACGCTCCACCATGCCGTTTGCTGCAGAATGATAT
Source organism: Odontomyia ornata (assembly GCA_963969285.1). Classification (NCBI taxonomy): domain Eukaryota; kingdom Metazoa; phylum Arthropoda; class Insecta; order Diptera; family Stratiomyidae; genus Odontomyia; species Odontomyia ornata. Next base: position 382,153,681 of record OZ017739.1, on the reverse strand, counting down.
GCAGTTGTTCGAACTTTTTTACATCCCACTAAATGAGTCAGTGATTGAAAAATGAGGGATTCGAACTGTGATCCCTGGTCCAATGTTAGCGAAAGTAGGTGCTCCAAAGCGGGCAATCCAGTTGCAGTAGAAAGCAGCAGCAATTTGCAATTATTGTCTTTAACGGAATCGCCTTGGGCCACCTTGTGAAGCGATCAATCATTGTCAAAACATAAGAATATCCTTTCGAAAGTTTTAAAGGTCCAACGAAGTCGATGTGGACATGACTGAATCTCACGTCAGGAGTTTCTATCTACCCGAGTGGAGATCTGGCATGCCTTCCTATTTTGCTGCGCTGGCATCCAAGGCATGTACGAGCCGAATCCAATATATTTTTCGACATACAAGGCCATAAATATTTCTTAGCTATTGCTTACTTCGTCAAACGTCTGGTGGGATGAGAAAGGCTATTCGTTAGCTCAAATACCTTCCTCCTCAGTATTTTTGGAACGTATGGTCAAATCTCGTTCGTTGAAATATCACAACAGATCGATATATCATCGCTGGTCAATCTTATTTTCCGAAAGTTGATGCTTGAGTTAGCCTGGAGTAGACATTTTAATTCTTCATCATCCCCCTGAGCTTTTGCCAAATCCTCAACGGTGATCATTACTGGCATGGAGATACTAACAATTCGAGATAGTGCTTCCGCTGTTGCGTTTTCCTTCTAGTGATGTGGACGATGTTTGTGGAAAACTGACCAATGAAATTTAACTGTCTTAGTTGACGTGGAGATGCTTTGCCAGACTTCTGGTTAAACGCGTAAGTGATCGACTTGTGGTCTGTTTTGATGATAATCGGGCGTGCCTCGATCATATGGCGAAAATATTTTACTGCACTATAAATCGCTTGCAGTTCATGGTCGTAAGTGCTATATTTACATTGCGTTTTGCTGAACTTTTTTGAGAAGAATCCGAGCGGTTCCCAAGAATTATCGTTTAATTGCTCAAGGACTGCTCCCGTTGCCGTATCGGATTTGATCGCAAGAGTAGCGTTTTCGATGGGATGGCACAATAATTTTGCATCAATTCCGATTATCGGTTGCCATACGTCTGCAACCACAAATTTCCATTTAAATGGTCGTCGTTATCCGAAATTTAAAGAAATAATCCTGTGGCCGTAGGTTTTGATTGGTGTATTGTTTGCAGCATACAGTTGGAACTTCGTGGGAATATTCTGATTTTTGTCTCATGGAAGGACTGATACGCCAGCTCCAGTGTCAAGAAGGTACTGGTTTCCACTTTGTTGGTCGTGAATTATAAGTCGGCAATGATTATGTGGTTGGTCATCCTTGCTCGCCGCAATTCGGGACGACGAAATTAGTTTCCCGTTTTGGCTTTTTCTTCGACTGCCCATTGACATGGTTGTCGACAATTTTTGGCGCGTTGTCCGAAGCGTTTATGGTAAAAGCAGTATCGGTCGTTTGATCTAGACTTTGGTCGTTGCCTTGTTCTGCGAGACGTTGATTTTGATCGAGATCGCGTCCAGAGCTCCAGGCGATCAATACGAATCAATATTAGTTGTAGCACTTCGCTATTTACTTAATCTGGTATAGATGCAATAGCGGGTGGATGCTGTTCCATCATCAGATCGGCCATCTTTGCGAGTTTATGAATGCCGGGCTCGCTTGAAACAGCCAACACAACCCGAATATTTTCTGGTAGGTGCTCTTAAAGAAGCGATCGTAACATGGCGTTTGTCACCTGTTGTCCTTCAGTGTTTCGAAGATGTTGCAGGTAATGTGATGACTTCCTGCCGTCCAGATTTTGTCCTTGAAATAAGCGTCTCAGCTTCGGTTCGCTAGACTATGCGAACGCTGTTCATATACGTTCCTTAACAGCATAATATTTGTTTTCCAACGGGGTTTCTAGCGATGGCAATGATATACGGTAATATTTCTGGCTCGGCGTATTGTATCCCGTACTTTGAGCCAAAAAGTAGCCTATGCGGACGACATCAAAATTGTGTCACGGTCATTAACAACTGTCAAAGAACTCTTCTTGAATCTCGACAGCGAAGCAAAATTAGTAGGACTACAACTCAATGAAAATAAAACAAAGCTCATGGCGCAGTCGAGGAACAATATCCCAATTGCACAAAATACTCGTATCACACTTGGCGAATAAGGTATCCAAAATGTGAACGAATTTGTGTATTTAGGCGCCAAAATAACGAGACCCGGTAATGAAGGAGACGAAATTCGCCAAAGAATACAGCTCGCAAATAAAATACTTTATTCAGTTTTGTCCCGAGAGGGGCTATAGTGCTAAGAAGAAGAAGACTTGAACGAAACATATTTTGTGTTGTTCATACTTACTTTAAATTTAGAACGTTTGATTTAAAAAAAAAATCCCGGTTGGCATCACCAGCTGGAAAGGTTAATTTCTCGTCTGTAGCGTAAGATTTCGAAAAATAATTCCGCTTGCCTGCTGCCAGAGTTCTTTCTGCAAATTTCGTAGCACCACATCGGTATTAATTAACATAAAAAGAATCTGCCGACGTTCGTATTTAGAGACCCTTTGTAGAGGCGCAAAATATTTGCTAATAGAATTGAGTTGCACTCTTATGGATTACTAATTGAAAATCTGCGGATAATAAATTGTCATAAACATCTACATAAATACAGGTTTCCTCTTCTCACATTTGCTGTTTACACATCACTCAGTGGTTACCACACAAAGGTGATAACTTGTCGGCTTAGATAGCTCAAATAGTTAATTTTGAAAAATTTCCATAAAAGTTTAGTCAGCGCTTGTATTGCAATTAATATAAACATTTTTAATTCTTTCCTGAACCATCAGGGGCCGCCATTTAGAATTTGAGCGTTTGCTTTTTGATTATTTTCACAGACATCAGTCGTTTAGTCTCAACTGTTGTGCTGAATCTTATTCAAATCGGAGTTTCACTCTGAACAACACAAAAATTTCCGATTTTTATTGAAAACGGCTGCTAAAAAAAGTAAGCTGTAAATTTTCGATTTTTTATTTGTCATACGATTGGCAAAACTTGCCTTAATAATCTATAATTTCAAGTTTCATCGGAATCTGTGGAGAAACTTGACTTGCTAGAGAGCTACAAAAATAAAAAACTGTAAGTCGACCACCCCTGTATAGTGTAGTAATCGAGCAGTTAAGGGTTAAAGAAAATTCAGGCATAAAATGTCCCAGATCAACTAAACGATCGAACTGGTACGATTGCAGATTGAACTGGAACAATTTCAGATTGAACTGGAACAATTTGCGATCGAATTGGTACGATTTGAGATTGATCTGGGACGATTGAATATATTTGACAGCAGTTGCCATTGGACGGAGGAGTGAGAAGAAAGATTTTTCTTGAAGTGCGGAAAACAGGTAACACCCGTTTGGGAAGTTGTGCCCGATATCTGATTAGCAGTTTTATTTCTTGCCTGTGTTTAATTTGTTTAGCGCATGTCCATCGAGAATTTGCAAAACTGTGACCCCTTTGCTGATGCAATGAATTGTGCTGAAGATACGGTACAGGACGGACTTGCGCACATGGGAGTTCAGCTCGCGATATACTAAGACGTAGATCGGCCGTTCCGCTACTTGGCGAAAGTGTTTCCAAGACGATTCCAATTGAGGTTGGGTTTTCCACAGGTAAGCGGAAAATTCAAAATTTCAATACGACTTACTGAACGAACGCGCAATTCGCACATATAGGACAGTTCGAAGGTTCGCATCGCGAATGGAAGTGCACGCATATAGTGTGGGAGCTAGCCAACACCCGCGCCCACAGCCCCAGCGGTAGTTTGGCTGGTGGTGAAGTTACTCGCTGCTTTACGGTCTTCTACATTTCAGTTCTTCCCTGGCGGTCGACAGTTTTGAACCCTCACCGCGAGAGAGGTGATCTGATCTACGTGACTACATGCAATCCGCATACTCGTATTCCGCGCTTCCGTGGTTCCATTGAAAGGCCAAAGGACTTGAACATCAACTCCGACCCACCTGACCATTTCGACCGGTTTCTTGGTTTCAATTTGGTTTATTTGTTTTGGCAGTGAACGATTCGCGGAATTCCTCGCGAAACGCGACTTGGAGCTTCCTGTCTTGCAAGGCCAAAATTCTAATTAGTTGAAAGCGTAGATTAGTCCGCATACTAGATCCTTTATAAAGGGTTCTCTGACAGCATTCGTGGCAAGACTTGCGAACAACTTGTGCATTATATGATTTCTGCATTGAGATCAGTGCGACCGTGGAGGGGTTATTTGGATCTCGGAGAAAAGCAGGCAAAAAGTCGAGCGAATAATTCACCAACTGCTGTGTCTGCGCGCATAACCAGAGTTGACATGAAAAAAAAAAGACGGGCGAGGAGAGCCCATTTTATTTGCGGGCGATATATTCTAGCGTGTAACAACCAGGTATCTAACCTCGTTTTCAATCAAGTTTTCTTTTGTAAGTCCTGCCTTTTTCTTATAAGGCGTGTTACACGTTAATTACTAAGCGAAACGTCGAAAGCAACATTTTACCAATATACCTATATTCTCGCCTATTCTATCGACGAATCTAATCCGCCAGTAACAGGAAGCTGTTATCCCGTTTTCAGGAGGCCTGCCACTCAAAACGTGATTTCCAAAAGTGATACGAAGTACAAAAATTTCTGAGGTTACCCGCCAGGTAAACTCAGTGGACTTTCGACGAAAACAGGGATCGGTATATCGCGAAATAGTTAGTGACAGTTGGTAAGAAGCCAAAATTCGAAGGGACTTTTTTTTGGCAAAACCATTGTTACATCTGCATTGATAAGGAAAAACATATGTGTGTTGTTAGTACGCTTATTACGATATCCCATAAGGTTTAGCGACACTTTCTTCACTCGTGTGTAATTGACATTAACCCCGTGCTGCCGGGGAAGTGTGTGCGCGGATACGAAGTATAATGTTCAGTTCGATCCAAGTCATAATCAAATCTGAATAAATGCAGCCAACACAGTCACCATCGCCGCAAGCTTCATACATTCCATCCCAATCACCTCCAGACCAACAACCACAGCCATATCATATCTTACAACAACAGAATCCTTCAGCGGATATCTTGCATCAGCAGCCTCCTCCGGGCTCACAGTGACCCCAGGCAGGACAAGGCCAACCAGGTCCAACACCACTATATGTGCCACAACAGGCGGGATACGCCATACCAACAGGTCAATCCATTCGCATGAAAATGGCAACAACCTAATATTGTAATAAGGCTACCCAAATTAATTAGCTCGGTTCATTAAACCAAATTCGGACTAGTAAGAAAAAGTACACAAAATAATTTTCGAGCCGTTTCTACGTGTCTCTTCTGTTATGTTGAAATAAACCATCTGAAAAGGAACAATATTATTGAATGGACATAAAATCAATCAACTCATGAAAACTAATCGAAAAGGGAGGAGTAAAAGTGTGCGCGTCAATTTGGATGTTCCCCTTCCTTGTTGAACTTGAAATTTAGAGCGTATATATATCGTGGAGTTAAACAAAACCAAAATAACGGAAAGGTGTAGCTTTGAACTGAATTGTGTGGAGCTGTGAAAATCTATGACCATCCCAAGGATAAATTTCCTGAAGCAACTAGTAAATGCATTTCGAAACATCAAAGAAGGCGGAGTTTTGTTGTCTTTTCATCGCAGGTTGACGAAATTTACCGGAATTTTAATATATAGTGAACGCGAATTTTGGTTTAGCCTTTTAGCTAAGTTCGGAATCGGATGTGGAGTGGGACCCAAAGAAACAGTTGAATGTCTAATCGGGATTCGTTTAAAAGCAAAATACCATCCAGCTGAGCGAAAGACAATGCTTTTGACTAAAACCCCTCGAAAAGGCTAGATAGAAGGCAGTTTGGTTCATTTATAGATTTGTTCCGTGTCGTTTCGTGGTAACTTTTAAATTGTAGTTTGGGCTGGATTCTAGTGGACAGAACTGTGAAGTCTCGCATTCCGAACTCGCTTCTTAGGGCCGTCGCAAGTATGAAGTGCTCGGGAACGTCGCGTTGCTCAAATCATTGTTATTGCTGAAAGCAAGCACTTACTAACATTACATAAATCTCAACAATTGAAGGAAGAACGGTACGAAGAGGCAGACGTAGTGACATTAAAATATTCTAATACACGGTGCCCCTAAATCATTTGGTAAAACTAGGAGCCAATCGCATTGTTTCTATCGATTTGCCGCTATACATCGAAGCTCCATTATATGCCCAAAATATCGGTGTCTTCAAAGGAGTAGGAAAGTCACTATTTCGCCAACTATTCCTATGGATGGAAATTAGCAAGGGCAGCAACGACCAAAGAACAGCTGTTTGTCATTAATCTCCGATAATTTTGGTTGGAATTTTTCTTATTGGAATCTCAGTATTCGTCGATGCATGTTAACGTTAGAAGTAGATTTAACGGCAGTCAAGTTGCATTACAGGACCACCCACATCACCAGCGGGCGCCCGACGAGGATGTTTGGGTGAGTACCTTTGCTTTTGTCATATACATATATATTTTTTTACATTTTTTTGCATTTTGTTATATCTACATAAGTTTTTTTTGCACTTTGTCACATACATATATTTTTTTTACATTTTTTACCTTTTTTTTATATCTACATTTTTTACATTTTTTTTATATCTACATAATTTTTTTGCACTTTGCCACATACATCTTTTTTTTTACATTTTCTCTTCTACATACATAATTTTTTTGCATTATTTTTGGCATGTACATAGTTCACATTTTTTTCACATACATATAATTTTTTTGTTAATTTTGTTAGATGTATAAAATCTTGTTTGTACAAATACCTTTGTTTTTTCCCTATTTGGGCACATACGTATATCTTTGCGTGGAATTAACCAGTTAAATTTTGCGAAAATAAAAAGAAAGGATGAATTGCTAAATTTTTTTGAAAATCGGTCTTTCCTTTCCCAACCTTCTGACCGGGTATCGGACCCGATACGGTGGCAGGCTGCCCCCTAAAAACATGAGCCAGCCGCCGGGTACTTAATTAATCCTTTTTTCGTTTCAGGTGACATCGCGGGTTGAGTGGCCCAAGCAGAGTGCCTCTTTATAGCATAGCGTTATGCAATCGAGTTGTATAATTCTATGGCATAAATTGGTCACCGGGGTACTCCCCTTCTGATGGGGAAGTTTATACAAGGCAATTTGTATGAGTTTTCCACTCAGAAGAGGAATACCTGACCACTGCAACACAATATGGATTTATTCCGGTTGGGTGGGTGCGAAGGGACTCTATCACCACCCGGTTGCCCCTCTTTCATTTGTGGGCCATGAGCTTCGTCGGGTAATGACGAGGTTACCCCAAGTCCGCCTTTCTTCTCAGGTTCCTCTTGTTTTCGTAACAAGTACTATCTCCCTCTGTGTAGTTATCTACACTTTTTGCGACTTCGGTCGCCTCGTGAGCAACATCCAATTCGTGAGTGCGAAATTTTTTGGTAGTGGGTCCTCGTGCTGGGGAAATGAACCCGCCCCACGACACCGCAATGCTAGCCTGCCAGCGCATTCACGCGTCTCCAGACGATGGCATTCTCGGCAAATATTGTCATCTTCTTCTGCCGAGGCAGCAGAACATCGCTGCAGTCCTTCACGGACATATTGAAATTTCTAAATTCACTACAATAGGCAACCCCTCCTTACACATCTTGTAATATTTTCTTGCACTGCAAATTTCGAGAAGAACTACTTTTGACCCACGTAGAAAATGTCATCGTCTAGTTCATGAGGTTTGCGAGAAAACTTGCTGTGTTGCACGACAGGTTGAGATTTTATAATATTTTAGGGTATTATAAAAATATTTTACAATATCCTTAAAAATGGTCTGCTTTATAAATACTTCCAAGTTAAGCTATTTAAAAAGTTTCTGCGAAAAGTATTCATTATTTCAGTTGCTACTCAAAAAGCGAATTGCTCTTACTTTCTGACCTTTGAGGCCCGCTATTTTGAATGCATGCATTTGATTTTGGATTCTTTTAAATCTTTGTATGCTAAGACTTCATCAATCAATGTGTCGAATCTCTTTCAAATTGAAGTTTCACTCTAGACAGCGCAAAAGTTTTCAATTTTTAGTGAAAATGGCAGCTAAAAATATTAGGCTTGAAATTTCCGACTTCTTTGTTTTTCATCCGGTTTTGACAATTTTTTCACAATACAGAAGGATGACTTCATTCATCAGTAGGGTAGGCAGGATCAATAGATCCCCTTCGGCTTTCGTCAGGCCGAATCCGATATTTAATTCGTATACACGAATAAATATTTAGTAGTGTGCTTTGCGCTGGCGAAAAAACCCGCCCCATGACGTCACAGAAGCTAGCTGCCAGCGTGCGTACACGTTGTCAGGCAGTCATTTCAGCGAAGCGCGAAATCTTAGCTCTCTAAGGCAGTTAACATCGCTGTTATCCTGTATGGACTTATAATAAAATACAATTAAACACTACTGCCTGTTTTGTATTTATGAAAGAAATTCTGCATCTTTAGGACAAATTAGAACGACTTCATATGCAAGCGTTGGATGAATAATTCAAATCATCGATTTATGCTATTGGAAAATTGATTTTGAACCATAGGATGATTACAAAGCCCTTCTGGTTGGGGAACCTTCCGCCCTTCTCGACTTATTTAAATTAAATTAATTTTTGCACCCACCAATGTTTCAGAGATTTCTCCAAACTGAATAAACAAAATCCAATGCATATGTTAAATACCATTAAAAGAAATTTATGTATTTTAAAACAATGTCAACAAAATAATTCTCTTGAATAAATTAACATTTCGAAGCAACATCTCATATATCGTGTCGGTACTGTTGCATTATAATTAATTACTCTAGTGTACCTACACTGAAAACAACCTATAAAATATATTATAAATGCTACAGTACATAAAATGTTAAATGATAAGTGTTACATACGAGTACATACATACATATGTAGTTCTCTTGAAAATATACTGTTGTCACAGGATTTTATTTTTTGAACATTTCGTGAAGAGTACGTTGCCTTGACGTAGTAGAACGTTTCCGAGCAGCGAGGTCCCGCAGGCACTTGATGGCTTAAAATTGTACTGTGTCACATTCTGGTTGCCGCTCCATCCGCTTTAAGGCGTTTTCGAAACACATAAACGCTTCTCCGTGGGTGGGAACATTTTCGTCCTTGGTTTCTTCCCCGGTTTCATCGTTATCGTTGGTATCATCTTATCGTTCGTTCATGACCCTCTCTGCAATTTCATCATCTATCATAATAGGAAATCCTTGGTCGTCTTTATTACTTGAAGCCACTCCTCCACATCATCAACATCGCATTCTGAACAGCCCGTCATTTCCTTGGATATGTCAACAAATTCTACCATGGACAGACTGTGTTCCTGTTCATCAACAGCAGCTGTTGTTTGCTGTTGTTGGTGTTTACATTGGTTTTCGGGTTCCAGTTGTTCCTTTGTTGATGTGCCGTTTATTCTATCTCAAGCTCGTTTAAGTGAAAGACTTTTCACCATATTTTTGAATATGAATGCATAACTATTTCTTCGTTGTTCTCTTCAGCCAGTAACAATTTTTGGAGCAGCTGGCGTCGGTAGTGTCGTTTGGTGCACTCAATCACGCCCTGATCCATAGGCTGCAGTAGACTAGTAACATTAGGTGGGAGGAATCGGCATTTACACTCGTCATTCTCACTCTCAAGAGCTCAACTGGCGGATGAGTTGGCGCATTGTCAATGATGAGTAAAACCTTTCCCCTTTTCCCGGTTTCTTTTTTAAATTTTTTTTTACATCAGGGATGAAGGTTTTATTATACCATTCGAGAAATATACTCGAATCCATTCAAGCACTTTTTTGGTTTGTATAAGTCACTGGCAAGTTGTTAACATTTTTAAAAGCTCTTGGCTTCCTTGGTTTGCCAATCATTAGCAAAGGTAGCCAATGGTTGCCTGTAGAGTTAGCACAAACGAGAATGTTGACGCGTTCCTTACTGACCTTATGCCCTGGAGCACTTTCCTGTCTTTTAGATGCCAATGTTCTCCTAGGCAAAGCCTTTTAATTTAAACCAGTTTCATCGGCGTTGTGAACAAGATCCGGATCGTAGTCTTTAGTTTGCTTCTTAAAAGTTTCCAGAAAACTATCGGCAGCTTCACGATTAGCAGACAGTTTTTCTCCCGCTACATCTAACTCCCAAATGCCATGCCTAAATTTAAAATTGTGGAGCCAACCGTGGCTTGCTTTAAACTCAACCATGCCCATTTTCCACTAAATATCAGTGCTCTTTCACATGAAATTTGACCTGAAATCGTTTGTCCAATTGAACGTTGCCGTAGGAATTACGTGAAAACCGCGTTTTCAAGCTGTCCATTTTTAGCTTTTTTCACCTCTTTCCTAGGTGAACATCTGTCTTCACTATCTAATACACTTACAAAACTTGAAATTTTCGCGCTGTTGGTTTTAATTTCCGATATTCTAGCCGCTCCGACGCCAAATCTCTCTGCAAGTTATTTTCCAGGCACATCTTAATTTAATTGATTGACAAGTTCCACTTCATAACTCAGTGAAAGCACAACACGTTTACGTTTTGTACTCGTTTCGGACACTAAGTCCAGAAGTAGACGCTAAACGTAATGTCAACACGAACGACAGCAGAAGACGCTAAACGTAATGTCAACACGTGCAGCGGTCGAATGCTCGGAAGCGGATAGATACTCTGGTGCGCAGGCGCGGGTGAACTTAACCAACAAAGATGAGAGCAGCAAAGCAGATAAGGCAGACTGGTGGGAATGCAGGGAGCGCATGTTAGAGGAACGGTGGATAGTGAACGCGTCGTTGCTATAGTAATGACACATAGGCATTGCCTGTACACTACCCTATCGCACACGCTTGCGCTGTATTTTTAAATATTTATTTCGCCGAAAATCGATTCGGATAATTGGAGTTCCACCATATATATATATATATATATATATATATATATATATATATATATATATATATATATATATATATATACATATATATATATATATATATATATATATATATATATATATATATATATATATATATATATATATATATATATATATATATATATATATATATATATATATTTAGTCGTGCCATAAGTTCTGTCACACGTATTTTCGTATAAATGAAAAAGAATTTTTGACAAAGAAAAATATATTTTATTTTAGCATACTAATGGAAGTAAAATAAGCAACAAATTATTCAAAGTGGCCGCCTTTAGCCTTTACACACCTCTTTAATCTGTTGGGCCAGTCATCGATAGCAGTACACACTGTTTCTAGCGGAAAATTAGCTACTACTTCTGTCAAAGATCGCTTAAGGCTCTCGATATTTGGGTGTCGTCTCGTGCACACCATGACTTTAACTCCGCCCACAGTTTGTAGTCCAGGGGATTCAAATCTGGGCTCCCAGAAGGGCATTCCGTAGCCCTTATAAACTCTGGAATATTGGTTTCCAACCACGCTTGTGTGGTTCGAGCTTTGTGGGCTGGCGCAGAATCTTGCTGGAAAACCCAATGTCGGTTGTTGAATAGCGTAGAGTTCAGCGGCTTCACACATCCCTCCAGGATGTCCGTTTGATAATTTTTCGCTGCAGTTTTTACGCCTTTTTCGCAAAAATGAAGCTCGGTGACCCCTTCGTAGCTGACACCCCACCACACCATGACTGATGCTGGATGATGTCCTCGCTGTACCCTAGTGGCAACTTCTCGGGCTTCTCTGGAGCTGTGGGCATACACCTTATCATTTTGGCGGTTGAAATGTTCCTCCACCGTAAAAATTTTTTCATCAGTAAATAAAATTTTTCGATGTTTGTTGTTGCCGTACCGCCGAAGGAGCTCTTTCGATCTGGTGCTCCTAATTTGCTTCAACTGCTCAGTCAGCAAATGTCCCGTTGATCGTCGAAAGGCACTCATCCCGAGGTCCGATTTATGATGCGAGACATACTTCGGGTGGAGATGTTCATCTCTCGAGCCATGATTCGTTGTTTACGAAGCGAATTTCGACGAATTCGACTCTCGACCGCTTTGATGGCAGCAGAAGAATGTACATCACGCGGACGTCCAGAACGAGGTCGATCTTCAATAGTCTGGATCTCGTTATATCTCTGGATCGCACGATACACCAATCTTTGCGTTATTTTTAACGGGCACAACAACTTGAAAATTTCACTCGCGAATTTTCCACACTTATGTAGTGCAATCACTGCAATTCGGTTTTCATTTACACCCCACTCCATCTTCACACGTTAACGAACAAACTTTAAATGACCATCAACTGTCAACAACATTATGACGTTTATAAAACTGGCCGATATTGAAATGTCACTCATAAAATAAAAGTGTTGCCAATGTGAGAAATGATGTGACAGAACTTATGGCAGGACTTTGTATATATATATATATATATATATATATATATATATATATATATATATGTGAACACATATACATATATATATATATATATATATATATATATATATATTTATATATATAGATATATATATATATATATATATATATATATATATATATATATATATATATATATAGATATATATATATATATATATATATATATATATATATATATATATATATATATATATATATATATATATTACATATATATATATAGATATTTACATATATATATATATATATATATATATATATATATATATATATATATATATATATATATATAGATATTTACATATATATATATATATATATATATATATATATATATATATATATATATATATAGATATTTACATATATATATATATATATATATATATATATATAAATATAAAGATATATATATATATATATATGTATACATATATATATATATATATATATATATATATATATATATATATATATATATATATATATTATATATATATATATATATATATATATATATATATATATATATATATATGCATATATATATATATGCATATATATATATATGCATATATATATATATATATATATATATATATATATATATATATATATATGTATATATATATATATATAGATATATATATATATATATATATATATATATATATATATATATATATATATATACTAGAACATATGTAGATATTTAGTTTAAATTTGAAGCAAGAAAACCGAGATTCCTATTAGGTAAAAGGATTATCTGAGATATATTATTAATGATATTCATTTCGGAGATAATAGCGCCTAGAATGACAAAATTAAATGAAAAAAATTAAAAATTAAAAAAATTCCTTTTAAAAAACGGTATTTAGTTTATTGTATAAACAATACTTCCAATATACATGTATTTCGAAAACAAGTTCTTTTCTTCATTAGTGGTAAGGGTGTAAAAAACTCAATGAAGAACGGCTGCCATTCATACTCAAAAGGATAAAGAACAAAAGTATTGAGTTTTTCATACTCTCACCACTGATGAAGAAAACAACTTGTGTTCGAAATACAGTAAAATACAGTAAACTAAATAGCGTTTTTTAAAAGGAATTTTTTTAATTTTGAATTTTTTTCATTTAATTTTGTTATATTATTTATTTATCGTAAACCTGAAATAAATATCAGTTTTTTAATTTTTTTCCTAAAAAAAATTACAGAAAATAATCGAAAATTAATCAATATGCATACATTCAACCCCCTCAAGATAATGATTTTTTTGATGCCGCCATTCATTTAAAGGGCCAAGATATTATGTCACTCAATATTGTTTGACATTTTATTCCGGAACGTAAACAAAAATAAACACCATTAATTTCAAACCGTAACCATTAAGTACGCGGCTTATTTAAATTAACAAAATTCACGGCACGAGTAAAGAAACAAGTTAATTAATTAATTTCGTTATTAGTTTTATCTAAAATATGAGTTTTCACTAACGCGCGGTTAATATTTTCTCCACGAACCACTTTATTTTCCACGATTTCTTTTTGACTTTCAATTAAAAGCACCGATATTTGAAGCCGATTGTAAACGAACACCATGCCTTGCAACTTTCGAAGGTTTCCCGAATTCACGATGCGATAATCAAACGAAATTCGCCAAATTAACGTAAGTTTTGATTCGATTTCGCGATTTGTTTACATTATTACCTGACACTTATCACAGTAGAACAGCCAACATGACATTAGTAGCCCATGCTGTGTCTCTTTTCTTCATATGTACGCTATCCTTGTCATACAACTCCTCCGTTTGATTTTACCTCACTCACGCACACGGCATATGTGCTATATCGGGGTTCCTGTAGTACTTATTCTTAGGTCAGTATTAACCTTTCACTGAATGAAATGAATCCATTTACGCTTCAACAACGTTGGGAAATATTGAAATCGAACTGGATGCCGATTTTTCTCAAAAAATCATCTTTTCTGATGAGACACGTTTTCATCTCGGAGGCTATGTGAACAAACAAAACTGCCGCATCTGGGGCTCAGAAAACCCACACGTGATTGCCGAGAAGTCAATGCATCCTCAGCGAGTGACAGTGTGGTGTGGATTCTGGAGTGGTGGCATCATTGGACCGTTTTTCTTTGAAAATGAGGCTTGGAATGCTGTTTCGGGAAACGGTGAGCGCTACAGAGGCATGATAACCGAATTTTTGTGACCGGAGATTGAGGATTTGGACTTGACTGACCTTTGGTTGCAACAAGATTGGGCGCCATGCCATACAGCTCATCAAACGTGTAATAAGCCGCTTTGGCGATGTCGATTATCCGCCTCGATGCTACGATTTGACTCTGTATGACTTCTTTTTATGGGGCGCTGTGAAAGATCGATGGTATGCAGAAAATCCCCAAACGATTCATGCACTGAGATTGAATATTCAACAAACCATTGTAATGAACCATGCGACGCCGCTGGCGACCACTACTAACACACCTTGCTTCAAGGTGGCTTGTCATTTCACGTTGGTTGTGACGGGCGCACATTCCACGTCAATTTTGTCGTGGGATGTCAAGGTAAATTGACAGCCATATGGCAGTGGAGTGTGTGAGTGGCGGCCGTCACACAAGAGCGGTCGGCGAATTTTTGGCAATTTCGCGGGTGAGTGTGAAAGTGTCGAAAAGTAAGCAGGGCAAAAGTGAGGGACGCATGGCATGCATACAAGTCAGGAAAGCGTAAGAATATTTCTGGTTGCGAAATTGTTTGTCAGACGTAAGTAAACGTTTTTAGGTTAACTTTGTTATCGCGTGAAATTCTTGAATAGAAATGGCAGGGTCGGCTTAACGCCGTCTGATGGCTGAATATAGACAGCTCACATCAACTCCGCCTGAAGGAATCGTGGCAAGACCAATAAGTGAAGATACTTTTTTTCGAGCGGGAAGCTCTAATTGCAGGCCCGGAAGGAACTGGTTTCGAAGGCGGAGGGTTTCCAGCTAAATTAGTTTTTCCGCCAGACTACCCATTAAGTCCGCCCAAGATAAAACTTACTTGCGAAATGTTTCACCCCAAAATAATTGCTGACGGCGTGTTTGTATATTAATTCTTCATGCTCCTGGCGATGATCAGATGGGTTAGGAACTTTCAGCCGAAGGATAGAGCCCTGTGCAGAGTGTAGAGAAAATTTTATTGAGCGTTGTTTCCATGTTGGCAAGGCCAAATGATGAATCGGGTGCTAATGTCGATGCCGCAATTTCGTGGTGCGATAATAGTGAAGTATTTACAAAAGTTTAAATGACTATGCTCTGGGCATATATCCTACAACTCTCAAACATGCTTTGTTGCTTTGTGCATCCATTGATTCTATTTACGACCACATTATCGCGTTCATGTTCCTTGAGAAATGAATTAAATGGAGAAACAGAGGTAATAAACAAAGTCGGGCCCGTATTTCGCATTGTGTCTTAAGATGGCTGTAACCCTAATTTAAATTTGATCTCCTACGTTTTCAATTCTTACAGCCTCCTCTGCAAAATAGGGACCTTGATTTCCATAGGAAAATTTCATGGGTGTACTTTGAGGTTTTTGCAATACAAAGCTCATTTTTGTATGATTTCAATGTAACTGTCGCACACCCTTGTAACGATATTGTAATGATTTTACACCTTTTAGGTTCGAACGCGGAACCGACCTCTCATCGGTTCTAGACGCTAAGTCTGAGTAGTGCCAACGGATGGTACCAACAGGTCAACCAATCCGTGCACCGTAACCCATTCACGCGGTGGCTGCTTGTCGGCCAGCTAGTTCGGAGAGGATTTCGGTCGCGGGTCTCCGAATGGGTTACGCTCACTTACAATATTTCAGCCACCTGAACATACCCGTTTTCCGAACGCGTTACCAAACAAAACATACGGAGAAGGAACCTACTTTACGTTACTCCGTATGTCTTCTTATCACCAGTCAAGAATACCAAAATCTAATTTCTATTTCGCGTTCCCGAAGTTTCGACGCGGTACCGAAAAATATGCTACTCGAAGTTAACACGACGAAGACTACTCTAACAAAATGTCAAAACTACAAAGGTACCGCGTACCGCGCGCGACGCGAAACCGACCTCAGCGGATTTGGCGAAACCCTACCCTCGCGACGGCATACCTACCCTGCACTCTTTCTTCCCACTGAAAAAGAAGAACCGCTGAAAAGGAAAGTCGTGGTTCTGTTTAGCAATTCATGTTGTTATTCATAACAATTCACAATCGTGGTCTTCTACAGTAAATAATTGATTTTAACAATTAAGCTATCTCCTAAATACAGTCTACCGCCCTCCGTCAATGGAAAACCTAATTACGTAACCAATCTGTACATAAGCTCAGCTCACTCTCTGAGATTCATTCAATGATATCGATCAAACTCATATGAAAAGTATTCTGATCAGTATACTGTTCTCTTCCCGGTTTCAAAGTTTAATACTATGTTAATGCGTAAAAGAAACCAAAACATTCCTTGAAATGATTGTAATGATGGCGATTTCAAAAGGAATTCGTGACTGGTGAGATGTGAGTTGAGGTAATTATTTACTTCTATGACCTGGCAATTCAAACGTAATTGAATTAAATAGATTTGTTCAATTGGATTTGGTTATCCTTAATTAGACAACTATTCATTTGGATATTTACTCTTACGTTTAGTACAAATATCATACCTAGATTTGACTAAGAATAAAATTATTGCCTAAATTTGATTAAATAATAAATTTTAACTAACGCTTCAACAATTATCTAAATGTGATGAAGATTTAATTCATATACGCGTTGAACAATCTCGTTCCGCTTCTCGTCTTAATATTTTGTACAAGACACGCTCTTTTGGACTTGTCGAGTTTCGAAATTTCGATGCCAAATTAGACCAATCTTCTTCTGTGAAGCAAATCACTTGCCAAACTGTACTCTTACCGCCTGGTTTTCGGTCTACGAAGGAGTATCTCCTCGAATCTTGGATCTCTGGCAATAGACTTCTGTCTATAAGACTTAAATCAAAAGGAGCTTGTTGCTTTTTATTTTCGAATTCTTCCATCAAAGATTGGCCAGAAGTTCTTTTACCAGATTTCGAGTCATATTCGAAGTCAGCAAAAGCGGCTTGGGTGGCTGATTCTGTGAGCCATTTTGGGTTAGCCTCTAAACTTAGTCGCTTAGGAGAAATTTTGTGAGTTGCAGAGAATAAAGGTTTAAGTGCCAACGAATCGCTACCGTATTGCAATATTGTAATACTAACTAAATTAATCACATACTCTTCGTCGACGTCTTGGTTACGATAGTGGTCAATACTCTCGCCGCTGTTACAAGAATATCCACGCGAATTGCTGCCCTCGTCTTCGTTTAAAATAGGAGTCTCCACAATCGGCAACAATTGATTGCCCTTGACTGTATCACTACTATTGTTAATGTTATGAGTTATATTACTAAGATAAGCGAATGATTCGATAAGTTCTGTATCAGTAGCATTTGGCTCACGAATATGGTCATCAGTCTTATTAACTAGTTCACAGTTGTGACGATAGCTTTCGTTCTGACCAGGCTCTTTGAATTCTCTTCGGGATTGTTCTGTTGAAGCTATTTGATAGTTGATGTGATGAACAGTTACATCTAAAGTCGAGTTACTTAAGTTTACCATTGGATCAACGCTACTGCTTTCCAATCTATCTTCATATGATGGGGGTAGTAATTCGATTGGTTGCTGTGAAGTTTCAGCAATATGTGTATTCTCTGCATCACAATATCGGTTTGTGTCATCATTTTTTAACGAAAACACTCCACCTTCAATATTCGTATCACAATTAATAGAATTCAATATTATATCTTCAATTGGATCTTCAACAGCCTCATACAACGGTAAATTAGGTGCATTTGCTTCCACAGTCGTCGAGTTTTCCAGCAATTCTCCACTTGATACAGTCATCGGCTTGGAAGTGGATACAGGGGGTAACTTTCCCGTTGAAAGCTTGGATTCGTCAGCCACGACCTACAGGAGTAATAGACAATTGTTTATGATCACAACTTAATCTTTGGAGATTTGATACTGCGTCAATCTTATTCAAACGCAAGGCACTTTCGTCGCGGAAATTTCTTCAAAAAGTTTGAAAGTATTGTTATTAACTTTAAATTGATTTGTCATTTTAAAAAAATGAATTATAAGAGAAAAAAAAAGTTATAATAATTTCAACTTCACTTAGAAACAAGTTAACACGTAATAGTATAATGTATTGCCACGTATTTTCTTTTCTTTTAATTTAGTCTTAAAACTTTTCGCGTAAATTCATTTTGTTTCATTTTTCGAAATTTAATGAAAAGTAAGCCTGCTCTTTATATATGATTTTTTTTTTTCCTAACCCGAAAATTACGCTAAGGAAAACAAAAAAAAACTTAAAAGGAAAAAGGATTTGTCGCGTCTCGTTACGAAAGAATCGAAATTGTTACCCACGTTGCAAACATCCACGTAAAATTTCATTTTTAATATAAAAACCGCGAAGGCGAACTTTGTTTGCTATCGTTTCAAACAAAAAGAAGAAAATTACTACAAAAACTTGATGTTTAAATTACCGTACGATAAAAGCTACTAACCATTGTAGGATCACTATCCTTACTTGACTTGCCGTTCTACTTTCACTTAAATCTGCTTTTTTTCATCTTCGACATTTTAACTTTCAATATTTTAATTTAATAAAATTAGGATTTCTATTACAAATATTATTATCTTTCATTTAAAAACGAGAAACTTCGATAATTTAAAAATCTGTAACGTAAAAAAATCGTGCAAATATTTATCTTAGATACTTTTCCTTATTGAAAAATCACGGAATAATCTCATTTCAGGTTCGGAACAATGCTAACGAAAAATATTCATGTTTAATGGTTGTTTTACACCCTATAAAATTCACGCCAGTAGGGAATTTATAAAATCGGAATACACTAACTAAACGAACTGATTCATTCACGTATATTTACCGTTGTGCCTTTTCTGCCGGTGAAATGTACCTTCCTCGTGTGTCTGGCTTCTATCCGCCCGTCCTTTATTTCGAATTCAGCAGTATTCACGGTCACTTCACAATTATCTCCACTGAATTTCCACATGTATAAACCCCGAAACAAACTCAACATGCACGCACTGTTCGACTTGTCGCCATCTTTTCTTTTCCTTTTTCCTCCTTGTGTCGGACTGTCAATCCGACAACCGCCGACAAAACAGATGTGCGGAATGGAACGCCACATGGCGGCAATGTGCATTTCCATTTGTCGCCAGTGGCATAGTGTTTCGATGGCCACGGTGGAGGGGGCATTCCCAGATGAATATGCCTCGAAATGTGTCGGGGTTTTGATTAATATTATGTTTCAAATATTTAAATCCACAGATCTAAATATTTGGAGAGAAAAAAAAATATTTTCTGCGCAACGATATCCGCAAGAAAGATGAAGTCCGCTTGCATTTCGAGGTCATACCCATCTGGCCGGGTGCAAGGGTTCGGGATCGGAATCACTTCGATTCCCGGGCGTAGGCGTCACATTACAATATCATCAAACTATATATAAGGTTATAAGTAGACATAAAAAAATACAGCAAGACTTTCTCCATATAACGAGAAGTGACGAAACCCGGTATGTTGTTCTTGTCATTGCAGAGAGCATATCAGGCGCACTGCTATGGTGGAAAGAATGTGATACAGCTGAACACCAAGTAGCCCCCATTAGTTTGAAATTGGTTGTGATTACAAGTTAGGGTAAACATGGTTTACTGAAAGAGGAGGGAGCCCCGGCTACATCTTTTGCAGTAACAACGAGAAAGTAGAGTGCATGATAAATATGCCGTCGCGAGGGTAGGGTTTGAGAAAATCCGCTGAAGTCGGTTTCGCGTCGCGCGCGGTACGTGGTACCGTTGTTGATTTTGCCTTTTCATTAGCGTAGCCTTCGTCGGGATTGAGTTAGCGTAGTATATTTTTCGGTACCGCGTCGGGAAATTCGGGAACGCGAAGTAAAGATTAGATTGTTGTTCTTTGACTGGTTGAATGAACAAATACGGAGTAACGTAAAGTAGGTTTCTCCTCCGTATGATTGTGTTTTGTGACGCGTTTGGAAACGGGCATTTATTGGTGGCTGAAAATTATAGATGAGCGTAATCCATTTGGAGACCCGCGACCGAAATCCTCTCCGATCTAGCTGGCCGACAAGCAGCCACCGGGAAAATGGATTACGGTGCACGGATTGGTTGACCGGCTGGTACCATCCGTTGGCACTACTCAGACTTAACGTCTAGAACCGATGAGAGGTCGGTTCCTCGTTCGGACTTAGACGGAAAACCATTACACCATTGCTCAGATAGAGCCCGAAACTATCAATAATGTCTTGGAAAATTGGTTGAGAGGATGGCCTACTGTCACGCCAGCCGTGGCAGCCATATGAATGAAATTGAATTTCACAACTAAAAGGAAGGTTTGTTCTCGCAAAATATAAGAAAAAAATTAATTTTTGTTCATTTATTGCATTTTTAAAAAGAAACTTGTACTTGGCCCACCCTACATTTATCTTTTCCCATTGTTAATGCGCCCCCCAACATTGCATGAATCCGTGCAAAGTGGCTCAAGGTACCCAAAGTGCTCAAATTTACTCTTTTAACTCTTCAAAATATTCAATCTTTATATATAAATGACAGCATTATAACAGGTAATGCACTTGTAAGCTTTAGTTAACCCCATATGCACTGTCTGAGCTTCCTATCTCAAAAGATTCAAGTACTTATTGCAGGGATGAAAATAGCAGGTTGAATGATTTGTCAATGGAACTTAAAAACTTAAACCCTAATACTTTTGCTTCGTTACTGAATAAAATCATTAGTCGCGCATTTTTTAAGTCTTCTTCTGTTTTATGATGAGCGCTTTTGCTTCTGCATCCGACATGAGTCTCGCTAATTAATACCTTCATGCATTAAGGATTTTACTTCAACATTTGGGCAATGAACTTTACAATGTAAGATACATCTTGACTGGTCATATGAAGTAAGCAACAAAACTAAAGACGAATTTACTGGTTAGGAGAATTTTCATTGGTTGCAGACATTCAAGGCCAATTGGATGATGGATGGATCGATTTCAGGTTCAAGGTTTCAAATTTGGATTTTGATATGAACATCACGTTCCTATACGACGTTGTTGGACAAGCATATAATTGTTTGCCTTTAGCAACAAGAATTGGAAGCAAATGTTAGAAGTAATAATATTTGGAGCAGCTTGTTAATATCATATTGCAAAGTTAATTGATGTTTACTGAAAACAAGCTTATCATAATAACAATTTTGGAAGACAAACAGACCCTTAAAAATTACAGGCACCATTTAATTTGATTAAGAGTTTGAACTTAAAACCGAAATTGAAAGATTAAAATCAAGCTTCTACCAATAAAATCTGTTTCAAGTAATTAATTGAACGGACTTCGATTTCACCCTCTTGTGTGTTGATACAGCTCCCCATAGCTAGAATACTTCGATCTTTAACCATATCATAATAAATCATATGAAAATTGTTTTTCAATAAAATCAAACTTTCTTACGTATTTCCACCAGACAATAAAATTCTATCTTAAAATCCTACTTCGTTCGATTCTCAGAAAGTACTCTTATCACAATCATTGTTCAACTATCTTTACCTTGCCATATGCACAAGTATAAAGTAACCTTCTATTAAATTCACTCCCTTTTCGTCCTTTACAAGCAATAAGTTGCAGACACCGAAGCTACCGTTTTTTCACTCCACACCCACTTTTTTCTACCTGATAACACTAATTATTTCGGGGCATCACAACAAGCCCATTGAGGTAAATGTATCTTATCAACCTTAGGAATCCAATAAATCATTATTTCTACAATTGTTGGGTGCAAAAGTTACCGCCATAAATTTTTCAAACATTGTAGACCCATTCATTAATTTAAACGCCATTGAAACTGTCTACTGATTCTATTCTTTCTAGTTCTGACTATGCAGACGTAATTAAATGTCGATAATTATTTCAATTAAAATATTGATCAGTTAAGAAATTTCCGATGTATGTTTAACGTCATAAATATGTCGGATAAATGTAAGAATCCATTTCTCCCTGAAATGGCTACCAACGACATATTTCACCAATTCAAAAGAAATTCACAACAATGGACCCTCTTTATTGATTTTATCTCAAAAATTGCAGTCCAAAAGAGATAATTTAAATATTTTTGAATATAGGAAATGAGATAAATTTTTCATTAACTTTTAATCATGATCATCATCTAGATCTTTGTGGATTTCATGAATCCATTGAAAACTTCCATATTTTTTCCACAACGAGCTAGCTATAAAAAATATTTCGGCTTTTTAGAAATATACGTAAATATTAAATTAAGATACGAGTATTCAGAAATCGAATTTTAATTACGATTTTCAACCTTCATTTGCTGTCTATGACGGTAATAATAAAATAAAAATTTTCTTCTCATTTCAGGTATATGAAGCATTATTCAAACCACTTAGGGTTTCCCGACATCAATTTAAAAAAGTTTTAAATTGTATGAAATTGGTGCGAGCGCTAAAATATCAGGAAGTTTATGCGCAAGAGAAAGTAACGAAAGTCGATAGTTTATCTCTGGTGCTGTCCGGAAAGTAAGTATTAGCTTTTAGAATTGTTTTCATTTTAAATTTCGTGTTCATTGTGTAAATCCTGAAAATACTAGAAATTAAATTTATCTATGTTCGGATTTTTCAGTAATGAAATAATAAGCAAGAATTCTTCTCTGTGAATTCACTTTATTTCACTGATTTCATATTTAATGTACACACGGTGACATGTTCTAAGCAACTGAACTGATTCTTTGTTCTAGTCTGAAAGTACAAGTACAGGCAATTACACATACAATCATAAAATTCACTTTAATACTCGCACTACATTTTATAAAGGAAATTTTTAAGTTTGCCTGTTTAAAAAAAATTGTGTAACGAAAACATTCAGTAATATATCTCTTATATGAACAAATTTATGAGAAAATAGAGCCTTAGTAAAAATATCCGGTAGTTGCTCACAGCTTTTCAATTCTTTGATGTCAATTAATTTTTGCTGTACCTTCTCTCTAATAAAATTGTGCGGAATGTGCTTTGTCTTCTTAAGGAAAACTAGATCATTTATAAGTTTAATCGTACTCTGATCATCTATCCATAAGGTTCTACAGTTTTGATTAATGTCAACATCTTTGAAAAATAGTCTTAACCATAACAAGTTCTTCGTAGCTTCACAGTCAGCCGTAAATTCATCTTTAGTTGTTCTTTGGGGAGTTCCACCCCCACGTATCCAAAGAAATTCCCGCGGGGGGAATGCCGATCGCTTTCATTCTTGTGAGGCTCCCTCCTGGGATGACAGGTAACGACTCTAACTAGATCTGGACTACGTTTTGGACATCGAACTGGAATTGATGCTTTAGAACCTTGGCAGGCCTTGGAGTACGCCCGATGTTCGCACCATTGGGTTGGTGGTGTAGGTTCTGTTGTGACGGACTCCCGATTAGCGCTGGTCTGGCTCTGAGCACTTGCCCCCATAAGAGCTTATGCCAAGTCTCGCATGGCCTCCCTGCTCTGCAAACATAACCATGAGCCCAAAAAGGTGACTAAACAAACGAACGGAGATAGCGGCTCCGAGGGGGGACCCAATAAAACTGGAGCAACCAAAAACCCTTACGAAAGGATAAAAAACCCACAAAAAGAAAAAGAATGCAAAAATAACAATAACGACGCAACAATCAGTGGCTGCAGCCATGATGTTAACAGCACATCGGGAGCGATACTAACGATGAAAAAAACGACGATTAATACAATGACAGTGAGGCCGGAGGAAAAACGGAGAATAGCAGACAGTCTGGTCCAGACTGACATTTCTGCGGCGTTCGGGCGCAGCAAAAAATGATACGAACCCCAGAGCGTCCTATAAAGGACGCGTCAGATGTTCGAGTGGTAAAGGAAAGAATAAAGAAATTCGAAAGTTCGATGGTCACTGCTACGATCGCTACCGAAGCGATTGATGCAAGTGTCGTTAAATCCCAAAATAATAAAGAACCATCCTTAAGTCAACGAGGAGATTACGGCAGAAAAAGAAACGAGTGACCAGATAAATAAAACGACGTTGTGTGATTTCATCGCCAACGTCGAAAAGGTGGCGGCAGTACTGTATTATGAAACAGAAGCCGATAACCTCTCCCAAGAACGATGGTCGCAAAGTACAATTGTCGCCCAGTGACATGAAGAAGAAAGGCTGTTCCGAAAAGCGGGAGTTGTTTTAAAATTAAACAATCTGCATGCGACTCGCCAAAAATAAACAAAATAGTAAAGATGTGGCCCTTGGAACTAGAGGAGCTCTAAGACCGCATAAGGCATTATCGGGGGAGCTGGTTAAGGCGCAGCCCCCACTGAAACTGCAAATTTGGGTAAACTTTACAGTCGTTCACATCAGAAACGTTACGAATATTTGCTAAATTTTTTTAAGCCAGACGTCAGAATGAACCTTTGGCTATTGAATCAACTCATTACATTTTGCAAAAAGTTTATGGCGAAAGGCATTAAATTCAAGCAAAAAAATATGTTTTCGTTAAAAAATGTAGTAAATCACGGAAACTACTTAACGTATCGAATTGATTTAAGCTACGTTTGTTTGTTAAAAAAGATTTCTGCAAAAAAATTCGTAGAACAAAATGTGTAATTTGCACACACTGAACAAATATCATCCTTGTACCTTGATTTGTACCAAATTTCCACATTTTGGTCTAGGAAATTTTTGCAAAAAACTTTTTTAAATTTTTAATGAGTTAATTTAATGTAAATAATTTAGATTGAAGAAACGTAGCTTACATCATCTGGATACGTTAAGTAGTTTCCGAGATTTACTGCATTTTTTAACGAAAACATGCTTTTTTGTTAGAATTTAATAACTTTTGCCATAAACTTTTTGCAAAATGTAATGAGTTGATTCAATAGCAACAGGTTCATTCTGACTTCTGGTTAAAAAATTTTTGCAAATATTTGTAATGTTTCTAAGGTGAACGGCTGTAAAGTTTACCCAAATTTGCCGTTTAAGGGAGGGCTGCGCCTTAAAGGCCGAAGAGCACCAGAAGGCCGAAGAGGAGCGAAATACTAATTAAGCGCTGGGGGCGAAATCTAAAGGGCACATGCAGATAGCTTCACAATCAATAAAAGGATGGCATCTAGCCCAATGAAAGGAGATCGGGATAAAAGAAGGCTGAAATAGGCTCTTAATGGGCGCGGAACACCAGATCAAGGGTTCTAAACACTGCTTACAAAAGGAGTGTAGAAAGCCGCAAAGAAACTCCTTCCAAAAGTGCCAGAAAGTAAAGTTGGCACAGACGCCCAACAAGAAAAAAGACCCGATGCAAAACAAGAGAGAAAGAAGCCCCGACGAAGACCCCAGTAGCAGGTACTGCTCGTAAAACTCCAAAATGGTCGATCCTACGGGGAGGTGCTGCGGGATATCAGGGGAAACGTAAAGCCCGAAGACACTAACACTGGCATTAGCTGCCATCGGGCCATATACTGGTCGACTTCGGAGCAGAGGCCGAGAATAGGGAAGCATTCAGCGACGCAGTAAAGAAAGTCCTCGGCAAAAGCACAGCTATATCCTCGCTCGAGCCGATGGCAACGATCGAAATAAGAGACATTGACTGCGTCGCAGGTCTGACCGAGGTAGTAGAAGCCATCAAAAAGGAGTCCCCTAGCGTGGGCAGGATCAAAACGAGGGTGACACCAGAAAACCGCAGGGGACAACGCATGACCATAATTGACTTGACCGAAAAGGGCGCCGAACAATTTCTGAATAAGGGTCCGTAGGATACGGCAAAGATGTGTTCAATGTTTCAAATGCCTTGGCTATGGCCACACCGCACAAGTATGCAAAGGACCCGATAGGAGTTCCCAATGTTACAGATGCGGTGAAATGGGACATAAAAGGAAAGAGTGTAGGAAGGAGTTACACTGTATTCTTTGCAAGTATGCTGATCCAAGACCTGATTTTGGACAATGCCGGGTTTTACAGGAAGCCCTAGCCAAGGCAAAATCAGAAATTCGATGACCTGCATCCTGCAGCTAAACCTACACCGCAGTTCAACCGCCCAAAATCTGTTTGAGCAGTTTGCGAGGGACATGAAAGACGACTTTTTGCTGCTGAATGAGCAACCCCATGATAAAACTTCAGCATCATGGTATTCTGATGAAACTGGTACTGTCGCCATCTGGGTTCGAAAAAGTGATTTCCAGGCGGAGTGATGTGGACGTGGGGATAGTTTTGTGTGGGTTCGATGCTCAAGGATAACCTTCTTTAGCGTGCACTTAACGCCTAACGAATCGATACCATCTTTTCAAGCCAAACTTTAGGCTTTGGAGGGAGCTGCCTCGAACGCACACGGCTACGTTCTCGTTGGGGGAGACTTTGACGCTAAAGCACTTAATGGTGCATACCTCAAACAGATCCACGGGGAAAACGAATCCTGGAAATGGCGGCCAGAACGGCCCTCGTCGTACTAAACACCGGCAATACGCTGACTTTCCGCCATATTGGCTGTGTAGGAACTATACCGGACGTGAAATTCGCCTCGGAGTCCTTAGTACGGAGGATACACAACTGGAGAGTATTAGAGGACAACTCAGCTAGTGATCATCAGGGCATTCTGCTTGAGATCAGTGATGTTGTCTTCCGACGTCCGTGCTCTCGGCTTTCTACAACTGGATGGAACATCGGAAGGATGGACGTCGAGAGGTTCGTCGAGGTGCTCCCAGTAGGTGCCTCAATGCAGGGAGATTCGTGGGGGACGGAGGAACTGGCAGCTCAAGGCGTGGTGTACTCAACCATGAGCATCATTACGACTGCTTGTAAAGCTTCTATGCTCCGTCGAAAACCCCGGCACGGCAAGCCCCCAGTGTACTCGTGGTCAACTGAAATCGCTGAAAAGCGAAGGGAGTGTCACAAGCTTCGGCGTGAGGCTCAACGGGTATGGGACGATGATGAGGCATGCAACCGGGTAACAGCATATAAGTCGGCCAGGAAATGCCTTCGCGAATTGATCAACAACAGCAAGGCGCGCTGCTGGCAAGATCTGGTGGGCAATGTGAACAAAGATTTGTCGGGCCTTGGCTACAAGCTAGTAATGCGGATGCTTGGTGCCCTATGAAAACCTTGTACACATGATACGGAAAAGATCGACGCGATAGTGCAGGCACTCTCTCCCGCCCATTCCGTCCGTGTTGACGCTGTCCATGGTGAAACAGCAATCGAGTGTCCACTCTTCACACAGCCAGAACTGGAAGAGGCAGACCTTTCGTTGAAAGCGAGGAAGACTCCAGGTCCAGATGGTGTTCCAACTAAGGTGTTGCAGCATGTCTATCACCATTGTCCTGACTTGCTGCTCAGCACATTCAACGCTTGCCTACGGGGTGGGGTTTTCCTGGTACGATGGAAGGTGGCTAGGCTCGTGCTGATCAGTAGGGAGAAGGGAAACCCCGAATCTCCATCTGCATATCGCCCGTCATCTATGCTAGACACGGCTAGGAAAGTGCAAGATAAACTCATCAAGGGGAGACTCACTGACGAGATTCGTGCTGCTGGGGACCTATCTCCTCGGCAGCATGGCTTTAGAGCAGGACGTGCTACTATTGATATGATCGCAGAGGTGGTGAGCGCGGTCCAAAAGGCAAAGGCACATAACCGCACCAAGCGACGGATCGTCCTATTGATGACACTCGACGTCAAGAAGGCCTTCAACTCGCTAGATGGGTAGATATTCTGGATACGCTGGAAAATCATTTCCAAGTTCCAGAATGTCTAATGCGGCTTTTGAGGAACTACCTATAGGACAAAAGCCTGCTCTACGACACGACACAGGGCCAATGAAGAACGGAAATTACATCGGGTGTTGCCCAGGAATCTATCCTTGGTGCGGACCTGCGAAACGTGTCTTACGACGGGCTACTAAGACTGGAGATGCCAGATGAGTCGCGCTTGGTCGGCTATGCGGATGATGTTGCGGCTCTGGTCGCTGGGCGCACCGTTGAACAAGCGCAACTTAGGCTAGGTATGCTCGCGGGTTCAATTTAGCACTAGAGAAAAAAAAGAATCCTAGAGTAAGGATGATCAGTATTGGAGACATACGAACGCATCGAAGTCATCGGTGAAGTACCAGGGCTACTGATTGACTTGAAGATGAATTCCTTTGAGCAAATCAGGGCAACGGCTGAGGAGATTGCTTTAGGCGTATCGACTCTGAGTTGACTTATGGCAAGTGTAGGGGACCCATTCCATCAAGAAGGCGCCTCTTGATGAGTGCTGTAGGATCAGTGCTACTGTACAAAGCAGAAGTATGAGGTGACGCTCTCAGTAAGGAGGTTGACCGAAGGTGCCTGGCACAGGTACAGAGAAGAGGAGCACTGAGGATTGCATCTTCGTATCCGACAGTCTCTGAGTCGGTGGTGAAAGTCATTGCAAGCGTGATACCTTTCGGCCGCCTCGCTAGAGAGCGCCGCGCTATTTACCTGCGCCGAAACGAAGATGCGAGGGAGATGGTTGTCCGCGAAGAGAGACAGCGCTCACTCAACGATTGGCAGCAGTCTTGGATGAATCGCACGAAGGGAGGGGACCTGCGCGCCTCATCCCGGATGTGAGACCGTGGCTAAATCGGAGGCATGGTGAGACTGACTTCTACGAGTATCTGACCCAGCTTTTGAGCAGGCATGGGCGTTTTCAGTCTTACCTGCACAAGATTGGTAAGTCACGGTCCCCCGCTTGTCAGTATTGCCCAGGAGAGGAATACAATGCCTGCCACACAGTTTTTGCGTGCATAAAATGGGACAGGCTGCTAAAGGCCCTCGACAGGGAGACGGGAGGGCTCGCCCCGGATAATATAGTCACGGTGATGCTCAAAGCGTTTGACAAATGGAACCAGGTGGCACACTACATTCTGGCAGTCCTAAAAGATTTAGAAGACTCACAGCAGCCGGTGGTGCTGGGGTGGGGAATCGCTTGTCTGGCACTTCCGTTTCTCCTCTTACCTCCCGCTAGAAGAGGGATCCCCGCCTCACGGCGTAGCAAAACGAGACATGGCCCGAAGTAATGTGTCAAACGGTTCCAGGCTGGGCTCGCAGGTTGACAGGGCAGGTGTTTAGTGGGTAGTTCAGTCGCCCTCTTGCTAGCATTGGAGTCGCACACTCTGTGCGTAAATGGGCATTCACCTCCCTACCACAAAAAAAAGGTCATGTACCACAATACCACAAATATGACCAATGGTAGGCCGACTTCGCTCGCTAGCTTACGTGGTGGTATATAAACAATTGTAGAGGTGCCCAACAAAAATTCGAGGTTTTTTACGGTTTCAAGAAGGATTTCTACAGTGAAATATAGATGCTCCGCGGAGAACACAACAGCGCTCTTAGTGCAGTAAAAATTATTTCAGTTTCTATACCCGTTTGATTTTCATCGCCTTCCAAAGTGAATGAATAGGAGTTCGTTTACTTCTCAAGGCTTAGCTTTCAGCGGAAGGTGCAACACGTGCTTCATTTGCTTGTCTTGAAAAGTGTAGAAGTGCAGTGGACAGTGCAAGGTGTATTTTAAACATGCACGGAATGCGTTTCGTACGTTTTCATTTGGAAAATAGTATATATTACGCGATATAAGCATTTGCTTATGCCGCAATTGGCTGACAGCTCACGGAAGCTTGTCCAATAGTAGGCCGACTAATACATATGCAAATTACTACCATATGGCTTCCTATCTTACGTGAGCTTTGGTAATAGCACTATCACTGCCGCTATCACCAACTCTACCGATTGCAATCACTCTCCAACGCGGACTGATGTGAGAGAAATTAATGTGAGCACTGCTCTTATAAACGATATCCAGTCAACTTTGTTTGTATGCAAATTCTGTCGTACAACTGTGATGCGCTAAACTAATATACGGAGCAAATGCAAAGAGTCAAAACATAACGTTCAAATTCAAATTCTTTCTCATTTACGTTGCTTTATGCTTTTATTTTTTCAAATAATTCTATTCTAATTTCAACAATTGCCATCGCTTTTAGTATATTATGGAACAGAATTTACATGAAAGTTATATTAAAATAATGCCCTATAGTTTAGAGAAAACTCAAAAATGTATTTTAATGTTCATTTCAAAATTTTGATCAGTTATAGAAGAATATCATCTTCCCTCCCTGCACCCCTTGAAGTGAGAAGTGTTTGTTTGAGACCTGTTTTGAAAATTTCTCATCAAGACGTTTGATTTAATACCCATAACGACTACCATTAGTAAAAAAAAAAAATTTTCGGTGCCACCCCCTGTATGGGAAGGACCCCCCCCCCCCCAAAAAAAAACCTTATAAAAATTATTTTATACTGCAACTTTCCACTCTTGATGTACTCGCCGAAATTGGCCTTATCTGAGGGCGCGTGAATGCACTGGTAGGCAAGCATTGCGGTGTCGTGGGGCGGGTTCTTTTCCCTAGCATAAGGTCCCACTACAAAAAAAAATCGCATTCGCGAATTATCCGCTCGTATTATTTGGATCGACAACTGTCGAGACTGAGGTAACCTACTGGAAAGATGCGTTTTGCCAAAGGAAACGACTGACTGGGCTTGGCGAAGATGAGCGAGACCCGAGAGGATCTCGTCTTTACTAGGTATACTTACGGCCCCCAAATATGAGTGGGGCATCCAGGTGGAAGTGGCTCCCCCGCGCGACTTATGTATAGAACAATTACTCGACTTACAAAAAAAACAACTTTTTAAAAAGTTTAATTATTTGATTTTATTCATCACGGTTTGAGTTACATTATTTAACTGACTTAATTCTATCTTACTTATTATCATTACACTTCAACTTCTACAAAATGACCTACATTCTAAAATAATGCTTACTGCTATTGGTAAGCACTTTTACAATTGATTGGCAATCGAAGAAATGTGATTGCAATGTTGTGGTAATTTTGCGATTGCAAGAATGTTTACCTTTGACGGAATTGGTTTTAATTGTACCAACGAACTAGGTCAACCAGTTTACTGGAAGTTCGTTGGCACTTGGGGTCAACTTAACATTGAATGTTTTATTTGGAGATGGTGGCGTCGATGTAGCAATGATTTCCTCATTTAGTGGAGGTAGTTGCATCGATGACGTCACCCGCGCACTCCCATCCGGATCAAGATCCATTGTAGACGTGGCCATATATTTTCCATTTAAATGAAAAACTCATGCAAACATAATACATATTTATGTTAGAGTCTTATATGATGGAATAACATGATACTTTAGAAAAGATAAGAAACTCAAGTGGAAGGCCTCTCTCCGCCGCAAGAGCACCTGCAACGCAAAGAGATGGAGTGAGCTCACACGATGCTAGTTCATGAGTGAAGGGGCCAGCCAACGTGGCGGGTGCCATGCCTGGTCAAAGGTCCAGCGAATTAGAAAGACCGAGTTTTTCTTTTCTTTATCTATTCCTGTGCTTGTTTTTTAATTATTATAATAAAGAAATATCAGACGATACAAAAGTTGTGTGTAATAATGTGCGGAAAAAAAGAGAGCAAAAGTTTTAGGTAATAATATGCAAAAAAGGAACAAAATTTGTATGCAATAATATGCAAAAAAGGAAACAAAGTTTGTATGCAATAATATGCGAAAAAAGAACATTAGTTGTAGGTAATATAATGGAAAAAAAGGGACAAAATTTTTATAATGTGCAAGAAAGAAACCAAAAGGGGTACTCACCCAGTCCTCCTCCCACGAGCGCTCGTTGATGGGGTGGGTACGGCCTGCAAACATCAGACATTTACTTTTCTTCTCTGATTAATTTCTATTCGTGCGAATTTTTTTTAAAATTAACTTTCTAATATTTGGATGTACATAAAATCTTCGCAATTAAATTAAATTTGAAACCAAATCACCATTGACACCATGTAAAAGATCTTCCCAAGTGATGACAACAAAATCTACGAGTTTTCCCAAAAATGGCCGTATTAATGTCATGTGTAATTGGCGGTGTGACCAAGCGTATTTCGCTTCAACATATCAAAATCTATCCCTAATGTTGTTGTTTTTATTATTACCGGTAGTATTATTCACTATCTTACTAATATTGACATTTTCTGAGTTAGTATGATAATGTTTGTTAATATCATTATTCGTTACACTAGATTCGTGCTTTAATTCGTTTATTTTACTTTCTTTACCTTGGTTGTTATTAGTATTATTCGCGAAATTATTACTAAGCGCTTTAGTTGCGGTTGATGATGAAGATAGGGATTCTGGATAAGTTTCACACACGACCGCGCGTATTCCTCCACACTTAACGCGGCCTAACCCGCTCGTTGTTCGTCTTCGAACACACGAAAAGGTGAAAATCCAGTCAAATTACGATGGCCAAATGAATTTGGCTAATTTCAACAAATCTACACTGGATTTTTTCATACAAGTTTCCCGTGCCTCCACGTCGTTTTTCCGCACTGTCTCGTTTTTCTCTCCCGTACCACTCCACGCTTGCCCACCAGCCCGTGCCGCTTGACGTTTTTCATCCGAGTCCCGCTTCGAAGCGATCTTTTCGCTCATCTACACGAGCCTCTTGCATGCCGGCAACGGAGGGTTTTCTCTGCCTGGTGACAACGGTGGTTTCTTTCCGATCAGATAAACTGCAATTCTTTTTCTTAATTGCGTTTCTTAAAGATTTCTGAAGCAGTAAAAAAATGTTTTCGCCCGGATATGTTTTTCGAGCAGTTTGCCTAGGCGACTGATTTGGATGTATTGATGCAGTAATGATGACTGATTCATTACTCAGTTAAACCAGGACCACAAAAACATAACTGCGAGTATTTTGATTTAAACAAATTAACGAAAATCATTTGAACATGAAGAATCTGTTAGTTTCAGGATTGTTATATTCCACTTATCAATTTATTATATTTATGTATTTATTCGACTGTAATATTATGCCTTTGCAAGCTTCGACTCCAATCTAATTCGAATTTTTTTGATTTTATCATTTCAAATAGATTAGTAGTTTCACAAAACCAGCGAGCGTTACATATAGTATTTCCTCATCAGTTCCTAGATTCACCAGAATGGTTTGGAGTGTCAACGGACGACTACTTTCAGGTAATGCATTTGTTCTATTCACATATGTACATTTAAATATATTTAACCAAACCACAACAATACACAAGCACTAATTTGCCTTCCTATTTGAACTTTATTTTTAGATATTAAATATCCAACACACACACCCCTTACTCTTAAAATAGCTAAACCATTAGTAAATAACTTCTTCCATTCCTCCACCTCTCTAGGTGTCAATAATGGCAATGGAAGAATCACGTGTATTAATTTGGCATCGAGACAAGCTGAAATTGTCCATAATGGCTGAACCATTTCTGCAAGCTGTATTCGATCATATCTTAGGACGAGACGTTGTCAAAAAACTAATGCAAGTGACACAGGTAAATCGAATCAATATAAAAATACTACTTAATAATTCATTTTAAATTTTCGGTTGAAATCCTTTTTCAATAAAAAATAGTACATGCCACACGATTGTATGGTTTCGTTGAAAAATTCCAATTCATTTGTTGTACAACGTTACTTGTATTCGTGCCTTGGGAAATTTATTCAATGTTGTTTCAGTCTCCCGTAAAAAAACTGCCGTATAGCAAATTGATTGATGGAGAGTTGTTTGGTTGAAAGTGAATACAAGGACAAGGAAATAAATATTTATGATGATTTTGGGAATCAAATTCAATGCGTGAAATCGATCACACATGGGAGATGACCGTCTAGTTTTATGGTTTCTGCACGTGTAGAAAAACCAGATTTTTTTGATGAAAAAAGGATTCACTTTGAATCCGTACATTTTGATAAATTGATGGAAAATGGTGGGTTCTGTTGACTTGAGAGATATCAATTATATGTATGTTATTTTTGTTTGAATTAATTTGGAGTGAATTTGCGTGGATTCATTCTAAATGGCGGAAGCCTTACAAAAATTATGCATTTCGTTATTTGCTCGGATACAGTGCAATGGTTCCTTTATTTATGTTTTTAGATTGGGAGAAGTTTTCAATTTTTAATTCCTAGTCATTCGAAAAAATCGGTCGGTCATCATGGAAACAACGATATTTTCTGGTCAATTTTCGAAGCATCTTTGACCGTTTAAAGCTAATCTGTAAAAATATGTGATAGATTCTATCTTGAAAATAAGCCTAGTCATAGAATCCATTATAAATCATTGGATTCATCAAGGATGCTGTTACCCACGAAATGCTAACTGCGGAATGGTTCCACACCTAAAGGCGGAGGGTTCTGATGGGGCTTTTCGGTGCCGGGTTGCTCATCGGAGACGGGCGTGGGGCGCCACTTGCTCGCTTTGAAAACCCGTGAGCCATCGAGCGAGACTACGACTCGTCAAAGCCCCAAAAATATTAAACCCCCTACTTCACAGGCAAAATTCTCTTCTCCACTAGTTTAACTCCTAGACTATCCAAAACACTGCACTTACTCAGAGCCTACTTTAAACTGAAAATATTAGCAATTAGAAAAGGGCGCTGACTTACCACATCACTTCCTCGCATCCAAGCTAAGTTTACATCTCTCTCAAAAAATCCGTCAATCACCCTTCGTTATATGGTACACTTTTCTTTTCTAAACAAAAGATTAATTTTTTAACACTATTTTCGCTTAATTCCAATTAATCAACCACTTCTAATTTATTCTGTTTCGCCAAAATATAATCTTACTTACGATCCTAATTGATGTATTTCCAAATAGCGCCCCTGATTACCTGCCTGCTTATCTTCTTAATTTCAGTTTTCAATTTCGAATTCATAGTTGCTAGCCGTCTTCGTTCCCTGGGATTTTCTTCCGTTGAAGTTTACTACATTGCCTTTTGTTCCGGAAGATCTGTCTTCCTCGAGGTCCAAGCACCAAAAGAGGGCTCGAATACCTCCTCCAGCTTCCACTTTACCTTCGATGTAATCGCCATTTTTTGGGTTCTTCTTTCACTCTTGGGCAATTTGACCTTGCTTCGCAGCACGTGCATTCCACCAGTGGTCCCGAAAGTGGCTCATTGCTATCAGTGGTGGCGTTCGTGAATCGAGTTCAGCTTACCACTTGGTTGGCATGGTGTTGGCATTATTGGCGTAGGTAATGCAGCCACCTTCTAGCTATCAGCCATGGCGATTTCTTTTAATTGCTACTGCTTGATAGTGAATTTCTTTTGTCACCGATGCCGAACGTAACGCATTACCCCATCACTGTCTAAATTACGCAGTGATGGGGCTTGCGTAAACACTTCCTAATTCAAGCCGTGATGGGATTTGCCAGAAGAGTTCCAACACACAAACAACTTTATTGGTAAAATCAACATATAATATATAAATTTTGTTCATAACTCTTACCATTCTCTTTGTTCAAAAATAAAAATTGTACAACATATAAAACCAAAATTGTACAACATATAAAACATATAAAACAAGTTGAGTAAGCAGGAGAGTGCTCCTACCAGAAGGTCTTTGTAAACATTCTAGGGTTAGAAGCAAGTTTTCTAATGGCGTGAATCGATAACTTGAATTATTCATCCAATACTTAGATATGAAATCGTTCAAATTTATACAAAAGATGCACAGTTTCTTTCATAAGCACAGTGCAGCCGCCATTTTAATCTAGCTTGAAGGATTTTTCTGAATGCTCGGCCGATTGAACATTTTCAAGTTAAACACTATTCCTTAAATTTTCATGAAAATTGAAAAAAAATAAAAGTACCTAAGTCAATTTTAAATATATATAGGGTTTTCCAATAAGAGGTCTTATTTTGAATAGATCTTGTGATTTAACACCTTGCGACTTCTTCTTTTGGAGCTGCGTGATAGACAAGGCCTACGCCAATAGCCCAGCGTCAATTCAATATCTCAAAGATGAAATTCGTGAGGCTATCGAGGACATAGGGCAGCCACTTTGCAATTTGGTTATGGAAAATTTCATGAAGAGGATATGGTCCTGTAGGCGTGTCGTAGTGATTATTTGCCCAATATTAGTTATTGCTATTAACGGCATATCTTCTTCTTTATAATGAACTAAACATCCGATCATTTATTTTAAAAAATGCCATTTTTCTTTTAATATCAAAATAACACCTCTTATTGGAAAACCCTATATGAACCATAAACACGTGTTATCGTTGTTGTAATTCCATATAATTGAAATGGCTATAACTCACTTGATTATGATTCGATCTCAATTAAATTTTGTGAACATATATATCTTATGTCAGTCTATATAATAGCGAAATTTCAAAAAGTTTAAAGGTACCGTTTTGATTTTATGGGCGAAAATGTTAAATCTACAAATCATACTATTATTAACAAAGTTGAGCGAATTTCGATTTCTAAGGTATTTGTTGCCCTTGTACTCATAAAGGTCCACATTCGTGATAATTTTCAGATTTTTCGGCTGAAAGGTGTCCAATCGCGAGGGGGGGACACAAATTTCGGGTACATTTTGCCTTCCCGTGGACCCCCTAATTCATCAAATGATTTTTTTTACTTCAGATTATAAGAGTTCTAATCAAGACTTTTCATTTGATACCCCACTTGACTACCTTTGATGAAAAAAAATTTTTAAGGGCCAAGTCGTTATTAGGGGGGACCCCCCTTAAACATTTTTTAAATTTTTGTAATGACCTTAACTTTTGAGAGACCATCACTTCTGACCTTTTCACAAAGTTTGAGCGTTCTAGCTTCTATAGTTTCTGGGGAAATCAGCTGTGACGCACGGACAGACGGGCAGACGGACGGACGGACGGACAGACAGGTCGCGAAACTAGTAGGTCTTTGTAAAAAAATTTTTTACAAAGACCTAAAAATGATTGAAAAATGCTAAGTTATAATGATTGAAAAATAATAAGTTCTAATTTCAAATTGCAGTTTTTTAAATTCCATACCTTAACTTAATGCAATTCTGTACTTTCCATACATAGTGACTTAATTGCAACAATGCAATTTTATAATTTTTATATATTGTAACTCAATGCAATACATTTCATACATTGTGCAACGTATGTATCTAATTTTGAGACTCCATGCGTGTCGTGAACTCTTAAGTCAAAATAAAATATCATTTTCCTTTCTAAAGACTGGAGAATCTGCGACGCGCATGCATACGTTTTCGCATAGTCAGCGGAAACATGTTCCCATGAACAATCTTAGATCGTGGGAGCACGTTCTCACCGCTTACAATCTAATTGGATTAAGTGTATGCATGCATGTGCAACGTCAGCCGTATTCTCGCTTATGACGAATGCTGGATCGTTGTAGCCAGTGAATAGCGCTGACCAGTTATATGAAGCAAATTAGTATTTAAGTTAAACGTTAGCTAATGAAATTCTCATATACTCATCACACGTAAAAGTTGTTCTCTCATCTTTTTCTTGAGAACGTGACGAGTCATTTGAGAATATCGGTATTGTATCGACGTCAAACAACACACCGACACATTTTGTATCTGGCAGCCGATTTGATTTCAATTTCGAAAGAAAGGCTTTTCGTCGCAATCAAGATCCAGAAAATATTCTTCCCCGATCAAAATTTTAAGAAATTTCGTTCAGTATATCATTCCCTTGAATTTTTATATTTTTCCAGCGTGGTGCTGACTAGCTTCTCTTGGGTCAATCCACCTTGAAATTAAAATGGAACAATTAGCCTGGGAGGAAGATCAAACTGGTTTCGATATCGAGCGATTGATCATCAATTACCGCAAGGATGAGCCTATATGAAGACCAGTAGGGTACCTGAACAGGACAGTTGCCGAACTAATTGAATTTTGGGAGTCCTTCTGTGACAAAAATAAACAGCTACAAGAATATGCTGTAGCCACAGTTCATCATCCATATTTTAACCAATAACTATTTTACGGTCATACAACGAGAAAACATGACTGCAAGAGATGTTATCACTGGTCTCTTGAAAGAACCTCAAAAGGAAGAACGACGATTTAAAGTTCCCAATCCAAGTGTTATCAATCCATGCCCTAGCTTGAAACTTGAACAACAGTGTACCCCATCGCCAAAGGTAAAACGAATTGAAAATGAGTTTGAGGGTTTAAAATAGCTGATATATAATCGGCTCCATTAATTTCATAATCGATGGAATTTACAAGGGCTCAGCGAAAAGTAAATCTTACTACGAGTTCAAGATGAGTACGTTGATGAATTACTTGGATGAACTGCGAGACGTGCATAGAACCATATGTGCAGGTCCCAAGACGACAAGGTTACATATAGCACTGTCGATTTCAGCAAAACGAAAGAGCGCATACAAGATGCCCTCATCTTCTTTTCCACGAACAAAGACAAGGCTGAGCCAGGGCAAAATGGTCTACTTCACTCACAGCCACACATCCAACTTCCAGATATCTTTTCCAAAATTCGATGGAGATTGTGGGCAGTGAACATCCTTTCATGACCTCTTTCATCAAATAATTGATTCATAGCCTCTTGGAACTGCTTAAAAAAATGTACCTGAAAGTCAATTTAACGGGTGAGGCAGAATGGCGTATCAAGCACATGCAAGCTTCGAAGGAAAACTATAAAGACGCTTGGACTGTTCTCCGAAGCCGATATGATAACGAAAAGCTTATGGTGACTACTTTCCTTGAAGGGTTAATTATCACAACCAGCTATTCTGGCTGACTCAGCCGTATCAATCAAACAGTGCCATGATATCACCAAAGAATGAATGTTAGGCCTGAGAAATATAAAAGTTGACACGATTAACTGGGACCCAATTTC
The DNA here is from genome assembly GCA_963969285.1 of Odontomyia ornata. Taxonomy (NCBI): domain Eukaryota; kingdom Metazoa; phylum Arthropoda; class Insecta; order Diptera; family Stratiomyidae; genus Odontomyia; species Odontomyia ornata. Next base: position 382,114,350 of record OZ017739.1, on the reverse strand, counting down.
GATTCATCTTTTGTCGAAATAGCAAGACAAGACGTCAAACAACTTTTACGAACAACCCCTAAAGTCTCCACGGGAGCTGCAATCTCTGGATTCGTTCCTGACATTTTTGGAACTAAGATTCCACGCCTTGGGCAATGGAAACCGTTCCAGCATTAAAACTCACCCAAGAAACTATCGGCATTAGTGTCAACAAATCAAACATCCTCCAGTGGCTGTAAAAACTGCAATGGCAACCACAAGATATACGTCTGTGAGTTGTTCAAAAACTTAACAATATCAGACCGTATAAAAGAAGATTTAACACACCAAAGGCCTCAACAGCTGGTCGTAAACTAGCTTTATGTGAAATGTACCGTACTGAAGGTGAAAAGCTGGATTCAGAACTGCAAAAATGCTGGAAGCTAGAAGAAGGGGAGAAACCAATCACCACGATGACATCCAAGGCGCGCCATTGTGAAGCCGATTTCTATCAAAGTATTAAGCGAGATGACAATAAGCGCTTCGTAGTAAGGTTGCCATTTGCACTAGATCCTAACCAACTATGATAGTTGAAAGATATGGCGTTAAAACGGTTTTATCAAGTAGAAAAACGCTTGTCAAAAACCCGGAGGTCCAAGGGGTCTACCAATGACAGAAATAGACTGCCAAATACCTCAGAGCCTTATTTTGTTTTGCCACACGATATTCTACTGTGACCTGATAGTTCTACTGCTAAGCTCAGAGTAGTTTTTGATGTGTCTGCAAAATCACACTAGCTTGACCGAACCCGTGTGCAGCACGGGTCCTACAATCCAAGACGAGCTGTTCACCATTCTGTTTCGATTCCGTTTGTTTAAGTACGTCTTCTCCGCTGATATTGAGAAGATGTACCGACGAAACCGTATCGATAAACGAGACCGTATGTTCCAACTTATCGTCTGGCGTAATCACCCGAGCGAGGCACTACGATATTATCAATTGAATACCGTAACATATAGTACTACCACTGCACCTTACCTATTTACTTAGTGCTTGCAGCAACTAGCAGTTAATACCAGGAATCAATACCCCTTAGCAAGTCTCGCTATCAAGAAGGATTCTACATGGATGACTTTTTTACTGGAGCAAACAATCTTCAAGAAGCTGTTCAAAAAAGGAAGAAATCCAGAAGATTTTAAAGACAACCAGTTTTGAGCTATGCAAATGGTGTGCAAACCATTCCAATTTGATCAAAGACATTCATCCGTAAGATCGCGAAGTGCAAAATACTGGGACAGGCCACTCCACAGAACACGTTAAATTGTTTGAAGTCATATGGTTACTAAAGCAAAATAAATTAGTAGTTCGTGTTCCAACTTATGAAGACCCAACAAGGGTGACAAAGAGGATAGCGCTCTCTACCATTGCACATATTTTTGATTCTCTGGGGCTCATGAGTCGAGTGACGGTAACATCAAAAATCTTCATAAAAAATTTGTGGAAATTGAGGCTTGACTGGGATGCAACATTACCAATGGGTTTGCACTCGTGCTGGATAAATTTTCATCAAAGTTTAGTGTAACTCAACGAAATTTGAATACCGCGGCATGTATTTGGTGCAAAAACTCCTCGCAGCACGTAGTTGTATGGCTTTTCAGATGCTTCCGAAAAGGCCTACGGAGTCGCTGTCTACTTCCGAGCTAACCAGTTTGACGGCACACGGACATTGTGTACCGAAACCCGAGTGGCACCAATCAAAATCATCACGATCCCATGTTTGAAGTTATGTGCCACAAAACTAGCAGTTGAGCTGGTCCACCGCCTCCAATCAGATTTAGGGCTTCCTGGGCAATCGTGTAATTTTTGGGCAGATTCTGAAAGTTGTGTTGCATTGGATATATATGTAGCTACGAGGCATCCTACCAAAGGTTTGTAGCAAATTGAATAGCAGCCATTGAACACCATTCAACTCCCAGATTGATTCTTGATTCTTTTTTTTTCTAACGCATTCTGGCACTCATCATCGAACCAATCATTCCTCTTGCGCCGGGCTGGATGTCCGATTGTCTGTTCTGCCGCGGTCCTCATAGCCGCTTTCACTTCCATCCAGAGCTCGTTACTCATCTTTAATGATGTGCTTGATAAGATGGAAGTCAGCTGTTTGTCGAGGATCTCCGTGGAATTTTAGGCCACAGACGCCGTTTGGAGCTTTTCGATGGCAACATATATACATATATATATATATATATATATATATATATATATATATATATATACATATAATATATATATATATATATATATATATATATATATATATATATATATATATATATATATATATCTATATATCTATACATATATATAAATATATATATATATATATATATATATATATATATATATATATATATATATATATATATATTATATATAAATGCATACGAGATGTGACAATTAAGTAATGAGACTGATTCCATGAAAACTATATATTTAAAATAATTTCTACAACTCTGCCATCCCCTTCAGAGTAGTCCCCTTGCGCAGCTATACAACGATTCTAGCGCGTTTTCCATGCTTCGTAACATTTCTGAAACGCTTCGACTGGGATGTCCGCGAGTACCCCCGTCACGGCCGCCCGGATGTCCGTTATCGACTCCAAATGGGTTCCTTTGACCACCGATTTTGTTCTAGGGAACAAAAAAAAGTCACAGGGTGACATATCGGGCGAATAAGGTGACTGTTGCACGGCGATCCCTTCAGAGGCCAAATACTGGGACACGCTGAAGGCAGCGTGGTGTGGTTCTTTGGAACCATCTTCGCGCACAACTTTTTCATCCCAAAATCGTCGGTTAAAATGTGTCTGACTGTTTCACGGTTCATATCCAGTTCCGAGGCCAACATTCGAACTGTTAAACGCTGATCTTCACGGATTGGGGCGCGCACACGCACTTCGCCAGTCCGCACTTCGACTGGTATCCCGCTCCGCGCCTAGTCTTCCACGCTTTCACACCCCTCCTTAAACTCTTTATGCCATCGAAACACCTGGGCACGACTAAAAGCACTATCACCATGCAATTTTAGCGTACGTTTCCGAAGCTGTTTCGCCCAATCTGGCGCAAAATTTTATCGCGAGGCGTTGCTCTTGATTTCGTTTCTCCATTTTCATGACGAACACCACAATTACACGGCTACTCAACACGACTCAGAAGGCGAACTAAAGAAGCTAGAGCGATGGTAAATATATCAATGGAGAAGGGAAAGATGCCAGGGAAGGGGAAAGGAATTTTAAGGTCGCAGGTTTACCACAAGCGCGGCAATAAAATCAGTCTCATTACTTAATTGTCACACCTCGTATATTAACTCGTATATATATATATATATATATATATATATATATATATATAATATAAATATAAATATATATATATATATATATATATATATATATATATATATATATATATATATATATATATATATATATATATATATATATATATATATATATATAAGTATATAATGCTATCATCCCTAATACATAGTGAACCCCGTGATTGACTTCTCATCTCCCAAGAATATTTAAGTTTGCGAGTCGGTTATTGCGGTCATTGAAGTACATCAATGCCATGGGGATTGCGTTACACTAGGCGGAGAACCGTTTGAACTGTGAGATGGAAAAGACACAAGCTCGAGATTTAAAATTTCAAAAATCTGAAGAATTATCCTTGAACGGCTTATTAGCGAGCTAAGTCGAAATATTCCAACGCGATAGCTGCATTTAATTTAACAACGAATAAAAGGAAAACACCAACGTTGGGATGGACTAGGAAGACGACAAAAGGCAACTGGAGCAGCTGGCGAACCCTACAATACGAACCTACCAAGCATCATTCAAATTCAAATGGATCGACTGCTCAAATTAAGACATGACGACTCAACCAAAAACGAGGCAGCGAGGAAGGAAATTCCTGAGACAAATAACATGGAGACCGACGCAAAGTGCTCAGCGGTGGTACAACAAGAACAAATTACGATGAAAATGTAAATTTTTTAGTTGCTGAGGGCCGTTTGGTTGCTAGACGAAAAAACCCGGCTAAAAACCCCTTAACATAACCCCGTGTGTAAACCCATTGAACCTACTCTCCAATGAGAAAATCCCAAATACAAATTGCTCTGCAAGCGAAAAAGTCGTCCCGAAAAAGACCTGGTACCCTCCAAGTTTTATAGAAAACTTACAAACCATGCTCCTAAAACAAACTATGGGCAAATACAACACGGAAAATAACTTTAACGTTTCGTATCGTATAACGCCACACGACTAAAAGTAACTGTAGACAAATTATCGGCCCATGACTATCCGATGAAACTAATAAAAGCTTCAAACGCTTATTTGCGTTTAAAGAACGTAAAAAAAAAACGTTGTGATCCTAAATGGCATTAGCTCCAAATGTGGGGTAGTTGAGGTCCTAAAATGCATTAAAGAATCTATTCCGGAAGTGCAAATAGAGTCAGTGAATCATCTAACGACATCATGGTCGAGGCAAAACCAAATAGATTTAGACCTCTACACGAAAACTGTCCTCTCGCAAGGAAGCCGGAACGCAATTATCAAAATCAGATATGTGCTCAATCAAAGTGCAATAAGCGAGCACTCAAGGCGGAGCGAATTCCGTTAATGCTACCAGTGCCAAATATTCGGCCACGTATCATCCAATTGCGGATTCAACGCTCGCTGTTTTGCAAGCGGAGAATCTCATGCCTCTAAAGAATGCCCGCATAAAAATCCGGGAGGTACTGATGCGGACCCGTTCTGCTTCCTATGCTAAACGAAAGGCCACCCATCAAATTTTTCTGGATGTCCAGAAAGGAAAAGGGTTATAGAAAGAGCAGCGGAAAAGAGATCCAAAAAGTCTGCCATCCCAGTATCTTTTACATCAATGCCAAGTTTTTCCCTTAATCAAGCAGAGCTGAACATACCGAATCATTTTCCACCCCTCTACCAACCAAGCAAGATATCAGATATCACAGGGCAGAACAGTCGAAATACTTCACCCATGCCCACCCCAAATAACCCCTTCGCAATGATTAAACAAGCCACGTCTCAATGGCTCGGAATGTCAATGACTGACCTGCTGCAAAAAATAGAAAATTTCCTCCCTACGTAACATGCCATTCCAGACTGAAAAAAAAGATTCGCAATTGTAAAATTCTATTTTGATACTTTTGGTTGGAAATAAAATAACAATAATATCACTCAATGTAAATTCATTAATCTCGCATGAAAAGAGACTTTTCATCGCAGAAATGGTAAAACATTGGAATCCTGACATAGTTCTGCTTAATGAGACCATCCTGAAACCGTTCCACAAAATACGAATAGATTTTACAATGTACTCAGAAACGATATCGGCATATCTTAGATCTCAACCAAATTCCCCTAGGAGTAAATAACTCTATATGCACGTAAGCAGCTCTTAGGACTAAACGCCCAAATGAGGTTCCAGCAAAAATATTAATAGGATCATATATCTCCCCTGTAAACTAGGCCATCCAATTCCCTTGCTTTTAAATCAAATCCTATCCATAGCTTCAGCTCACGACTCTTTTCTACTAGGAGGTGACCTGAATGCCAGACACGAAGTATGGGGAGACTCCACAAGAAACACCAACGGAAACGCTCTATACCAATGGCTTAACAGTGAAGCTTATCTTACAGCTTCCATAATAAATGCGGGAGTCCCAACCTTCGAAAGAAAGGGCTCCTTTCTTGATAATTTTATAATTTTCCACGTCCTCCTTTTAGGCCACACAACCCCTTATACATGTCGCACAATCCCATCCCTTTCAGACCACCATCGACTTATTCTAAATTTAAATTAACAACGCACATCCCAACACCAGTATGCCCAGTTAAAGAACTACTTCCAACGCACTAATAACTGTTTTAACAGAGTGCATGAATCAACACGCTTCCTTCCAAAAGCGCCACTGCTCCCTCTATAGATGGCTAACCCAGGAAACAGTCCAAATGGTGAAAACTCGTAAGCAGATGCTCCAAAGACTAAAACGTATCTCCCACCGTCATTACAATCGGATTAATGACAAGTACATGGAACTTAACCAGCATATCGCCATCATTTCTGGAGAGATTAACATTCGGATAAGACGCGAGGTTAATGAAATCTACAAGAATAGACTCTGATCAATGTGATCCTCTTCAAACGTCTTTAATACTATTGATAACCTGACAGGCCGAAGGGGATCTAAACACAACATCGAAAAGGACCCTGTTAAGACAGACAATGAGATATTAAACAAGAAAAACTCAGCTGCTGCGAGTCTTTCTATAAAAGACTGTACAGGAGAGCAAATGAAGAAGTCAGAAACATCCAAGAAGGACATGCTGGGTCATACCTAATAATCTTCACGAATACAAATCAAGCGTCATCACCTCAGTACTCAATCTTCAGTGAGTATTTCACCTCGAAGAACGAGATAGAGGAAACCTTGAGTCACCTAAACAACAAAATATCCTACGGCCCAGATATGGAGTACCTAACAAAATTATTAAGAAATGCAAGGATACTATCTCCACGTTCCTGACAATCATATACAATCGTTGCATTGATAATGGCTACTTCCCACAACCATGAAAAACCAGCAGGCTAATACCAGTGCCCAAAGCCTAATTCTGATGGACGCATGAACAACTTTAGACCAATCTCGCTACTACCCAACCTGGGAAAAATTCTGAAAGAATTATCCGCCGTAGCTTCAAATCATTCTCGTCGGCCGTAACCCCCTGGTTTCAGTTTTAATGTGAAAGCTGTAAATCTACTGAACAGGCAATAATGCTCCTGCGCAACGGGGTTACACATAACATGCAGAGTAAAAAATGCACACTTACCTGCACACTCGACCTGAAAAAGGCATTCGATTCAGTATGGATCGAAGCCTCAAATGGAAACTGTTAGTCTATTCCGGCCCGATCGCAATTACTAAAATCCTTTTCAGCTTTCTCTCCGACAGGAACCTCCTAATCAAAATCGGTAGTCTCACCTCAAACCCTGTCCCCATCATGTCAGGGGTCCCTCAAGGATCTATCCTCGGCGTTTTTCTTTTGAACTCTTTTATACACGACATCTCCTGCTCAAACTCAGTCCATTCTTCACAAGCTAAAGCGCCTAACCCTAATGTGGAGTTGATAATCTATGCCGATGAAATCCTACTAATGTCAACCCACGGTAGACCCTCCATAGCGCAAGAGAAGCTGCAAAGCTCAGTAACTTCTATTTCCGAATTCCTTAAGAACTGGGGACTGGAAATCAACGCAAGAAAATCGGAACTGATATGCTTTCGTAACGCCAGTGGCAAAGGGCTCCGACTTGCGGTCCCTGAAAGCAAAGAAATCAGAGTCCGAAATGGGGAAGAAGATATCCCTATTAAAGAAAATATAAAATACCTCGGTATTCACTTCAACAATAAACTCAAATTCAACACACACGCACGGAAAGCCCTCAATAAAGCAAAAGCCGCCATTTATCCTTGAAGTCTGTCTTACCTAAGGTTAAGGTCCTGATGCATAAAACACTAATCCGACCTACTATAGCATACGCATTCCTGGCTTGGATCACAATATCCCCAACGGTCGCAGAAGAACTATAAATATTCGAGAGGAAAGTCCTGTGGAAATGCCTCTCCAAATATCGCCGCCCAAATAAGAAATATTTCAAAGACAAAACGCTCTACAGAGAAACCGGTGTAACCCTATTAATGCACTACTTACTTGCAACAAGCAAGGGAAGGATAGAAAAGTGGCGGCACTCTCATCATCAACAGTTACAAGACCTCTTTCAACCCCACAATACCAACCAAAATTCTTACTACGTGTATCCTATACAAGTTATCGAACAATATCAATCAGACTCTTACAATCCTAACTATCCTACGAAACCATCCTTTTATAGAGCCTCCAACCTTCACACTTACCGGGGTTAAAAAAAGGAAATAAAGAAAGGTAAAAACATGTACCCTTCCAAATACAAGTAAATAAAGTAAACAACCAACAAAAATTAAGTGTAAAACAAAATAGCAACTAACTCATGTAACAAATTAAGTAAAGATAAGAAAATTTGTAATATGTGTAGCGCAAATTCTCCCCAATTGAAATGGGGAGCATTTGCGGCCCACAGAAGCAACAGTATTAATAATAAATAAATGTAGACAAACCACAAAATAAATAGAATAATAAGCAAAAATACGGAATAAGAACCGAAATTAGAATTAGTTTAGATGTAATCTTAGTTAGGATAGCAGTTAAGATAGGATTAAGTTTTAGAATTATTTATTGTCCACTCAAGCCATAAACCAAACAAGCCATTGGTACTAAATCCCAAAAATATAATTTGTAAAATCTCGCTGAAGTTCATTTGACATTCCTCGCTGTCAAAGTCAACCAATTACTCAGTAAGTCAAAACTATCAATGATGTAATAGAAAGCCTCAATAAAGATACTACTTACTTGCGTTACACTACAATGCCGATGTAGTCAATAAGCCCTCTAGACGTGAGTGCGGGTGGCCTGATAATATTGTTTGAAATTCCATTTGCGTTTTATGTTAACAAGCTAAAACGGCTACACTTAAACGCTCGTTTTGACGCCTCCAAAGGAAAATAATTACCTAAATATTGGTTTTTTCCCGAAAGCTCAAAATTTAGTGAAGTCAAGAAAAATTTGACAATGTATTTTCTCACCTCAAAAAGAATAAAAAATGTCTTTTTCATAAGTTCTCAAAAAGGAATAATATCTCATATAAAGAAGTTGTCAGGCCTTGCTAATTACTTTAGAAAAGTGCCAGATTGACAAAATGCATATGTACATCTGAATAATTCGATAACTGGTAACCGATTTTCATCACAACACCGCCTATATGGCTTCATCATAAATAATTTACCATCTTAGAACTGGATATTCCAACATTAAAATTATCGAAATCTTGTCTTTAGAAATGACCTATTTAAAACTTAAATCGTTCACACACGTTCTGTTCTCATTTAGATCTTGGAATGCTCCCGAACTTTTATTCATTATTTTGCCATCAACTTGCAAAAACTGCAACTCGTTTGTTCCACCACCGACCAATACTTGATGTCATGGGGACACGAGTCGAGTCATTTGAAAGGCTGCTTTTCTTTCACTCTCCATTTACCACGAAACAAGTATTTCGGCAAAGTTCATCGATCGCTATTGTTTGCATTGAACTTTTGCCGCTTTCTACTGAAAACGGTGTTAGGCGCACTCTCCTCATTAGTTTTTATGCTTGATGGATTATTCAAATGAAATGAGCCCCAAAAATGGCCCACGTTCCCCTTCCTCTTATAGCGGAATGTATTGAAAAATCCTCCAGACTCAAGTGGTCCTAATTTTCGCTTCTTTCTTTATCTCTTTTCTGTCTAGAATTCACCACTGCATCACAGCGTCTCTAAATCAGATTGTGTACATCGTGCACAACTTACCGTGGAATTTCGTAACCCTTTAATTCATGCATCAAAGAGGATCTTTGGTGCACGTTGCAAGCAGCATGGCCAGAATGCAACAATTGCATTATGAATTTTGTACTATGAGTAAAAAATGCTTGAAACGAAAATCACGTTGGAGAGCACATTGCCATTGACCATATATATAATACACCTGAGCAGTTCATTCGATGTAAATTTATTTTTATCGAATATTCTGATGATGTATCGCATAACAATGATAGTCATTAGCGAAAATTGTCTGATCATATCAGAGTAATATGGAGACTGCGTGAAGTCCAATAATGAATATTCGGCGAAGAAAATGATCAGCAAAATGTTATGCTTGTGCTGTCTTATGTGCTTTGGAATTTGTAAAGCAAACAAATTAAAACCAAAATAAGGAGGACTATTAGTTTGTAAGACAATTATTAAATTAGAATGCCTAAGATTCATCAGACGTTAATTATTATAATCAGGGATCTCAGTCGATTGTCTTAACAATTTTAAAAATTTATGAAAGTAAGAATGCTTAACTGCTGTTTGAATAGTTCACATATAAAGAACAATCTTTTTTAGGGTTTTGTAAAATAATTTTACAAAACCCTACTAGTTTCGCGACCAGTCTGTCCGTCTGTCCGTCCGTCCGTCCGTCCGTGTGTCACAGCAATTTTTCTCGGAAACTACTTAAGCTAGAAACATCAAATTTTGTGTGTAGGTGTAAAGTGGTGATCTCTTCACAATTCAACTACAAAAAAATTTTATAAGGTATTTAAGGGGGGTCTCCCCATATAGGAGAGTGACCCCCCGAAAAAAAAATTTCATTGAAGGTAGCCGATATGGGTATCAAATGAAAGGTCTTGATGAGAACTTTTCAAAACAGGTCTAAGTTTGGCAAAACTTGCTTCGAAGGGCACACAGGGAGGGGAAATATACGAAAAATTCATCAAACGTAGCCGATATGATTATGAAATAAAAGTTTTCATGGAAGCTTTTCAAAACGGTTGTTGAGCTGTCAGTTTTTGCTTGAGTGGGGACACAGGGGGGGGGGGGGGGGGGGGTAAATACATGAAAAATGTGGTTTCCTCCGTCGCGGATGGACATCTGAAATAATTATCAAGGGAGATACTTATGGGTATAACAATACCAAAAACCTCAGAAGTCGAAATTCGTTCAACTTTGTTAATAATAGTATGAGCTTCGTATTTCATATTTTCTCCAATAAAATCGTCTTTGACATGTTTCTTGATTTGATTCGATCTGCGTGACTGCAGTTTGTAAATTGAATACAAAACCCTTCTGACATGAGCGTAGGTCTGTTTATCCAACTTGTTATTGAAATTCTATAGGTACATATATATTTATTTTTCAAACTTTCTTTAATCGAAACTGAAAATTTTTTAACGTTTTTCTTTTGTGACCAACGTTTCAAATCAGTTATCTTTCGCATTTTTCATTTTGATTCGGCGTTCACAGCTGCATTTCATAATCTATTTATTTATTTCAGAAATCAACTTACAGACTAGTACAGAATGTTTTTCTAACACTTTAATCTGTTAGATATGAACACTTTGAGGTCGTTTTAGATTAATGAAATAAAAATTAAAATTCCCTTATTGACCACAAATATTGATTTAGAATAAAAAAACCAAGAGTTTGATGGTAAGAAAACGATTTTTTATTCTAAAACACATACGAATGCATTTCGGACGGTATTGCCGACCATCTTCAGCGCTATGCGCGAAACTTCTAATGAAACTACTGAATAAAAAAATAAACAAGTTGGGTAGACAGACCTATGCTCATGTCAGAAGGGTTTTGTACTCAACTTACAAAATGCAGTAACCAGCAACGAATAAAATCAAGAAACATGTCAAAGACGATTTTATTGGAGGAAATGTGAAATTCGAGGATCATACTATTATTAACAAAGTTGAAAGAATTCTGCCTTCTGAGGTATTTGTTTTACTTATACCCATAGATATCTCCCTTGATAATTTTTCCAGATTTTTTAGAAACACATTTTTCATGGTTCCATAGCCATATGTTTCCATAGTAATACAGGGCATATTGTTCCATAGTAATACAGGAAAATTCAAATCGCTATAACTTCATTAAATACTATTCAATCTTTATGAAGCTTTCAGAAAAGATCAACCTTATAGAAAGTCATCTGTTTGAAAAGTTCGTACATTTCCCCTTCCCCTGCTCCCCTCGGTATTCAGAAGGCAATTTTAAGACTTGTTTTGAAAAGATCTCATTGAGACCTTTCCAATGACACCCTACTCGACTACCAATGGTGAAAATTTTTTTTTTAGGGCTCACCTCCCTATACGGGGAGACCCCCCTTAAACCCCTTTGAAAAATTTTTCCACCCTTGAACTTTCAAGATGTCACCACTTCTGACCTTTTCACAAAGTTTCATGGCTGTAGCCTCTATAGTTTCGGAGAAAATGTGCTGTGACATACAGACGGACGGACGGACGGACAGACGGACACAGGTCGTGATTGCAATAGGGTTTTGTATTTTAGTAACCCGAAAAATTGAAATACATTAGCAATTAACGGCTTATTGATTCTACATAATTTAGTCGGATTAAATAAAAATGAAAAATTCTGTTATCAGAATATCGTCCATATAAAATTACTGTACTGTTATGTGTTAACCACATATAATATATAATAATCTATGCAAAATAAAAGTAGCCGTTAACACATTATTTAGCCAATTGAAATAAACTTGAATTTATTGGGCTATCGTCGATTTGAACTAGATTATCCGTTATATGCATGAATAACGATTCATACGCGTCGAGTTTTCGCGGATTAGCTACTGTTTTTAGCAATTTAAAATTATTTATAAGCGATCCCGTGTAGTGTCTTCCTGTGTTGTTTAAATCGAAGCCGAAGCAATCCCTTTGTTAAAGTCTTTGTTTTTGATGTATCGTTCATGTTCCTTCTGGCGAACTTCAGCAGCACGTTTGGTTTGTCCAATATATTTTTTATCACATTCTGTGCAATTAACTTGGTAGATTCCGCTTTTTTGTTTTGGCGAAAAAGGATCTTTCGTAGAACCAAGTAATGAGCAAAGCTTGCGGGTGTTGTTATGCATAATCTTCAGATTCGCTTTGCTGAATTCCATTTTAAGAGGGTTGGAAATCATAGGGACATATGCCAAGGTTACACGCGATTCGTTGTTGTTTGTTGTACTGTTTTGGTTGAAAAGGGTTGAAGCTCTTTCTCTTTTCATTTTTTGCATGTATTTTGCAATCAACTTGTCCATTAGCGGTTTACCGCATCCATTAATTTTAGTTAAATGTACGATATGCTCATATTCGTGCCTATAGTCTGCCAGTGATAAGGGCAATCGACATATACGATATATCATCGATCTAAACGCTGCGATCTTGTTCTGATGTGAACAAAATGAATCTTTGGTGATATATCTATCTGTTGTTGTCGATTTTCTTTGTATCGAAAACATAATTTACGAGTACCTAATCCACAAGTTCCATTGATGTATGGCCTCCCGAAGATCCATAAGACAGGAGATAAAATGAGGAAAATCGTTTCTTGTGTCAACTCACCCTTCTCTAAATTGACAAAATGGATAGTTAATGAAATGAAACAATTTGGCAACCTTGAAGGGTTCTCCGTTAAGAACTCTTACGATTTTGTTGACAGGGCGAGAGACGTAGATATCGAGGAAGATGAGCGGCTAGTTTCTTTTGACGTCACAGCTCTTTTCCCCAGCGTCCCGGTGCCTTTAGCCATCGAAGCGATAAGAGATCACCTCCAAAAAAGCAACATCTCCGCCGAACATATGGACGCATACATACGCTACATCGAGGCATGTATGAAATATAATTGCTTTGAATTTAGAGGGAAATATTATTCGAGTGACTTTGGATGTAGTATGGGGAACAGTTTGTCACCATTCATAGCCGAAGCCTTCATGTCCAGATTAGAAAAAGAAATGAAATCTGAAGGTATCTTATCAAGGATTTGGTGGCGCTATGTAGATGATGTCTTCGTCGTTGTTAAGGAATCAAGAGTAAATCATCTCTTAGATTTGCTCAATAGTCGTTACCCAACCATAAAGTTTATTACGAACCAGGAAATGAAGAACAAACGCTGCCCTTTCTGGATCTTAAAATTACGCGTGACGGCCAAAAAATTAAATTTTCGATAAAAAGAAAATCGACAACAACAGATAGATATATCACCAAAGATTCATTTTGTTCACATCAGAACAAGATCGCAGCGTTTAGATCGATGATATATCGTATATGTCGATTGCCCTTATCACTGGCAGACTATAGGCACGAATATGAGCATATCGTACATTTAACTAAAATTAATGGATGCGGTAAACCGCTAATGGACAAGTTGATTGCAAAATACATGCAAAAAATGAAAAGAGAAAGAGCTTCAACCCTTTTCAACCAAAACAGTACAACAAACAACAACGAATCGCGTGTAACCTTGGCATATGTCCCTATGATTTCCAACCCTCTTAAAATGGAATTCAGCAAAGCGAATCTGAAGATTATGCATAACAACACCCGCAAGCTTTGCTCATTACTTGGTTCTACGAAAGATCCTTTTTCGCCAAAACAAAAAAGCGGAATCTACCAAGTTAATTGCACAGAATGTGATAAAAAATATATTGGACAAACCAAACGTGCTGCTGAAGTTCGCCAGAAGGAACATGAACGATACATCAAAAACAAAGACTTTAACAAAGGGATTGCTTCGGCTTCGATTTAAACAACACAGGAAGACACTACACGGGATCGCTTATAAATAATTTTAAATTGCTAAAAACAGTAGCTAATCCGCGAAAACTCGACGCGTATGAATCGTTATTCATGCATATAACGGATAATCTAGTTCAAATCGACGATAGCCCAATAAATTCAAGTTTATTTCAATTGGCTAAATAATGTGTTAACGGCTACTTTTATTTTGCATAGATTATTATATATTATATGTGGTTAACACATAACAGTACAGTAATTTTATATGGACGATATTCTGATAACAGAATTTTTCATTTTTATTTAATCCGACTAAATTATGTAGAATCAATAAGCCGTTAATTGCTAATGTATTTCAATTTTTCGGGTTACTAAAATACAAAACCCTATTGCAATCACGACCTGTGTCCGTCTGTCCGTCCGTCCGTCCGTCTGTATGTCACAGCACATTTTCTCCGAAACTATAGAGGCTACAGCCATGAAACTTTGTGAAAAGGTCAGAAGTGGTGACATCTTGAAAGTTCAAGGGTGGAAAAATTTTTCAAAGGGGTTTAAGGGGGGTCTCCCCGTATAGGGAGGTGAGCCCTAAAAAAAAAATTTTCACCATTGGTAGTCGAGTAGGGTGTCATTGGAAAGGTCTCAATGAGATCTTTTCAAAACAAGTCTTAAAATTGCCTTCTGAATACCGAGGGGAGCAGGGGAAGGGGAAATGTACGAACTTTTCAAACAGATGACTTTCTATAAGGTTGATCTTTTCTGAAAGCTTCATAAAGATTGAATAGTATTTAATGAAGTTATAGCGATTTGAATTTTCCTGTATTACTATGGAACAATATGCCCTGTATTACTATGGAAACATATGGCTATGGAACCATGAAAAATGTGTTTCTAAAAAATCTGGAAAAATTATCAAGGGAGATATCTATGGGTATAAGTAAAACAAATACCTCAGAAGGCAGAATTCTTTCAACTTTGTTAATAATAGTATGATCCTCGAATTTCACATTTCCTCCAATAAAATCGTCTTTGACATGTTTCTTGATTTTATTCGTTGCTGGTTACTGCATTTTGTAAGTTGAGTACAAAACCCTTCTGACATGAGCATAGGTCTGTCTACCCAACTTGTTTATTTTTTTATTCAGTAGTTTCATTAGAAGTTTCGCGCATAGCGCTGAAGATGGTCGGCAATACCGTCCGAAATGCATTCGCATGTGTTTTAGAATAAAAAATCGTTTTCTTACCATCAAACTCTTGGTTTTTTATTCTTAATCAATATTTGTGGTCAATTAGGGAATTTTAATTTTTATTTCATTAATTTACAGACTAGTAGTCCAATTACAAGTCAATGAATACAAAATTTAAATACCAACATATGAATCCAAAATATGGCAGAAATTAAAGAAAAAAGATCACAATACGATATTAAAAATTCAGATTTATAGGAATATTTATAAATTTTATTTTTCAAAGAAGTTTTGAATACGCCAAGAGATTGTGGTAGAGGACCAAGACTTTGCTGGTTGTGCATACGAGGTAAGCGTAGCAAAGGAGAGTGGAAGAAGGTGTTAGTACATGCATATGGAACCTGAAATTGAAGCTAGGATCTATAAGGGCGAGCCGCGTCGAATGTATTTATTTGCCTGCATAAATTTTGAGGTAAAAGGCAATAATGAATAAAAGACATTCGTCAAGGAAAGATCGTCTGGACTCAAAGGTAGGAAGGTTCAAAATATGAAGTCGGTCATCATAAGGGGAGTAAGGAAGGTTGAATGTGAAGAATAGAGACCGTGTGAATCTGCGTTGAACTGATTCAACAGCATCGACAAGCTTCCTGTGGTACGACAAGCTTCCTGTGGTACGGACTCCAAATGACTACGTACTAGTGAGAAGTAAAGACAAATACAGAATGTGATATGTTGAAATGACAAAGCGGATCGTAAAATAAATCCAGTTAAGCGAGAGGCTTTCTTGATAATTAGAGCAATGTGGAGATCAAACTTCAGTTTACAATCGAAAAGCCCACCAAGATCCTTGAAGGAGGTTACATTTCTCAAAGGGATACCAACAAGCCTATACGTTGAGAGAACAGGACATTTTTTACAGGAGAAAGTCATCTGAAGGTATTAGGAAACATTTAAGGAGAGATGGTTTGATTCACACCAGTCACTAAGGCGCTGAAGATCGGTTTGAAGGATATCCACATCTAAAAGGGAATCAATAACTCGAAAAATCTTGAGGTCATCAGCATAAAGGAGACAGGGGGATGTGATAATAGAAGGTAGATCATTGATAAAAAGTAAAAATAGTAAGGGGCCAAGTATTGAACCTTGCGGAACTCCTGAGCTCGGGTGAAATGAAGCAGAGAAGCAAGAGTTTAAAGTGACTATACATTGATGATTCAAGACATAGGAGAGAAGCCAGGAATAGAGGCAACTAGGGACATTGAACCCTAAAAGTTTCTCAAATAGGAGAGAGTGATCCACTGAATCAAAGACTTTAGAAAAATCCGTAAAAATAACGTCCACTTCTTGTTGCTGATCGAGGGCAGCTGCAATATGATGGGTAAAAGAAAGTAAATTTTTAAGGGTAGATCTGCCTCTGACAAAACCATGCTGTTGATCCGCTAAAGATGGGAGGACAAGTGGATACAGCAAATCAAAAACTATCTTTTCAAGAATTTAACTAAAACAAGGAAGAAGGGAAATAGTACGATAGTTTGAGACGATATTACGATCACCAGATTTGAAAATAGGAAAAATGTGGGCAATTTTCCATTGGGCGGGGAAAAACCCCACAGGATAAACTCAAGTTAAAAATAATTGAAAGGGGAACACAAAGCAAAGAAGATAAAGATTTTGCTAGAAAATTTGGAATGCAATCCGGACCCACACTCGTGCTGTTATCAAGATTATTTAAGAGTTGCCCAACCTGCAATGGGTTTGTACGAAAATTAGTAGAGGAAAAAGCGCAAGAAGATTGGTTGAAGGAGGGTGAATTTTAGCACTACCAAAAAAGGAAGAAAAGTAAGACGCAAAGAGTTCACAAGATTCTTGTGGAGAAGACGATGTTACGCCATCTAGACTAAAATTATCAGGTGCATGATGAGAGGTCCTTAAAGATTTTACGTACGACCAGAACGCACGAGTTTGATTCGACATTAACGAAGTTTCCATGTGGTTAACATATGCATGAAGTGCAGAAGTGGCAATTTTCTTGGCCGCGGCACGACGCTCTTTAAATTTAACGAGGTCAATTGGAAGACCACTGGATAAGAATTTTCTGCGGGCAGCATCTTTAGATTTGATTGCAGTGGCAACATCTGAATTAAACCAAGGAGCATCTTTAGGTCTTCTTGCTGGACACACAGGAGTAAATTGCGAGATTAAGGATGAAAGAAACATATAGAGCTTATCAACACAATCTTCAATCGGGAGATTGCTGAAGATGGAATACCAATTCACGGCATCAAGGTTAGCTACCATGCTCGACAAATCGGCTTTTAAAAAATTAAAGCGGGAAGGTGAGGAATTCTTCAAAGAATGAGAAGATGAGATTGCAAGCTCAATAGAGAGCGGTGGATGGTGAGGATCAGGTTTGACAAAGGATGAGAGTGCCACCGATGCGGACAGAGAAGAAGGTAACAAGTTGCAAAAAACAAAATCAAGCAATTTGTTATTGGCATTGGAAAAAGTGTTGTATTGGGTGAAAGAACAGAGGGAAATAAAAGAAGAAAGAGCTTAAGACACGCGACCGCCAGAAACTATGGAGACATACAAATCATTCCAAACAATAGAGGGCAAATTGAAGTCACCAAAGACCAATATAGGGGTAGAAGGGAAACGAGCATTAATGTAGCTCGAAAATTCTGCAAAGAATCGTTCGTAAACAATAGCAGGACTGATACAAGGGATATACACAGATGATACGAGGAAGGAAAGAGAGTCAGATAGAGAGATTAGCACAATTATACACTCAACAGGTGAAGCTGGAGTCAAATCATCACAGGATTTGCTGGTAAGGGAAACATGTATATCCACTAGAACGCCTCCACCGTCAGACATACCAGTAGCATCACGGTCTCTATCTCTGCGGAAGACTAAATGGTTCGGAAGTAGCTCACTATTACTAATGTCATCTGTCAGCCATGTTTCCGTTAGACGGATGATATTATAGGGAAAAAGGATGGAAGAAATGCGAAATTCAGTAGTCTTAGTCCTCAGGCCACGAACATTTTGGTAATAGCAAGTTAAGAATGAATTACTAGGCCTAAGAGATGTTTCTTCTGGAGCGAAAGGACACAGGATAGTTCCGCTTACGAATCGGAGAGAACTTTTTGACGAATACGCCAGGTGGCCAAAATTCCTTATCAACAAGATACTTAGGTCAGCTGGAACAGTAATTTTAAAAAATGCAATCAATCTGTTCGTCTTTCCATCAGGCGTAAGCTTGGTGCCCTGGAGCAACTCAGGACTAAAGTTCAGTTTGTACTTTATATGAGCGATCTGTTGGGCGATAGCCTTTTTTGAGTCTAGAAATCTTGGGAATACAAATATTAAAGTAGCTTTACTTTGTATTTGTAGGTTTGCTTGCTTTCAGTTTCCATAAAATTAGGAAAATATTTTACGATTTCATAAAGCAGCAAACGAAGGTATACGATATTATAATACAAACAATACAGTAAATTTGAACTATAATAGTGTGGGAAATGCGGCACTAATCGATTTCTAAACAAGTGGGACAAAACATGTATCACTCTTTTATAATGCCAGTTTATGTTAGGCTTCTCGCTTAAGTCTTTTGTTATTTTACCGGCATTTAAGGCTTTAGAATTTAGTAAAAAGAATTCAACTGGCTGGAAAAATTTCTGATCATGGTATTTCTTACATAAAATTTGAAAGAAAAGAGATTAATTTAATATAATAATTTTTTTTTTAAACTACACACATTAGGTAATATAATAAATAATTAGTATGAAGTATTTCCTCCTTCGTTTTCTATACACTCTAAAAGTCGTTTTCTGAAACTTTCACACAAACTTGTACACGTCCAATCAGCAGCTGCCTATTTTTTGATCTGGGATCTCTAAAAATACTCATCTTTAAATCAGGGGAGTTGCCAGGCCCATCAATCCACGCATAAGAAAAATGCTCATAAATCGCCTCATAATTTTTCAAAGCAGTATGCTGTAGTAATCGAGCAGTCACACAAGTAAACTGCTTGAAAACTTTCTTATCTCCTATCCGAAATTCTAATGGCAGATTTAGAAAAAATATTTAATTACTTCCGTTCATAATCGTAATTTGTAAAATAGTTTTCTTTGTTATTATTATTATTATTATTATTATTAAATGTGATTTCATATCAATTTTCCTTTATATTAAATTTAAACGTTTCCCTTTAATTATATTTCATGAGATTTAAATTTTATTACTATTTAGAATCTTTTTCATTTTTCTTTATTTTAGTTAATTTTTCTTGAAAAATTTAAATCTGCCGATTTTATTTTTGACACGGGAACACATTACCGAAGGCAAGCTAACTAGGCTGAGCGATCAGCTGGTAAATTTACCGTGTACATGGGAATCGAAAGAAAAGACAAGTTTTGGACGGAGCGTGGAGTAGAGTTACGCAAAGAGAACCGCAATATTTTCTTGGCCGGTTTTATCGTCGGGAATATTGGGAAATTCGATCCGAAAATCGTTTTAAAGTTGACGAAACGTACATGTGGGATGTGGGAATTGATTTGCTTACTGCTTTAAGTGTTCAGGAGCTCCTGTTGAAAGTGAAAATTAGCGGCCGCATTTGTCTTCCGTTCCGCATATAGGATCTTGACATCCCATTCGTGAAATCAATTCGAGATGTGAACTTGTGAAAAAACAGAAGCACCGAAAAGCAATGAAAAGGCTCCATAAAAATTAGTGGAAGTTTTGTATATATCATTTTCCGTTTGCTAGAAAGAAAAGGTTCTTCACTTCACATTTAGCATTTCGTTTTGTAGTGAAATTTCCAATGCAATTGCGTGCGTGACGAGAACGACAGAAATTAGTCAAGCACGCGCGTGTGTCAAAAGTTACTTAAATGTACGTAATGGACGAATACGGATCTGGTTACGGAGCATTTTGTGATATTTAAGTGAACCTATGCTGATAGTGATTGATTGCATTGGTCAGGCGTTTGGGGTGCGAATTTTTCTAAGGAGATAGCCAATTATCCAATAACATATGCATCTCTGTTTCGGGAGGATTTAACAATCGAATGTGCATTGTAGCTGCGGGTGCGTGCATTGAAGCTGTGAGTCTAATTTTTTCCCCACTTGGGAATATATCAAATTTAAGCTAGTTATTCGCTTCTCTCTGACTGCAAAGCTACATGTGGCAAAGTGGGAATTAGAGCAGATGCACTACTGCTTGTTCGGCTGCTGCTGCTGCTGCTGCTGCTCTCTCAACAATTCATAGTCGTGAATCGGTGTGAATAGGTTGGAATATTTGCTTCCTGCAAACATACACTCGTTTAGCGCAACAAACGGTGGAGCTACTTTCCATTTAAACTAAGGAGAGACAAACACTACGCATAATAAGAGCATACGAGGTGTGACAATTAAGTAATGAGATTGATTTTCTTGCCGCGCTTGTGGTAAACCTGCGGCCTTGAAATTCCCTTCCCCTTCCCCGGCATGCTTCCCCTCTCCATTGATATATTTACCATCGGTCTAGCTTGTTTAGTTCGCCTGCTGTGTCGTATTGAGTAGGCGTGTGTTGATGGTGTTCGTCACGAAAATGGAGAAACGAAATCAAATATTGCGCCAGATCGGGGGAAAGGGCTTCGGAAACGTACGCTAAAATTGTAAAAGTGCATGGTGATAGTGCTCTTAGTCGTGCGCAGGTGTTTCGATGGCATAAAGACATTAAGGAGGGGGCGTGAAAGCGTGGAATACGAGGCGTGGAGTGGGAGACCAGTTGAAGTGCGTACTGACGCGAATGCGCAGCGTGTGCGCGCCCTAATCCTTGAAGATCAGCGTTTAACAGTTTGAATGTTAGTCTCGGAACTGGGTATGAACCGTGAAACAGTCAGACAAATTTTAACCGACGATTTTGGGATGAAAAAGTTGTGTGCGAAGATGGTTCCAAAGAACCACACCACACCGCCCTCTGCGTGTCCCAGTATTTGGCCTCTAAAGGGATCGCCATGTTGCAATAGCCGCCTTATTCGCCCGATATGTCATCCTGTGACTTATTTTGTTCTCTAGAACAAAATCAGTGGTCAAAGGAACCCATTTTGAGTCGATTACGGACATCCAGGCGGCTGTGACGAGGGTACTCGCGGACTCGCGGAATCGTTGTATAGCTGCCCAAGGGGACTACTTTGAAGGGGATGGCAGAGTTGTAAAATAATTTTTAAATATACGGTTTTCATGGAATCAGTCTCATTACTTAATTGGCACACCTCGTAACACAGCAAATTGTCTATGGACCGCATTGAGTCGTGAGATGCAAGCTGCGAGCTGTGAGCCGCGCCCCCCGAGTGCTGTAAACTAGATGTCGGGATTGAGTAGACGATTGTTGTTCAAGCAGATTTTTTTTGCATTGGGAGACCGACCACTTTGCTCCGGCTAATCGATGTCCCGTTGTCGTTTCGTCATCTTCAATGCGAAAAATAGTTCTTTGAAGCGCCGATCAGTATCCAAGAAAGATTCAACATTAACAAAGAGTGTTTTGCCCCGGAAATGATCAAAGGAATTTGACGAGTTGTATTGTCGGCATGGTGGACGTTGTTTTGATTGCACCGCAGCTAATTATTCGCATCCATTATGCGAATGCATGGAAGGTTACATGGGTGAAAGATGCGAAGTGAAAGGCTTTTCAATGGTTTATCCACTGCAAAAGGTATTATTGCCAAATTGATTGTCTTAACGTCTTTCTAAAAAATAACTTAGAAGATAGCTAATATTTTTTGTGTCCCTAAGAAAGGGATCAAATGGTACATTTTTTTGTTGTACTCATAAAACAAGATCACAAACATAAATTCGGGTTTTATTGAATCTAGCTCAAAACCCCGGTTAAAATTTCCATTAAGCTGGAAAATTTGATTATTCAAATTCTCTCCTTGAATTTAATGATAAGAAGTTTATGAACATTTTTCTTTTTGGCCAAAAAGCATACTTAGCATTTTCTAACCTAATAAATAAATATTTATCAACGTTTAATCTTTATAACATACATATTTGGAATATATTATATTATATTTTATTATTTACATAATAATATTTTAAAAGCAAAGGCTTATCTTTATTTAATTTAAAAATAAAGTTTCAACATGATTTCAATACCCGACCATCTCACTGTTTCCATATTATTTATTTGATAGTCAAAAATAATACTCTATCCCTAATTCGATTGGCTGCAAAAGTAAACGAAAACTAATTTCATTGAATTAAATATAAAGTCAAAAATTTATATTTCATCACAATTCTTTTTCTTTCATCGAAGAATTATTTTTTATACCATTTATGTGATAATTCTTTGTACGTATAGATTATTATAAAATAAATATTTCATCCTGAAAAGAAAAAATGAATGGCTAAACGTACACCGCCGGTCTTTCCATTTCAATCGACCTGACCGGGCATAGGACCCGCATCAATGGCAGGCTCCTCCACTAGCATGAGCTAGCCATCAGGTGCGCTCCTCCGTTTCTTTTGTTTAACCGGGGCTCTTGCCGGGTAGAGTGGCCTTCCGCTCACCTGCCCTTGTATGATATAGGGCTATGTAATTTCATTGCATAACGCTATGGCATAAATCGGTTACGTTTGTATTCCTCATTTGAGGGAAAAAGTCATGCAAATTATGTTTGTATGAGTTTTTCATTCAAATGGGTAATACATGGCCACGTCTACGTTTGGATCTTGATCCGGTTGGGAGGGTGCAAAGGAGCACCGCTACCATCTGGGTGCCCCACTCTTATTTGTTGGCCATAAGTCTCGTCGGTAAAGACGGAGTGATCTTAAGTTCGTGTGTTTTCTCCAGGCCCAGTTTGTTCTTGCGTCAGCAATTTCCATCCCTTAGTTGGTTACCTCCTTTTCGACTTCGGTCGACATTTCTTTGACCCCGGAATTCGTGGATGCGAAATTCTTTGGTAGTGGGTTCTTGTGCTGGGAGAAAGAACCCGCCCCACGACACTGCAACATTCACGCGTCCCCAGACAAGGCCAATCTCGACGGATCTCAACTTCCCTTTCCGCTGAGGCAGCAGACCATCGCTGCAGTCCTGAACGGACATTTTTTCTACCTAGTTCACTACAAAATGGCGCCCAACATGGGGCCCGAAAAACCCGGCTGTATCGTCAGTCGTGAGCACGAGACAGTCTATCGTCTCTAGGTGACCCTACAAGGTGTCCAGATTTTTGGGCGGGTAGGTAACTACTTAGGGATATTGCACAAATCGTGCTCCAGCAACTTAATAACTTCCGGACGAGTGTTGTCATCGGACATCAATATCGTTTGGACTTGCTTTGATTTATAAAATGGTGGTTTACCACCATTATATGACTAGCAAGACCAAATGATATTAGAGTCATTTCGTGTATTCGGAAGCTGTTACCCAACAACATTTTTGCGGCGAATCCTGATCTGCACCCCAAACCAAGCGGTGCCTAAGTGTCTTCCATTACATGGATTTTTACTTCACAGTTTGGCTGCTTAGCTAGTCCGTGACCATCCATAATAAGACACGCGCTTCTTGTGGGTCAGAATCAACACTGGGCTGACAAATTGTACATGATCGAAACTTGCGTATGAGAGAGCACTTCTAAACCCTGTTTCTTATGGTTCCTCAAGAGAGTAGTCCCTGTAACGGAGAGGAAGAGCGTACGTGAGAGCCAGTGAAGGGAAAAACGAAATGGAAAGACCGAATTTGATATATATACTGCGAACCGTTTTTGTTAAGTTAAAAACAAACTCACCATACTTTTTAAATCAATCTATTATTACGCATTTTAATATTTAACTCTCTGAATTTATTTATCTGTCTTATTTTTTTTGTGAGGTGTTAATTTATAGCTCGCCACTGACGGCTACTTTTTAAATTTAAAACTAGCTATTTTTTTCAGATCCATATAATAAGGTGTCCCAACTACTAGACGCCATGCAGGCAATTTCTGCCAGCATGGAGCAAATGCGGCAGCAATTACAGCGATTGTCTGGCCCAGGGCCTCGGGATACCCAGCTTCGGATCCACCACCTCTGGACCCATCATCTCGACCCATGCCTGGAGACACCTGGAATCTTCAACCATCCACCCAGCCAGGAGATCTTCCACCGTCTAAAGTAGCCAAAATAGTGGCTACTTGGAAGTTATTGTTTACGGGCCAGAATGACCCTACGTCCATTGATGCCTTCCTGAGAAAGATCGAGAATATGGCTTGGTTAAACTTATGAGGGAATATGAGAGCCGTCACACGCTGTGCCCAAATGCTATTCACTGGGAGAGCTCTTCGTTGGTTCTGGAGATTCGTGGACACGTTTCCTATCTTTGGCTGGAAAACATTGAAGCATGCCGCCTTGAAGGAGTTCACC
Source organism: Odontomyia ornata (assembly GCA_963969285.1). Lineage (NCBI taxonomy): Eukaryota > Metazoa > Arthropoda > Insecta > Diptera > Stratiomyidae > Odontomyia > Odontomyia ornata. The sequence continues at coordinate 382,089,543 of OZ017739.1, read as the reverse complement.
CCAGGCGAGGGCGATGACTCCTTGAAGCAGCGAATCCGGAACAGACACCAACAGGCGCAGGAGACCGTAGATGACTACTACGCAGCCCTGTGTTGCCCATTGGAACGTCTGATGAGTCCCGTGCCAGAGTCTGAGTTTCTCTGTCTCTTCTGGTAGAGAATCAGGCCGGAGATGCGAGAGCGACTGGTGTTCGCCCCGCGCCACAACGTGCAAGCGCTTCGCGCGTCCGCAAAAGCGCTTGAAGCTTTACAACACTCCGAGCGGTCCACACCCTAAGGTAATTTCTCCAGCCGACGAGAGCAATCAGAACGACGCTCAGTAGCTGAGCTCGAACACAGCGTGCCTGCTCTACCCGCGCGAGCTTGTCTCAGACCATCGCTGTAGTCCTGAACGGACATTTAATTCCATACCTATTTCACTACAATGCGCCTTGGCGCCATCTTGCATCAAAATCACTTGCTTTCCATCCCTGAATTGTTGGCGATTAGTAAGGCATTGCACAAAAACAGGGAGAATATTTTCTCTGTAATATTCTTCAAGTGAAGTTGGCTTTTTACGCGACTGCTCATTTTGCCAGCTACCGTGATTTTTAAGTTAAAGTTCGAAGTTTGTATCACGGGAATATTTGCGGTATCGCTTGTTCTCACTGTCCTATTCTGTCGATCGGGTATTAGATACAGTTGAATCCAGAACTCGTCTGTAAAAACGATGCTTGTACGCAGTCTTTCACAATGAGCATTTTCATCAGCAAATCTATGATTTTTGAGTTTTGTGCAGAAATCCAGCCGTTCTCGAATGTTCTTTTCGGAAAGTAGAGATTTCTTGTGTTGTCTATAGCTTGCCAGCCCCAGTTGCTAGACTGAATGTATCGCTGAACCGTTCACCTCGACGACACGTTTTAAGTGGCCTCCGGAGAGCGGTTAAGCCGTTTTGTCACTGTTCACGCCCCAACTCCCAATCTATTTGCTGCCAATGTTCCAATTTTCCTTTTTGCTTCGGCTGAAAGTACCGACGGGCGACCACTTCCTTGGATATCCTCCACGTTTCCTTCCTCGGCATTGCACCATTTTTAGTGCTTTGTTAAAAATTTTTTTACAAAGACCTAAATGTTTCGCGTCCTGTCTGTCCATCCATACGCCCGTCTGTCCGTATGTCACACCAAGTTTTCCAGGAACTATAGAAGCTAGAAATCTTAACCTTTGTGGAAAGGTCAGAAATGGTGGTCTCCCAAAAGCGTAAGTCTTAGCAAACATTTCAAAATTGTTTAAGGGGATCTCCCTTAATGCTGAAATGACCCTTAAAAAATGTTTTCAATCTAATAAAGTCGATTTCGGTATCAAAGGAAAGATCTTGATTAGAGCTTTGAGAATTACCGTCGCAAAAAAAATTCATATCAATCCGTAGAAGGCTAACGAAGTTTTTATCGTTTTTACAAAAGATCGTTTAAAATTAAGTTCTTTCGATAAATTTGGTACTTTCATTTCAAGTAACCAAGTCTGCATGAATAAAGTTTTATTTTCAAACGTTTTTTTTACTCTAAAAAACTTAACATCTAAGTTTAATAAAAAAATACCCAAGTAATTACAAGTTCGCATATTTAGCTTGTAAATAGGCGTACCTACAAATCCTCTTCGAATTTTTGTACCTGTTTTATCTCACTCTTAAATAAAAGTCATTTTTTCGTATCATTTAAATTTCTGTTTTCACTCTTATGGAAATTTATTAAAGCTTTGTAGCTATAAGAAAATTTAAAGTGGGTGTCTAAATTTTTGAAGATAGTTTTTTGCCGATAAATTTATTCGGGTTGATTTTTCTTGTCGAAATCTGGAATTTTTGCGGCACCCTGTAGTTTTATGTCTTGGTTGTTGGTCTTTCAGTCCGTGTGTCACGGCAACTTTCCTCAGAAATTATAGAAATAACGGAAATTTTTTTTTTATTTATTTGGTAATATGCGTATATGTCAGCCCAAAAGTAGGGTCCATTTAAAGTGAATTCTAGTGACAATGGGCAAAATAAGCATGCTTAACGTACTTGCACTCAAACGCGAGTTACAAAAACATGAAGTAAAAAAAACGGGCAACAAAGCAGGGCTATGTGCCCGTTAATCGCAATCAGTTGGTACGGGTTAAATGGTTGTGATATTCATGGATTATGTGCTGAAAGAGCGAAGTTGCGCGCCGTGCTACCCGAATCCATATCTCAACAAAAGAGTCGCCATAACGTGTTTGAGACAAGTTCACCGAAAATGGCTGATGCCGGTTCTTTTCAAGTCTATGGCTTATCCCGCTTGTCAACGATTGCGCTCTGTATACCCGTCAGACTCAAAGGGTATATATCCATACCATCGTTGATATCGATATGCCAATAATATTACATGGGCAACTGCCTGCAAAACCGATCGAGGAAACAGTTTTTTAGCATTTCAAAACATCAATAGGCCGTATCCGCAACTCGAACAACGTCCTGCTGCGTAGAATTTTCACTAAACGCAAGAAATAATTGACGTTCTGCCCGAATACGATCCTTCGCCGGAGCAGTCGATGACGACAGAGCAGTTCATAAGCCGTCTAGAAGCTCTTTCCCAGGCTTACATGTGAGAAGAACAGGTTCTTCTTTTAGGGTTCACAAGCGAAATTTAAGCACCTAGCGAGAATGGATATAGAACGAATTGACATGTCACAAAATGGTTGATCTGTGTATGGATACCAAATTCGCAAAGAGCTATCAGGAAAACAGAGCATGGAATGCCTGATAATAAGAAATTTGAAGACCAAGCGATAATTTGTTTAAGAAAACAAATGTAATGTTTCTATTAATTGCCGTTCACCACAACGGTGAACATAGTGTACGAGGTGCCAAAAGGTTCACCGCAGCAGTGAAGCTTGTCGCACCCACAAATCTGATTCAGGATTTGGCAATTGAATCCAAATGGAGATGTCAGAGTCAACGCCAACAACCATAACTAAAAATATTTCCATGGATAGAAAAGACGTAGATGCCTTTATTGATCCAACCAGCAGGAAATCGCCGGGACGTCGATCGAAAGCCTCAAAATTCAAAAGAATACCAGCTTATTAACTCGGAATGAATTATAGGGTGGTACTTTCGACTGTGTTCAGGAAATGCGAACTAGATTGGAGGTTGACAACGTAACGACCAACGTCCAACTCTGTCGTCGGTGACGACCTTATCCCCAAGACTGTCCTTCTTAGAATGGAAACCTTGTGATTCACATCGAGTGGTCATAGAGTCGCACGAATGTCAAATTAAGAAACGACCACCTTTGATTGCGAACTCTATAAATAATCTTTCAATGCATGACAAGGCAGAATTTTTGAAGATGATGCACGAATACTGTGACTATTTCGCAGAGATCGTCGAAAAGATGGGTAAGAACCAAACGCAATCTATGAACATTAAACTAAAGTCGAAGAGTCAAGTTCATTCCCCATCATATCCGATACCTCTGGTATATTAAAATGAAAAAAGGTCGAATAAATCATCAAAGAATTATTAACGTACAATATCATCTACCCGAGTACGTCTATACATTCATCACCAATCGTATTGGTGAGGAAACGAAATGGAGAAAATCGACTCTGTGTTGATAACAGGGCACTTATTTCCCTTACCGAAAAGAAGCCGTGCTCGATACCAACAGTGGAGAAGCAACTATCACAGTTTTCCGGAAACGACTATTTTACGGCACTTGGTCTCTACTTCCGATACTACCACATCCCTCCAGAGAAGGGATTCTGCACTTGTAACCATATTGCATTTGTTACAAATAATGACCCCTGTATATACAATGTGAAGCCATTTGGGCTCATCAACGTATGGCACCGGTGGTATTCCAAGAAGTGACTCAAAATTTAATAAGAAAAATGACACCAAGGAAAATAATCAGAGACATTCACGAGGCCATCATTGCCAGTTTGACTCTCACTGAGGCAGTAAACATTTTTGAAGGATTCTTACAACTTTTACGAGAAGCTGGGTTTACCCTTCCAAACGTCGAACTATACATTTTTCGCCAGCAAAATTGCGTTAACAAAGAAGGAATAGAGCCGGGAATTACAAAAATCTACGCTATCAGGAACTTACCACATTCGACAAACGTTACCGCAATCAGAAGATTCCTTAGACAAACAGGATTCTTTCGAGAATTATAGAAAGGTTATTCGCCTATTTTGAAACCAATAATTAACTTACTGAAACTGAAGGTGCAAAAGCCGTTTACATGGAAAAAGAGTGCCGATAAGGCTTTGTTTTGTAGTGAGCCGATATTTGCACTTTCCAACCTGTGAGTTCTCTAGCTTTGGCCGGCATTCTATGGAAAGTAACAAATCTAGGGAAATATAGACCTGTATTTTATTTTAGCAGACACTGCACCAATGCAGAATGAAGATAGAGCAATTATTTGGAAGCGAAGGCCCGGGAGGGGCTGTAGTGCTACGAAGAAGAACTATGTGGTCGTGAAACTAGAACGATGTGGTTTCTACTTACTTTTTTTCTGGTTGGGAGGTGAATGCCATTTATTCACTGAGTGTTGGGCTCACATGCACGCTAGACCACCCACTAGACTAGAGTACCCACTAAACACCTCATCTGTCAACCTTAAAACCTAGCCTGGAACCGTTTGACATATTATTTCGGGCCAGGTCACTTTTTTCTACGTCTCCTCTAACGGAAGAGGAGGGAGAAAGAAGAACTGCCAGACAAGCGATCCCCCAGCCTCGACGTCCCCGGCAGCTTTTAGGACTTCTCAAACATAATGCGCCACATGGTTCAACCGATTCAGGCATCACCGCGACACTAATATCCGAGTAGAGCTCTCACGTCTCCCTGTAGTGATTCCGTCGCAGCGTATCCCATTTTGTGCACGCATTGTCTTCCTCTGTTGGACAAAACCGATAATCGGGGGACCGTGATTTACGAATCTTGTGCAGGTAAAATTCAAAACACCCACGCCCACTCAAAAGCTGGGTCAAATAGAAGTCGATCTCACCATTCCTTCGATTTTGCAACGGTCTAAGATCCGGGATGAGCTACGCAGTCCACAACCCCTTCGTGCAATTCACCCAAGACTGCTGCCAATCGTTGAATGAGCACTGTCTGTCCTCGTAGGCAACCGTCTCCCTCGCTTTGACGCAGCAACATGTATCACGCCTAGAAAAACTCTCACCGCCGAATCAGAGACTATCGAATATGAAAATGCAATCCTCAGTGTTTCTCGTCTCTGTACCTGTGCGAAGCGTTTTTGGTACACCTCCTTACTGAGATCGTCACCCCATATTTCTTCTCCGTACAGTAGCACTGGCTCCACAGCACTCATCAAGAGGCGGCTTCTTGAATACGCCCGAAGCAGCCTTCTCAGCAGCTGCCCTGATTTGCTCAGAAAAATTAATCTTTCAGTCGATCAGTAGCCCCAGGTACTTCACCACTTGCTTCGTTTCGATTAAGATGTCTCCAATACTGACCATCCTTACTCTAGGGACTCTCTTTTTTGTCAAAATGACCACTTCGATTTTCTCCAATGCTAGACTGAGCCCGCGAGCAGTCATTCAATCTTTCACTCGGCACATTTCTGTTAAAACTGCTGACCACCTTGAGTGTGTGCATGGGTAAGGAATACATTTTCAGCCACTGGTTGTGATGTCTAGTGTAATGATTTAAAATTTCGTCCGTATGTGATTATTGTTTTAGTTTTCTTTTTTTCTAACACAACATTCACTCGCATTAAAATCTTTGGTGTTGTAGCGTTCATTGAGTGTCTAACATATGCTATGTGCACATAGGTATTATGTAGGGGTAGTGTATAATTTCCAAAAAAATATATTCTTAGGTCGATAAATCAATCAGATTTAATGATATTTATCCAATAGTATTGTTTCACACGATAGCGGGAATCTTATGTGGCTTAGATTTCATACATACTTGACGCTGACTGTATGCATTGCAAGCCAAGATGACTTGTGTCTTGATCCTCGATGCTGTCGACAATGGGGAACATCTTTTTCCGGTGAAACGGGTAATCTGTAGTGGATTGTTCGCGTTCAACTGAACGAATAGCTGCATCGCAACGATTACGTCTTTTTGCGGTAATTGCAGCTCCTAAAATCTGCTGTTCTTTTCACGATTAAAAGGCGTACTTCGGATACAATTGGCTGTAAATTTCATCTCAAACTTCGTCTTTGTTGACGTACTGCATGCGAGTCCAATCCCACAGTAATCAGCCGCGGTTCCACAAGGCGTATCAGTTCGGCACTCCCGAATGAATTAAAACAAATTGAGGTTTGCTCGCACCAACTATTAACTTTGAAATGAGCACTTAATGACGCTTGGGAGCCACACACGGCCCAACAACATGTAGTGATTGTAGGTATTGTTTTATTGTCGGCATTCTTTGGTAGGGACCAAACAGCAGTGTTAGCTGTTACATCAGTCCAATAGATGTTGTTTTGTGTTACAGTTAAGCTCAATGAGACTCCATTATGTCAGTGTACTTGACCTTAGGATCATTACCATCTAAATTCGCAATTTCAATTGAATAATATATTCCTGATTGATCATCTACCCAATATATCCTATGCGGGTACCGATCAACAACAATTCCATGTGGTAAGTACCTTGCATCTATTAATACTTGACGATGTTCCCCCGTCAATGAAGCTTGCTCTATGCTTCAATATTTTGGACGCTTAACACTTCCCAAGTTTACTTGCTCTCTATCCTGTGTTTTCATCTTTTCCATTTAAACGCTATTATTTTGTTTTTTCCGACAAATATATATTTCGGGAGTAAGTTGTTCCCTTCTTCAATGTCAATTATTTTCTGAGATTACAAGGCCTTTTCGAGGATATTTATACTAACCAAATTCTAATTACCTAAGGTTTAATTGCTATTGGGTTTTATTACCTTTATATCTTAACATTATTCTTAGCTTAACTATTGTATTTGGTCTTTTTTTTAATCATTTTATTATTGCTTAAGGTCTAATTATTATTATTTATTATATGAGTAATTTTAATTATTATTCGTACAATAGAAAACAATCCAACGCTATTTCACCATATCCAGGAGCCTAGAGTATCCATTTCCTAGGTCATCGTTGAGTCTTGTTTTGGTTGGCTGCCTCATGATTTACAATGATTCGTACACGTCCAGTTTTCGCATGTTTCTTACTTCCTTCACTACCGTTAGGTCGTCCCATTCTATTTGATGTCCTTCGCAAATGTGTTTCACTACTGTAGATTTAACGTTGCCCGTGGTTCCTCGCTTCATCGCCGATTGTGCCTCCTTAGTGTGCTCCTCGCATCTTATTTTAACCATTCGTTTTGTTTGTCCAATGTATGCTTTATCATGGTGTTTGCATTTCATTTTGAATATACCGCACTTCTCATCTTTCTAATTGCTATCCTTTGCATTTGTGAGCCTACTTAAGTAGATTTAGTAGAAATTTGACGCTGCTTGAAATTAGCTGGATGCTAACTTGCTTGAATTATCTGCTTAAGTCTCCGGTTAGTGCTGAGTTTACGACCGCTGCTCTTTGTTGTTCTCTTTGTTGTTGTCTTCTATTTTGCGTGTAGAGCGTAGGAAAGTTATCTCGTGCTCTCCTTTGTTCAATGTTCTTCATTATACCTGAGATCTCCCCTGCTTCATATCCGTTTTTCTTCGCTGTATCTAGGATATAACTTATTTCTTCATCCTGGTTTTCCATACTTAGTGGTACTGACAGCATCCTATGTATCCATGCGGAAAGAAGCCATTTTTTGTGAGTATGCATGATTTGATGTTCTTGGTACGGTCCTTTGAGTGCTTGTATTTTTTCGGTATGTGTCCAATTCTAATTTTCCGCTAACCCTCATAATTTTCAAATCGAGGAAAAGTAGTTCGTTTCTTCCTCAATTGTAAAATTGATGTTTTTGTTGACGTTGTTTAATTTCGGCAGCAATTCATTTGGGTTTTTTTTCATTTACTATGTTGAAAATATCGTCTACATATCGAACCCAAAGTTTGGGCATTATGCCATCTCGCTCCATTATTTCTTCAATCCAGGACATAAAATTCTCGCTTAAAAATAGTGACAGAGTATTACCCATCGGTCCTCTAGACTTCTGCTTGTAGTACTTTGCTCTGAAGATGATCTCAGGTATGATGAAAAAAATTTAACAAAGGAGAGCACGAGATAGCTTTACTCCGCTCTACACACAAAATAGAAGGCAACAACAAAGAGAACAACAAAAGGTAGTAAAAAAGTAAAAGTAGGCTCACAAATGCAAATGATAGCAAGAAGAAAGATGAGAAGTGCGGTATATTCAAAATTAAATGCAAACACTGTGATAAAGCATACATTGGACAAACAAAACGAACGGTTAAAATAAGACTCGAGGAGCACACTAAGGAGGTACAATCGGCGATGAAGCGAGGAACCACGAGCAACGTTAAATCTTCAGTAGCGAAGCACATTTGCGAAGGACATCAAATAGAATGGTACGACCTAACGGTAGTGAAGGAAGTAAGAAACATGCGAATACTGGACGTGTATGAATTAGAGATGGGTCGTTGACAATTTTTACTTCAACGCAACGAAACCGTTTACGCCAAACGGTTAACTAGTTAAAAAATCAGTTGACGTTTTTAACTGGTTTGAAAAAAAGTTAAATGAATAATTATTTGTTCATGCAAGTGAGTATCGATTGAATTGTGCCCTCCTTTAAACTGGTTGATACTACAGCAAGGTGGATGAATTTGTTTTTTTTTTTTACAGAATGAAATAAACTTCCCTTCATACTTTTCCAGGCTTAGGACTGACTGGACTCAAATAAACCAGGCGTATTTAAAAGCTTAATCCATTTAGCAAGGCCTATTTACATTTTATATATATTTTAAATTCATTATGGTTCTTAAAGTTAATAGTTTTTTTATTTTTTTATGTATTTTTCCTTTTTTTAATATTTACATGGGTAAATTTTTTTTGTGATTTTTATATTGCGCTTGCTTCTTGCTTCATATTTTTAAAATGTTTCTCTGCTTAATTGTTTTATTTAAATCTATTGGGATCCATGTTCACATTTAGGTACATAATCTGTTCAACTTTGCTTGTTGTTAATCTACTTCTTCGTTGATTGATAATGATCCCAGACTAAGAAAACATACGTTCGCATGGAACTGAAGTTTCGACTATGTTGCAGTGTGTAATGAATAATTTTGTCAAACTCGGATATACATATCGGTGATTTTTCCACCATTCTAAAGGGCAGTTCCATGCTCCAGATTCAGTTTTTCTCGGTAGGACCTCATCCGATAAGTACATGTCGACTTTTTTTATTGCCATTGACTCTGGTGAGCTTTGAGTTGTTTTTTGTAAAATCAATGAATCAAATATTTGCCACGGACTATACTCATCTTTCATAACTGTGTCGTTAGTTTGCGACGTTTCTGTTGATGTTTGCGGAATATTTATAGCGCTTTGATTTTGAGAAATCAGTGAAGACACGAGACCTTGTACTCTTTCTTTTGTAATAATAGCCTGGTCCTGGTCTGAAAAAGCTTGCATTTTAAACCTGGGATCCAAGAATGTAGCTACAGAAAAACTTCCACTTTGTCCCACATGTTTAAATCTTTCTGTTAGGCCTGATTTCAATAAAAGTGCCATTTCAACAACTTTGCTTGATAGGTCGGTTTTTGCCAAAATTTTGTTGCAAGATTCTGTAAGACATCGCGTCATAACTATTACATAACTTCCCGTTAAGTAACTTTGACCGCTCATCATGCTAATGACTTCCTCAAATGGCCGCAGAATTTGGCAAAGTTGTGCTAAGATAGACCACTCTTCCCTATTAATGGTTGGCATATCTTTATTGACCAGTGCTAGTGTTGAACGTATGGCCTCTTGTAGCTGTACAAATCTGCGTAGCATGTTATATGTGGAATTCCACCTTGTTTCGATATCTTGTATCAAGCGCTTCGGTGTTTGCTGTTGTTGTATTTAATATTTTGTTAGCCTTTCTGAGGACACGGTACTTTTTTTAAAATGAGAAACGACCGTTTTTACTTTGTTGATGAGTGGCTTAGCAAGTTTCAACGCATCTTCAACTATAAGGTTTAATGTATGAGCAAAGCAACCAAAATGCTCCCACTCTAAACCTTCTTTGATTGCTTTGCTGATATTTGCCGCGTTGTCACTCACCGCGAAGTTGACCTTGCCTTTAAGGTTCCACTTATCAATCAAAGCATTGATTTGTTCCGCAATTTTCGTTGCAGTATGATTACCGGAAAAGTGACAACACCCTAATAAAACTATATTAAAAACAAGCTCCATGGTTATGTAATGGCCCGTAACGGCTATATAACTGTCTGTCACTCGTGATGTCCATAAATCTGTTGTAATACAGATACTATCAACTTCTTGGCCAACTTTTTCTTTGATTAGATGGTCAGTCTGTGTATAGATCACTTGTAGAAGGGAGTTCGACAAGGTTTTCCCAGATGGTAGAGTATACCCCGGTATCCACCTTGAGAATTACTTAAAAGACCTTTCTTCTACAATCGAAAATGGGTGAAACCCATCTACGCAAAGGTCTAACAAATCTCGGTCTATTTGCTTTTTTTTGCTGTGAACTTCTATTTTTTTGTATATAAGTGTCAATTACCTTTTGACGCTTTGGAGCCGGCGGTGGTATACTTACGGTATTGCTACTTTGCGGCTGGCAGAGGAGCAGAGAACCAATTTCATATTCAGGAGCTCGTGGGGAGTCTCGAAAACTTCCTTTCTCCTCTGATGCAAGAGATGTGAAGGTCGAAATATGTTTGCGCTTCAGATGACTCCGTAGATTTGCAGTTGTGGACTAAAAACTAATTTTATCTCTGCAAATGCTGCAAACTGCCTTTCCGCTACCATTTTCTTTTTCGAAATGGCGCCACAAGATACTACAGTTCTTTCCCGCTTCCGCCGACATTTTGACAAATATTTTTTAAAGTGTTTCTAACTTTAGTTATTCTAACTTAATTCCTGTCACTAAATTACTAATTAATTTACACACTAATTCTAACTTAATCACTATCAGTTAATTACAAATTACAAATTTACACTACAAACTATGCACTTACTTTCTACTTAATTTCTTCAATCAAAAAAAAAAATGCACAATCAAAAAACGATTTGTTTTCATAAGCTTCGCTAAACTTCTTCAGTCGCAAATACTAACTGAATACTGAACTCCAACAAGCGTCGTAGCTCGAGCGCACAAGTAAAGATGAGCAAGCAATCAACCTAACACATTTTCTTCTATTCGGTCAACGTTTATCTTTCGGAAAATTCGTTTATGCATTCAACGATTCAACTTATTTTGCCACAAACGTTGCCAACCAAACGTTTCTTCAACGATCAACGAACGAGCCTTGATCGTTGAAAAAACGGTTGATAGATTCTGTGCGTTTATCGTTCAAATGGTTTTCGTTTTTATTAAAAAAGAAGTTGATGCAATCAACTAGTTTCGCAATGAATGTAGTTGAACGATCGTTGAAACAAACAGTTGATGCGGTTCACTAGATCTGATGTGAGCACGGCTATGGGATGAGAGAAGCATTGTTGAATTTTTTTTCATGTTTCGTTTTGATCGTTGTTCGTTGATCGTTGCGGAAACAGTTGATGAATGTGTTGAAAAAACAGTTGATGGAATCAACTTGTTTTTCTATAATGAGAAAACAGTTTATCAGTTAATTGTAGGAAAACTGTTTAAAAAACAGGTTCGTTGAATCAACGAACATCCCTAGTACGAATCATTGTGGATCATGAGGCAGCCAACCGAAACGAGACTCAACGATGACCTAGGAAATGGATACTCTAGGCTCCTGGGTATGGTGAAATAGCGTTAGATTGTTTTCTATTGTACGAATAATAATTAAAATTAGTCATATAATAAATAATAATAATTAGACCTTAAGCAATAATAAAATAATAAAAAAGAAGACCAAATAATTAAGCTAAGAATAATATTCAGATATAAAGGTAATAAAACCCAATAGCAATTTGACCTTAAGCAATTAGACCATACGTAATTAGAATTTAGTTAGTATAAATATCCTCGAAAAGGCGTTGCAATCTCAGAAAACAATTGTCACTGAAGAAGGGAGCAACTTACTCCCGAAATATATATTTGTCGGAAAAAACAAATAACTAGCGTTTAAATGGAAAAGATGAAAACACAGGACAGTCTGTAAGCGCTAAACATGGGAAAATACACAGAATTTTACTTGCACGTTCATTTATAAATTCAACCCTGAATGTTCATCCCATCTCGCCATCCTTCTTGTGCAAGATTGATCGTTCTTCCTTCAAGTAATCCGCATTTCCCTTACAATACCTTCCGGTTTTGTTTGATTACTTAGGACTTTCATTGAACTTACGTTCCCCAGCGCAGATGTTAATCCAATGCGAGATATTTAAATTTTGTTGCCTGTCTATTACTAAAGGTTGCACATTCAGGCACCCAATTTTCGAACTCAAGATTCAATTCACTGTTTTTACCGCATCGAAATTGACTGATTCTGTCCGCAATCGCAATGTTTTCAATTGTTGCCCAAGTTGAAGCGCACTTATTTTTAAGTATATTCGCGGATTATGAGAAACAGCAAGCTTTACACGCACTCGTACAGAAGGCGGTCAAGAAACGTTTGCTGTTTGTTGGGTCTTGAAACTGTACGATTCACTGCACTGCACTGCAGTTGCCTTTATGGAACCTCAAATTTTAAATAATGCAGAAGAACTTCCCAACAAGCATTAACTAAGACGTGATGTTAATAACTTCACATGGAACCGATCCAAATGGCGACAAAACTTATCGAATTACAAAAGGGTATTCTATTAAAATGTATCGATTTTATAGTTTTTGTTAACGTTTAAATATTCAAATATAGGACTCGTGGCGACACCACATCGCACGGTCATTCTGCAAAACACTAATACATTTGACATTCATAGCATTGCAATTTTTGTACAGTCACTTCACTTTACATACAGCATTCATTAAATTAGCACGTATAAAATATAGTCGCTTGCTTGTTTCATTTTTCTTTAATAGTTTTTTGCTGCGGATACATCGGTCAAAGGTAAAATCTCAACAGGTTATGGGCCCAGACAACGCAAAATAATTAGGGAAAAGAATTTTTGGTGAGCAAAAATTGAGGGTGACGCAATAGTTGATACGATTGTGAAATTCACTGACACAGCACAGGCAAACGCGTGCAGCGGTACGAACGTTCTGGAACAATTGTATTGTATTGAACAGAGTAGCTGAGCAATTGGTGTTACGTTTGGATGAAATTTTGCGGGCAAATCGTTGAAATTTATTTTATTTGGTCAAAAGGAATAAAATAATAGCGTTGCAATGGAAACCGAAGTAATTAAAATTGACAAGTTACAAGATATTAGTCAATGGATGACGTGGCGATTTCAAGTGAAAGTATGTTTGAATGCGGCTGGTTATTTCGATATTGTTGATGGAACAAGTTAATCGCCCGTGGCAACAACAGAGGATCCAAAGGTGAAGGAAATTGCTGAATGGAAACAAAAAGATGCAAAGGCTCAGCGGATCATTGTTACATCGATTGGACGAAAACCAACACAGCTCATAAGTTCGTTGCAATACATCGGCTGAAATGTGGACAAAATTGCATGCTGTATACGAGCAAAGGCACGATGCTATTAAACAATTGTTAATGGAACGATTTTATTCATACAAGTGCAATTCATCGGACGATATGGCTACAACTATTGCAAAATTGGAATATTTGGTGCAGCAAATACGTGATGCTGGCAATGTAATTTCGGATGAGATATTGATTTCGAAATTAATATCAAGTTTGCCGGATGAATATAGTCATTTGAGTAGCGCTTGGGATTCAACGGCAACAGCTGAGAAAACATTGGATAATCTCATACAAAGATTAATGTTGGAAGAGCATCGCATCAACACACGAAAAGCTGAACGTGGTGAATCGGCTGAGAAAAGTGAAGCATTTTTCGCAAAACGGGATGGCGATAAAAAGAAGAATAAGAAGAGTCAAGGTGAAAAATCACAAAGCAAACAAAAGGGTCGTTGTTTTAAATGTGGTAGCGATCAACATTACAAGCGGGATTGCCCTGATTTGAAGCATTCCAAAGGTGACAAAAGCAACAAAGATGAAACTGAATCGAAGGCATTTTTGTGTGAAGCGAATGAATCAATTTTAAAGCAACAACAACGGGATTCTTGGTTTGTCGACTCTGGTGCAACATCTCATATGTGTAATCGAATCGATTGGCTTGAAAATTACGAGAAATTGCAAACACCCATTCCAGTTACCATCGGTGATGGATCGAAAATGACAGGCATTGGACGCGGCAATGTGAAAGCATTAAGATTCACAGGTGAGAAATGGATTTCAAAAACATTAGTTAATGTTCTTTTCGTACCGGACGGGTGCGTGAATCTTTTTTCATCAAGTAAAGCGTTGGACAATGGTCACAAGTTGAAAGCTGATGCGTATTCATTCAAATTCTATGATGAAGACAAAGTGGTAGCGATTGCATTGCGAAGAGGTGGTCTATGGCAAATGATCATACAACCTATTGAAGCATCGGAATGTGAAAAATCAGCGGCACATGTGGCAATGAAAACACTCACATTGCAAATGTGGCATGAACGTTTGGCACATCAGCATGTTGCATATGTACGAAAAATTTTACGAAATCGGAACATTGAATTCATCGATGAGGATTTTGATTGTGATGGATGCGCATATGGCAAGCAGCACAGATTGAGTTTTGAATCACGTGTAGAAAAGTCAAAGGCATGCGGTGAAATAATCCATGGTGATTTATGGGGACCATACGATAAATCAATTGGTGGATCGATATATTTTGTTGTATTCAAGGATGATTTTTCACACATGCGATTCATTTATTGTTTGAAAAACAAGGCTGAAGTCGTTGACAGGCTCAAGACGTTCATCAAGTTTAGCGAAAAACAGTGGGGCCATCAAATCAAGGCATTTCAACCGGACCAAGGAACGGAATGTGATAATGCTGAAGTGAATCATTTTCTTGAGGAAAATGGAATTCAACATTGTCGATCTGTCAAATACACACCGGGACAGAATGGATGTGCAGAACGTGAGATGCGTACGATCGTTAAATCAGCACGTTCAATGATACATGCAAAGGGTTTGAATGAAAATTTGTGGGCGGAGGCTGTAAATTTGGCCGTATATGTCTTAAATCGCACTGGAACGAGCACGGTCAAGAATAAAACACCATATGAATTGTGGTGTGGTAAACCGGCACAGGTTGAAAATCTTCGTTCGTTTGGCACTGGTGTATACGTTCATGTACCGAAACAAAAACGTCATAAAATGGAACCAAAATCAAAGAAATGTATTTTCGTTGGATTTGACGATAATATCAAAGGTTATCGTGTTTATGATCCGGATACAAGGAAAATCGAGGTGGTTCGCGATGTGAAATTTTTATCGGATGAATTTAATACAATAAAAATCTTGGCACAAGTACACGGTGGTCAGGAAAAAGCGGTACAAACGGATGAGAATAAGGATGAGCTCAAGCCTGAGCAATCGAATGTTGAACAAAATAAAGCGGAATCAAGTGATGCATCAACGTCAACCGCAACGGCAGCAACGGCCGAACAACAACAACAACATGCGGCAAGAATTGTCAAGTGTGGAACAACGGGTTTGACTGATATTGATGAGGACAATATACTTGAATCGCGTACACGTAATCGAAATCAAACGACATTGGTTGCAATGGCACTTATTGCAATTGATGATGAGCCTCAAACGTATCGGGAAGCAGTTGAATCACCGAACAGCGATAGGTGGTTACAAGCAATGCAAGAGGAATACGATTCACTGGTGCGAAATAACACATGGAAATTGGTCGAAAAACCACACGATCAAAAGGTCATCGATAATAAGTGGGTTTTCAAGGTGAAAAGTAATCCGGATGATTCAATTGAACGATACAAAGCGCGGTTAGTGGCACGTGGCTTTAATCAACAGCATGGAATTGATTATGAAGAGACGTTCAGTCCGGTGGTGCGTTTTGATTCAATTCGGACATTATTTTCAATTGCAGCGGCAAAGAAATTGAAAATGCGACAATTTGACGTGAAAACAGCATTTTTATACGGAGATCTACGTGAAAATGTGTACATGAAACAACCGATTGGATTCAGCGATGATACAAACAAGGTATGCAAGTTACGTAAAAGTTTGTATGGCTTAAAACAAAGTTCAAGATGCTGGAATCAAAAGTTTAAGGATTTCATCGAAGAATTCGGCTTCAAATCATCATTGGCTGATCCATGTGTTTTTGCAAAGTCAAATGGGAAAAACACAGTTATTTTATGTATTTATGTTGACGATGGCATGATTTTTGGTGACAGTGATGAAGTGATCGATGAGATCATCAATCATTTGAAGCAAAAGTTCGAGATAAAAGTAATCGACGCCAGGTGTTTTCTTGGTATTGAAATTGATCGTTTGAACGACGGATCGATTTTTATACATCAAACGGCATATGCACGCAAGGTTATTCGAAAGTTCAACATGGAAAATTGTGTTTCAGTGGGAGTACCAAGCGATACAAATCAAAAATTATCGCAATACGATGACAGCGATCCATCGAATTTTCCGTATCGACAACTTGTGGGCAGCATTATGTATTTGGCAATGGGAACACGACCTGACATTTCGTATGCAATCGGCGTGGCCAGTCGTTATTTGGAAAAACCATCGATCACTCATGTGAATGCGGCGAAGCGTATTTTGAAATACATAAATGGTACATTGAATCGTGGTATTTTGTACGGCTCTACAACGGGTGAAATTACATTCAATGGATACAGCGATTCGGATTATGCTGGCGATCTTGATACACGCAGATCGACAACTGGTTTCATTTTTACTGTGAATAATAGCGCCATAACTTGGTGTTCAAGGCGGCAATCAAGTGTATCGAAATCAACGGCTGAAGCTGAATATATTGCTGCTTCTGAAGCGACATCCGAATTGATTTGGGTGAAAAGATTATTGAATGAAATCGTACCGGATCAAGTGAACGAACCAACTTTGTACATCGACAACGAAAGTGCGGTGAAATTGATTAAAAATCCGGTGTTCCATCGTCGAACAAAGCATATTGATGTGGCTTATCATTTTATTCGGGAACAGCACGAACGAAAGGAATTGGCAGTTGAATCAATCTCAAGTCATGATCAATTGGCAGATGGTTTGACAAAAGCATTACCAAAAAGTCGATTTGAATTTATATGGCAATCATTGGGCATGACAAATTGAATTTTACTTTTTTCATTTTGATTACATTTTCGAATTCAATCAAGATTTTTGTTAATGATTCATTCAATTATTTTGCATTGGCCCTTATGGCAATAGTTTTATTGGAACATAGTTTTTGGTTTATCTGGTAGTTAACAAAAGGTGGGAGTATTAAAATGTATCGATTTTATAGTTTTTGTTAACGTTTAAATATTCAAATATAGGATTCGTGGCGACACCACATCGCACGATCATTCTGCAAAACACTAATACATTTGACATTGTAATTTTTGTACAGTCACTTCACTTTACATACAGCATTCATTAAATTAGCACGTATAAAATATAGTCGCTTGCTTGTTTCATTTTTCTTTAATTGTTTTTTGCTGTGGATACATCGGTCAAAGGTAAAATCTCAACATATTCTCGAACAAAAGTTCGCAAACTCCGTGGACTGCCTCATCCGTCCAATTTGTTTCTTTCTCCTCGCCGTCCAAACAGCACCTCGAATCCCGCTACTCGCTCAGCCGAGTTAAATTGCATTCGGCAATGCAGTACATGGACAGAATGCACTAAATCAGTGTTCCATGTCCGAAATTGTAATTTGCAGATTTAACATTTTTCAAAAATTTACAGAAGTAAAAAAAATGAAAAAGATTTTAAATAATAATAAAAGTTAAATATCATGAAGAATATAATTAAAGGGAAACATTTAAATTTAATATAAAGAAAAATGATATAAAATTACATTTAATAATAATAATAATAAGAGAAAGAAATATTTTATAAATTACAACTATGCATGGAAGTAATGAAATCTTTTTCCGAACAATTTGCTTGTGTGACTGCTCGATTACTACAAACGTTCGACATCTTGATGGCGGTTGATAGACAAAGATCTGTCACTTGACACTTGTCAACTGTTTGTGTAAGGATGACAGATCTCTGTTGGATATCACTCCGAAATATCGGAGGTTATTACACTATTTACACGTTATTCTTGCTTACTTAAAAGTTTTAATAGGAATTGAAACAAGAATTTGGTGATTTGAATAGGGAAATTGAAAGTAGACTTTGATTTCAAAGTAACATGCGGCTACAAGTTGAAGAAAATACTAAATAAGCAGTGAGATTAAACATGGAAAATGTTATGTTATAGGGAACTAACGATGACGTGACGTTCAACAATATTGATGCTTGTAATGATTTAACAATTTACGTCCGAACGCGGAACCGACCTCTCATCGGTTCTAGACGTTAAGTCTGAGTAGTGCCAACGGATGGTACCAACCGGTCAATCAATCCGTGCACCGTAACCCATTCACGCGGTGGCTGCTTGTCGGCCAGCTAGATCGGAGAGGATTTCGGTCGCGAGTCTCCGAATGGGTTACGCTCATTTACATATTTCAGCCACCTATACACGCCCGTTTTCAAACGCGTTACAAACAAAACCATACGGAGAGGAAACCTATTCTACGTTACTCCGTATTTCTTCTTATGACCAGTCAAAAGAACAAATCTAATTTTTATTTCACGTTCCCGAATTCCCGACGCGGTACCGAAAAGTATACTACGTTAACTCAACCCGACGAATGCTGCGTTAAGGAAAAATCAAAAACAACTAAGGTACCGCGTACCGCGCACGACGCGAAACCGACCTCAGCGGATTTTTTTCAAACCCTACCCTCGCGACGGCATACTTACCCTGCACCCCATTGCCCGCTGAAAAGCAGAACTACTGTAAAGGAAAGTCCATTTTTTGTTAGCAATTCATATTATTGTTTCGTATAGTGTAATTTTAAAAAAAATATAAATGTATATTATTTGATAAAATATGTAGGTCTAACCTACGCTGTCCTAATTGTTTATTTCATATGAATTTGTTGCAAGAACAATTTCAGTTGTTTGTTGCTTTTTATACCTGAGCGCCTGGATATGTGCACATAAAATACGATGTACATTTATTGTTATGCTTTGTTTGGTTTCTTTCAGAAAAATATATTTTTTTCATGTTTATTTATCTCCTGAAAAATATTTTCTTCATCAATTATTTTTGGCAATTAATGGATTTGTCAAATATTCTAGTTCATATGAATTTAATTCTCTGATAATTCTATTTACTTCTTGCTGTTTGCCTAGCTGCATTTGTATTGTATTTTTCATGTTATTAGAATTCGATTTTACATTATTTCATTTTCTTTTTTTTTGTTTAAAAAAATATTATTTAACCTATTTTGTACTTCAATGGTGAATCACTGAGCTCATTGTATTTTAAATGTATTTCTTGATGTCTAATTCTAAATATATATCGATATATAGTATATAATGAATATTTACTGTTTTTGAGTGTATCTTAAATTTTTTGATTTTTTTCTGAATTATTTTAATAACAGGCATAATATACTAGAATCTTTTTAAATCATTTCTTTTGTTTGATGATGGGTTGAAGTTTTCTTGTATATTTTTAATTACTTATACATTGAAACCATGAAAATATTAATTTCTTTTCCTTTCATTGTAATAGAATGTACATACATAAAGTTTATGTTGTTTTTAACATTGAACTGAATATTCCTAATTTTTTTGTTTATTTAAAAAGTTTGTTTTTAAGATTTAGTAAATTTGCTCTTAGTTTTTTTATCGTTAATGTTTAAATGATATTTATGCCTAGAGTTTTCACTTTATTTTTTTTTGTTCTGCATTTTGGAATATTATTTTTTTTAGAGAAATATTTTTTTTTTCATTGAAATGAAACCAATAAAATTCAGTTATGGTTTACGATTTAGTTGTATTGTTAATAAATTAATTAGTATAGTGGTCATTCTCTGCATTAAGTTATGAAATAACTTAGCCTAACCTTATTTCTTGCTTGTTAACACTCTTGAATATAACCGAAGATGTGAAGATGGGCTGCAATTATAACATATTGATTTTTTTTTCTTCATAAAAATAATAGTATAGTATCTCTTCTTTCAACTACCAATCGAAATTCTGAGCCGACATTTAATTCTATATGATCGACTGTTAATATTTAAGTAGAATAAAAAATACTACGAATTTAATTTATGTTGATGTTTATTACTTTAAGATAAATCTGAGTTTATGCTGTGCAAATATTCCAGCTGAATTCCTTTTAATATGTTTGGTTTATAATTTTGAATATCTGACGAATTTGAAAACCTGCTGTAATTAATTTGAAAAAAGGCTGACACCTGACCAAATAAATTTTATATAATCAGGTCAAAGTCACAAAAACTTTGTTAATCTACAGCATACTTATTAAATACCAAATTTGAAAGTACGTCAACAAAAGCGATTGCTCTCATAGTTCCTTCAGATAATTGGAAGGGTATAAGAAAGTAAGACTCAACACAATTATAGAAGAAAAACAATGTCAAAGTATTTTCGGGCTTGTTAACAAATTTACCGAATGATTGTACCAAGTGGTAGATTCCTCTCAGGTAATATTAGTCTATATTTGCCGAATTTTGTCATTTTAAACTCTATAAGAATACTAAACAAAGAAGCTCTGTATTGAGCTGCTATTTCAGTTGATAATAAAACCCATACACTTTTAGTTTCCCTGATCTATAAAATAAATGGTTAAATGCGCATGTGTTAAAAGGATTATCAATATGATTTTCATCGCATGCATTCAACTAACAACTAAATTTACCAAAGTAACTAATAAGGAATATTTACAAGAATAATAGTTAAATATTAAAATTATTAAAGGAAAAAGGATTTTTTTGTTTCCAAATGTGGACATGCTCCTAATTTAAAACAGAGAAAGTAATAAAATTGGTAAATATTGCACGTTCGTCAAAATTAAAAATAACGAAAAAGAGGAATCTAAATGTTCGAGTAGTTTGAATCGCTTGTTGATTGTTTGCAATAGTTAAGGTAGCCCTGAATAGAGTTTTGTGGACCCGGTCACTTAGTAAAATTTGGATTTTACTCATATTTCACTCAAAATTAAGGTCGTAAGAAGTGTTTAGAAAGTGTTAATTTTCAGAATAATGCAGAAAAAAGTTTCATTGTCTACAAGACCAGCGCCAGCAATTTGTTGCGTTTAAAAACCTATGATACTCGAATTATTCAGCCGATAAACGAGTTTTTTTCTGCATTATTGTCCAAACCGACGTCTGTGGAAAATTAAGTATTAAAGATTTTGTTTAGTATAAATTCTTGATTGATCTGTCAGTGATAGATATGATGGTATTTTAACGTTTCCGTTTGATTCACACAAAAAATAACCAACGTTTTTGTGTATGTGTAGGCAAGTCAATGTACTCAGTGAAATAAATTTGTAAGATTAATTGCTGATTTTTGTTACATTCTTGGTATTTTTCAAAATATCAGCGATTGTCCTTTGTCCATCACTGGAATTTCAGCAATTACTCTATTCAAAAATTGCTAGTTTTTGATGCTGATAGACTACTCCAAATGAAATGCTATTTCTATTAATAGAAGCCTCAAACAATTGCGTTCAAAATAAATATAAGGGGGGCACACAGGTAGTCTAACTTCTAGAACGACCAAAATACCTTTTCCTTCTAGAAACGTTTTAGCTTTCCGCAACGAAATATTTTGTTTAGTGCGCAAAGTTGTCGCAATAAATTACAAAGCATAATTGAAAAAGAAATTTAAAAACAAATAACATTATTTCTCTAAAAAATTGCATTCCATCTTAAATTCTATTGCATCCCCGGTGGCGGTTGTCCCAGTTCAGTTGCGAAATATGCTACAAACATGAAATATCACAAATTTTACATACCATGGATACGAATTGTTTCATCACGATCGCATTCCACTTCATCCAGAATGCCCGCGATCAATTCTTCATCCACGTTCAGATTCGAGTTCTTGCTAAGCTCGATGCAGCCAGCGCTGTGCGAACTATGCAAGCTTACTTTTGTTGGATTTCTTTCCGAATGGAAAATGAAGTTTTCGACGTCGTTTTGTTTGAACTCGCCTTATAACTTCACCGTCGAGCATAGGAATGCGATAGGATTGCGAACTTAGCTTATCGAAAACTCGTTTACATTCACTTAATATCCGACAAACGACGTTTTGCTTGGCATGCGTGTGTCCTTTTATTGTTTGAACAGCAACACTCAAATCACATAATCGAACTTCGCTATGGATTTTCGCATGTCATTCCATCAGATAATTTATGCAAAGTTCATCAACATCAGCTGACGCTTAACTCCATATTTTCAGGATATCATGAAGGTTTATTAAATCCACTAAACCATACACTTGTGTACAGTCTTTTTGCAGAGGTCACGTTTAATATGCAAATTTTTTTTCCTCTATTGTTTTGTTTTTTTATAATGCACTGAATTTCACGCCATGAAATTTAAAATACACATTTTACCTACTTTTTTGATAAATTTTTGGTCAGCCTACCTGGTACGATTACGTTGATTCATCCGTTAAACAGTTATGGTGGTTATGTTGTTCAATTTTCGCATCGCAACCTATTCTTTAATAACGGTTTAACTTTCTCCAATTATATTGACTGCGTTGAAGTACTGCATCACATCCATTACTTTGTCCTTCTATAGAGGCGAATCCTTTGCTTCCTTCAGTAGTTTAAATTCCCTTGACGAATTTCATGATCGATGAAAAAGAAAAACTGACTAAATGCACGCGGGCAATAAGCAGATGAATGGAACGACGTGCACTGTTAGAAGATAACGAGTAACGCAGTTAAAGCGATCTGAGCCCATAACCTTTTTGACTTTTGGATGGCAATTGTGGGCGGCATTGCCAGATAGGTATGCTTCGAAATGTATCAGTGTTTAATTACAGCGGATCACATTGACAGAAAATATTTCTCCACAAATATAAATATTTGAAGAAAAATATTTTCGGCGCAATGATATCTGCACGAAAGATGAAGTCTGCTTGCACTTCGAAGTCATACATATCTGGCCGGGTGCCAGGGTTCGGGATCGGAATCACTTCGATTCCCGGGCGTAGGCGTCACATTACATGCTACAATAAATAAATAAGTGCGGCCTCACTCAAATGTCAACTACACCTAACTTGTCGTTATAATATGAGAGCTGCGACATATATCCGATGACCTGAGGCAATTTAAATAGTTTTTGACACCTTAACAAAAGCTCCAATAAAGTTCAGATCCAAGTAACATTTTTTGGAAAGGTTAAGTTAAGTTTTCGGGTTTCTAATGCTTTTTCATATCTTTGTGAATATTTCTTGAAGGTATTAGATTCCAACTATATAACTCTGAATTAAATACGTTGCTTACGATTTCCAATATTGAATTTGAATTTGCAATATATTCCCATATTATTTTCAAAATTAGCTTTTATTCTACGTGTTTATATGAAATTACTTTCCAGGTCAGCGAAACGATAGCGAGCAATGGTTTTTTACCAGCGGGTGGCTACGACGATGAAGAAAAGCCAATGTTGCTGATGAAAAAAGGGAGTGAAGGCCATGGGTTAACAGCCTTGATAAATCGCCAATTACAAGGTAAGTTCTTTTAATTTTATCCGGCGGTTTTTGAGTTCATTATTCATTTGTCAATCATGGGAAGAGTCAAGCTTTGCCTGCAAAATCGATTCGTGCATGATGTGTGTTCTTTATAGTCTAAAGTTACGTTTGTGTTTAAATAAAATCTCGTATATTACTGTGAAGTTTTTGCACGCTGTAGCTATAAATTACCCAAACTTTATTGATTTTTGCATGAAAACGAAATAAACTAGTTTCTAAGTCCTTGTAGAAATTTTAAAGTATCAGAGTTAATAGTCCTGCTTTACATTTGGGGTCTGAACCCTTGATAATAATTTCTTAAAACCAATTATAACATAATATCCCAAGACAGTTTGCCAAGAATTCTTTTAAATTGTTTTCAAAATTCTCGACCCAGTGAAGTTTAATAAACGTAGAGTGTGTTTTAACTAAAAACGAGTGCCCTAGTCTAGAATTTCATCTGACATACTACTAATCCCTTTTTTGAATCGTAAATTGCATCAATTTTGTGTATAATTCGGAATCGTATTTTTTTAGAAGAGCATGCACCTTTGCTTGGTGGGCCACGTTTTAAACATCCCCAATTGGCATTCACCCCGAAGACAGCGGCACATAAGGGTCCCAGTAATTTAAAGACGTCTCCGTGTTAAAAAGCCAAACGAACCAAAAATAAAAACAAATCAACGAATTTAACGAATAGTTTACATTAACTGATGCAGTCAGTAATTGATACGAATATGATTGAAATAGTTTGTATCTTTTTTGTTCAATTCACCTCTAATCATGCATCTAATCTTGTCAATTAATCTGTAAGTTAACATACACTATAGATGATTTTGTAAGACATAATTTTGTTTGTATATTTTTTCTTTAAATTATCCAGTAATATTATTTTGTTAGATTGTTTGAAAATAATAAAGTAATGATTTAAAAATGATCAAGTTTTATTTGGGTAGTTTTAAAGAGAAATTGAATTAGTTCGGTGTAGTTCTAGGATTAACTCAAATATTTAAAGGTAGTGGTTTCGCTGATCCATCGCTTCCTAGCTGAAACGCAATTTATTCATTATATGAGGAACATCAAATATGAATATTGGCTGACGTTTTTAAGATAATGAAGTCCTTGTGATAACAAGGTGTTGTTAGAAATTCTCCTTAACAAATGCGAGTCGTACTTAACAAATGCGAGTCTCCCTGCAATAAAAGCGAGTCTATTCCCCTAGTTTTAAGTACCTGAGCATCCAATCTAAAGCATGAATTGTACTATCTTATATGGAAAATAAAATGTTCCTCCTCCCATGCCCGAATTTCAGCAAAGTCCTTTTTCATTTGCAAGCTAAAAATATTTATAAATTATCACAATCAGAGCTTCTATGCAATATAGTATGTTCACGCTAAATGCTTTTCACGATGTTGTCCAATGTCAATCATAAAATTTGTGTTAAAAATTATTCCTGTATTGCCTCTCCAATTGATATACGCTATCTTAATATGGATGGAAAAATATATGTACGAGTATATCATACTTGAAAAAAAAAAATTTGCTTCTCAGAGTGCTGCGCTTTATTATCTTCTGCTTTAATGAGTATAATTTTCTTATTTCAGCCTTAGAATCTATTCAACTTTGAAGAAGTTTTCGCCGTATTTCACTATTCATTTTATAAAAGCTTTAAACATTCATGTTGGTCCTCATAAGTTTTTGCGAATTTCTTTCATTTTCAGTGGGTAAACTGTTTCATCAACATTTTTCACTTACTGTTTACGTTTAATTTGCTTTTAAGATTCATGTTTTTTAACAAAAACAATTCCAAATTTTATCTTCTTTTGCCTAGCTTTGCCTAGGATATCTAAATATTATTATTGCGGTAAGTTTGTGTTTTATTTAGTTGTGAAAATAATTGTGATGTTAATAATGATTATATATTTGATGAGATGATGGGATATTGTTGTTGACTAAATGTAAAACGTAACCATTTGTAATGAATTTCGACATGTCCGTGTAGGACACGGGTGCCGATGGTCTGGCACAAGTGTCAGCGAGCTAAAACAACGCCGAGCTCAGCTAACTTTCTTCGCTTATCGACCGCGTACGCGTGCTTGACGACTAGCATTTGCGGGATCATATGAGGCGGGTTCTTGTCGAGCCACGAAGCTACACTACAAAATACTTATCACGCGTACTCTACTCTACAAGACGTACCGATCAATTTTTATTATCTTTAGAAATGTTCTATTAGGTGTTAATAACTCTACAGTAGCTCAATATATTTTTGCCTCGTTAAAGTTAGCGGACACGGAGGCTTGAGACAAACGCAAACATTACACAAAAAGCAACCGTTACTTTCTCCGAAGAAGGTCGTTGCATTACAAGGGGAATGTCAAACCTAAAGATGTTGAAGTGGCTGAAGTAAACCACTCATCTCTGCGTAAAGGATGGAAACTTGACGGATGTAGTTTACTTTACACTAGTAAAACAACAAACTAAGCAGTTTCGACGGGGTGACCACCTTATCTCTTCAGGAGCAGCCACTCCTGATCACCACGGGGCTGCTCGACTGCTTATGTTTATTACAGGGCAATCTCTTCGATGCCGACCCAGGCATGGAGAGACTGAAGGATTTCGCTCTACACTAGTCAAGAAACAATTGTTTCCGCAGTGGAGAGATGGTTGTTATAATTTTAGGCCCCTCTCCTTGAATACAAGTCCCAGTCTTCTACGAAAGTATGCTAATAAAAACCGCTAACCAATCATAAAAACAAATCGGGTGTCGGTCAGGACTAATTGATGATGCGGATTTTATCACTGCCGGTCATCAGATTAGCTCCCAGCAAAAACTGACGCGATTCCAAGCAATGTATTTGAAAACCTCTGGCACCATCAGTTTGTTCAAAATTAGAACTGTCCGACTTCAAACTGTATAAAAATGTGCAAACCTTTCTTTTGGTAACATTAAGGGACGCACTACTCTATAACATCATCGGCATGTTCAGGCGACAAAGCCACCACGAACGAAGAACTCCAGAAGATGCTATAGACCTTATTATACTGAAGACAAGACAAACAACACCAAAAGAAAGTTTATCGGTGACTCTATCTTTACTTTACGGAACCCTCCAAAGTATGCTACGTTAATATCAAATGGTGAGGGTGACAATAAAAATTGAATCGGTTCATCTGCCGACAGCAAAATTAAAAATCTGAGAACTCGAAGGAGAGTGGTGTTGTTTCCCCTTCGGGCCCCACGTTGGGCGCCATTGTAATGAATTTCGACATGTCCGTGTAGGACACGGGTGCCGATGGTCTGGCACAAGTGTCAGCGAGCTAAAACAACGCCGAGCTCAGCTAACTAGCTTCGCTTATCGACCGCGTACGCGTGCTTGACGACTAGCATTTGCGGGATCATATGAGGCGGGTTCTTGTCGAGCCGCGAAGCTACACTACAAAATACTTATCACGCGTACTCTACTCTACAAGACGTACCGATCAATTTTTATTATCTTTAGAAATGTTCTATTAGGTGTTAATAACTCTACAGTAGTTCAATATATTTTTGCCTCGTTAAAGTTAGCGGACACGGAGGCTTGAGACAAACGCAAACATTACACAAAAAGCAACCGTTACTTTCTCCGAAGAAGGTCGTTGCATTACAAGGGGAATGTCAAACCTAAAGATGTTGAAGTGGCTGAAGTAAACCACTCATCTCTGCGTAAAGGATGGAAACTTGACGGATGTAGTTTACTTTACACTAGTAAAACAACAAACTAAGCAGTTTCGACGGGGTGACCACATTATCTCTTCAGGAGCAGCCACTCCTGATCATCACGGGGCTGCTCGACTGCTTATGTTTATTACACATTAAAAACAATCATAAAATCATAATCATAATCATAATATGATTGAATGAACAGGATCCTAAATTTATTCAGCTACTCCTCTTATCTGAAATATCTGAAACTTGGTCAAAACCAAAAAAGCTTATAGAGTCGAAAAAGCGTCTATTATGGTTTTTGTAATCTGAGAAAACTGAAATGACTTTAACTTCGATAAATATTGTCAAATTTTGTGGAAATCTCCTACTCAAAAAGTTCAATGTTTTAACCTATAATGTTTCAATTTTAAATGTTGGTCGTGCTGCCATCTGTGTTTTATTTTAAGTAGTGGGAAAAAAATGTCAGTTTGTTGACAGCAGAAAAGCTAGACGCTTCGTGAGACCAATACATTTGAAATCAACTATCATTCAAGTTTACAACCTCTGGTGTGGGGTAAGCTGTCCATTTTGCACATTAATCGAACTTCCAAAATACCGAAAACAGTTTGGGACTATGGAAAATTAAATGGACCGACAGCAATTGATGGCTGTATTGCATGCGGCTCATGTAGATTTTGCCCCAAGCGCATCAGTTGCCCAGTCACGGGCTTCATACGCTGATATTGAGCAACAATTCATGCAAAACTTAGTTGCCAACCTATGTGATACCAATCGACCTGAGGCCATTGCGCCTTGTGCCGATTGAGCGGATGCCAATTAGGGCTAGAATTACATTGATTCTAACCCTGATGCCGTTCAGAACCCATTGAACGATTGCGGCAGGAGTGCGAACTGTTACTGCTACAGAGGGAAATTTAACAACTGCGTCAGCCACAACTACTTACGGTCGCACAATCAAACCAACAGACTAATTTTCCTGCGGTTGTGAGGTCTGTTATGAGTGACGCTTGTTTCCCACTCTGACAAATTTACGGATATAACCGCGTATAATGGAATATGCAACCAGCTTTTCGGTTTTCAAAATTAATTTTCGATAAATAAGCCAATAACCATTTATAAATGTATAACATAACACTGAAGGAATGTCAGTCACTTTGGCATTTACACCTGTTCGGCGAATGAGTTGATTTTCATTGCTTCGAGACTTTAATTTATATTTGAACTTGAATAATGGTCCTAAGCTTTCCCTCTAAGATATAGGGTTTTCCAATAAGAGGTGTTATTTTGAATAGATCTTGTGATTTAACACCTTGCGACTTCTTCCTTTGGGGCCACGTGAAAGAGAAGGTCTACGCCAACAGCCCAGCGTCGATTCACGACCTCAAAGATGGAATTCGTGAGGCGATCGAGGGCATAGGGCAGCCACTTTGCGATTTGGTTATGGAAAATTTCATGAAAAGGATATGGTCCTGAAAGCATTCTCGTGGTGGTCATCTGCCTGATGTTATTTTTCACTAGTAACGGCATAGCTTCCTCTTTATAATGAAATAAACATCTGATCATTTATATTAAAAATTTGCATTTTTCTTTTAATATCAAAATAACACCTCTTATTGGAAACCCCTATATTAAGTAGGCTATTTGCAAAGAACCGGAGGCAGCTATGGCTAAACGCATTGAATTTGCTGGCTTTTGTGCTAAATCATTCCACCTGAAGTGTTTTGTCTATTCCGGCTTCGTTTTATGAAATTTGCGCAAAATTTTCGCAAAACATTTTTTTCTGCTTGATATTCGTAATCGACTGGACCTTTTGATGTTTTTTTTGTTATTTTTTTTTTTGTTATTTTTTTTTTGTTATTTTTTTTATGGTACAGCCCCAGGTACTTCACCGATGGCTTCGATTCGATTCGTATGTCTCCAAAACTGATCATCCTTATTCTAAGGATTCTCTTTTTTTATCAAAATGACCACTCCGGCTTTCTCCAGTGCTAAACTGAGCACGCGAGCAGTCATCCAGTCTCGCACTTGGCGCATTAGCATACCTAGCCTAAGTTGCGCTTGTTCAACGGTGCGTCCAGCGACTAGAGCCGCAACATCATCCGCATAGCCGATCAAGCGTGACTCATCTGGCATCTCCAGTTGCAGTAGCCCATCGTAAGACACGTTCCACAGGTCTGGACCAAGGATACATCTCTGGGCAGCACCCGATGTAACAGCCATCTTTCGTTGGCCCTGTGTCACGTCGTAGAGCAGGCTTCGGTCCTTTGGGTAGTCCCTCAAAAGCCGCATTAGATATTCTGGAACTTGAAAAGGGTTTTCCAGCGTATCCAGAATATCCACCCATCTAGCGGAATTGAAGGCGTTCCTGACGTCGAGTGACACCAACAGGACGATCCGTCGCTTGGTCAGCTGTGTGCCTCCGCCTTTTGGACCGCGCTCACCACCTCTGCAAACGTCCTGCTCTAAAGCCATACTGCCGAGGAGATAGGTCTCCAGCAGCACGAATTGCGTCAGTGAGTCTTCCCTTGATGAGTTTCTCTAGCACTTTCCTAGCCGTGTCTAGCATGGATGACGGGCGATATGCAGATGGAGATTCGGGGTTTCCCTTCTCCCTACTGATCAGCACGAGCCTAGCCACCTTCCATCGTACCAGGAAAACCCCACCCCGTAGGCAAGCGTTGAATGTGCTGAGCAGCAAGTCAGGACAATGGTGATAGACATGCTGCAACACCTTAGTTGGAACACCATCTGGACCTGGAGTCTTCCTCGCTTTCAACGAAAGGTCTGCCTCTTCCAGTTCTGGCTGTGTGAAGAGTGGACACTCGATTGCTGTTTCACCATGGACAGCGTCAACACGGACGGAATGGGCGGGAGAGAGTGCCTGCACTATCGCGTCGATCTTTTCCGTATCATGTGTACAAGGTTTCCATAGGGCACCAAGCATCCGCATTACTAGCTTGTAGCCAAGGCCCGACAAATCTTTGTTCACATTGCCCACCAGATCTTGCCAGCAGCATTGCACTGCCTCCTCCAGCTCCGGCTGTGTGAAGAGTAGACACTTGACTGCTGTTTCACCATGGACAGCGTAAACACGGACGGGATGGGTGGGGTAGAGTCCCCGCACTATCTCGTACATATTTCCGCTTCGTGTATGCAAGGCTTCCGTAGGGCGCCAAGCTTCCGCATAACTAGCTTGTAGCCAAAGCCCCACGGATCTCTGTTAACATTGTCCACTAGGTCTTGCCAGCAGCGAGCCTTGCTGTTGTTGATCAATTGGCGGAGGCATTTCCTGGCCGACTTATATGCTGCCACTGGGTTGCATGCCTCGTCACCGTTCCGCGCCCGTTGAGCCTCACGTCGAAGCTTGTAACACTCCCTTCGCTTTTCAGCGATTTCAGTTGACCACCAGTAAACTGGGGGTTTGCCGTGCCGGGGTTTTCGACGCGGCATAGAAGCTTTGCAAGCAGTCGTAATGATAATCATAGTTCAGGTCACCACGTCTTTAGCTGCCAATTCTTCCGTCCCCTCCAAAGCTGTCTGCAGCGGCTGACTTGGTGTGAGCACCTCGACGAACCTCTCAACGTCCATCCTTCCGATGTTCCATCCAGTTGGAGAAAGCCGAGAGAACGGATGTCGAGAGACAACATCACTGATCTCAAGCAGAACGCACTGATGATCACTGGCTGAGTAGTCCTCTGATACTTTCCAATTGTGTATCCTCCGTACTAAGGGCTCCGAGGCGAATGTCACATCCGGCATGGTTCCCTCACAGCCAATACGGTGGAAAGTCGGCATATTTCTGGTGTTTAGTACGACGAGCGCCCTCCTGGCCGCCATTTCCAGGATTCGTTTTCCCTGCGGATCTGTTTGAGGCATGTCCAATTCGATTACTTTAGCTTTGAAATCCCTCCCAACGAGCACGTTGCCCTCTGTGTTCGAGACAGCGCCCTCCAGAGCATTAAGCTTGGCTTGGAAAGATGATATTGATTCGTTCGGCGTTAGGTACACACTAAAGAAGGTGGTCCCTGAACACCGAATCCACACAAAACCATCCCCCTTCCATAACGCTCCGATTGCAAATCACTGCTTTTATGTCTCATTTCATCGCATTTGTAACATAGGGAACTCCTATCGGGTCCTTTGCATACTTGTGTAGTGTGGCCATTGCCAAGGCATTTGAAACATTTAAGAGGCATTGCACTTCGCCATATCCTACAGAAAACCCACCCTATTCGTACTTCTTCAGCGTCCTTTTCGGGAAAGTCAATAACAGGAACTTATCTAACTTTCATAATATTTTTCGTTACGATCCAACAATTGATTCATACGGGAAATCAATAGAGGGTGGTGTCCTTCTGAGTGTCACAAAGTCCCATGGTTGTCTTTCTTGTACAGATTTCATTCCAACCCCTCCTGTTGAATGTGTACTTGTAAGAGTAACCATTTCATCCAATGTTCATCTTTTGCTCTCGTCTATTTATGTGCTTTGTCAGTCTTCTCTTCCACCTACGTTTCATTTCTCGACGAACTTTCTATCTACATCAACGCTAAATACCCTCTAGAAATTATTCTTCTCTGTGGTGATTTTAATGCTCCTTCTTTATCTTGGACTCTATCTTCTTGCCCATATCTCGAGTCAAAAACCGTATCTTTGAAGTTTTTTCTTCTTGCCTCTCACTTCGCTCACTACATCAAGTAAATAATATCACAAACGTTAATGACCGCATTTTTGATCTTGTTTTATAAAATTGTTTAAACAATATGTCTGCTATTTTTTACTTAAAACATCCTGAATTTGCTTATGTTTCATCCGATTTCAACTATCTACCGTTAAGCATTGATGTTAAACTATGTAACATGAGGCGCAAGAAGACTGAAAAGCCTTCAAGGTATAATTTCCGTAGATCAAACTTTGTAATTATTGCGAACAATCTCCATACAACTCATTGGTACTCCTTCTTTTCTAATGTATCCTGCGAAGATGCTGTATCTTAATTCTAGGTGTTTTAAATATACTGATCAGCAAACATACTCCAATAGTTCACAAATCAAAAAGGAATGATGCACCATGTTTGAACGCCGATATTTTGACCATTCTAAAAAGTAAGGATCGAGCTCATCGTGACTTCAAACGTACTGGGTGTCCTACAGCTTGTACAGAATATCATAGAATTCGTGCTTTTGCCAAATGTCGCATTAAAGCAGCCATGCGTGATTATTATCTTTCCATAGAACAATCTCTGCTGTCTAACCATACCAAATCTTTTTGGTTTTTCAGTCGTTACTTGAACACTTCGTCACGTATTCTAGTTTCAGCACCTTGGAAGAGCTTTGAGGCTATTGGGTCTTCTGCTATTTGAGATCTCGTCTTCACCTTCAAACTACTGCTCCACATGCTCTTATTCAACATTAGCTATTGATTTTGAAACCACTCTCTATGACATCGATTTACTCATCAGCAAGATAGATGGAAGCATTGGACCGGGTCCCGATGGGATTCTCGCTATATTTGTTGTCACTTATTACTTATATATCTGCTCCTCTTTCAACTCTGTTTAAATAAGTTTAGCCAATGGAACTTTCCCTTAAACTTGCACATATTGTTCCAATTCTGAATAATGGTAACCCTTATAATATTTACAACTACCGTCCTATATCTATCCTCTCCTGCTTCTCTAATTGTTGGAGCAACACGCTCACAATAAATTAGCATCATCTCTATCACAAAATTTTGCCGCCGAGCAACATGGATTCCTTCCTAACCGCTCTACTACGCTCTACTACTTCTTCTTAGCACTACAGCCCCTCTCGCGCCTTCGCTTGCTGCAAACAGCGCCTCCAACTGTATCGGTCTATTGACTACGTCCTCCAATTCCGGAATCCGAGCAGTGATAAACTGTCTTCGTTGACCGAGTCAGACCAGCGTTTCTGCGGTTCCCCCACTGGCCTCCGCCTGTCAGTTCTCCCAACGAATACCAAGTTGTTCGTCCATACGATTCATGTGTTCAGCCCATAGCAGCTTCCGCAGTCTTATAGTCGTTGAGACCTCCGGCTCGTCAAAAATTTCATACAGCTCATGCTTATATCGAATTCGCCATTGGTCCCCGTCTAGCTTCGCTCCGATTATTCACCTCAGGACCCGTCGCTCAAATGCGTTCAATATATTTGCGGATGCTTAGGTTAGGGTCCATGGTTCACACCCATAACATAATACAGGTCTTATCACAGATTTGTATACTTGGAGCTTTGTTCTCCAGTGTATGCAGCTGGTCTTCAAGATCGTCATAACTGAATAAAATATATTGTTTGTGAACTGTATTCTTCGGCGTATTTCGTCTCTTTCATTGCCCGTTTCGTTATTTTGGCGCCTTAATACACGAATTCGCTAACATTCCCGATACTGTATTCGCCAAGTGTGATATTTTGTGTATTTGAGGTATTTTTTCTCGACTGCGTCATGAGCTTTGTTTTATTTTCATTGATTTGTAGCCCTACTAGTTTTCATTCGCTGTCGAGTTTCAGTAAGAGTTCTTTGGCAGTTGTTAATGACCGTGACAGAATGTTGATGTCATCCGCATAGGCTACTGTTTGGCTCGGCTTGTATAATAATGTTGCTCGTGTGTCGACAGGTAGCTTCCTTATGACGTACTCCAGAGCTAAATTGAATAGTAATGGGGCCAGCCCATCCCCCTGCATTATTTGGTACAGTACGTTACGATCAATACTGTCGTATTCTTGCTTAAAGTCAACGAAAATTTGGTGAACGTCTATGTTGAATTCCCAGCGTTTTTGGAGTACCTGCTTGACTGTGAACAATTGCTCTGTTGTCCATCTTCCTGCCCTAAAACCACCTTGATACTCTCCAATAATACTGTTGGCGTATGATCCGATTTTATTTTCTAAGATTTTATTTTGTACGTCGTGCAAAGTAGTGATATGCCTCAATAATTTTCGCACTGTAGCTTGTCACCTTTTTTGTGGATAGGGAATATAATTGATTGGCTCCACTCTTTCGGCGTATATTCTTGTTGCCAAATGTATTGGATGACTTTGTGAATAGCTTGATGAGCACTACTGCCACCATATTTGATGAACTCCACTGGAATCTCATCGATGCCCGGCGCTTTATTATTCTTTTGGGCTTTGATGATGGAACAAACTTCATCCAGAGTTGGTGGGGCCAATGGAAGCTCTCCGCAGACATTTATAGGCTCCGATGTTCTGGAGCTGTGTGGAGGATTAAGGAGGTTCTTGAAATATGATGCCCATCTTTCCTTTATCTTGGTTTCATCAGCGAGGATATCCCCGATGTCATCACGACAGACCGTGGTTTTGGGCTGGTAACCACGTTTCAGGCTTTTCACTACTTTGTATGCTTGTCTTGTGTTGTTGCTCGCTAAACTTACATCTATACTTCTCAATTTGTCGTCATAGTATTTTCTTTTTTTAATCCTAATTATCTTATTCGCTACTCTTTTGAGATTTTCATAGAGTTCTCTCTCATCGTCCTGGTTTTCCTACCTATGTATTCTTTGTACACTTGATTCTTTTTATCTAGCGCATTCTAGAACTCATTATCGAACCAATCATTCTTATTGCGCCGGGCTTGATGTCCGATCGTGTGTCCTGCCACGGTCCTAATAGCCGCTTTCACTTCCATCCAGAGCTCGTTGCTCGTGTTCAACGATGCGTCTGATAAGATGCGAGCCAGCTGGTTGTCGACTCCCTGGACTCCCAGTATTTTTAATTGATATTGACTGGCCTGTTGCAAAAGTTTTTTAACAGCGCAAAAATAATTGAGGAATTCCAGGATCAAATACCATAGTCCTTTTGCTGGGATGACGTTGCCGTGAGTCCAATCCATTCCGAGGCCTATCTGCAGGTTTCAAAACATTTAAAGGTTTTCAAGGGACGGCGAGTTAGCCCATCGCCAACCTCCATTCTGGCGGCATGGTTCTTACGCCGGCTCCATTATCAGGCGCGGAAGATTCGCCTTCACCCTCTTACGTCCTCACAAGGGAGGTGTACGTAGGATATAGTAGCAGAGCTGTAGATGTATTTGCAGTTATTAGCATTTCTCGTCATTTAATGTCCCATTGTTGGGGAACCAGTAAACCCAATGTGTACCCCAAGAGCATTTATTGGGCGGTTTGGGATGAGGAATCATGGAATCTATGGGTTGGGGAAACAAGGGGTTCCCTCCTCCTTTCTCACACGGCCTTGGGACCGTATATGGCGGAGTTTCAACTACTACTAATTTACCTGAAATACCTCATTCTATTTCTTGTACTCTAGATAAATAAACATATGCAAATGGATGTCATCTATACTGATTTCTATTTTACTACTAAAGTTGCAGAACTATGGATTTCCTGAGCCGATGTTGGCTTTGATAAATTCATATCTAACATATCCTTCTTGCTGTGTTCGTGTAATCAGTTCATTATCTTCAATCTTTTGCCCTACGTCAGGTGTCCCACAAGGTTCAGTCTATGGTCCTCTCCTATTTATACTTTTTATTAATGATTTACCTGCTTCTTAAGACTCGAAATCCCTTCTTTTCGTAGATGATTTGAAACTATTTAGGACCAAGTAGAGGATTGTTCTCAATCGCAGAAAGATTTGTTTACCCTGAAAAATTGGTGTAACACTAACAATCTTCAACTGAATATATCTAAATGTCATGTTATGTCGTATTTCCTTAAACCAGTACAAATCAAATTTATCTATTCAATTGGAAGCGAACTTCTTTCAATTGTTCTAAAAATTTAATGATCTCGGTATGATTTTTGATCCCAAACTCAAA
Source organism: Odontomyia ornata (assembly GCA_963969285.1). Taxonomy (NCBI): domain Eukaryota; kingdom Metazoa; phylum Arthropoda; class Insecta; order Diptera; family Stratiomyidae; genus Odontomyia; species Odontomyia ornata. Next base: position 382,053,181 of record OZ017739.1, on the reverse strand, counting down.
TTTGATATGCACATTTCAAGAATTAAAACCACAGTCTCGGAGTTTGTACTGTGCCATACTTTTATTTACCAACCCGCTATATTTTTTATAAGTACAAGATTCCCTACGTTCCCTATGAAGACCGACTCACATATTTACATCTACCTTAATTAAAAGCACGTAGGACTTTCGTTGATGAATTTCTTTTATTTAAACTCCATCACCGCCTGATTGATTGGTGAATCAAGTAAGTTGGAGTAGCCCCGGCAGGCCTCTGCGCTCCTCCAATCTTAATTTGCGCATACTGAAAAAGATTTTTATTCTGCCATGATTCGTTTGCTTCGCGTGCACAATATTTAGTACTTGGTACTGTCCCTCAATCTTTAATAGCATTTAAGCATTTCTTTTTTTTATTTTTGTGGTAGGGAGGTGAATGCCCAAAGTCAAAGTCAAAGTCAAAAGCGCTTTATTTAATACCAATCGTTATAAATTTTTAAAAGAACATAAAGCAAATCCCAAACAATAAAACTATAAAAAACTTAATGGCCCGAATGGCTCTCTAAATTTATACGTTATCAGTTAAACACATTTAATGAAAAAAATACACTTGCAAATTTAAATTAATTAAGATTATTAGATATTTATTGATTCAATTGGAAAAAGGAGAAAAAACCAACCAGCATTATTCAAAAATTACTTGTACTACTAACACAACAATGAACTTATATCCTATACCTAATATGTTACACCCTAATTCTAAATAAGTTCAATCAAAAAAATAAACAAAACGTTACCTTATATTGAAACCTACACCTAATTTATAATACAAATAAACAACAATACTAGATGTAGCAATAATGAGATGAATCTAAAAAACTAAGTATCGAGAAAAAGCACAAAAACAGAAAATAAACACGAATAATTTAGACATTGTCATTCAGCCACCAATACCTAGATTGTTCCATCTCAGCTCGACCAGCCTCAACGAATCTAGCAAATGAGTATCTCCATTGGAATTGTTGGTCTCGTGAACTTAGATTCGGAGGATATTTTATCTTCTTATCGGTGGCCCGTCGGTATATGTGATATATGATTGGGACGCCGTCAGAATCAAAAACATATCGATTCATGTCCAAATACACGAATGCTTCTGGAGGAACGAAGCCAGTAGTGAGGCAAGTCACAATATACCCGTCTGTAGGGTGGAACGGCCGTGAAATCCAAGGGTTTTCACTCACAGTTACAGATCTTGCGATATGATTCCGAAGAAGTTTCAATATGAAGATATCGACTCTTGTCACTTGAGCGGTTTGATAAATTTTTCTATTCGATATATAGTGCTTCCAATCCGGCTTTCTGTACAAACCAGTACATGCACGAAGACATTTCCTTTCGAAAACTCTTAATCTTTCCATTGTACTAGCACTCTGGTTGTACCAGATCTGGCATCCGTATGTCAAAACTGGTCTAACCAGGGTCTTGGAACAAATAACTTTGACTTTTTGATCAATGTTTCTGGAATGAAAGAGCCACCGAAGGGCCATGACTACTTTTAGTGCTTTACTGAGCATGATTTTGATATGTTCAGTATAGTACAGATACTGATCGAGATGAACACCGAGGTATCGAACACAGGATTTATGTGGAATCCGTTCTGAACTACCCTCACCAGCCATAATGTGGAAATCCTTCCAATTACGTTTCAGGTCTTGACTGGCCCCCTGCAGCGTTGTCCGAAACAAAATTGTTTCGCACTTCTGCGCATTGATTTTCATTCGCCATTTGTCGGTGTAGAGCTGCACATCATTAAACATTTTTTGAAGATTGCTCTGAACTATTGTAGCTTTTCGGTCTGCCGTATAGATGATCAGATCATCAGCAAACGCTACCAATGATCGCGTTGGCGAGACATTAAAATCAAACCTGTTCAATAGCTTGCCAATGAATATTGAGAAAAGCAGGGGCGCAGCAACTGTTCCCTGCTGTAGACCATTCAAGACCTTGAATACGCGCATTGTTGTCAGATTTCCATCAGTTACAACAAATGATTTCCCGTATAACACATTACACATCATGGCGACAAGGTGTCTGGGGAACCTGTCCTGAAGAAGTTTGAAAACTAGTCCATCTAACCACACCGTATCGAAGGCTTTCTCCATATCAATGAGACATGCTCCAACGCATTCTTTGTTGTTTAGTTTCCAACAGATGTCTGAGGTTACTTTCGTTATTGCATGTATGGTCGAATGCCTGGCACGAAAACTAGATTGGCAATTCGGCATCAACTCATATTTCTCAATGTGGGCGTTTAATGCTCTGTTGAGTATCACTTCAAACACCTTGCTGATGTTAGGCAGCAAGCTGATTGGGCGATAGCTTTTAAGGCATGAAGATTCTTTTCCTTTCTTCAAGATCGGAAATACTTTAGCCTTTTTCCACTCATTTGGGAAATATGAATTGTTCAACATGTTGTTGAACAATATGCAATAATTCCTAATAGCAACCTCAGGCAAATGTCGGAGAACTATATTTGGAATACCGTCAGTACCACATGATTTTTTGTTGTTTATTCTGCGAAATATGAAACACAAGTCTTCATAGCTGACAAAATAATCAATAAGATTCAAGCTCGGTATGAGGTCAGATGTTAATGTTTCATCGAAATGAAGAATTGATTGACCGTTCAGGCTTGATTTGAAGTCGGAAACTTTTGCTTCAACGACCTCCGAAAATATTTCATTCCTTCTCTCTGGGTTTGGCAGATGAACCAATTCAAAATGTGTTCCAATCAGGCCAAGTTTCTGCAATCCATCACATATAATCCTGTTTCCATTTCTATCCGGAGTCGTACTATCAATTTCGATACCAGACATATCGAGAAGATTTATCTCATCACTAGTGACTTCAAGATTCGATACCTTCACTCGAGACTTCCTGCGGAATAAGCTATTCACTTTCGCGAACACGCCATCTGGGTCCTGTGGGCTAATACCCCTCAGTTTTTCCGCCCATTGATTGCTGACCTCACTCCTGAAGTATGAACGGATTAAGTTCCGGAAATTCTTCAGATGCAATTTCAACAAAGCCAACGAGGGATGGTTGTAGTCCAAAAATCGTCGATAAATATTGTTGACGCGGGTGAGAAGAAGGCTTTTCAATCTTTTCAACCTTGCAATGGTTGGTGTTTCATATCCTTCCATATTGTTTCGATGTTTAATCTTGGGAACAACTTTCTCAATCGTTTCCAACGTCAGCCTCTCTAACTTCGACAAATAGAGATCTATTTCATCGTCAGTTAGATTTCTGTCATTAGGAACCATTGAGCAAGCGTTGCTATCATCAGAAGGGGGACATTGCTTCTGGTACTCCCGATTAAACTTCTTTTGAAACTTTCCCCAGTCTGTTTTTTTTAAATTCAACCGATGGTTTTCATGTTGAACTGGAATGAGGAAGAAATCATCCCTGTGATGATTGATTTCCATTACGATTGCGTTATGGTCGCTATCGTAAGGAAGCACCTGCAGTTTCCGTTGAGGACTATTAAAGCTGAATTCAAGTCTTGCGTCAGCAATGCAGAGGTCCAAATATGAATTTGTCCTAGCGTATGTTGGGAACTCCGACCCATATAGGTTGCACCTGTATTCAATTTGGTTCTCTGTTATCCATGATTTCAGGAATACACCTCTTGAATTAGCCATGATGTATGCTTGGCATTCAGGTCACCGGCAAAAATATAATAACTATGCAGCCTGTTCAATTCGAGTATTTCAAACAAGGAATTGAGTTCCTCCTTGAACTTGAGAACATTTTGACCAGTTGCATAGGCAGAGATAACGAAGAGGTTATCCCCACCTGGCAGTGAAATTTGGATGACGGACACTTCAAGAAATTCAAAGTTTTTGAATTCGACTTTTTCAATATTTTGGAAACAATAGGGTCTTCTAACCAATATCCCGGTGCCACCTCCCCCATCACCTATTACCCTATCGTTTCTTACGAATGCAAAATGCCATGAAGGGGTGGTGGGTTTCAGTGAGAAGTATGATGTCAGGCTTTTGCTTAACAACAAATTCAAGGAGATAATCACGTCGATGTATAGCAACGATAGAGTTGACGTTGATCGATATGAGGCGAAGCCTATCCATGGGAATATGACTGGATGACAAGCTATTATTAGGCATTTGAAAGACCTAAACGCTGAAAAGCAAAGTTAATTTTTGAATCTTGTTTGTCGATTCTCTCCGATAAAGAATTAAGTTGCTGGTAAATTTTGAGAAGCAGCTCATTATTGCCACTTACATTATTTACATTATTTCCAGCATTTTCTGCTGGTCCTCTAGCGGCGAGTGCAAATGATACTCCGGGCTTGACGAAGTTGGAAGGTATGATATTACGGTGTACTTGTGTTTGCTTTGGAGCAAATTTAACTTTTGCATCTTGATATCGGGAGCATCCTCGATATGATGCTGGGTGACCAAAAACACCGCAGTTAACGCAGTATAATTTTTCTTTAGGCTCCGTCTGAGCCAATTTGCACTCACCGGGAGCATGAACGTCTTTGCATTTAACGCAACGATAATGCATGGCACAATTGGCAGCCGAATGTCCAAATCTTTGACCCCGGTAACACTGGTTGACTTCTCTTTTCTGGAGGCGTTCCCACCTCACCACTCTGAAATTCAAGTACCTTATTTGTTGAAGGGCACTTGGACTGCTCTTATTTGCAATTTGTACCAGGTAAAGTGGTAAATTCTTCCTTTCTATGGTCGACCTTCTTGTCGCAAAGGCTTTGACTGAAACAAAATCAATATCTGGTGCAGCTTCCTTGAGCACCTGAAGAAGATCGACCGTATCTTCTCCGCTGTCCAAACCCTTCAACAAGAAGGTCTGATTTTTTTCACTTTTTGGGGTATAGGTGAAGTGTGGAACCTCCCCAGAAATCAGCGCATCTTTGGCTGACTTGAAATCAACCAGTGATTTCGTCCTTATAGTTAATTTTTCGGCATTAACTCTTTTGATTTCGAAATTGGCCAGTTTATTTTCGGCTGCCAATAGCCGAACCATATCTTTTCCGGTTTGTCCGAACACGTTGATTGGCGGAACTTTTTCTGTCTTGTTGGAAGCTTTTTCAGAGGAACCAGCAGAACTGCGGGCTGGTTTTTGCTCCTTATTTTTGTTCTTTAAATATTGAATAAAATTAAAGTCATTATCTTGATTAAAATTACCTCCGATGTTTTCTTCGATTTCCATATCTTCGGCTAATCCCTCCAGCGCTGCAAAATAATTTTGGCTCTCGTTGGTGCCACCAGCACTTAGAACTTCCTCTGGATTTACTTGCTTTGTACTTTTCTTCGGCTTTGTTACCTGTTGCCATTGATTTTGTGGCTGCGTCTTTTGAGGCTTCATCCCTTTCTTGAAAAGATCCTTGAGAGACTGTATCTCTTGCCTTAGTTCATCATTTTCTTTCTGCAATTTGGCCATTTGTTGATTTTCCGCTATTATTTGCAGCTTGCACCCTCCATCTACGGAGTTTTCTTCGTTATGTTTTCTTTCGGTGATTGTCGCCAGTTTCGTATTCGTCGTTTCCCCAGGTTGCCCCGACGGTGGGAAGCCGTCGGGCTCCTCCATACCAGCGGCGAAGTTTTCTTTGGTAATTTGTTTTTCGTTACCAATCGAAGTAAAAATATTCGATAGAAATTTCCTGAGTCGATTACTTCGACAATATAAGATTTTTTCCGATAAAAATTAACTTCGGACTAACGTTTTTAAAAAATTAATTTTAATTTTTGAAAACTTTTGACAGGAGCGATTTAAAAGACGTCTATACGCAAAGACTACTACGATCCCTAGGGGAGGTGAATGCCCATTTACGCACGGAATGTGAGACTCCCATACTCGCAAGAAGGCAACTGGACTATCCACTAAACACCTTCCCTGTCAGCCTGAAAACCTAACCTGGGACCGTTTAACACATCACTTCAGGCCAGGTCTCATTTTGTTACACCGTGAGGCGCCTTTAAGCTGGAGGATCTCTCTTCTAGCGCGAGGGGAGAGGGGAAGAGGAAGTGCCAGACAAGCGATCCCCCAGCGCCCCCGGCTGCAGTGAGTCTCTTTTATCTTTTAGGATTGCCCGAACATAATGTGCCACCTGGTTCCATTTGTCAAGCGATTCGAGCATCACCGCCACTATATTCTGTTTCGGTCAATCCCCATCTATTTGTCATGATGCTATCACGTTCCTGAATATCGATAAAATTAGTCAATAACAATAACCTGTTTTATATTTACTGCACATGAGTGGAAATAAGTTAAAAGCAACAAAAATAAAATCACTAAACAAAAACATGAAAGTTAGGTGGAAGATAAACATATGCCTCTCAAGCGAAACGCATCTATATAGCAACAAAACTATGATACTTACCGAACTCAGGAGGTCGTTCCTCAAGAGTGCTGACTGAAGACTGATTTGGCTCAGAAACATAAGCTTATATTCGTACATGCGTTTGTTAACATCTCTCATTTGTTTTGCGTGCGCCTCTGAGGCGAATGTTATCTTTCCAGAGCGAAGTAGCAACAAGTGTCATCAGCGAGGGCTGCTATTTGGCAGTTATTATTTTAAATTGTATGAGCTGGAAAACAATCATGGAAATGATTTCCAGTCCAGTTTTTCACCAAAAATGTTCAAATTAATCATCTCATCAAATATATATGCCACTTATAGAAAATAGTACTGACTGTTTCTCGTTTTTTTTTTTAGTTTAAATTAAATATTTGACTCTAATAATACATAATATATAGAATTCTAGTAAGTCAAAAACATAAAAGTAGCTGAGTTATCGTTAATTACAATAAATTAGCCTTAGAGGAAAGTGTGTTCAATTTAGAACGCATGCTAGGAAAAAATGTATAAATTATTTTCTTATATCTATATAATTAGCTGCAAGTATAGCAACAAAGTATAATTATTGATTCAAATATTTTCTAATTTGTAGGTCAGATAAAAAATGATATCTAGTTTGACGAATACTATTTCACTTGAAAATAATTTAACAAAATTTGTTTCCAACTTCTTTTCTACAGCAAACGATCCAAATGCATGGCGTCTGGGACGTATTGATGAAACCGATCATGAGACTGCTGTATGAAATGTATCTGTACAAATTTGGATGAATTTATGCATTTTATTTTTATGGGCTAGATATATTCACAAAATAATTAAATGTAATTGTGAGATTACCAATAAGTGTATAAAGATATTAAATATAAAGGAAAGATTAGGTAATTTAGTTTTATAATGAAACGATATAAATATATTTAAATGTATCTAAATATATATAAATACTAACAAAAAATTGCAGTCAATCAAATAGAACCCTAATCCCAAACCAAGTAGCATTATACGAGCTAAAGTTAAAAATTGAATAGAATCCAGTGTAGGCTAGAATTGAAAAATTGTTACAGAAAAAAAGAGTAAAACCAAGTTACTTTCATTAAAATGACAATATTTTATTGAACAAACTAAAGTTAAATTAGTAATTTTAAATAGAAAAAATTTGAAATCTCGGAAAATCAATAGTCAGCAAATTTATTTTATTAAACAGAAATATATGTGCATTCCCATCAGAAGCAAATGTGGATATTATACTGATCTGATCTATCTGTGTAGAAATCATTTTTTTTTTAATTCATAGTTTTTCTTATGGTGCATTCTTTAGAACTGAAAAACCTTTCCGATTCCGGCTAGAAATTTTATCTGACCATGTCAATGTGAAGTATTTCAAATGTGACATGGAAATACATTGTCGAAACAAGCATTTAACTTAACGAATTCTTTTGCTACTGGGTTAAAAAAATCAAAATTTTATTTACATCAATGTTGTGGCCAATGATTTTATTTATTTGATATCCGCAGGCCAATTTTCTATCTTCTTGAAAAGCCGTTGGGCCTTGCTTTGTTGTATGAGCAGACTCTTGTTTATCATGATTGCGATTGTCAATAATCTATTATAATTGTCAATTAGCTGAGCCGAAAGATGTATTAAGTGTTAATTGTTATTTTAGCTTTTGTGCATACTATTCCGATCCGTTGCATCTGGGCTACCTGGAATCCACTTGTCAGGAATAAAAGGACTGTGGATGTTAGAGAATTGCTTTAATTAAAAGATAGCACCGCTTTGTTTCAGTAATGAATATTAACTGTCCACAAATTCACCTTAAAATGCCTTTTACCCTCATATCATAGGATACGTTGTTCCTACGAACCGCTTGTTTGGTTCGACTCGACTCGACTAACTGAGTACCTCGCTACGGTGTTGCCAAGTTGGAGTTGACAGCGAGTCCCTCCTGGCCAGAAATCAGCCCGGTTTCTTCGTAGTGTTCGTCACCATCATTAAAGTCGTAGGTATCCAAATCTGGGCTGAGTCGGCACCATGGTTTCATTTTATCACTGGTGAACACGTTTTTGATCATCCTCGAGGCTTTTGATAACATCGCGATCGTTTTTCAAAACTTAGGGCGCTTCATATGGCCCTCGATAATTTGGCTCCAATTTATGGGACTCCCCGGTTGCTATTTGTATGCTCTGTATAATCACTAAATCGCCTTCTTCGTATAAAACAGGAGTCTTATGTTTCTCGTTGAATCTTATTTTCCATCGTTCTCTTTCGGTCATAATACGCTGTGCAGCCTCCTGCCGAATTTCGCTTATCGACAGTTGATTATTGTTACCCGTATCGTCCTGTAGTGCTTGGATGATACGGCCCGCTGTTACATCCCTGAAACGGAAATCAAAAACTATCTGATTAGGTGTGAATCCGATCGTCGAGTTGATTTGAGAATTTAGTACCCATTGCAAACTCGGAAGAAGCTCGTACCATTTTTTTACAATCCGTCATCGAACATCGTAGATATGACAATATTGATTAGTTAACGCGCTAAACTTGGCCGTTAGCACGTGGAGTTTGCACAGGCACCTTCACGTGATGAATATCATACGTTGCACAGTAATCCTCGAATTCTTTCGATGTTAATGCCGACCCTCGATCGCTTATAATACGGATTGGTAATCCAAAGTATGACGTGATATCCCTCAACTATTGGCTGCGCTCGTGGCTCGAACTATTGTGATTTACTGAAAGGGTCCGTTACTGCGATTATATATAGATTGCCTTTGTTACTCTTAGGAAATGGTCTTAAATGATCAATATGCAATACCCTAAAAGTTGCAGGTTCAACCTGTTCATAAAACAAGCGACCTTTGGTTTTTCTTGCTAGTACTTTATTGAGACAACATTCCGGATATGAAGCAATGTACGACTTCACGTAGTTGCGCATTCGAGTAAACCAGAACAGTTTTTGTGTCCTATGGACCGTTTTATCAACGCCAATATGACCGGCATCGTCATAACAACTTTTTACTAGTCTCATACGGACGGCTGATGGCACTTCAAATTTAAGATCGCCATTTACTTTTCGCATCAATCTTCCTTCCTTAAGAGGGTAATCCCACTTTAATTGGGCGAATTGAGCTGATTTATATATTCCATAATTTCATAATTTCCTTTAGTTTCGGGTCCTGTCGCTGTAATGATATCAACCAGTGAATCTGATCAGGTTTTTGTATCAGTAACACTTTATCTGCTGTTGTTGTCGGTTGTTCGTGTGGTCGACGACTTAATACATCGACATGTTTCATATTGTTTCCTGCTAGCACATCAAAGTCGAATTTTTGGAGTTGTAGCCACCATCGAGCGACTCGATTGTTAAGTGAAGTGGTCAACTTCATCGTCGATATTACATTACAATCGGACACCACTCGGAAGTGTTTTCCAATCAAATAAAATCAGAATCGATCTAACGTTTCAACGATTGGCACTACCTCTAATTCATGGCTAGTGTACTTCGTTTCAGCATCAGTGCAATGTTTACTGAAATATATTACTGGCCCGAATGGTTTCTCCTCCGTAGATTGCAACAAGACTCCGGCGAGACCAATAGAACTGGCGTCGGTGTGTACCTCGTGTTCAGCCCGTGGATCATAAAGTGCTAGAACGGGTTCGCTACATAGACGAGTTTTCAACTCGTTCAAGCTCATGTCTGCGGTCTTGTTCCATACGAAGGATTTCTATTCCTGTTATGGGTCCTTGTCTTGGAACAGACACAATGTCAAACAAACACAAGTCTTTTAAAACGTTAACAAACTTCTATTTTATTTTACAAGATTTACTTATTTTTCACTCTGTATAACTAATATACTATCTTTCAATAACTTTTACACTTTTAATACAATAACTTTTTAGGTTTAGCAACTTTAAGGATTAAACGTCGTACGGCTACTCGATATAAACTGAACTCTTAACCTATGATACAATCATTTTTATACCTTAATTTTGTTTATGTTATAATCAAAATTTGTCCATTTGCAAATTCCAGAACTATTGTTTATATCGCAAAAATGATCCCGAGATAATTGGTTTCGGTTCTTAGATAATTGGTTTTGGTTTTGTTTATTTATAGGCACGGATTATTGTTTAGATTTGGGCTTGGGTGAACCATCGCGTTTCCCAGCAAGATCACAATTTGGCGAATTGTGTTTACTTGAGTTGCAATAGTCGCAGACATATAACCGCTCATATCGGATTTCATTTGATTTAGATGGAGAATTCCCGGATGATGGCATTCCAATTAGTTTCTTGCGAATAAAATTTGATTCGTTTATGTAAAGATTTGATATTTATTGGTATCGATTTCATCGTCTGTGCAAATTACTCAGTTTATTGTGAAATCATATTAATTGATAAGAATGATGAAATCACACAAGATAGGTGATTGTAGGGCAACTATGGTTGTAGACATTATGTTATAAGTGAGTGTAGGGACAAGGGGTTCATAATATTCCGTCGTTTTTAACAAATTCGTTAGCGGCTTAGAAAATTTTGAGATTCCTTCAATAAATTTGTGGAAGAACCCTGCTAATCCAAGAAATCTTCTGACATCAGTCACATTTTCAGGCGTTGGAAATTTTCTTGCTTCCAGGCTTCATTCCGTTTCTATGTATGCGATGACCCAAGAAGGTTAACTCGGATGCAAAAAACACACTTTGACGGTCTAAGTGTAAGACCCATCTCCCTTAAAATTTCCCGAACCTCCTTCAGAGTTTTGAGGCCCTCAGTCACCGTCACACTGGGGATAATGACTTCATCCATATAGCTTACGATATTTCTTGAATTCATACGACGAATTAAGTCGATCATGACCTCTTTGAAAATCATCGGGGCATTAATGAGGCCAAGGGGCATTACAATCCGGTGTACTGACGTGATTTTTCATCCATAGGAATTTGGTAGTATCCAGAGAATAAATCTAGTGTCGTGAAGAACTGCTTTCCCACGAGTTGTGAGAGCTGTTCCTCAACAGTTGGCATTACGTACGGCTTCTTCTTGGTGATAGCGTTTATCGCACGAAAGTCAATACAGAGATGATCCTTCCCATCCTGCTTGGGAACCAAAACAATAGGTGAAGATTATAATGAATTACTTGGACGAATTACGTTTCTGGCCAACAATACATTCACAACCTACTCAATCTTATCTCTTTTAGCCAACGCTATACGATATGGTCGAGCATGGATAGGCGTGTCGGACGTCAACTCGAAACTCGTTGATTTTGTCCTGCATCGACCCATTTCGGCCGTAGTCTCTGCAAAACAATCACGGGAATCATCAAATAGCACCCGCAGTTCGGTTGCTTCGGCTGTAGTTAAATTTCTTTCCATGTCGGGTATTTCAGGACATTTACTTTCAACATGGCACTCGCCATTTTCAATTACTATTCGATGTGAAACTCCGTTCAACGCATCCAATCCCAAAAACAAACTATTTGGTATGAGATGATCGGCTACAGCATAACCGTCCACGCGTACAATTGTATCGTCTATTTTTAATGTCGCTTTCATTTTGCTAGTACATTCTAAGCATCCATCTGCAAATCCGTTCAGCTCAATCTGCAGACATTTTATTAAGTTGTGCGCACATGGTTCTCGCACGAGAGATCGATTACTACCCGAATCTATAAACGCGTCCAAAATTTTTCCATCCATCTGAATGTTTTTCACTGTTTGGTCTTGTCCGGAATAGTTTGAATGTAACTGACGAATATTTGCGTTATTCACATATTCCGGTTTATCTCGACTTATACGAGGTGTGTTCAAAAAGTATCACGAATTTTGAATTTTCGCGGGTTACGTATATTCGAATTTCGATTTTTTTGTGGCGTTATGTTGGTACTCATATCTGTCACTTATGCCGACAAGCTCGGCCATTTTGAATGTTCACTTAATTGGTGATAGCTGCTTTACTTGCACGTGTTTTCAATCGTCTTCGATTTTTACTCATTCAAAAAAATGGATCAAAGAACGTGTATCAAATTTTGTGTGAAAAACGAAATTAAGTGCGCGGATGCATTCCGAATGTTGACTGTGGCATACGGAGAAGCTACCTTGGACCGAAGCAACGTTTATCGGTGGTACAAAATGTTTTTAGAAGGCCGAGAAGATGTGAACGACGAAGAGCGTGCCGGACGCCCGAGCACTTCAACAACAGACGAAAAAATAAATGAAGTGGAGAAAATGGTATTGGCCAATCGTCGAATCACCGTTAGAGAAGTTGCTGAGGACCTAAACATATCGATTGGCTCGTGCCATTCGATTTTCATCAACAATTTGGGCATGAGACGGGTCGCCGCGAAATTCGTACCAAAATTGCTCAATTGCGACCAAAAACAGCAACGCATGAACATTGCTAATGAGATGTTAAACTCTGTCCGCGACGAACCAAATTTGCTCCAGAGGGTCATAACTGGTGACAAATCGTGGGCTTATGGTTATGACGTTGAAAACAAAGCTCAATCATCTCAATGGAAGCTGCCGCATGAACCAAGACCGAAAAAAGCGCGCCAAGTTCGGTCGAATGTGAAAGTTTTGCTGACAGTTTTCTTCGATTGCAGGGGCGCGGTGCATCATGAGTTCTTGCCACAGGGAAGAACGGTCAATAAGGAATATTACCTGCAAGTTATGCGCAATTTGCCCGGATTCGTGGGAGAACAAAAATTGGCTTTTGCACCACGATAACGCCCCTGCTCACACATCGTTGCTTGTGCGCGACTTTTTGGCCAAAAACAACACACTAATGATGCCGCAGCCACCGTATTCCCCAGATCTGGCCCCCTGTGACTTTTTCTTGGTTCCTAAACTGAAGAGGCCCATGAAAGGACGACGTTACGCTACGCTTGACGAGATAAAGACGGCATCGAAGGAGGAGCTGAACAAGATTAAAAAAAATGATTTTTTGAAGTGCTTCGAAGATTGGAAAAACCGTTGGCACAAGTGTATAATATCTCATGGGAATTACTTTGAAGGGGACAAAATAGATATTCATGAATAAATAAATAATTTTTGAAAAAAAACAAAATTCGCGATATTTTTTGAACACATCTCGTACATGTATCCGCACTGTGTCCCGTCTTTCGGCATGTAACACATCGCGGTTGTCGTTGGTGCAAAGAACAGTTCACGGAAATGTGCCCCTGTTTATAATGATTATAACAAACACGCTTTGTCGTTTGTATCGGCAACAGTCGCCACTCCCGACACAGACTTATTAAATATTTTCTTTGACACAGAGTTCACGCTCATCGGGCTTACACTTTTTATTTCACTATGTGATTTTTGCGTGCACGGTATGTTTATCTTACTTTGGTTTGTTAAATAAGTTTTAAGGCAACACAAAAAAACTCCTTAGTTGTTTTGAATGTAAAGCACGCGATAGCGGTTTGCATTTGAACGTCGTTTAAACCTTCACGCACATATCTTATATGTTAATGGCTGCGTCACTATCCCCGCACGTCTAACTTCCGCACACATTCGATAATAATAATCCGTATATGTCTCATTTGAACGTCTAACGTTTGCCATCATACAAAGATGTACCTCAGCTTCGTTTTCGGTAGACTAGAATTCCTCTTCTAAAGAGCTTGCAAATTCATCGATGCTTTTGAAAATACCGCTTCTTGCATCTAACCACAATTTTGCTGGCCCTCGAACTTTCGTTTGCACGAAAACCGATATCGAAATTGGTTTGAAAAGTGCTTATTTTCATAATTTTTTGGGTAACCATGGTCTTCTTTAGGATATTCAGTCGGCTCTTTAAAAACAACCTCATCACGCGGAATATGCAAGTAATCACCGGCACCTGCTCCGATTTGGAATTAAATTCAATTTCAGTGTCTGTTGACAATTCTATCACTTTTTTATTGCAACTGCCATCATAACTATCACGATCACTGTGGTCACGATCGCTTGTAACGGTATCATCAGTAGGGGAAAGCCAGGCACAAATTCAGTGTCTTTGGCCTCTTGACTGTTAATTTGTGAGGAGGAACTACAGCTAGACGCAGATGTACTGGTCTCAAACGCGGGCGCGGGAACATTTTGTGTTGTGTTAGTTTTAAAAAAAAATTGGTTAGTTTCGGCACGTTACTTAATAAAGCCTCATTCGCTAACTCACTTTCCTTGTTCAACTTTCTCCTTTGCACCCCTGATAACTTATTCGACATAATGCTTAAGTTTTCCACTGATTTTTTCATTTCCGTATTTTTTAAACAGTACACGAATAATGCTCTTCACTAACTAACTTAAAACTAAAATTCTTTTCAACTCAATTATATATATTTATCAATATTTTCATAAAAAAGGTGAAAGAAAGTATATACCCTTTAATTCTACTATTTATTTTAAATTTAGTATACAATTGTTTCGTTCTCTACTTGAGAACTTCCTCAGTACTACTATTCCCTAAACTATAAGTGTCCTAATATTTATACTAAACTCATTAACGTATTAATATGAATCTCTAATTACATCTAATCCCTCAAAGTACTTTTACTTAATCTCTAATACCTGATCCTTTACCATTCAAAAATTTGTTTTTCCCTTAATTACTACTTAACTACCTTCATTATTTTGTAAGCTTGAATAGCCAGGTGTATCCGTTACCTGGGTCGCCGTTCCAAATGTCCGGCGTCTTCCGATTGAATATCTCCAAGCTTTCTGCTACATCAAGCTTCCATCTGTTTGTAACCGTTTTCAGCATGCTTACGTTGTCCGCAGTGATGTCATGCTTTTCAAGGACTATATGTTCCGCTACTTTTGATTTGAAGTTTTTTGCATCCTGCTTTTTGTTTTTGTTGACTGCTTCCCTTAAGTGTTCATTTCATCTGACACCTAGTGATCTCCTCGTTTGTCCAATGTAACATCCATTACATTTCGTACACGATACCTTGTAGACTCCACTCCGCTCCATTTTGGGAATGGGGTCCTTGGTTGATCCAAGCAAGTTCTGTATTTTTGTGGCCCGGCTCGTATAAACTAGGTCGATGTCTACGTTCTTCATAGCCCTCTTCATTGTTTCCGTCCTTGATTCAAACGTTACAACCAACCTCTTCCGTTGCTCGACTTCCGCAGTTAGCGTTGTGAACTTTTTATTGAAGATCTCCTTCGTTCGTTTGGCTATCAATTTGGTGACTTCATCCGTAGGGTATCCATTCCACTCGGCTAGCTTATAAATGTGGGACGTTTCTTTTTTCAGGCCTTCTTTATTCAATGGAAGCGTGAGCATTCGATTCACAAGCCAGCTAAATGTCGCCCATTTTTGCTGTTGGCAATGCTTCGAAGTGAAAGGAATTATCCGCATGGTGTCCGTTGGTTTGCGGTATATTTCGAATTCCAATCCATTAGCTCCTCTACATACCATTACGTCAAGGAATGGTAGCCGCCCCTCCGACTCCAGCTCGTGGGTGAAACTGATGTTGTTGTGTATTGAGTTGATCGCCGTGAGAGTTTGCTGGACCTGATCCTCTTTGATGATCGTGAAGATATCGTCTACATAACGCACCCATCGATGTGGCAGTTTACCTTCTTGTGCTAACTTCTCCTCCAAAAATGCCATAAAAACTTCGCTTAGAAACGGGGAAAGAGGGTTTCCCATTGGAGCACCACGTGTTTGCTTAAAAAATTCTCCCCTGAAGGTAAAATAGCTTTCACCCATGCAGAGTCTAGCCAGTTTCAAATACATTTTGGCTCGTGCTTTCCATTGTTCTCCTGATCCTTGTATCAGAATCCACTCCTCAAGTAACGTAAGTGCTTCTTTGACCGGAATACTGGGAAAAAGTGCCTTAACATCAAGGACGGAAACAATGAAGAGGGCTATGAAGAACGTAGACATCGACCTAGTTTATACGAGCCGGGCCACAAAAATACAGAACTTGCTTGGATCAACCAAGGACCCCATTCCCAAAATGGAGCGGAGTGGAGTCTACAAGGTATCGTGTACGAAATGTAATGGATGTTACATTGGACAAACGAGGAGATCACTAGGTGTCAGATGGAATGAACACTTAAGGGAAGCAGTCAACAAAAACAAAAAGCATTATGCAAAAAACTTCAAATCAAAAGTAGCGGAACATATAGTCCTTGAAAAACATGACATCACTGCGGACAACGTAAGCATGCTGAAAACGGTTACAAACAGATGGAAGTTTGATGTAGCAGAAAGCTTGGAGATATTCAATCGGAAGACGCAGGACATTTGGAACGGCGACCCAGGTAACGGATACACCTGGCTATTCAAGCTTACAAAATAATGAAGGTAGTTAAGTAGTAATTAAGGGAAAAACAAATTGTTGAATGGTAAAGGATCAGGTATTAGAGATTAAGTAAAAGTACTTTGAGGGATTAGATGTAATTAGAGATTCATATTAATACGTTAATGAGTTTAGTATAAATATTAGGACACTTATAGTTTAGGGAATAGTAGTACTGAGGAAGTTCTCAAGTAGAGAACGAAACAATTGTATACTAAATTTAAAATAAATAGTAGAATTAAAGGGTATATACTTTCTTTCCCTTTTTTTATTTGAAAGTTCTACTAAAGGCGGAATATTTTTAAATATTTTCATCTCAAGTAGCGGCACAAATGACGGTAAGCATACTGCAAAACGGTACCGCACGTAACTCACTATGCGCTTCACCTCAACATCTTTCAGTATTCTTAAAGCTCGTTACATGCAGAAGAATAAACTACTGCCACAGAGAATAGTCTTCTGAGGTACTGTATTAGCAATTGACGTGAACAGCGATGGCGGTGTCTATGTCAATGTCACTATAAAACCAAAAAAAGAATAAACTGTTTCTGTGTCTGACGCTTACTGCAGCAAGTGACAGACTGAGTTGAGTAGTGAAGGGGAGAGGGCGCGAGCCGCCAAGAGTGTGCTGCTTCAGCTGTGGATTCAGAAACTTGCGTAGTGTATGTGGTTAGTGGTTAGTGCTGCTCAGTGTACAATACAGTGACTACCATACTTAGAGGTGGTCGCCATCACCGGTGTGTATTTAATAAGAGTGATGGCCCGAAGAGAATCAGTACATAAGTCGAAACCACCTTCTTCTGACATTTTTCTTCTCTAATAATATTTAAGAAAAAATTTTTAATTAAGCAAATCAATCATATCACAAAGAATTTTCATAAGTAATTCTCACTCGTGTTTTGCCGTTTTCACGCTTCACCATTATTTATCAATCGTTAACTCAAAGGAATTATTTATAATATATCTACTCGTAATACCGCGAAACAAAGTTATCGTGACCGGATTGGATTAAAGGACGAGCGGACGTTCAATTCTTTAGATCTATTGAGCTAGAATTTAAGACCTATTGAGCAGTTGCTTTCGGTTCTTACTGTGATGTTATACATGTTAGCTGCATTCTTTCTGGGCCTAAGTAAGGAGGATTTTGCCTTGTATGTACGAGTGGGCGGGTAAAATATGATGGAGACAACCGCTGTAGATAGCGCGCATGTATGCTTTGAAAGTCATGGCTAGAATATATGATAGCTAGGTCCCTTACAAACAGTGTGGCATAGTTTTCGTCATGAGTGCATATTTCACGCGCGTGCCATGACCATGAGTGAACGTCAAGTACCGACCGCCGTTGCGCAACGAATCGTGATTCGTTTTTTTAGTGTGGGAAGGCGTTGAAAACACGGAAATTTTTCTGCGTTTGCGAAATCAGTTCGGTAGTGAGTGCCTGAGTAGAGTTGCTGTGTTTAAATGGTCTAAAGCATTCAAGGATGATCATGAAACCGTCGAGAAGGAGCCGCATAACCAGCATCACACCAGACAAGTTGTTGAGTTGAGCATCACAACAGACAAGTTGTTGTTGTTGAGTTGTTCTATGCGGCGTTTGCCGCATAGAACAACTCATTTTGAAGAACCATAGGGCGAATGTTCGAGACATTTCGGGTGAACTCGGCATCAGTATTGGTAGTGTAGAGTCTATCATCCACGAACACCTTCAATATCGCAAAATAACGGTGTGATGGGTTCCTAAACTGTTGAACTTTGAGCAAAAATTCACGCGGTTGGAAGTTTGTCGCCGCTTGCTGATGCAATAGGAGGTGAAGGGAGACGGTTTTTTAACGCAAATTTTCACTACAGACGAGACATGGGTACACTTTTACACTCCCGAAAGCAAGGTATCGTCTGAAGAGCAGAGGAAGAAGGAGGCAGGGCGCCAGTCAAAGCGATGACAACCAGGTCCGCAGGTAAGGTTATGTGCGATGTGTTCTGGGACCGGCGGGCCGTGCTATACGTGGATTTTCTGCACATCCAACGTTTCATCAATGCTGCATACTACTCGAACCTTCTGAAAACACACGTGAAACCCGCTTATCGCTCGAAACGGAGGAGCATTCCAGCACAAAATGCGATTCTTCTCCGGGATAACGTGCGCCCTCATACCGTGTGTCTCACGCTCTATACAATATCAGAATTGGGGTGGGAGGTACTGGAACACCCCCCTACAGTCCAGATTGATCACCCTGCGACTACCACTATCGAACTGATTTTGCAACGCAGAAAAATTTCCTTGTTTTTAACGTCTTCCCACACTAAAAAACGAATGACAATACTTTGCGCACCGGCGGTCGGCACTTGACGTTCACTCATGGTTATGGCATGCACGTGAAACATGCACTCGCGACGAAAACTATGCTACATTGTTCGTATGAGACCCAGCTGTCAACCTGAATTCTCGTTTTCCTACGCCTAGAGATCCTTTCAGGTACAGAAATCTTCTTTCTAGTGGAATGAAAGAGAGGGGAAGGGACTGCTACAAAGAAGACACATCCGCCCTTAACACACAACATGATGAATGAAGTTATAATGAACAAGCTTGACACTGTCACTCGCAGCCGTTCAGAATATCATTTAGAAATAAGAGCGAAATCGACCTGAAGTCCAAGTATAATATCTGCATATTTGCTGCATCAAATAAACCAAAGGCGTGATATAAACTACAAACAAAAAAGCTAAGCCCAAAAACAATATTTAGATAATTGAATTTCCCTCCTAAGAAACCTCAACCTCCAAAGAAAAGTATTAATTGTAAATATCAACTCAAATATGTAAACCCATCCAAGTAACTGCAAATACATTTAATATAATTTAAAAATGAAAACTCAGTTTTCCTCCGAAATAAGACCTGTACTAAATTCAAATATACCACACTATCGATGGATAAATATTTAAAAAAAAACCAAACGCCTTCTTATGACTTAAAAATGAAAAATTATGAAATTACTATTGATATCGTTATTTAACTGAAATTACTCAATTAATACTATAGATGAATAGATTAATTGTAACTCCTCCACCCCCTCGATATCTGAAGCGATAACAAAACGTAGACTTTTTATAAGATAGTGATTAAAGGAATACTAGAAATAAATTTATTTTTGTTTATTCAATATTGTTGTGAATGAATTTGAAATATTAAAAACTAAATAACAATTAATTAATTAATTCTTTTGTATGTCTAATTTTGAACATTTCATGAAATGAAAGAATATATTTAAAGTAACAATATTTTAAGTAAACAACTCGAATAATATTGTGAATTGAAGAATGTTTAAAATAAAAATGGAATATTATTTGAATAAAACGTATGAACTTTCATTACAATTATGGGGACTCTGAATTCACACAGCCTCACCGGTTACATACTAGAGCAAGGTAAGAGCTATGGAAATCGATGTCTAAGCGTTTATGCGTGTTTATGATTCACTCCTGCCATTCATTGAATTTTTTCAAATTAATTTTATCTGCCGATTGCCAATTTATTTTCATATTTTTACTACTTCTGTTCAATAGTTAAATAGACAACTTAACCAACAGAAGCTAGATCTGTTTGGAGGCGGGTCACAATGGAGATGCCGGATGGCTTCGACCATCAAATAATTTTCAATATAAAGGGTGGTCCAACCATAATGCACGATGTTAATTGTGAGTCACACCTTAACGTCAAGTTTTTCGCCCAACTTAATTTCTTTGTTTCAGTTTGACAAATTCAATCATGGAGAAGTACACAACTGAACAGCGCGTTAAGGTTGTTGAAGCCTTTTACGAAAGTGGGCGTTCAAATCAAAATGCATTTCGTGCACTTTGTGATTTTATTGGTCAGCATAATCGACCAAATGTGTCCACAATCGGGAGAATTGTGGAAATTTTAGCAAACCGGGTCTGTAGGAAATGTAAAATCACCTGTGCATGTTTGCCCAGTTCGTTCTGCGGAAAACATTGCTGTTGTTCGTGATAGTGTTGCAGAAGAGCCGTCAACCACGACTCGTCGTCGTGCCCAATAATTGAACATCTCACGAACATCACTGATGCGAATCTTGAATAAAGATTTGAATTTACAAGGTTCAATTGACTCAAGAGCTAAAGTCTACTGACCATTTCAAGCGTCGGCAATACGCGGAATGGTTGGTTAAACAGACAGAAAGGAATGGTGACTTCACAAAGAAAATCATCTTCAGTGACGAGGCACACTTTCACCTCAGTGGACTCGTTAACAAGTAGAATAGCCGCATTTGGGCAAATGAGAATCTAAGAGTGATCGTTGAAAAGCCAATGCATCGGCAAAGAGTGACTGTTTGTGCGGTTTATGGGCTAGCGGCGTCATCGGGCCGTACTTCTTCGAAAATAAGGAGGTCACCGTGAATGGTGTTCGCTATTGCGAGATGATAACGGACTTCTTGCAGCCAGAAATTGAGTTATGCACCTGGACGATATGTGATTCCAACAGGATGATGCCACTTCCCACACAGCCAACGAAACAATGGCTCTTTTGCGCGAGACATTCAATGGCCGTGTTATCTCACGTTGTGACGATGTTAATTGGCCGCCACGATCATGTGCTTTGACAGCGTTGGACTTCTTTCTCTGGGGATATTTAAAAGAAAAAGTGTACGTCAATAAGCCAAGAATAATTCAAGAGCTAAAGGATGAGATAATTCAGCACATTAATGACATTGAACCTCAATTATGTCTCAGATTCATTGAAAATATGGACCATCGGATAGAAGTTTGCCACCGTAGCCGTGGCGATTATTTGGGCGATATTTTGTTTCACACATGATTGTCATAGATCCTTCTATTATAATAAAAAATATTAACATAATTCCCTTAAAACTTTTTGTTTTATTTACAATTAACATCGTGCGGTTGAACCACTCTTTATATACGCAGAGCATCATTCGTTGCATCGTTCTTTAGACGGGCCGTTCTGGCAAAACGTATTACGAATCGGTCTGCATTCCCCGCATTATATGCGTTGATCGGTGATACCTTAATTAATGGTGTTCAGTCCGATCCATTAGTTTTTAAATTTTTGTAGATGAACTTAGCTTTCTGCACTATAATGATTTGACTAAAGGGTCATGATTTTGTTAATTGGTAAACCAAATTAATTTGAGTAAGCATTGGCAGTTTCAGATTGTTTTTATACGCTTTGGTCAGTAGCCTGGATATACCATTTAGCTGTTGATTTGCTGAATGACTCCAAATAAGTACTCCATAATGTAATTTCGTCAGCACAAACGCATTTAGAACAAGTTTCTTGATGTGCATTGAAAAACCTCATATGTTCTCAACAAGCCTATTATGGGGCTAATTGCCTCCTTAAGCTATTTATCTGTACCAAATAATCACTGTCGAGTGAATGGACGTCATACTCAAGCTTGTTCCGAATCTCTTCTTTTTAGCGTGTTCAATGCTGAAGGTACGTTTATAGGCAATGTGGAATTGCGGCGCTACATCACTCCCTCCCGAGTGTCATTATCAGCTAAAGAAATGTCACGAAAAAATGTGATGAATTGTCATTTTTCTTTGTCAGTTTTGTGATTTTGTAGAGCGTAATTAAACGGTGCATTCCGTCTCGGGAAAATGGAACTGACGCTAGATTCGGGAGGAATTTGGTTGTTTTCTACAATTTAGCTAAGCTGCAGCTTTTGGCAAAAGCGGCAGTTTTTGCTGAGCGGATACGTCCTTCATCCTTCTGGCGGGGTATTTATCGGCGGAAGAATGCTGCATTGGGCTGCTACCAGACCTGGCCATCATCGCCATCTGAATCAAAGGTGTACACGACGCGGTCTTCAGCGCTTTGGTTGCGATGCTAACCTGGATGAAATGCCAATGGCTATTGTTCTCTGCGACCCCTTGGTCGGAACACCCTGAACCTGTTGAGTAGGTTGACAGTGTATCGTTTCGAGAAAGGCAAGCTTGAGCCGCTCGGTGGAAATATTGATGTCGATAGCGTAAAGGGTGTCTGAAATTCTCCCAAGAACTTTGTGTGGCCCCGAATACGGCTGAGTCAAAGGTTTTTGACTACGTCAATCCTCATAAATACGTACGAGCAAGTTCTGAGACTTTTGTTTACAAATAGTGGCTGCAAGCTTCATTGAGCTGTGGTCATAGGACGCAGTTAGCTCATAGTTTTTCATAATTTACATGGGAACTTATACGGTTCGAGAAATTTTAGACGTGTTTTTAATATTCTACGTTTAGCATTCGTTGCGTGTAGACATGCTTTTAATAATTCTACATCTAGCACTCATTGAGCTTAGACGTGGTTTTAGTTCGCTACTGTCAAGTTTTCAAAAATAAAATTAAATTTTTTAAAAATCATTCCAAAGCTAATTTTAGTTTTTATTGGAAAAAGATTTTATCGTCGAAGGAATCCACCCACGGAATCATATCGAATATTACTTTACTTCGATAAATCAACAAAAGCAAATAATCCAAAGACTAACTCGGGACTGCTGGTATCGAGGAGCTCGACAGCTTCCCTTCGTTGGGAGCCCCGGGGAGAGGAGCTGTATGAAATTGGCGGCAATTGTCAATAAAAGGAGACATACGAGTTACCGAAAAAGCTCCGCTGGTGGCGGGCGTAAAACTCAAATAGTTGAAAACAAACAAGAAGTGATTCGAATTCGAGTTGAAAATCGAGAATTGAGACTACGACTAAAAACCCTCCAAGATATGTACAAGAGAGGGCTGAAAACTCAAGATACACAACCAGTAAAGCAAATCAATATAGAAACTAAGGTGAAGAAAGCTGTCAAATGAGCTATCCCGGTAGAAATGTCAAATAAGCTATCCCAGAAGAAACGCTAAGCGCTGGAGGCACTAATGACAGCAAAAACTATTATGCAGCGCTGGACGGACTACAAAAAGAAACGTACGTTGAAGAATGTATTGAAGGTAATTCTAATCAAGATAACAATGAAAATTTTATTTAATACTTAAAAAATAAAAATAAGGAGAAGGAACCAGCTCACAGATCTGCTGGTCCTTCCCAAAAAGTTTCGAAAAATATAGAGAAAGTGCCGTCAATTAAAGTGTTCCGTCAAAGCGGAAAGGATATGGTTCGGCTATTGGCAGCCGAAAACAAGTTAACCGATTTCGAGATTAAAAAAGTTAATGCCGAAAAATTAACAATTAGAACAAAATCACTGGTTGATTTGAAATCAGCTAAAAATGCACTGAATTCTGGGGAGGTTCCGCACTTCACCTTTACCCCAAAAAGTGAGAAGAATCAGACCTTTTTGTTGAAGGGCTTGGACTCCGGAAAAGATACCGTTGATCTTCTTCAGGTGCTCAAGGAAGCTGCACCTGAAATCGAATTTATTTCTGTTAAAACCTTCGTGACAAGTAGATCGACGGTAGAAAAGTAGAATCAACCACTTTACTTGGTACAGATTTCAAATAAGAGCAGTTCAAGTGCTCCTCAACAAATTAGGTACTTGAACTTCCGAGTGGTCAGGTGGATACACCTCCAGAGAAGGAAAGCAAACCAATGTTATTGGTGTCAAAGATTTGGTCATTCGGCTGCCAATTGCGCCGTTTATTATCGATGCGTCAAATGCAAAGACGTTCATGCTCCCGGTGAGTGCGAATTGGCAGGACGGAGCCAAAAGAGTAATTATACTGTGTTAACTGCGGTATTTTTAGTCATCCGGCATCATATCGAGGATGCCGGGATATCAAGATGCCAGAGTAAAATCCGTCCCAAAGCAAACACAACTACACCACAGTGTCTTAGCTACAAACTTCGTCAAGTCCGGAGTAACATTTGCACTTGCCACTAGAGGTCCAGCAGAAAGTGCTGTAAAAAATGTAAATAATGTAAGTGGTAATAATGAGCTGCTTCTCAAAATTCACCAGCAACTTCATTCTTTATCGGAGAGAATCGATAAACAATATACAAAAATTAATTTAGTTTTTCAGCGTTTAGGGTTTTCAAACGCCTCAAAATAACTTGTAATCCAGTCAGGTTTCCATGGATAGGGTTCGTTTCATCTCCATCAACGTCAATTCCATTATTACTATACATTGACGTGACTATCTCCTTGAATTCATTGTTAAGCAAAAGCCTGACATCATGTTTCTCACTGAAAACCACCTCAGTTCATGACACTCCATGATATTCAAGGATTTTGAATTCGTACGAAACGATAGGGTAAAGTGTGATGGGGGAGGTGGCATCAAGATATTGGTTAGAAGATCCTATTGTTTCCAAAATATTGATAAATTCGAATTCAAAAGCTTTGAAGCTCTTGAAGTGTCCGTTATCAAAATTTCACTGCCAGGTGGGGATAACCTGTTCGTTATCTCTGCCTATGCAACTGATCGATGTGTTCTCAAGTTCAAGGAGGAGCTCAATTTCTTGTTTGAAATACTCGAATTGAACAGGCTGCATAGTTATTATATTCTTCCCTGTGACATGAATGCCAAGCATACATCATGGCTGAATTCAACCGATAATCCAAGAGATGTATTCCTGCAATCGTGGATAACAGAGAATCAAATTGAATACAGGTGCAATTTATATGGGTCGGAGTTCCCAACATACCCTAGGGCAAATTCACATTTGGAACTCTGCATTATCGACGGAAGACTTGAATGTAGCTTTAATAGCCCTCAACGGAAACTGCGGGTGCTCACTTATGATAGCGACCATAACGCAATCGTAATGGAAATCAATCATCAAAGGGATGATTCCTTCCTCACTCCAGTTCAACACGAAAATCATCGGTTGAATTTCAAAAAAACAGACTGGGGAAAGTTTCAAAAGGAGTTTAATCGGGAGTAACAAGAAGCAATGTCCCCCTTCTGATGGTGGCAACTCTTGCTCAATGGTTCCTCATGACAGGAATCTAGCTTACGATGGAATAGATCTCTATTAGTCGAAGATAGAGAAGCTGACGTTGGAAACGATTGAGAAAATCGTTCCCAAGATTAAACATCGAAACAATATGGAGGGATATGAAACACCAATCATCGCAAGGTTGAAAAGCCTTCTTCTCACACGCTTCAACAATATTTATCGATGATTCTTGGAATACAACCATCCCTCGTTGTCTTTGTTGAAATTACATCTGAAGAATGTCCGGAACTTAATCCGTTCATACTTCAGGAGTGGGGTCAGCAATCAATGGGCGGAAATATTGAGGGGTATTAGCCCACAGGACCCAAATGGTGTTTTCGCGAAAGTGAATAACATATTCCGTAAGAAGTCTTGAGTGAAGGTATCGAATTTTGAAGTCACAAGTGATGAGATAAATTTTCTGGATAGGGCTGATACCGAAATTGATAGTGCAACTCCGGATAGAAATGGAAACAGGATTATATGAGAGGGATTGCATAAACTTGCGCTGATTGGAACACATTTTGAATTGGTTTATCTGCCAAACCCTGAGAGAGGGAATGAAAAATTTTCAGAGGTCGTTGAAGCAAAAGTTTCCGACTTCAAATCAAGCCTGAACGGTGAACCTCTTCTTCATTTGAATGAAACATTGACATCTGACCTCATACCGAGCTTGAATCTTGTTTCATATTTCACACTTGACTTGTGTTTCATATAACACAGGATAAACAACAAGAAATCGTGTGATAGTGATGATGCTATTAGGAATAATTGCATATTGTTCAACAACATGTTGAGCAATTCATATTTCCCAAATGAGTGGAAAAAGGCTAAGGTGTTTCCGATCTTGAAGAAAGGAAAAGATTCTTCGAGCTCGTACAGCTATCGCCCAATCAGCTTGCTGCCTAACATCAGCAAGGTGTTTGAAGTGATACTCAACAAAGCATTAAACGTCCACATTGAGAAATATGAGTTGATGCCGAACTGCCAATTTGATTTTCGTGCCAGGCACTCGACCACACATGCAATAACGAAAGTAACCTCAGACATCTGTTGTAAACTAAACAACAGAGAATGTGTTGGAATATGTCTCATTAATATGGAGAAAGCCTCCGATACGGTGGGGTTAGATGGACTAGTTCTTGAACTTCTTCAGGACAGGTTCTCAGACACCTTGTCGCCATGATGTGCAATATGTTATACGGGAAATCGTTTGTTGTAACTGATGAAAATCTGACAACAATGCGCAAATTCAAAGTTTTGAATGGTCTACAGCAGGGAACAGTTACTGCGCCTCTGCTCTTCTCAATATTCATTCGGAAGCTATTGAACGGCTTTGATTTTAACGTCTCGCCAACGCGATCATGGGTAGTATCTGATCATCTATACGGTAGACCGAAAAGCTACAATAGTTCAGAGCAATCTCCAAAAAATGTTCAATGATGTGCAGCTGTACACTGACAATTAGCGAATGAAAATCAATGCGCAGAAGTACGTAGCAAACTTGTTTCGGACAACGGTGCAGGGGTCAGTCAAGACCTGAAACGTAATTGGAAGTATTTCCACATCATGGCTGGCGTGGGTAGTTCAGAAAGGGTTCCACATGAATCCTGTGTTCGATACCTGGGTGTTCATCTCGATCAGTATCTGTACTGTACTGAATATGTCAAAATCATGCTCAGTAAGGCACAAAAAGTAGTTATGGCCTTACGAAGACTCTTTCATTCCAGATACATTGATCAAAAGGTCAAAATTATCTGTTACAAGACCCTGGTTGGACCAGTTTTGATGTCAGATATGGTACAACTAGAGTGCTAGTACTATTGAAAAATTAAGAGTTTTTGAAAGGAAATGTCTTCATGCATGTACTAGTTTGTACGGAAAGCCTGAGAAAGCATTATATATCAAATGGAAGAATTTATCAAACTGCTCAAGAGACGAGAGTCGACATCTTCATATTGAAACTTCTTCGGAATCATATCGCAAGATCTGTAACTGTGAGTGAAAACCCTTGGATTTCACAGCAGTTCCACCCTACAGACGGGTATATTGCGACTTGCCTCGCTACTGGCTTCATTCCTCCAGAAGCATTCGTGTATTTGGACATGAATCGATATGTGTTATTCTGACGGCGTCCCAGTCATATATCACATATATCGACGGGCCACCGATAAGCAAGATAAAATATCCTCCGAAATTGAGTTCACGAGACCAACAATTCCAATGGAGATACTCATTTGCTAGATTCATTGAAGTTGATCACTGAGACGGGGCAATCTAGGTATTGGTGGCTAAATGGCAATGTCTAAATTATTCGTGTTTATTTTCACAGAGTTATTCTTGAAGGTGTAAGGAATCTAAAAATGAAAAAAAATCCTTAACACATCAGAGCAAACCGCGCGTGCTCACCACCTAGGCCGTCTCGACTGCGAATCATGAGATTCTGATTAAATTTGGAAGCGAAAACTGGTGCAAAAAAGCGTGCGGAGTTTTCGCATTCGTGGAAGCAATGGTAAGTAAGTAATTTATTGAGACCTTTTTATGGAGGATGTCGGGTTGGGAGGATTTGACCAAATCAGCAATGTAGAGCCTCTTATCATGTGAGATTAGGGAGTTGATATTTAGGGAAAGAATGGTAAGTCTATTTGCAACCATAAAGATTGAAATAGAAATTGAGGAGCGCCATTGGCTTCTCTTGGTCAGGAGTGTCGTCAAAGTATGGGAGGAAAGCCCTGACCTTAGATAGGAGCTCACTGGGAGAGACTCCCAGCCACTCCACGGTTATCTGTTGTACGCGTTCGACGGGACTAGGAGTCGGTGAAATAAAAGTATGGGGCGGAGTTCCGCTTCTTAAAACCTCTGAATATGAAGCCTGATTGAAAGGAGGAGCTAAGTGGTGTGGGGTTGTAGGGGTTGGCGTAGTATTTGGATAGCTGAGGAGCGGTGAGAATACGGCGCCGTCCGTTTGGCCTTACTTTCGATTGCCTTGTCCAACAATCTTTTTCGTTCTGGACAGCTGGGAAAATTGGCTGGATGCCCATGGGTCTTGCACATAGTGCAGAATGGAGCGGTTTCCGGCTTGTCCATATTTTTTCTGGGGCAACTTTTGGAAGTTTGCTCCTCCCCACATGCTACACATCGCATGTTGAATTCGCAATTGGTGTATGAATACCCGAATCTTTGACACCGATAGCATTGAACCAGATCGCTCTTTTTGGGGCGTTCCCATACGGCTTGTTGGCTAAAAATGTAGCACAGCATAATTATTTCTTTTTCATCAGCTTGCGATCCCACTGTAATCCTAAACTGATCCAGGTCAATTTTATTTGCTCTAAATTCGGAATTCGGCTGACTATGTTCTCTCGAACAGCCTTAGCTCCAAGTCTGAACTTACAGCGAGTATCTCACTGCTTCCATGTTTTTAAGTAGGTTCATGATGTAGTCGTGGGCCTCGAGCCTGTCCACCGCAACTTTTAGTCGGGAGTGCGACAACATTGTAATTCGGTACTCTAGACGAGTACCATCTGTAAAGGTGTACCCATCCATGATGCCTTTGAGCACCGTTGCTTTCAGATTTTCAATAAAAATTTGTGGAAACCACACCTTCTTTGTTCGATTGTTAGTCGCGTTTGATTTATTATTTTGGCTATCATTCGCCAGTGCGCTGAAAGGATTAGTGCTAGGCGTCGGTGGGATTGGCATAACAACCAGGGTTTTACGTTTTGCAACTAATTTACCCTTTGCTAATATAAATTCATTTACCTTACAGTTAATTAGGTTGACATCTTGGTTAAAGCTTGAATTCTTTGCTGTTGTATCGTCCGCATCCATCATGTCCGAAGGCATTTTCTTGCGGGCGGCTTTGGTTGCTCTGCCATCGTGTTTGCTTGCTCCGCTATCGTGTTTGCTTGCTCCACTTCGGTTTTGTTAGCTTTTCAAAAAACAGCAGCTAGATTTTTAACAATTATTGCCACAACGCATGTGGCGATTCACAGTGATCATTATTGACCGAATTCCAATATAATCCTAAGTGCAAAAGGTAGCAATTTTGTCTGATTAAAAAAGATTTTGTCTTTTTTTTAAATTTTCATTTATTACTAGACAAGCTTATCTAAATTAACATTTTTAACTAAAATGATTAAAAGATGAATTGTTCTAACTTACAGTCATTCTTAAATCATAGTTCGATTGCGAAATTTCATGTTTATTATTTTTAATTAAATTAAAAAGGATTACTTCCTTGCTTTTATGTATCTTACATATTTGCTTTCAAATTCACCACCTATCAGCTTATTGTATAAATTCCAGTTTTTTTCTTAAAAGTATTATTTCGAAGATTTTGTGTTTTCAAAGCTTGAACCATTTGCAGGCTTATTATTAAAATTAGCAGAGCTACCCAAATTATAGCTCTCGTTTATCTATTTCAATCAAACATGAAGCATCACGGCCAAGTTATTTTGACCCTTTTAGGTGTGGGCGATGGTATGATTCCGATCCCAGTGGGTTCAATTTTCCTTTTCGTCATTGAAGCGTCCGTCACATTCACATTCAATGTGACCCTCGAAAGTTTGCTAGCACACTCATTCACAGGAGGTGGCAAGGCTCGTTTTAATTTGGATATCAATTGCTGAGTTTCACCGTGATCGTCGACTTTTGGACTCCGATGTTGCCTCTTATCCATGGGAACGGCAAAACTACTGTAGACTCGCTGCAGCTCTTCGTAGCTCATTTCATCGATATTTGGAATTCTGAGTTCCCGCTGCAATTATCGAGGAGATAACAATTGAATTAGTTCAACAAATATTTTGATCCTCAAGGAATACTACACAGTTTTGAATTATGAATAATAGCAGGAAAGAGCGGTTAAAATAGGCTTTAATTTAATCGAAATTACCTGTTTTAATATGCGTCGCATATCTTCAGCACTCAGCAGATGTGTATAAACAAACTCCATTATGATTATGTAAGTACATTAACCCACGATATGAACATAGAAATATTTAAAAGACAAAATTTTCATGAAACCGCCAAGCCAAGCCATTGCCCCGAATTGTCACATGTGTCAAGCCAAATAATTGACAATCCATTTGTCAATGAACGTCAATGAACCTTAGGGAGGGAAGAAAAGGAGTAAATGATAGCTCCAAAAATTTCCGAATGTCGGCTTTGTGTTTGTAAGGTTTCTTTGATTGTAGTGGTATTGGCTTAAAGCATGGGTAGTCTCATCACAAGAGGAGCAAACTTAATCATATGGCGGGAAAATTCAAATTGATAGCACCATGCCGAAAATATTTAACTAAAAATAAATTTACTATTTTATTAGTTTGATAAGTAACTAAACTTTGGATTAAAATGCAATCAAAGAAGATGTATTTTTAGAGGTTAGTGAAAAATTTGAATTAGATAATGAAGAGCCACTGTTTAGTTTTCTGAGGTTTATTTTTCAGCAGATTCCAATCGCCTTCATGCTTATTATTGAACATTAATCTGATAATAATTTATAATGATAATAATGTATAAATACATTCGTAAATAGCCAACATACTCTTTAACTAAATCAAAATGCTATGTAAATTATTCTGAGTTATTTCCAGGCCGTTGGAATTGTTGTTGGTATTTTATTGATAAAATAATATTAACGGCAATACTCTTTCTGTTGAATATTTTTTTCTTACATACCGTAAAAGCGAATTGTTTTATTCAGTTTTTGGTGGATAGAATATCTTTTTGACTTTTTTTTAGACATAAAATAATACCTGGTGTTGAGATACTTTTTGATGAACAAACATAAAAGGGAGTAATAATGACCACTTATGATCATACATTGTTTGTACTTAGTGAAT
Source organism: Odontomyia ornata (assembly GCA_963969285.1). Classification (NCBI taxonomy): domain Eukaryota; kingdom Metazoa; phylum Arthropoda; class Insecta; order Diptera; family Stratiomyidae; genus Odontomyia; species Odontomyia ornata. The sequence continues at coordinate 382,021,768 of OZ017739.1, read as the reverse complement.
AACAGCTTCTCTAAAAAACGTTCTTTGATTGATATGTTATTCGCCTTTTTAGAAAAAATGTAGCATTTAATTACCATCCTAATTAAACAGAAGAAATCACATACAATGCTCACGTGGCATACTTTAGTAAAACACTATTGTTAGTATTAAACAAGCGGAAAAATTATCTACCCTAAAATAAAATCCTGCAAAAAAATTTTCTTGTATTTGTTCAAGCTTGAAAGTGAATCCAAATGCTTAGATAAAATCAATCTTCCATCTTTTTGATTAAATTACTTATATTATATAAAAAAAAACCATTATAAGAATGAAATGCAAAATGGTACCTTTTACTTCTTTATTTTTGTTTATTATGTCCAAATTTAAGGTGATGTATTTAAATTTACATTAGTACTGCAAGCCGTATGAACCATCTCCCGTTGACTTTTTTCGTTTAGAAGCCTGAATAAAAAATGTCATAATTGATGCTACGTATCATATATTAAAACTTACACTTTCAAGGCTTTCCATAGACAACGTTGCTGCTGATTAATATATAACTGGAAAATTATCATGACGACATTATACAAAATATGAAAAGGTATCATGGGCTTCGTCAAAAGCATGTTCTAAAATAGAGGGGATTAAAATTTACATTAAAATTTAGGATAAGGAATTCATACCTTCTCCAAATTCCGTTTAGATTCCACTAAAATATTTGGGTGAAGACAATTGGAGATTTTGTCATTTCCGGTCAAAGAGTCCTGAAATTGAGGGTGTTAAATGTAAGGTGCTGGCAACTATATGACACTTGAACTATCCAGGGCAATCAACTTATTCGCTACTGAAGGAATTGTTTGGAAACCGCACTAAACTTAGCTTAACCTCTGAAGTTGATTTCTGAAATAAAGATAAATATAAATAAAAAAACAGTCAAACATGAAATATACTTACATGTCCAAAAGTAGCTGGAGAGATGTTAGTATCTTCAACTTCACATCGACTCTAAAATATATATTTTATTTTGTGCGAATATTAATTTAATAATAGAAATCATACATTTTTTTGCAGCTGTCACATCTAATGTAAGAATGTAAGAAATATACGCGTTCTTCGAATTTGATTTAGAGCCCACTAAATCATTCAGATGACATGCTCACAATTTCGTCGTTTCTGGTCCAAGAGTCCTGAAATTGAGCGGGCTAAATGTAATGCTCGGGAAACTAAATGACACTTACCCTATTCAGGCCAATGGACTTATTCCCCGAAACCGAAGAAATCGTTTCATAATCGCACTAAAATTAGATACTTAGGAACAAAAACGGCAAATACATGTAAACTTACACATCCTGAATTAAATTCGGAATTTGAACAAAACTTTGTCCTATCCGTAGTTGAATTCTAAAATAAAAAATTTGAAATCGGCATTTTAATCAATTATGAAATATACTTACATGTCCAAAAGTGGATGTAAAGGTGTTAATATATTCAATTCCACATCGAGTCTAAAAATATGAGATACTTGAATTTTGTACAAAAGATTAATTTAAGAATAGCTATCTTACACTTTTAGCTTAGATTCAATTAAACGACGTCATCATCCTTGAAATGATCTTCGCAAACTTGCGAACGTTTTATTTCCGAATTTATCCCGAGAATTCAGCGCCACTCCATTTTTGCACAAATATCATTCAGAATTCTAAAATGATAAAAAGTTACAATGAATTATGACCCCCTTAAAAATGCTCCAATTTTGTGCCGCTTCTGCCTTAAGCCACAAGATATGCGGCAAAATATGAAGCAATCAAGACAATAAATTGCAAATATTTTTGAGCAGTTTTCTTGCGATTCACAAATTGAAACTATTGAAAATAAACTTTCTCACGATTATAAATCAATGAAACTATCAATTTTTACCAAAAGTACGATTTTCCGCTCGAGCCACTATTGAAATTCGGGCAACACGGAACCGAACAGTGCATTGTCGTTTTCTAATTTTTGAGTCACCTGATTTGATAAATTTTCACTATATATCGTGTGAAACGAACCGAAGCAGTATGTATTACGTTCACCACTTAAATATTCACTACCGTTTTCACGAAAATCGCGAGAAAATGATACTTTCCGCATATTGACAACGATGAATGCACGAAGCCGTAAACAAAATTTTGACGTTTGTTATGATTTCCCCTTCCCTCGCAAAAACCGCCTGTACAAGCAAAATATCGGAATTCACATACAGGGTTTTACACGGATAGACTTACTCCTCTTCTCTCTCTCTTAGCAATGAACTGAATCGATAGGAAGATGTGGATGTTGTTTGCTATAAACTAAAGAAAATATTTAAAGAATGCTGCAAACGTATTAAAAAAGTATGGATTTTTGATGAAAAAGCAACGAAATATTTTATCAATATTAATTGCTTTAATAATATTCATTCCACTTCACATCTAATTTCTATTTTAATTTTTATAGGACAACTGTCAGTGGAACCTGCCACGGGGTGGTTGTGAAGTGTTGACGGTTCCTGCAGTTAGTTCACATAAAAACTCATTAAAGTAGTTTAACCAAAGCATTTCATTGCATTTAGCCTAAAAACTGTGGTAGTCATGTTTAAAAAGTAAGCAAAGAATGAATATAAATCATACCATCCTCATTGAATGCCGGTAGCTTAGTCGATTAGGTTAAGTGTATTTCTGTGAACGAAGGCTATTCTGAGGATGGTCTGTCAAAGTGAAAATGATTTTAACATTCTATTCTACTGTTAATTTTCAGATTTGATGAAAAAGAGAGTGTATCAGGTGTTCAACAATTGAAATCCTCCGTTCAGAAGGGTATTCGAGCGAAATTGTTGGAGAGCTATCCACACCTCGAAGGCTTCATCGATGAGATATTTCCAAAAAAAGATGCATTTCGTATAATTAAGTGGTAAGGTATAAAAAAATTCTTCCTTTCTTTTAATTGGATCTGTGGTTCATAATTTATAGTTTATTTAAGAAGAATGTCTTCAAATTTTACTTTTTGTCATTCAATTGTATGATTAAATTTGATCGCAATTAATATCTACCAACAGTAAAGCCTGTATTATTAATTTTACACTTTCTTGTTGCCAGTCATGACCACCTTGAAATTCTTGTCAACGGGAATGGTGAGCAAATATTCTTTCGTCACTATGACGGACAATGGATGCCATCCTTACGTCTACTGCACAAATATCCCTTCTTTCTGCCGATGGAACAAGTCGATAAAGGAGCCATTCGCTTTGTCCTGAGTGGGGCCAACATCATGTGTCCGGGGTTGACTTCACCGGGAGCTTGCATGACGCCTGTAAATAAGGACACGGTTGTTGCAATAATGGCTGAAGGCAAGCAACATGCCCTTGCCATCGGAATAACAAAATTATCCACTGAAGATATGTAAGTCGTAAAATTTTCGTGTATTCGAACGTCATTTTCTAATTTTCTTCCTTTGCAGAGCTAAAGTCAATAAAGGAATTGGTGTAGAAAATTGTCATTATTTAAATGATGGATTGTGGCAGATGAAACCTATTAAGTAAATGAGGAGCGTGTGGAAAATTGTAATTAAATAAAATAACTTGGAAATGCGTATGAATTGTGATTGCTACAAAACTCCCGTTTTAAATATAATTTAAATTAGTTACGTTCTGTCTTTTGTACAAAATAAACGAAGAATGCGCCATATAAAATTATTTTACTACAAATTAAAAATGCACATGCGTTTCATACTTTAGGTAATGAAGTTAACTACAAAATATGCTTTAAAGAGCCAATTAAATATTGCTCCATCCAAGTATTCGTCGGATGAACTCAAAATAGAAATAATAGGCACAAATTTACATGCACTAATGTATATGTAGTTCAATTCATATGAATATCAGGTTCCATTGGTTACCAATTTAATATGATTGCTTTTGAAAGATTTTGAATCGTTTTGATAAGTCCTACAAAAAGATAATAATAGATTATATTAACAAATATTTGAAATAATACAAAAGGCCTAGGTTATCCCGGAAAGGACAGTGAAAATCTTATATTTTCCATAATGAATTGATATATTTTTTATGGCCTACAATATGTTTATATTTCATAAATATATTCAACGAAATTAGCCCAAAATTAATAGCCGTAGAAAGGAGAAGGGAACCCCTTGTTTCCCTAACCCACAGCATCAATGATTCCTCATCCCAAACCCCCAATTAAATGGTAGTAAATGTTCTCGGGGTCGCACATTGGGTTTACTGGTTCCCCAATAATATGTGCCACATATGGCACATACATAAATATTGCCTATATAAAAGCGCACAATTCAATATAACACCATCCGTTTAAGAAAATCATCAGTTAGCACTATGGCAAGACATAAAAGAGCGTTGCATTCGTGGACATAGCGGCACAGTGATAAGAAAACAACTTCGAAGTTGGATTAGCGATCAGTGCACAAAAATATTTATCACGTGAGTTATATTTGTGCGAAAGAGTGTTAAAATATTGTGTTTTCGTTTAGAAATGATTACAAGAGGTAAGTTTATGTTTCTATTTTATTATGAAATAAGTTTTTGCCAATTTTAGTGATAAACCAACAAATAATTTGAATTTTAGAGTATGCGCCTGATATGGGACACTGTGCAATATGGGTACTATGTTATGCAGTATTTTATTTTTTTCAGATGAAACCCTACAAATCCCTTACAAAAGCAAAGATTGAGAACATTTTGAATCTACCATCGGGTAGTGAAGATGAGCTTGAGATGTCTGATGAGGATAGTGGCAATGATATTATCAGAATGCGTAATTTAGTGATTGAGCCTAGCGATTCTGATGATGGAATTGCTCCAACATTAACTGAGAATTCAACTAGATTGCCGATATCACAGCCTAAGCCAAGTACTTCCAGAATTCAACCTGCAAAGCCCACATTAAAGGCTAATAGGAAGAGAAGGTATGTATATATGGCGAAAGTCAAATTGTCAATCACCAGCTCCATCATTCAAAGGAGATGACGAATTTTATGAGCCAATAATCAACTTTCAAATACATCTGCAATATTTTTCGTACTTTTTTGATGACGATTTGATGCAGCATATTGCCGGAGTCTAGAAAATATAGTATTCAAAAGGATTCTTCGAAGCCGTTTATTGCTGATACGAATGAGCTCAGGAAGTATATAGGAACTTGTCTTCTATTTGGATTGAATTCTCAGTCGAATATACGGTCGTTTTTAAACATACAGGGGAACAAGGACATGACCGCCTTTTTGATATGAGACCCATTCTACAAGCTTTGAAAAAAAAATATCAGAGCATCCCGAAAAGAGAAACTCTGTCGGTAGACGAACAAATGTGTGCCACTGAGGCCTGTAAATTTTTGCGTCAATATCTCCCAAATAAGCCACACAAATGTTTATTTATTTATTTATTTCACCAGAATACAATTACAAAATCAATTTAAGTAATTCAGCAGAGATATACATAGACATCTGTACGCTTTCCGGTAACTTACTAGCTAAGAATTAAATTTTCAATCAAAAACATATGATATACTATCACTTAAAATTAATACTATAAAATAAAATACCATCACCAGTTTAAAATTATTCAAATTCATCCTAAGATGTTTTCTTTGATCCATTTTTTTAGTTTAATTTTAATTGATTTTTTAGATACAGCCAGTACTTTGAGATCATTATCAAGACTATTAAATGTTTTTAAAGCATTGTAGTAACTTTTTTTGTTACTGATTGTTTTATTAACTTTTGGTAATGAAATACACTTATATCTTGTTTTATTGGTTGAATTGGCATATATTTCAAAGAGTCTTGGGTAGTGGAAAGTCAAAGATTCAATTATAAATATTTGATTTAACGACAGTGGTTTATCTTTTATAAATTGGTTCTTATTGACTATTTTGAAATCTCTGTAATAAATTAAGTTGTGTTTTGTAAGCACCACCCCATGCAATATTACCATAACTAATTACACTATGAAAGAATGCATAATATAAGAGTTTTAATGTTTCAGCTTGCATATATCTAGACATTTTGTAGAATATATAGAGTAGATATTTGGTTTTCTTTAGTATATGTTTTATATGGCCATCCCATTTCATATGACAATCAAAAATTATGCCCAGATATTTGCAGTATTGCACTCTTTGTATTTTGGCTTTATTTATTTCAATTACAATCTCATTAGGAATACTATCACAGTAGCTTCCAAATGTCATATATGTAGTTTTACTAACATTTAATGATAGTTTGTTCAAAGCCAGCCAATCAGCTATTTCGCTTAAATGAATATTCATATTTCTCTCAACCTTATACCACGTGTCTTCACTTACTATGACAACAGTGTCATCTGCATATGACACAATATTTTCAGGCATTTTTGAAAGTAAATCATTTATATATATGATAAAAAATAGTGGTCCTAATATTGTTCCTTGTGGAACTCCTATATTAATGGGTTTTAAATTACTATTAGATTGACCAATTCGAACGTATTGTTCTCTATTTCTCAAATAATCTGACACAAGCATATGTGGGTTTCCTCTGATTCCATAATGATACAATTTATCAAGAAGTATGTATATCATGATCCACCGTATCAAAAGCTTTTGCCAAATCCAGAAAAGTAATTGCTATTGGCTTACTTTTATCTATTTTATCATAAATTTTCTCACTCAAGTAATTTAGCGCATCTTTTGTACCAACGTGCTTGACAAAGCCATATTGATTTTCCTGTAATATATTGTTGGTAATCATAAAATTATGTATTCTTTTGTATAGTATTTTTTCAAATATTTTTGCTATATTAGAAATTAAAGATATGGGCCTATAATTACCAGTCTCTTTTGAACCTCCTGCTTTGTAAATGGGTACTACTTCTGCTATTTTTAGTGCTTTTGGCCATATTGAGTTAAGAGTGCAGAGGTTGAAAATGTATTTCAATGGTTCTGCAATGTAGTTGGCTAAAGTTTTTAAAGCAATTGTATTAATTTTGTCTACGCCTCCATTTTTTACTTTCATTCTGTCTATTATTTCTAAAATTTCTGCAACATCCGTTGGTGCTAAGAATATTGAATTTTTATTCGTTTGTGGCATTTCAATTTTTTTATCTTTTGGTTTCACAATCCTCTTATTCAATTCGGAACCAATATTACAGAAAAAATCGTTCATTATTTCTGCTATCTCTTTCGGGTTCTCAATATTTTCTCCTTGTTTATTAATAATTTGTTTAATACTATTGTCTTTTTTATTATTTTTGCCAAGTTTGTTATTTATGAATTTCCAAAGTGATTTTACATTAGTGATACTTTTTTCTATTTTTTCTTTGTTGTACTTGTTTTTTGCTGTTGTAATGAGTTTACTCAAATATTTACTATAATCTTTATATTCATGTTTGTATTCTTCAATATTTGGATTTTTCTTCATTCTGATATAAACTTTTAGTATTGTGCGATGACACCGGTTTTGCGTATGATTTTGAAATCTACTCGGGTACTGAAAACGACCCTGACCTGAGACTGGCAGAGGAGCCTGACTTAGGTGCGAGTAGTAATATAGTGGTCCGCCTCTGTCGAAGTGTTCCTAAAGAGCAAAATTACAAAGTTTTCTTTATACTTTTACACTTCTCCTGAATTGTTTGCTCATTTAGCAAAATCAGGAATATACACTCTAAGTACTGTAAACAGAGGCCGCTTAGAAACAAATATTCAAATACCATCTCAGAAGGAGCTATTGAAAGACAAAACTCCACGCGGAAATTCCGAAGAATGGCAGGCTATTGTAGAGGGTATACCAGTAGTTGCAGTTATGTAGCTAGACAACAAAGCAGTGACACTAGCATCTTCTTTTGTCGGCGAACAACCTAAAGAGAAAGTAAAGAGATTTTGTAAGAAGAGCAAGCAGTACATCGAGGTTAATTGTCCTAGCATTATTCGCCACTATAACCGACACATGGGTCGTGTAGACTTACTTGACTCATACATCGTAAAACATAAAATAAAAATGCGCGCCAGAAAGTGGTACATGCGATTATTTTACCATTTTCTCGATGTGATACTCATAAACAGTTGGCTACTTTATATGAGGGTTGAGAAGCAACGAGAAAATAATTCATGTGTGGTGAAATTGCGTGAATTTCGACTGGAAGTGGCAAAAGCTTTATGTCTTTCTGGAAGCTCACTAACATTTAAAAGAGGACGACCGTCGTGTTCGATTTCTGACCTGCTGGATGAAAGAAAGAAGAAAAGGCCAAATGCCATTGTACCACCCAAAGACGCCGGGACTGATGGCATCGAACATTTTTCATTTTGGTCGTCAACTAGACAGCTTTGTAAGGGCAAGTCTTTCGTTATTTGCGAGAGATATAACGTGGCACTGTGTCTTTTTAAAGATAAAAATTGTTTTTCATTATTCCATGAGTAAAAATATGTAAAATTATTTTCAAACAAGAAAAAACTTCATTATGTTGCTTTAAATAAGTTCCTGTTTTAAATTTTTTATGCTCTGTTATTGTAATACCTTAAGTTTGTCAGAATTTTTATTTTATTTCTTTCATTTTCGCTGAAGCCTATATGACACTTTTTACAACCTAAATGCATTTTGTGACATATCTGGCACATACCAAATTAATCATCATATTTCAAGAAATTTTGAACACCGATTTCTTAAAATATTTTTCCTCTAAATAACGATTAAATTTAAAGGCATATAATTTTTTTCCTTGCAAAAAAAATCATGTTCTCTGCAACTAAATCCTACTTACACCTCCTTTGTGAGGGTGTCAGAGGGTGAAGGGGAATCTTCTGTGCCTGATAACGGAATCCACGTAATAACCATGCCGCCGGAATGGAGGTTGGGCGACGGGCTATTTCCCCGTCCCTGGAAAACCTTTAAATGTTTCGAAACCTGCAGATAGGCGTCGGAGTGGATTGGACTCACGGCAACGACCTCGCAAAAGAAAAAAGGATTATAGCATTGGATCCTAGAATGTCAGATCACTCAATTACCCTGCTGCTGTTAAGGACCTTTTACGCCAGACCAGTCAATAACAATTAAAAACACTGGCAATCCAGGAAACGAATTGGATTGGAAACGACATTGAAGACATGAGAACGCATACAATATTCAAAAGTGGGAAGCCTGCTGGAAAACGAGAATTCGGAGTGGCCTTCATTGTGGATAGGGAGTTAAAATCGCACGTTATTGATTTTAAGGCAATAAACGAACGGTTGTGTGTGATCCGTATAAAAGTAAAATTCTTTAAAATCTGGCTGATTAATATTCACGCCCCGACCGAAGAAAAGGGCGGGGAAACGAAGGAAACGTTCTACAATCAACTGGAGAGACTCGTTGACTCATTGCCTACAAACGGCACAAAAATAATTCTGGGTGATTTTAACGCTAAGGTTGGCAATGAGCTATCTCATCGGGGAACGACTGGAGGATATAGCCTCCACGATGAAACAAATGACAACGACCAGCGCCTGATTGACTTTGCATGTAGCAGAAATCTAGTCTTACGTTCGACTTGCTTCCCACATCGACGTATTCATAAAATGACCTGGATATCACCGGATGGCAACACACAAAACCAGATCGATCATGTTCTGATCTAACAACGTTGGGCCTCGAGCATACTTGACGTCCGTGCATACCGAGGAGCCAATTGTAACTCCGATCATTAGTTGATTAAATTAACCTATTGATCTTGTATGTCAAAGGTATATTCGGGGAAGATTAGACGGCTGCAAAAATTTGACATCGAAAAGCTCCAAACGGCGTCTGTGACCGAAAATTTCACAGAGACCCTCGACAACCAGCTGGCTGCCATCTTATCAGATGCATCGTTAAAGACGAGCAACGAGCCTGGATGGAAGTGAAAGCGGCTATTAGGACCGTGGCAGAACAGACGATCGGACATTAAGCCCGGCGCAAGAGGAATAATTGGTTCGATGATGAGTGCCAGAATGCGTTAGATAAAAAGAATCAGGCGTACAAAGAATACATAGATAGGAAAACCAGGACGAAGAGAGAACACTATGAAAATCTCAGAAGAGCAGCGAAAAGGATAATTAGGATTAAGAAAAGGAAATATGTACTATGACGACCAATTGAGAAGTATAGATGTAAGTCTAGCGAGCAACAACACAAGACAAGTATACAAAGTAGTGAAAAGTCTGAAACGTGGTTACCAGCCCAAAACCATGCTCTGTCGTGATGACATCGGCAATATCATCGCTGATGAAACCAAGATTAAGGCAAGATGGGCATCATATTTTAAGAACCTCCTTAACCCTCCACACAGCTCCAGAGCATCAGAGCCTATAAATGTCTGCGGAGAACATTCATTGGCCCCACCAACTCTGGATGAAGTTTGTTCCGCCATCAAAGCCCAAAAGAATAATAAGCGCCGGGGATCGATGAGATTCCAGTGGAGCTCATCAAATATGGTGGCAGTAGTGTTCATCAAGCTATTCACAAAGTCATCCAGCACATTTGGCAACAAGAACATATGCCGAAAGAGTGGAGCCAATCAATGATATTCCCTATCCACAAAAAAGGTGATAAGCTACAGTGCGAAAATTATTGAGGCATATCACTACTTTGTACGGCGTACAATATATTTTCAAAGATCTTAGAAGCTGAAATCGGATCATACACCAACAGTATTATTGGGGAGTATCAAGGTGGTTTCAGAGCAGGCAGATCAACGATATACCAATTGTTTACAGTCAAGCAGGTGCTGGGAGCTCAATATAGACGTACACCAAATTTTCGTTGACTTTAAGCAAGCATACGACAGTATTGATCGTAACGTACTGTACAAAATAATGCTTTTCTTTGGTATCCAAGCCAAATTAGTCCATCTTACCAAAATGGCAATGACATCGACGACTTCCCAAGTCCTCATCAATAATGAACTCACCGATGCCTTTGACATAAATATCGGACTAAAGCAGGGAAATGGGCTGGCCCCATTGCTATTCAATTTGGCTCTAGAGTACGTCATAAGGAAGCTACCTGTCGATACGCAAGTTAGATTACTATTCAAGTCGAGCCAAGTAATAGCCTATGCGGACGACATAAAAATTTTGTCACGGTCGTTAACAACTGCCAAAGAACTCTTCCTAAAACTCGACAGCGAAGCAAAACTAATAGGGCTACAAATCAATGACAGGTGAATACAGCATCGAGAATGTTAGTGAAATTGTGTATTTAGACGCCAAAATAACGGAAACGGGCAATGAAAGAGACGAAATACGCCAAAGAATACAGCTCGTAAATAAAATATTTTATTCAGTATTGACGATAATATACACAGGAAAACAAAGCTCCAAGTATACAAATCTGTGATAAGACCTGTGTTATGCTGTGGGTGTGAAACATGGACCCTAACACAAGCATCCGCAAATATATTGAACGCCTTCGAGCGACGGGTCCTGAGGCGAATAATCGGAGCGAAGCTAGACGAATTCGATACAACCATGAGCTGTATGAAATTTTTGACGAGCCGGAGGTCTCAACGATTGTAAGACTGCGGAAACTGCAATGGGCTGGCCACATGAATCGTATGGACGAACAACGGATGCCCAAGAAGGTATTCGTTGGGAGAACTGAAGGCCGGCGGCCAGTGAGGAAACCGAGAAAACGCTCGTCTGACTCGGTCGACGAAGACAATTCATCGCTTCTCGGATTTCGAAATTGGAAGACGCGGTCGATGGAGCGATGGCGCTATTTTCAGGAAGCGAAGGCCCAAGAGGGGCTGTAGCGCTACGAAGAAGAATGTATTTGGTTACAGTAGTGCTGGCAAGGCTGTTATCAGCTGAATATGGTTTGAAGATTTGAGTGTAAAAAGAAATCATCAGTTAGCTGCAGAACAGCAAAGGAAGAGCTAATAAAAAATCCTGATAATCTCCTTGAAGTTTTAAAAGGAAATTCTATTAAAATTGAGCTCATTAGCCCAGCAACGGTGGCGTATATGTCTGTAAGATCGGGTGCTTTTGAAAAAAGAAGAGCTATTTCGATTGCATGCCCTCCACCATCAGTTCACCTCCCGACGGCAGACACAAGTTCTTAAGTTTCCGCCTTAACCTGGTGCGTGAGACCGCGGTGTCACCAATTACGTAATTACTCGTAAAGTAATCATCGTTAAAACATTGATTTTCTTTTGCATTTGACCAGGCCTATATACATTTTTTACTTACTTATGTTATTATCTTATTGCATTATCCTATGATCAGTAAGTTTAGGGTAAGATTTTATCGATATTTCACAAAAATATTTTATGTATGTTTCAAATTGTAAACTTTTTTACAGCAGATCTAACGAAAGTGAACAGCGTCGTCTCGAAGCTCTTCTACAAAAAGTACGTGTTGAGGATAGACCATAAATGTCATCAGACAGTGAAGCTGAAAGTGACATCGACCAGCAAATCCTTCACCAGATGAAATACAAAATTCAGAGAGTGAAGAGGGTTTTAGCGACAGAGAATATGCAGGTAACAACAACGCCTTTTATTTAAGAAAAAATAAAAGAACGAAACGAAGCAAAGAACTCCAACACCAATCTGTTCGTTGTAGAAGTTTCAATTTAGTAACTAAGCTACCAGAACCTAAGCGAGCTATATCCAGTGAAAAGAAACCTCTTGGAATTCGGAAATTTTTCGTTGACAACATCGTAGTTAATAATATGTTAGTCAGTCCTCGGATCGTTTTCACCTTACTTTTAAATCTGGAATAAAAAACACAGAAATATCCTCTATTAAAGTGAATTTTTTATTATTTTTCCTAAACACCTGTTTCGGAAGGTACGTCCTTCCTTGTCAGTGGTTTTGTGTTTGTTATGTGATGTCAAATCATTGTGTGCATCAACATTATCATTAGAAAGATCAACAACCTCAACGGTCAACAATTAACCTAAATCCACTCCAAACCATCAGCGGAATAACTTCGATCATTGATAGTACAGCAGTGATTAAAATTAACTGAAAAAGAAGACAGCAGTAATTCCATACGGAACAATGCACTGCAAGAATAGCATCAGGTCCAGCGAGTTGATGGAAAGTTATCAGCCTTCACTAGAACAAGGTCTCCGACTCGAAGATTGGGTCGAATGGTCAATCATTTTGGTTTATGTTGTAGTCGGCCTAGATACTCGAGTTTCCACCGATTCCAAAATTTTGCTGAATGGTTTCCCATTTAAGGTCAATGTGATTTTTTGATGGAATGGATGGGATTTCAAATAAATTGCATCCGATTAGAAAGTCCCCTGGGGTAATGGCTGTAAAGTCAGCGGGGTCGTTGCTTACTTAGCAATGAGGGCGTGAATTGAGAAATGCCTCTATCTGCGCCAAGAGAGTATATAGTTCTTCGACTAAGTGTCATTTTATAGACTTCACTCCAGCTTCCGAGAGTCCAGCAAAATTTGGACTACCAGGAGGAATGAATTTCCACTGGATTTCAGTGTTTCGTAGCTTCTTTAAAGGCTTCTTCAATTGTATTTCGCTGCCTAGAAAGTTGTTTCCGCAATCACTGTAAATAGTGTAGCATTATTCTCTGCGAGCAATGAGCCTTCGAATTGCTGCAATACATGCTGGTGTTGAGAGTTCACTGACTGCTTCTAGATGGAGGGTTTTGGTTAAAAAACAAACGAACATGGCTATATATGATTTGGTCGTTTTGGCGCCACGTCCACCACTCCATTTGATCGTTATTGGACAGGCGTAATCTCAGGGCCGTCGAGAGAAAATTTGGCCCCGGGGGTAAACTATTACGGGCCCTAAGTTGCCCCCTCCACATAAAACACAACTATAAATTATGCTAAATGAAATATGTACATGCTGATTCTATGAAGAAAAGGGTTATACAATTTTCGGTAAATTGTTTTGCAAACAAATTATTTCCATAACAAGCTATATAAATATAAGTTGGTATATTAAAGTATTGTATAGAAATATAGAAAGTAAGTAGTCCACTTTTTGGAGTTAAGAGTTTTATTATAATATCAAGTTAATATATTTAATTATTAATTATAATTGTAAATTAGCTTTTCTCGCTTTCTTGGCTGCAAAATTTCTTATCACAGTATCGAAATCCAACTCCCTAGTTAATAGGGCCTCGATGCAAAGAGTGCTGAAACACTCATTTGTGAAGATCATGATCGATGAAAGTTTTTAATGCGAGCAAGAGCACTAAATGAACGTTCAGCACTGGAGACAGTAACAGGTATAGTGCAAAATACACGCAGGGCAACACACACGTTCGGAAAAATCGTCCCCAGATTTCGAACAAAGATCGCATTTAGCATTGTAAAGGGTGATAACTCTTCTTCAAAGTTGCCTTTGTATATGTGTTCCATATGGATCATTGCATCTCCTAAATTTTCAGAAACGTCCAATTTGTGTTTTTGGACGAAATTTGTGCCAGCACTTCGAATTTCAGTTTCATCCATCGCTGTGAATAGCCGAAAAAAGAGAAACCACTATTTAAATCCTTGATGGCATTGAATCTATTGGATATTCCCGCAATAACTGAGTCGATGATTACGTAGAAAGTGTTCCTTTTGAAAGTGGTCTCTTGATCGTGTGCACTCGTATCATTGTCATCTTCATTTTCATCGAAACACCTCTTGCGTTTTTTTTTCGAGTATTAGGGAAGGTTTATAAAACCCCCAATTAAATGGCAACCGTTTTGCATTCACTAAAATGTCATCCCATAGATTTCGAATGAAATTCAGGTCAGACAGCAAACTTTCGAAATTTTGAGCTTCGACATCGAAAGTAGCGTCTCTGGCTTGAAGAATGATACTCCTTTCATTGATAGCTGTCAATATCTTAAACCAAATTGAGAACATCAGCATGCACTCAAATTTTTGCATGTATTTCAGAACGCCGTTGACATTGCTACGAGTCTCTGCAGTCAGATTAAGCTTAGTTGAATCTTCTAGTGATTCATGTAATCCTGAAATATGTTTGGCAAAAGGTTTAACTGCCTCAGTTCTAGCAGACCATCTTGTATCTGAAAGTCTGTGAAGGGAACCCATTATACTTTTTTTGAGAATTTCCCAACGTTGTGGACTGCTGCTGAAACTGGTATAGCACTTCTGAACAACTTCGAAAAGAGTGATTGCTGCCTCACAGTATTCTGCAGAGTCAACACTACATATATTGACACTATGTGTTGCACAGGGCGAATAAACAGCATTTGGATTATTCTCCAGAATATGACGTTGTGCCCCATTATATGATCCTTTCATATTAGCACCATTGTCGTATCCTTGTGCTCGACAGTCTTCCAAAGGAATATTATACTCTTTTAGATTATCGAAAATTAAACCAGCAATCACCTGGCCAGTTTTTTGGTTACAATTGACAAAAGCCAGAAATCGTTCTTGAATTGTAAATATCTTTTTCTTCGAGTTAAAATGAACGTACCGCAAAATAAACGTAGTTTGATCAACGTGGCTCGAATCAAATGTAGCATCAACGATGATAGCGAAGAATTTGGCACTTTTACGTTCATTCAGTATGGCCGATTTAACGTGTTCAGCACAGATTTGAATAAATTCGTTTTGAATCTCAACCGAAAGATAGTGGACCTGCAAACGTTTGTGTTGTTGTTGACTAATCCTAGCCTTCTCTAAATGTTCGCCAAGTATCGTGTCCTAATAACTGTTCAGTTCTAAAATCCCCATAAAATTTCCATTGCTCCGTTTTCCGAGAAGATTGCTAGCACCTCTGAATGATAGGCCCCTGTCGCCAAGAAACAAAACGGTGTTTAGGATTCGACCTAAAGTTTCGTGCCATTTTCTAGTTTCACTGATGATCTGTTCATTTAGAAGTGTATCAATTGAAGCTTTCTCTCGAAGTCGAATCTGCAAAGAGCGCCATTGAACGTAGCACTGAATGTGGTCGGGATTATTTTCATGAGCTGATAACTTATACAGTTTTTTCCAAGCTTGGTTTTTTGAGTACCCTGTAGGACAGCAAAGTTTTGGACGATCGAAAGGGTTAGTATTTAACAAATGACAAGGTAAGCAATACGAAGCGTTCATAAGGCTACTTCACACAGACAAATCTCGTCCCACCCTCTCCCTATTTGACAAAGTCTTCGATAAAAGCGAGGTGGGAAATGGCTCATCGTTACGATAACGTGGAATAGAAGACGGCATCTTTTGATGACCTCGACGAATTATATCGTTTACCACGTCAGAATGGACAAATTCAGTACATTCTTGGGTCCTTCGCATGGATTGTATTTCCATCGAAGATTAACTATGATCAATGTCGATTTCAGAGTTTTCAGTTCCTAAGTTCTCTTTCCTAAGAGACGGGTAGAACGTCGTTTTTATGGTTAAGATAATGCGCAAGATCTAAGAGCGATAAATCATAATATTAAATGTAAATCATATAATCAGCATACTGACAACATTTAACAGTTCTAAAAATGTAGTTTTTCGGTCCGAAATTGTACCCGAAGAGGTTTCTTTGCTGTTTAGAATGTCCCTTTTCTTTTTTGTCTCGCTCCAAATGTTCTTTGCGCTTTTGAGCTCCAGACTTGTGCTTGAACATTATGTATCTAATATGAAAACTCTCGATTTTGCTTAATGATATATAGCTAGAGGATTTATGAAATATTTAACAATTTGCTAAATTTGTTATTTTACCAATAATAATAATAATCAGTTTGAAAAATTTTTTACCAATAATCACTTTCATCTCTACAAAATTTAATAATAACTGAGAGATGAAAAGCATGATAAGAAAATTTTTTCTCACAACTCACGAATGGAAAATTAAATATTTAACCTTGTATAGAAGGAGAGTGGAATTCGATCTATTACGAGATTTTATTTTACTCTGTCAATGTCAATTATATCAAAACTCTCGATCTGCCATTTGCTATTTCGTCATAACGTCAACAAACAACATTTGTGGATGTAAAAAATGTAGTGCGCAACTATTTGGAGATTGAGAGCTTCGCCATGACCATATGAATAAGAACTTCGAAAATTGCACGCAGCGATGCGACGTGCAAACTTCAAAAATTTTTAAATCCCACTTTATGAGCCCTTGTGCCACCATCTTTAGACGGTCGGCAAAATTCTCTTACTCGATGCACAATGATTGTTACTTACTCATGTGTTATTATATCCAATGGCTACTGTTTTCTTTTTTGTTTCGTACAACATTGTGAAAACGACAAACGACAAACAATTACAAAGTATTGCAGTCTGGGCCACGACTTCTGTTAGAACGTCAGATGCACTGCAATTGTACCCAATAATCAGAAGTAGCCCCTAAATTGAGAAAGTTCACACGCTTCAGCGTGCTGCCAGTTGCAAACACGTTAATTAGATTTTCTTAGACGAAAAGGACGGGACGTTGAGAGAAGCTAAAATTTACTAAAGAGGTTTGCACATGTCAAAATAACCAAGCAGCACGATCTACAACAAATGCATGCCCATCAGCTTCGCCTCAGAAATTTTTAGAAGGCTCAAGGCAATCATTCATCGATCGATAATTCAAGGGGAGATATACGAATCATGTACGGCAGATGAGAAATGTGGGCTTGGCCCTGGCGAAAAACCCGTCACAATGCTGTGCGGCAGTGCGTAGGTCGTTTGCACTTGACTATGTATGGCAAAGGAATGAGTATGATGTACATACATCGATAAAATGTGTATCGTATAGAAAATGAAAATGGGTAGCATGTTGAGCCTGGTAGACCTGAGAAAGTATCCAGCTAATTTGTTTGCGGCCATTGGTCGTAAACTTGGTTGCGGCCACGGTAAGCTAGCCCGTTCAACTGCGGCGTAAAATAAACACTCCAAATTTGAAAAAAAAGTTCTAAACAAAATCTCATTTTCGGTTCTAAATTCAGTTATCATTTGCTAATTTACGATTTTTAGGAATTTTTTTCAAGCGGTAAGAATTTAAGGAGAAGAAAATACAAAATTTTTTTATTGGTGAATAAGACCTACGGGCCCCTTTAGGAAGGCCGGGCCCAGGCTTTTTGTTGGAGCGACGCGTGATTTTGCATTGAGCAGGCTACTAGTTAAACGTCCACTCGCATCCAACAGGCGTAGGTAAATTACACTCGAGTAACCTCACCTGGAAGAATCGCAATTCTGTGGTTCTGTTGTTTGTGAAATGGATCCATCGAGGGATTCGAAGTTTCTCGAGAGCCGGCAATCGCCTACATGTTTGATTCCAGCCTTTTACAGTAGATCGGGAAACCTCTTCAGTAGCCATTGGCTTTGAATAGCCATTTTCCCGGTAATGATGCAAGGTTGGAGCCAGCGCAATGGATCAAATAGTCTTGCTATTTCTGACAGGATAGACCGTTTTGTTAGTTTTTGATTATTAGAAGGCTGGACTTTAAACCAGAAAACGTCTTATGTAGGATGTCACTGTTCTTGGTGGTTGGCTGACCATTTTCATAGATGAAAATCTCTTTTGCGTAGTATTCTTCTGAGCTCATCATGGCGAAAATCACTTCACGTTTCGAGCTAGGTTTTTTAAAACAATGATGGGCGCCGCAATGGGAAACCCATTATCACCGGTATTAGCGGAGGTTTTTATGGCGGCGTTGGAGAAATAAATGGAGGAAAGGAAAATAATGCCAAGAGTCTGTTACAGGTACGTAGTTGACGTAATTGCTATAGTAAAAACCAAAGACCTAAAGAAATATTAGATAGTATCAACCGAATTAACGCAAACATCCAATTTACAATGTAGACGGAGGCGAGAGGGAAATTTATTTTTCTAGATCTGTGGATAATCTGGGGAAACGGTGAGATCCAGTTCGATATAAAAAGGAAACCAACAGCAACTCAAAGAACAATACTAGCATCGTCAAACTACGCACTACTACATCAACGAGCAGCGTTTCCCCACATGGTAGAAAGATTAATTGGCGTACCGCTCAACCAACATAGATATAAAGAAGAATTGCAGTACATCACGCCGACAGCGGAGATCAACAGCTATAAAAAAGACATCATCGACAAACCATCAACATGAAAAATAAGAGAGAAGAAAGAGATAGCTTAATTACATTATTCAAGCAGAACAAAGACAACAAAAAGGTGACTAGAGCAGCTGTAACATACTCGGCAGCATTCAATGATTGATTTTAGGGATTTATGAGGATTTTAGGGATTTATGAGGAATATTAAATATCCATAAAGGAGTGCTGCCTCGGGGAATGAAGATGTTGGCACTCGCCGAAATTGGCCTTGTTTGAGGACGCGTGAATGCGCTTGTAGGCTAGCATTGCGGTGTCGTGGGGTTGGTTCTTTCCCCCAGCACAAGGGCTTACTACAAAAAAATTTTGCATTTGCGTAGGATTCGGATCGACAGGTGTCAAAGCCAAGCTAACGCGTGCAAGACTCGAGAGGGTCTCGTCTTTACCATATATACTTACGGCCCCAACAAAGAGTGGGGCATCCAGGTGGAAGCGGTGCCCATTCGCACCCCCCATCCGAATCAAAATCCATTGTAGACGTGGCCATATATTTTCCATTTAAATGACCAACTCATGCAAACATAATTTCCATGAATTTTTCCTTTAAATGTTTCGATTGAGACTTCTTCGGAATCATATCGCAAGATCTGTAACCATAAGGGAAAACCCTGGGTTTCACAGCCGTTCCACCCTATAGATGGGCATATTGAGACTTGTCTCATTACTGACTTTGTTCCTCCAGAAGCATTCGTATATTTGGACATAAATCGATATGTTTTTTTATTCTAATAGACCGGCCACCGAAGAAGATAAAATATCCTCCGAATTTGAATTCACGAGACCAACAATTCCAATGGAGATAATCGTTTGCTAGATTCGTTGAGGCTGATTGAGCTGGAACGGAGCAATGTAGGTATTGGTGGCTGAATGACAATATCTAAATTATTCGTGGTTATGTTTTGTGTCTTTTTCGTTACTTTGTTTTGAGTTTCAGCTCATCATTGTTAAATTAAGTGTTGTTGTTGCTTATTTGTGTTAAAAATTAGGGAGGAGTTTCAATATGTACGATAGGTATATGTTATGTTTATTATATCAGGCTTAGGGATAAGATTTAACGTTTAGCTTAGAAATATTGTGATAGCATTGTATTAGCAGAGCATATCTACTAAATAGCAGCTGCAATTAGAACAAATTTTATTTCTTACGGTACTTATGGAGTAGAAAGAATTAGACTAAAAGTGCGTATGTATGGTAAACAAAACTTGAGAATTCGCTTGCAATTTTACCCACACATGGTAAACTTTAATCCATCTTTTACACGTTTATTTGCCTCTCTTTTCATTTTGACAGCTCCTCGATTGCAGGTGCTAGTTAGTATATATGCTCTGGTATTAGCATAAGATAATGTTTTCGATTGAATTTTTGTTAGAATAAGGTTATAACATATTAGAGGCAGGATAAATGTTAACTCTTCTATTGTGTTAATATTATAATTGGTTTTTGAATAGTGTTCGTTTCTTTTTTCTCCTTTTCCCAATTTAATCATAAAATATGTAATAATTTTCATTAAATTGAGTTAGATATTGTTTTTTTGATAAATGGTTTTTAATTAATAATCTAAAGGGTTTTCCATTAAGGGCATAACAATTTTATCTATTAATAAAACACAGAAATATTTGAGATATTGAGTTCAAATTTATTGTAGGTGTAGGGCAAGATTTGCCACCACTCTGGCACACATTTCGATCGGAACGTTGGCGATTTCGCATTAAATGCTGTCTTTGAGCTCGTCTAAGGTTGGTAGCCTATTAGCATGGACCAATGACTCGATACAGCTCCATAAAAAGAAAAATGGAGTTAGATCGTACGAAAGAGGCGGCCATTCAACTGGACCATTTCTCGAGATTACATGTTCACCAAATTTGCCTTTCAATAAATCGGTTGTGAGGCGTGCTGTGTGGCTAGTGGCACCGTCTTGTTGTAACCGTATATCGTTGATGTCAAGTTCATCCAATTCTGGCCACAAATAATCTTCTAGCACTCTCCATTGACGGTAACATGATGGACGTTTTTATCCACGAAAAAATACGGCCCAATCACACTTCCGGCACGGAAACCGGACCAAACAGTAATTTTTTTCAGATGCGACGGTGTCTCAAGAAGCACATCTGGGTTTATTGCTGACCAATAATACATGTTTTGTTTATTAACAAAGCCATTGAGCTGGAAATTAGCTTCATCGCTGAAGATGATTTTTTTGATGATATTATTCATTTTGTTCAAGCTTTGCTAGCGCCCAATTGGAGAAGCTTCGGCGTTTTGAATAATCAAGTTGCTTTAGTTCTTGAGTCAATTTGATCTTGTAATCATGTAGGCCAATATTTTTTCGCAAAATACGCCACAATGTCGTTTGAGCGATGCCCAATTCTTAAAAATCGACTGATTTGGTTCATTTTCAATAAATGAACTTGCGGCTGCCTTGAGCGTTACGACGTTTTTTAGGTACCGGAACGTCCAATAGTGAAAATTTTGACTCTAATTTATCCACTATAGCACGCACAGCATGTTGAGTGGGGTGATTATCACGGCCGCAAATTTTAGTAAGCGCTCTTAAAGTTGCATCGACCGACTCAGGATTTCGGTAATAATTTTTAATAATTTCCAAACGTTGCTGGTTCATGAACCTTACCATGATGTAAATGTTGACCTTAAATAACGTTTTGGCATTGACAGTTCATTAAAAAGTTTAAGGGTGAGTTTATATAATGATACGAAATTGTTATGTGCCTAATGGAAAACCCTATATAAATGTAAAGAGATATGTGGGCCATTAAGTATTACAATAGTATTTTTAGTTTTTGAAATTTGCTTTGTATTGGAAACAATCTTCTTCTTCTTCTTCCTAGAACTACAGCCCCTTTCGGGCCTTCGCTTCCTGCAAACAGCGCCTCCAACTATCTCGGTCCGTTGACCGCGTCATCCAATTCCGGAATCCGAGCAGCGATGAACTGTCTTCGTCGACCGAGTCAGACCAGCGTTTCCTCGGTTTTCTCACTGGCCACCGGCCTTCAGTTTTCCGAACGAATACCTTCTTGGGATCCGTTGTTTGTTCATACGATTCATGTGGCCAGCCCATTGCAGCTTCCGCAGTATTACAATCCTTGAGACCTCCGGCTCGTCAAAAATTTCATACAGCTCATGGTTGTATCGAACTCGCCATTGGTCCCCGTCAAGCTTCGCTCCGATTATTTGCCTCAGGACGCGTCGCTCAAAGGAGCTCAATATATTTGCAGATGCTTGGGTTAGGGTTCATGTTTCACACCCATAGCATAACACAGGTCTTATCACAAATTTGTATACTTGGAGCTTTGTTTTCCTGTGTATGCAGCTGGACTTTAAGATCGTCAATACTGATTACAATACTTTATTTACGAGCTGTATGCTTCAGCGTATTTCGTCTCTTTCATTGCCCGTTTTCGTTATTTTGGCGCCTAAATACACAAATTCGCTAATATTCTCGATGCTGTATTCGCCAAGTGTGTGTATTTGAGGTATTGTTCCTTGGCTGCGTCATGAGCTTTGTTTTATTTTCGTTGATTTGTAGCCCTACTAGTTTTGCTTCTCTGTCGAGTTTCAGGAAGAGATCTTTGGCAGTTGTTAGTGACCACGACAGGATGTTGATGTCGCCCGCATAGGCGACTTGTATAGTAATGTACCTCGCGTGTTGACAGGTTGAAAATAATATATATATATATATATATATATATATATATATATATATATATATATATATATATATATATACATATAAATATATGAATATAGATATATATATATATATATATATATATATATATATATATATATATATATATATATATATATATAATATATATAATATATTAACATTGAATATTGAATGAAGCGCTTTTGACTTCGACTTTGGGAATCTCATTATCTTGATAGAATGCATCGCCACTCGGGAAGGTGTTATGGTCAGCACCACATTCTGATTTTAAACCAGTACATATCATGACTGGTTTTAAACCAGTACATATCATGATACCGCCAACGGAATTCGAATTTGGCTTATAGTTCGTCCAAAGGATAAATCGGAAAAAATGTCGAAGCTGCCAACGGAATTCGAACCAGCAACCTTTGCCTTACGGGGTAAGTGCTTTAACCAATACACCACTGAAAAGAATGAACTCATTTTATTCGCGCGTAATATTTATGAAATTTGTACGAATGAAAATGGTAAAATCATAACAATTCACGTGAAAATTACTGACAAAACTTGCTTTAGTATGGACTAACAAATCTGTGTAATTCAATTTGAATCAAAAACAGAACAAAATCGCATAGTAAATTTATAATTCAATAAATAATTAAATCTTATTTTTTCCGTTTATGAAAATATTTACGCCGCTTGAACGGGAATCTGGTCAATTTGTTTACATTTACCTGCTTATCAGCCCCATTATCAATTTCTTGAGAATCTTCTAATCTAATCGCATCAATCACTTAAGCGCTCAATAATACTATAGGTATCTTCAAAAGAGTATTTTCTTCCGGAAGCACTTGACTGATTAGAAAAGATTATTAAACGATGCCACTAAGAAATTGTATATAAGATGAAGCTTTTTCATGGAAGGATCATACCAAGTTCAGTTTCACTGTGCACTTTAATATTTCAAAACAAAATAAAATTTCAATTCGAATAATTTTTAAAATCTCTTCCAAGATGGTCCGCGTATTGTCAATTGTATTCTCCATTATTGCTCTGGCAGCTGCCGGTTCACTCTCGGGTCCTCCAAAGTCCGAACTTCCCGAGAAATTGTCCGTTCAGATCCTGACTCCAGATCAATTGAAACTCTACCGTGCTGCCAATCCTAATGCAGTTTTCACTCCCTTGGAGGGAGTTGCTTCAAGAGCTTCAATCCGGTATACTCTAGGCTCACGAGTCAGCGGTATGCTTTATTTCTTCTGCAAAAAAATAAACGAGTGTCTGTAATTGATACCATTTTAATTGACAGGTGACTCCTTAGTCGCTGTTGGAGCTGATAACTACTCATGGCCATCAGCACGTGATATTCAGCTTTCATTGAGTTATCCAAACTCAGGTACTGGAAGCATCATTACCTTCATTGATGTAATTGTCGAGCAGAGTACTAACTCGGGACGTGCCTATGTAGTTAGTGGAGGAATCGGTTTGCGATACATCTCTATAATTGTGGAAGCGTACAGTACATCGTACTTTAACTACGCTGCAGGAATTTATGGATTGTAATTATTAACTTTTTTTAAAATGATTAAGAGTAGTCTAGTTCGTAATGTGATAATTTTTGAGTAAATATAAGGGAAAAAGGTTAAAAAAATTAATATTTACCTGTAGACTGGCATATCCAGAAATATAACGATTGATTTTTATTAATGAATGAATAATTATTTAGAGAACTTTAATGAAGTTTCAGAAAAGAAAATATATAGTTAGATCACCTAAGTAATGCTAAATGAACTTATCCCAATTATCGATTTTGACATGGGAGAGACACTTTACTGGTCGCCTCTTCATAATTATTTAGATATGATGGCACTAGGCCGACAATTTTATTTTTCCAAACCAAGTCTTCCTCTGTCGTAAGTCCTTCTTCTTCGCAGCACTACAGCCCCATTTGGGCCTTTGCTTCCTGCATATAGCGCCACCAACTGTCTCGGTTCATCAACTGCGTCGTCCGATTTCGAAAGCCGAGCAGAGATGAGCTGTCTTGGTCAACCGAGTCAGACTAGCATTTTCTTGGTTTTCCCACTAGTCTCCACGCTTCAGTTCTCCCTTCTTCTTCTTCGTAGCACTACAGCCCTTCTCGGGCTTTTGCTTCCTGCAACAAGCGCCTCCAACTGTCTCGGTCCATTGACCGCGTCCTTCAATTTTGAAATCCGAGCAGCGATGAACTGTCTTCGTCGACCAAGTCAGACCAGCGTTTCCTCGGCCTCCCCACTGGTCTCCGGGCTTCAGTTCTCCCAACGAATATCTTCTTGGGTATACATTGTTCGTTCATACGATTCATATATCCAGCCCATTGCAGCTTCCACAGTCTTACTATAGTTGAGACGTTCGGTTCGTCAAAAATTTCATACAGCTCATGGTTGTATCGAATGTTCCCCGTCTAGCTTCGCTCCGATTATTTCACACCTATAGCATAACACAGGTCTTATCACAGGTTTGTACACTTGGAGTTTTGTTATCCTGTGTATGCAGCTGGTCTTCAAGATTGTCAAAACTCAATAAAATATTTTATTTGCGAGCTGTATTCTTCAGCGTATTTCATCTCTTTCATTACTGGTTCTCATTATTTTGGCGCCTAAATACAAAAATTCGCAAACATTTACGATGCTGTATTCGCCAAGTGTGATATTCTGTGTATTTGAGATATTTTCCCCTGACTGTGTCATGAGCATTGTTTTATTTTCATTGATTTGTAGCCCTACTAGTTTTGCTTTGCTGTCGAGTTTCAGGAAGAGTTCTTTGGCGGTTCAGTTCTCCCAACAAATACCTTTGGTTGAGGCCCATATTTTACACCCATAGCAAAACACGGGTCTTTTCACAGATTTGTAAACTTGAAGCTTTGTTTTCCTGTGTATGCAGCTGATCTGCAAGATCGCCAAACCTAAAAAAAATTTTATTTGCGAGCTGTATTCTTCGGCGTATTTCGTCTCTTTCACCAGCATTTCTCGTTATTTTGGGACCTCGATACACAAATTTGTCCACATTTTTGACACTGTATTTGGCAAGTATGATATTTAGAGAATTTAAGGTATTCTTCCTTGACAGCGTCATGAGTTTTGTTTTATTCTCATTGATTTGTAGCGCTACTAGTTTTGCTTGGCTGTCGAGTTTCAAGAAGAGTCTTTTGGTGGCTATTAACGGCAATGACAAAATCTTGTTATTGTCCACATTGGCTGCCACTTGGCTTGTGTTGTATAGTTACGTACCTCTTGTATCGACAGGTAGCTTTCTAATGACGTATTCCAGAGCCAAATTGAGTAGCAATGAGGCCAGCCCATCTACCTGCTTTAGTCCGATATTCGTAGCAGACTTGGGAGGTCGTCAACGTCACTTTCATTTTGGCGAGATGAAACAATTTGGCTGGGATATCAAAGCAAAGCATTATTTTGTACAGTACGTTACAATGAATAATAACGTATGCTTGCTTAAAGTCAACGAATATTTGGTATACATCCCTGACTCCCAGCGTTTCTGAAGTACCTGCGTGACTGTATACGATTGGTCCATCGTTGATATACCTGCTCTAAAACTACCTTGATATTCCCCAATAATACTATTTGATTTTATTTTCAAAGATTTTTGAAAATATTTTGTACGCCGTACAAAGTAGTAATATGTCCCTATAGTTTTCGCGCTGTAACTTGTCACCTTTTTGGTGGATTGGGAATATAATTGGTTAGCTCCACTCTTTCGGCATATTTTCTTCTTGCTAAATGTACTGGATGAATTTTTGGATGGGTTTCTGAACACCGCTGCTACCATATTTTATACGCTCCACTGGAATCTCATCGATATCGAGCGCTTTATTACTCTTTTGGGCTTTGATGGTGGAACAAACTTCACCCAGAGTAGGTGGGGCCAATGGAAGCTCTCTGGGAATATCTATAGGCTCCGATGTTCTGGAGCTGAGCGGAGGATTAAGGAGGCTCTTGAAATATGATGCTCATCTTTTCTTAATATTCTTTTCATCAGTGATGATGTTGCCGATGTCATCACGGAGAAGCGTGCTCTTGGGCTGATAACCTCGTATCAAGCTTTTCACTACTTTGTATGCTTGTTCTGTATTGTTGCTCACTAGACTTACATCTATACTTCTCAATTGTTTTTCATAGTTTTATCTTTTCTTAATTATTTTATCTTATTCGCTACTCTTCTGAAATTTTCATAGTGTTCTCTCTAAGTCCTGATTTTCTTACTTAAATATTGCTTGCACGCCTGATTCTTCTTATCGTACGCATCCTGGCGCTCATTATCAAACCAATCATTTCTTTTGTGCCGAGCTTGATTTCCGATTGTGTATTCTGCCATGGTCTTAAACGCCGCTTTCACTTGCACCCTCAGCTCGTTGCTTGTTTTCAGCGATGTGCTTCATAGGATGGGAGCAAATTGGTTATCGAGAGTGTAATAATCGAGTAGTCGCCTAGGCAAACTTCTCGAAAAACAACATAGTGCTTGATCCAATTTTAATTGTAAATTTAAAAAAATAAATATTTAAATTTACAATTAAAATTTTATCACGGCAACCGCTTTCCAACGCAATTTATCAATAAATTCCGTTGTCCCGCAAGGAAAACTACAGTTAACGGCATGAGCGGGATCACCAAGAAACCACCGTTGCAAGAGAAAAGAGGGATTCTGATGGTGATCCTGGAACGTAGAGGACGTCGCGAATGACCTGTACGGCGACACGAATCTGCACAGCAAAATTTATCATTCGCAGATACTTTAATTCCGGCTGAAGTTAATTATCGCGTAAATTATTAGATTGAACTCGTCTGTACATCGAATACCGCAAAGAGCTTGATTTATGCATGTTCGTGCCCACTTTCGATTTGAAATCGGGAACAGATCGCGTAATGAGTGACGTGTCTACCAAACTTACATTTACTGTTGGCCCACCATTTTGCATTTGTTGAAATTGAAGATGCAGTTACAGCACGAGATGATTATGATCATCGGATGGATCAGAAGAGGATTGGGTGAGCACCCGTTTGTTTTTATTTTTATATTAAAAGTATAGCAAATTATATTCTTTTCTTATTTTAGTTTTATAATTGAATGGGTATCGTGTATTTGATAGGCACGTTTATGAAATGAAAATATTAACTACAGTAAGCTCTGTGTCATGTTAAATGGAGTAAAATATAGACTTTTTTTGTTGATCAGATTTCTTTCTAATTTTGACGATTATTGGATATGTTTTAATTTGTCATGCAAAGTGAAATAGTAGTAAGACTAGAATTAACAAGTTGGGTAGACAGACTTACGCTCATGTCAGAAGGGTTTTGTACTCAACTTACAAAATGCAGTAACCAGCAACCAATGAAGTCAAGAAACATGTAAAAGATGATTTTATTGGAGAAAATGTGAAATTCGAGGATCATACTATTATTAACAAAGTTGAATTTTCTCCTTTGATAATTTTAGATTTTATAGATTCGCGAGGGAGGAAACACAATTTTCATGTATTTCCCCCACTGTGCCCCCACTGAAGCAAAAACTGTCAATTTAAGAACTGTTTTGAAAAGCTCTCATAAAGAACTTTCATTTGATACACATATTGGCTACCTTTGATGAAATTTTTTTCAGGGGTCATTCCCCTGTACTGAATCATCGATTCATGGCCTATTATTTCGAATTCTAGAATGGTTACAAAGCCCTTTTGCTAGGAGCTGTCTCCTGCCTCTTTGACTTGTTTTACATATGAGTATTAGTTGTAGATACTCATTTTCAGTCATTCATAAAATTGAATCAAGTGTTCAAAGCATGCACCTTAATCGTTGAAGTAGGGGAAAAATAACTCAAAATTATTCAACCTTCGCATTTATAACAGCCACCATTTTGTTTTGCGATTACTGATACCACTAACTGAACCGATTCTCAAAGATATTCATGATACCTATCATTCCTGAAATTTTCATGCAAATCTTAGCAAAGCTGTAGTGTCTAAGTCGGTAAAAAGCGCATATGGTTCCATAGCCATATGTTTTCATAGTAATACAGTACAGGAAAATTCAAATTGCTATAACTTTGTTAAATACCATTCGATCTTTATAAAAATTTCAGAAAAAGTTAATCATATAAATAGTCATCTGTATTTTATTGAATTTAAGGGTACCGGTGATCATCAAGAAGGAGACTTCTGATGAGTGCAGTACAATCTGTGCTGTTGTACGGATCGGAAATATGGTGTGAGGCTCTCAACAAGGAGCTGTATCGAAAGCGCTTGGCACAGGTGCAGTGACGAGGTGCGCTGCGGATTGCATCTGCATATCGGACTGTCTCGGAGTCGGCAGTGCTGGTCATCGCAGGAGTGATACCCATTGCCCTTCTTGCCAAGGAGCGCCGCAAAATCTACCTGCGGAGGAACGAATGCAACAGAGATGCTGTCGCCCACGAAGAACGAGAACGCTCACTCAGTGATTGGCAACAGTCCTGGGTGAGCGATACAAAAGGTAGGTGAACCGCACGCCTTATTGGTGACCTGAGGCCATGGCTCAATCAAAGGCATGGTGAGACTGACTTCTATCTAACTCAGCTACTGAGTGGACATGGATACTTTCGGTCTTACCTGCGCAAAATTGGTAAGTCACGGTCTCCTGACTGCATATTCTGTGCTGGAGAGGTCGATGATGCCTACCACACATTTTTTGTATGCAAAAGGTGGGAAAGGCAGCGCGGTGGCCTCATTGAAGGAATGGGGGATCTCTCTCCGGATGAACTCACTCAACATCCGTTGACAAATGGAACTGTGTGGCACATTACGCTCGGGCAGTCCTTAAGATAAAAAGGAACATATTTGATCGCCTGGAGGCGTCCAGGGCGGATTGGTCTCTTTTCTAGAAATCCCTCTCCCTTCCCCTCCTTCCGCATGAAAAGGGATCCCTGTAGCCCTGTGGCGCCTAAACGCGTAGAGAAATGAGGCTTAGCCCGAAGTAATGTGTCAAACGGTTCCAGGCTAGGTTCTCAGATTGACAGGGGAGGTGTTTAGTGGGTAGTCCAAGGGTACCCTCCCACAGGGTATCCTCAAAGGGAGTCCCACACTGCCAGACTCGGCGGGCGTAAATGCCTTCACCTCCCTACCACAAAAAAAAGGGTACCGGTAAGATTTTATTCAAGACAACATAAAATCGATAAATCATACTATTACTAACAAAGTTGAGTGAATTTCGACTTCTCATGCATTTGTTGTGATTGTACTCATAAAGGCCTACATTCGTGATTTTTTTCAGATTTTTCGGATGAAAGGTGTCCAATCGCGAGGGGGGGGGGGGAGGGGGTACGCGAAAAGTTCGTACATTTACCTTTCCCCTGCCCCCCTTGGTACTAATAAGGCAATTTTAAGACTTGTTTTGAAAAGATCTCATTAAGGCCTTTCCAATGACACCCTGCTCGACTGCCAATGGTGAACAATTTTTTTTGAGGGGTCACCTCCTATATGGGGAGACCCCCTTAAAACCCTTTGAAAAAGTTTTTCACCCTTGAATTTCAAGAAGTCACCACTTCTGACCTTTCCACGAAGTTTCATAGCTGTAGCCTCTACAGTTTCGGAGAAAAAGTGCTGTGACATACAGACGGACGGACGGACAGACGGACACAGGTCGTGATTGCAATACAAATTGAAATACGAAACCCCAAAAAGGAAAATAAAAAAAAAAAAAAAAACATGAGTAAAAGCTTGGATGCGGGATGTTTTACTTAGTATCAAATGAAATAATAGTACTTTGAAGTTTGAATTTATTCATAACTTATATACATGTATTTTGGCTAGAATACAATCAATAGGTAATTGAATATCCAAACTCGGTCTTTCTATTCAGTTTGAAACTTGACCGGGTATGCGACCCGCACACATTGGCTGGCCCCCCCACTCATGAGCTAGCCATCGGGTGAGCTCACCCCTTATTCTGACATTCCAGGTGCTCTTGCCGGGTAGAGTGGCCTCCGCTTGCGTGCTTATATATGTTATAGTATTAGGGGACTCCATCATATAAGACTTTAACATAAATCTGAAACGTTGATGGTTTTCATTCGAGGGAAAAGTTCATGCGAGTTATGTTTGCATGAGTTTTTCATTCAAATGAAAAACATCTGGCCACGTTTACAATGCACCGCTTTCACCTGGATGCCCCACTCTTATTTGGGTGCCACGAGCATCGCCAGTAAAGATGAAATATTCTCAAGTCTCGTTCTTTTTTCGCCAGACACAGTTTGTTGTTTGCTGCGGTAATCTTCTCCTTTAGAACGTTACCTCAGCCTCGACACCATCGGACCGAGTCGTGCTACCCACTCATTCGTGAATGCAAAATTTTTTTGTAGTGGGCCCTTGTGGCAGGGGAAAGGACCCGGCCCACGACACCACAATGCTATCCTGCCAGTGCATTCACGGATCCTCAGACGAAGCCAATTTTGGTGAGCACAACATCCTCACTCGCCGAGCCAGTGTAATGAATCGGCCCTACGCCACTGCCGATAATTAGTTAGTCGTTATTGACGTCAACGGTTCGGAATGCACCCTCTTACCTCTCGCTGTT
The DNA here is from genome assembly GCA_963969285.1 of Odontomyia ornata. NCBI lineage: Eukaryota > Metazoa > Arthropoda > Insecta > Diptera > Stratiomyidae > Odontomyia > Odontomyia ornata. The sequence goes on along the minus strand of OZ017739.1, from coordinate 381,990,479 downwards.
CCTGAGCCGCTTTTTGTCAGCTGAGAGGAAGGAACTAAAACACTCTTTCGAAAAGCTTTGGATCGCGCAAAACAGTGTGCCGGAGGAGACTATTTTGAATAAATAATCTCAATTTATAGAAGAAAGCTCGTGTCATTTCTATTTTAGCTCAGTCCCGTTTATTTTGGAACAGACCTTGTATTATTATTATAGCGCAATTGTACTCGTATATGTGGAGAGATGTAGATAGTACTGCCTCTACTGTCTGTCATGAAAGATTCTTAAATCTTAAAATGTGTGTCGTCAGTTCGTGTGAAAACAAAAATAAATCCTCCAAAGCAATGTTCGTCCGATTTTCCAGAAAAACGCTAATAAATTTAATTTAAACAAATATATATTTCGGAGGTAAGAGTTCCTCCTTCTTCAGTGTGTTTTTGGTATGGTTTAGTTCCAAATATTATCCGCTTTTTATATCCCTTACATTTTACCTGTTTTCGTCTTTGAGACCTATCACTTAACCTGTATCCTTTTTACATTAAATTATCCCCACTTAAGAGATTCATTTATTGCTTTTTCCTTATTGCGTTTTTGTTTTTATTTATTACTGCTATTATTGTTGATTTATTATATTTTAAATATTATTTAGATTTAATTATCCTTGAGTGTCCTTTGCCCATATTTTCATTGAGCCGTGCGTTTTCCGGTCGTCGAATAATCCAAAGGCGCTCATATACGTCCCAATTGATTGCGTGATTAGTTTCTACAATATGCTTGGCGACGGTGGACTTAGCTGTATCACTTGGTGCTTTCCTTGACTTTAGCTTCTCTGCTTCCTTGATATTGTTACATGTACAAATAATTACATGTACAAATAATTCTGCGAGCTACTGTCGCAATTGTTTTCATCATCATTAAGAACGTCAACAAATGAATTTACTCGAACCCACGAGAACCCAACAAGCATGATCAACATCTGCAAGTGACGTCACTCCATTCATTAATTTGCTCGAACCTACCAGGTACCTCTCGGTAGAACATTCGCCAATGTACGAGAAACGGGTGAAGAGGTAGAGACCCTATATAAAGGCGAGCTGAATGAATGGGGGGATGATCATTCATTCGACCGCGATAAAAACTTGCGATAGTGTGTGGAAAGCGAATTGAGAAGCCAACAAGTAATAGTGAGGTGATTTTGAGAAGACAATTGCGATATAAATTTATGGACAAGTGTAAAGTAGAATTTAATAGTGAAAATTAATTAGTGAAAGTGTTAACTGATGATTGTGCATTTTATTTAATTAAATAAACTCTTTTAACTTAAATTAAAAGACATTGCGTTTTCACTTTCCCGGAACGTTAAAATTATAGGCCGCGAACCAATAACACGCGACAATATGTTCACTGAACCTTGTTTTGACTGATCGCTTAGTTTGTCCAATATACGATATCTGACATGGCTGGCAGGAAATTTTATACATGCCACATTTTTCATCCTTCTGCTTCCTATCCTTCAGTGTACCTAGTTTGGATCCCATTTTGAATTTCCGGCTCATGGGTACCGCTGTAATGTCGACTTTCTTCAGGATCTTCCCGATCTTCCCAAAGATCTTTGAGTACGTAATTGCTGCTCTTTAATTTTGTTCTAGGTTCCGGTTTTGTTCATGGAGAGTGGTTAGTGACGCTGCTTTTAATCTTGTTTCCATTTTCGCTTGTATTGACAAGATTTCGCTTGTATCCGTTCTTCTTCGCTGTACTCAAAATAAAAGTCTTCTCTTGCTCATATCGCTGTTTCATTAACGGAGTCGTCAGCATTCGGTATATCCAACTGTTGAACGTTGCTATCTTGGTTTGGTGCGAGTGGTGTAATGTGGCTGGTGTCGTCCTCTAAGTATTAGTGGGTTTCCTGAAAATATCAAACTCTAAAACATTATTATTTCTTATTATTTTAATGTCTAGAAAAGGTATTTCGTTGTTGCTCTCCACTTCCATTATGAAGGTGATATTTTTATGTATTTCATTGATTTTCTTTAATGTCTCTTCAATTTTATCCCTCTTCACAATTGCGAGAACGTCGTCAATATAACGCATCCACATCCTTGGAAAGACACCCTCTTCAGCTATTCTTTGTTCTACTCATCCCATAAAAATTTCACTCAAGAGGGGAGACAATGGGTTCCCCATCGCCACGCCGGATTTTTGCTTGAAATATCTTCCTCTGAAGGTAAAATAGGTCTCTGTCATGCAAAGAGTTGCCAATTTGTAGAAACATCTTACTCGCTTCTTTGATGTTTTGAAATCACTCTGGCTAGTTAGCTGATCCTCGAACAAAGCCAATGCCTGCTTTACTGGAACACTTGGGAAAAGTGCTTTCACGTCGAAAGATACGAGTATTTCGTCTGCTTCAATGCGCTTTGCTGTCATTAACTTCTCGATCATTTCACCTCTGTTTTTCACTGAGTAGTTGCTTGGAGGTTTTTCACATTTTATGCACTCCTTCACTAGCTATGTCGCGATTTTGCTTGTGGAGGCGTCCCTGCAGGTTTTGATTTCACGCATCTCGTTACCCGCGGAAGTACTGGATTTGTCATCCTTAACGCAATTTTGCTAGGCATCACTTCTAGGCAATCCGTCAAGGCTTTCTCCATTCTTTGGATTGAGTCCGGCAAAGGGTTTTGCCTCAATTCGTGATACTCTCCACTATTCAGCTTCTCGAAAACCAGTTGGTCATATTTTGGTTGTCCATTACAACAATCTTATTCCGCTTGTCGGCTTTAAGGTAGAACACCGGCGTTTCCTTCAATTCCTTCACAACGCTGTACTCATTGTTCCTGATGTTCAAATTGGTTGCTTTCACGGGTTTTATTATTTCCTCCCTTACTACTTGCTTATTTTCTGTCGGCAGATATTTGATGGCGGACTCTACGTCTATCACAATGTCTTCCTTCGGTAGATGCTCGTCACTCATTGCGAAATTCAAGCCCTTGTTAAGTATTTCCAGTTGTCTCTCCGTGAATGACTCCGATGATAAATTGACTACGAAGTCCTTTATTGTATTTACGCTTCGTCGCGGTATGCTGTTTCGTTGATTTATTAGGTGTTGTAGTTTTTTGCTCAAAATTCTTCCTTTTCGATCTTTTTCGCATTCAAACGCCCTTTGTGCTTTGTCTATCCATTCCTCGGTTGTTCCTTTTCTTCCTATTGTTTGGTTCGTTAGCTTAAGGTGGACATTGTATGCCCTCAGTTGCAATTCCGATGATTTAGCGTAAAGATGGTTCATGCTGTCGGTGATCCGTTTCCATTTTAATTCCTGCTTGTATTTTTCTACTCCAGGCAACTGCGACTTCAATTTCACCATATGGCTTCTTGGCACAACTTTTAATTTCTACAAGTCTTCAAAAATTTTATATCTTCACTTAATCCTCCAATACCTCTTAAGTAGGGATAATATAATGCAAAAAGGATACAGATTAAGTGATAGGTCTCAAAGACGAAAACAGATAAAATGAAAGGGATATAAAAAGCGGATAATATTTGGAACTAAACCATACCAAAAAAACATTAAAGAAGGAGGAACTCTTACCTTCGAAATATATATTTATTTAAATTAAATTTATTAGCGTTTTTCTGGAAAATTAGAGGAACATTGATTTGGAGAATTTTTAAATGGCGCAAAAACACCGAGATAACCAAGAAAAATAAATCCATTGATCCTATCCTTGTATTATGAAAGATATTTGTTTAGAGTTTGCGATCCTTTGTTCCAAGATTACGAACTTTTATAACATCGGCAAGGCAGACATTATGCTTTCAAGGAAAATATACTAAGAAATTTTTAATCTCGTGTAGACATAAGAACCGCTCAGACGCAATATACATGTGACCTTAGCGTGATTAAATAGAGACAAAATAAACTGAAACTATAATCCTTTGTTTCACGAAGATTCATAACCTTTTTCCTATTAATGATTCCAATTTTGCTTTATCGTCTCTTCAAATACTATCGCTTTTCCCAGCATTTACCACGAACCCTCATAAATATTTGAGTATTAAGGCAACATCCTTGACGCCTACTTTCTTATTGTGGTCAATGTGTGGGAGCTATTTTAATCCTTCATCACATAATCCTTCATCTCCAATTCGTATCATATTCAATAAGTACTTGAGCAGCAGCAGCAAAAAAAATTGTTTACAAACAACCATAAGAACGGTCAGGATAAGCAGCAAGCGGGGCCATTGATTTTACTACGCCGACCTGTTGCGTGTTTCCGTTGTCAGCTCACCCACCAACTCCCCCATTTATGTTCCGTAGCCTTTCACGTGGCTCAAGTAATCTCGACGCGGACCGGCGTCCTTGTGACGTGATCATTTTGCAACCTGTTTGAGTTGCCAAACACGAAGGGCGTTCGCTTGCTGACGAGTCACGTGGTTGAGTTGATTCCATGCTGTCCCTACCCCCAAACACATGGAAGCAGATGATTCCTTGTCAGCGGCAAACACAATGGTGGCGTCACTGATTCAGAATTATCGATTTTCCTCAAGGGGCTGGCGAGCATGCGTCGGTTTGGGAAAAATGCTTCCTGCAAAGGAAAATCGTCGTCGTAGCCAACAATATGGCCGTGACATTTTATCGAGCAAGTTCTTGGAGTCGAGTGAATTTTCCGTTAGTTTCACACTTTCTGTAGTTTTTCCACTAGAATTTTAGTTTTTCCGAGAGCTTTCGTTCCTGGTGCAAGTAATTTATTGAAATATTCGAGTGAAGTGCAGTGGAAAGCGTTTTAAGGTAAAAACCAAATTTTCCTCGACGAGCTTGGCAAGCTTGAGACTGTGGTCAGGAATTGTGTTCGTTCCCGAGTCCTTTTGTGAAAGAAAACGCTTGCATTTGTGGCTTCTTTGTGAAATTTGAGACGCCTTTCGTAAATAACCGTAGTCTAGACGCGGACAAAAGGATAGTTTGCAGTTGTTGAAAAGAAAGAGTCTCGCCTGGGAAATTATCTTATGCGTCAGATTGTGTCGAATGAGTCATTTCCCAGCGAAGAGTTCTGTAAGTTTTTTGATGATTCGATTGTTATTGATCTGCATTCGATGCATTGCACTAACTTTGGCGACAAGTAATCAGTGATGAAACGTTTCCGCCGAAGAAAGGGCCAAGTCGAACTTTTTCCTTCCATATGGTAGCCGGAGTCATTTCCTGTGGCTGTTGCCGCCCACGGTCTTCCTGATTCTTTGAACGTGTTCAGTGAGCGTGTATTGTTTCCGTCTTTACATCGTTTGAATTTACTGTTAAGTGAGTGGCATAGGAATGGAGGACGTAGGATCCACCTACACATTTTGTGTCAGTCGCAGACTTGGATCATTTAATTAAATCACTGAATCATTATTAGCCCATTCGATGCCGTTGAAGCGAAACCGTTATATATATTGTTGCTGTATTCAACGCAAACCGTTTAATCTTTCTGTCGCCTGTGGGACTTGTTTGGTATTTTCCTCCATCAACTCCATTCAAAGGGGTGGTGAATCATCCCTTCGCAACCCTTTTATATTCATTTATTTGCATGAAACATTCATAGAAGGATTTTATTTTACATCTTCGCGTTGTCAATAGCAGGAACGGTATTATTTATGCGATGGATGTCCTGATTGCAAACTTTCCCCCCAAGGATGTTTAAATTCTGGATTTACTCAGTTGCAACGAACAAACCTTGACCCAGTTGGTTGGTCAACATCGTTCCAGCTCAAAAAGGAGCTGCAGTAAAAATGCTATGGAGAGCGTCATTTGTCTAGAATAAATAAAGCAGAACTTCCGCCACAAATTGTGCTCTTCAGTCTAATGACAGTTTATTTGCTCTGCTCGTCAGTGGAGCGCTGTAATTAGCACTTAACAAGGATACGTGAGTGTGTAATAAATGTGTTAATAGAGAAAGTGTGAAGTTTCGTAAGTGAAAGACAAGTTGATGGTGAAATTCAAGGCTCTTAACATTTTCATGAGCTGAGTTAAGAGGTAATTATTGTAGCACTCGATTTTTTTTAGAATAAACAGATAAGAGGAGTCATGCATTTAAATATATAACACTGGAAAACAGCATGTCTGTTGCATGAGATTTTTTAAATGAATCTGATTAATTTTTCCACGCTGTGTTCAAAAATATATGCCGTTTTTATGTAGCAGCTCTAGTTTTGGAGTTACAAAGTGACAGGGTTTTACATTGAAAATGCACATGGTTTAAGTTTAAAAAATTTATTCTGAATAAAATTTCCTTTTTTTTGGATTTTCTAGAGTGAGATGTATTATGAGTACTATTTTGAATGCTCTAACAATAATCAGCCATCATATGTTCATTCCAGTACCCGTGATACCTCTCCTCCATAGTGCGAATATCCTGGTGAAAGCGCTCTCCTTGTTCCTTGCTCAGGTCACCGATATTTTCAGGAAAATAGTCCACATGGCTGTGAAGGTAGTGAAGCTTTAATACTCATGTTACATCCAAGCCGCTGGAAGTGTATCAGCAACTGTTCAACGTGCTGAATGTAGCCGTTAGACTTCCTATTGCCCAAAAATCTCACTACCCAAACAAATTCTTCCCATGCACATTTCTCGACAGCTGTCATATGGTTGACGAAATTTTTATCATCTATCAAATTCCTGATTTGTGGGCCATCGAAAATACCACCTTTGATTTTCTCAATACTCAAGTTTGGAAACACTTTTTCAATGTATTTGAAACATTCGCCATCTATTATAATTTATATTGAATTTTAATTTAAAACACATAGTTTCAATAATATTTCACAAGGTTTATTACTTATCAGGTCAAGCTCACGGTTACGACTAAAAACTTAATTCAATTTTACAATGTATTAATAGTATGAAAGAGAAAGTATAGTAATGATAGTACAGTAAGTAAATGCAAAGAGAGGATATGATACATACATAGTATTTGATTGTATTCCAATACCCCCACTCAATAAAATACTTAGTTAATTATGACAACAATTCATAACTTTAGTTTTTAAATATGTAAATTTTTCTTTAGATAGACCTTTTGTTAGAATATCTGCTTTCATTTCATTAGTTGGAACAAAAATAATATTAATTACACCAGCTTCATTTAATTCTCGAATATAGTGATGTCTTATATCTATATGTTTTGTTTGCTTATTTGTTGTGTTATTCTTTACTAAATTTGCAGCTCCTTGGCTATCAGAAAATACATCAATTGGCAATTTAACATAATTATTCAAGTATAATTCAGTTTTCTGAACATAAGCTTTGTTTTTTACGAATTTCACTATACATCCACGCTGTACTGTTTTAGATACTGATACGAAATTCATTTTTAACGATGGGATGTACAATGTTTCAGTTAAATCCACTCCTCCATATATTGTATTGATTGACGCTACACCGCTGATACTAGTTGTCACTTTCCGTTGGTCCGCTAGTTCTATTTCGGCAACAATTTTATGTGTTTCAGTAAGCAAATGCTTTTTGTTAACCATATGGGAACTCGCTCCACTGTCTAAGCACCACAAGTCAGTTGATTTACTGCAATTGTAGACTGATGCGAAAAGAACCTGTTTAGTATGAGTGTTTTTGTATCTACACTCATTTGCGTAGTGCCCTTTACGCTTGCAAATGTAGCATATACCTTTCCTTCTTTTAGTAGAAGCTGATATATTAGTATTACTAGGAGGATTGAACGATTTTTTATTTTGCTTAGTGTATAGCACCGTTTCATTTCCACTCTCATTGACGTCATCGTTGTTGTTTCTTTTTTCTTCTTCAATCAACTTCAATTTTAGGTCAGAAAGTGATGGCAATGAGTCTCTAGTTTCTATAGCGATTACAAAATTTTCATATTGTGGTGGTAGTGAACATAGTAACATAATGGATAATGTCTCATCATCCATTTTGATTTGGAGTTCACTCATTTTGTCAACTATTTGCCGAAAGTTACTTAGATGGGTTTGCATACTATCGCCATCCTTTAAACGCAATTGTATTAGTGACTTATACAAAGATACCTTTTGCGCGGGAGAATCCCCCTTGTAAACCTTCTCGAGGGTTGACCATGCTTCCTTTGAAGCCGAACTATATTTTATATGCATAAGTTGGTTAACTGTAACACTTAATCGGATATTTGCAAGAGCCTTTCGATCCTTCCTTTTCCAAGCTTCTATTAATTTTTCGTCTTCGTCTGGACACTTAGTTTCACCGGACACATAGTCCCGTAGATCGTAAAACTCTAGACTACTCTCCATTTGCAATTTCCAACTTTCGTAGTTGGACTCGGTCAACTTCTCGAAATTCGCCATTAGAGTCGCCATTTTAATTGATCACTTTTTGATCACCACCGATTTTAATTATTTATTTTTGGGTTTTATTTAGAGCACTTTCGGCTGTCCCATAAGCATAGGAAACAGGGATATTTTGTGTAGCCACTTTGTTGGCCCAGGAGAAAATTTACCATTTTCAAATCAACACATGCAACCCAGTTATGTTCCTTGTACTTGATTTTGTTGAAAACTAAAGATATGGTAGGATATTCTTCTTTAACCTTTGTAGAATGAGCAATAGGTAAGGAACCAAGTTTGTTACCATTATGTAAAAGTACACATTTCAAACTTCGTTTTGACGAATCAATGAACAACCGCCACTGATTTGGATTATACTCTTTTAATCCCATTGCAGTCATTAGGCCCGGAATATCAGTAAAAAACACAAAATTATCTTTTTTAGTAAAGAAAGGAAGTAAATCGTTTTCTCTGTTACGGTAGTACGATATCTTGGTTTCTCTGGTCAACAAATTTCTTTCTTTCAATCGGGAAGCTAAAATTTCTGATGCCGTTTTAGACAGTCCAAGATCCCTGAACAAGTCATTTATATCATCTTGATTTTGTGGTCGGGGACTATCGTAGCAATCAAAATCACTGTCGCTACCACTGCCGTCGTTTTCCGTTTGTCCGCTGCACTGGTCTGAATTTTCCGAAGGTGTACATGGCTGCTGTGGTGTTGATGTGTCACTAATAGTCAAGACTGGTCTTATAGCGGATTTTAAGTTTGGATGTATCCACTTAGAGCGATTTTTGTGGTTTATTTCTATGATTTTCGTTACACAGAAATAACAGTCGTCATGATGGTTGGATGGTTCACGTCAAATCATAGGAGCTTTGTTCTTAAAAGTGGGTCTGTTTTTGTTTGCCCACAGTCGCAAAGATTCAACACAACTTTTGCATACCAAACTTGGCATCCAAGGTTTAGCGTTTGACGGCAACGGAAACCCAAAGTATTCGAAGTATGCCTTTTTCACAAAGTCCGACAAATTTAAACGAAATTTTTGGAATATATATTCTCCACAAATAACACAAAAATAATCAGGATTATTTAAACACGTCCTTCTTGAGGAAGACATAACGAAATTTATAAAGGACCTAGTTAAGTTACACCGCTATGTATAGAAACTACCGACTACTTATGTAAATTCAAGGCGGTACCTGTATCACTAACTGGAGCTGCTACAAAAAATCTGAGATTTGAAATCAGCGCACTCAAATTAGTAAACAACAGTAGAAAATATGTCATGTCACAAAAAAAAAGGTTCATTTTGTTTTTCTGTGTAATTTATAAGCTTAGGATTAATTTTTGATTGCTTAATTCCATCCTTTACCTGATATATGTTGATATATTTGTACTCCTTTAAGAGGTTTTCAACCTTAAAACTTGGAGTTTAAAGAGGGTGCTTATTCCATCGATACCAGATTTTGTTGGGCGCACTGGCGGACTAAGGGGCGGCAGGGGCGGTCCACCCTGGGCCTTCGGTCCTAGCGGGCTTTCAAATCTTGAGGAGTTCTTTAAGTTATATTCTAAACAAGATTGAAAATATGTTCAGTAACTTAGTAAGAGGCAGTTCGTAGATACGAACGGAAAACAGCTTAGACCGGTTATTTACAATTTTCTAATTTGAATGGCTGGTGTAAAATTGAAATTTCTTCCACTGCCAATCTACTTTTCTTTATGGTAGCTCTATTCCGCCGATGTCCATCAACTGCTGAGTCTATAGGCCTCTACATTACTACACCCCACAGTAAAGTTGGTTACATCGTCCTTAACTTGGCACTTTTTGAAGTTTTATAAGATCATTTGCAAATGGTTACAGTTTAGTATTGGTGGAATATTTTATGAATTATGAAAAAAATACAACCACAGCCATTTTTGATTTAAAAAAGCATCTTTTTTTTATAAAGTGTAGACATCAAGATCAACACTGGAGTCATTTGAAATTTTGAGGCGGTAATAATATTTTTTATGTTCATAGCGACCAATGAGTAATGATTTTTCAAGTCTGAACTATGTCTTAATTCGTGCGAACGAAGTCGGAACCGACCTCTCATCGGTTCTAGACGTGAAGTCTGAGTCGTTCCAACGAATGAAACCAATCAGTCAACCATTTCGTGCACCCGTAATCCATTTCGCGGTGGCTGCTTGTCGGCCAGCTAGATCGGAGAGGATTTCGGTCGCAGGTCTTAAAATGGATAACGCTCAATTACGTATTTCAGTCACCATTAACTGCATTAAGTGTTGTCTGATTAGCAATTCATAATTAATTATATTTCTATTTTCGGTTTAGCAATTCACGTCAAATAAAAAAATTATTCAAAAAAAAAAAAATAATAATTTGAAATGTTAACCTCTTTTCTTTCATATGGTAATATTTCCTGTTAAACATTGAAGGCTTATCTTTCTTGCTGTTATAGAAATAAATGTGTGCGACGAGAACAAGCAAATTGATCTTATATCAATAATTATAAGTCTACAACTGGACATATTTAAAATACCTTAAATAGTTACTTTCATCAATTTTTCTTGTGTTTATCATTAGAATTACGCTTAAATTATTAATAAAACAAATTGAAATTATTTGTATGAGCTAAAATTTAACTTTCTCCTATGTTATTTTTTCCATGAAGCACTTCATTAAATACTTGAATATAGTTACACTTGTCCTATTGCTTATACCTCTTGAGCAGGGGCGTAGCGATGGGGGGGTGTGGGGGGGTGTTACACCCCCCCCCCAAATATTTTGGAAGTCGGCATTTTCACAATTTCTAATAATATATTACCGAAAATTCAGCCATGAAATATTTCTTTTCTCTACAGTCTTATACCTCTATGGTAACAACTCATCTGATGGGCCATGTCATATGCATTGAACGAATAATATATCATTTACTCTTCGCTATCTAGAGACTACCGCTAGTCCGTAGGGATGTTTGTGGCGCGGCGTCCATAGAAAGACATATAATTTTTGAGTGCTTCGAAGGTTTGCAACTGAAAACAACTGAAAGTGAAATGCCTTGAGTATAATCATTTTGCAAATCACACATTTTTAGTATTTTTCTTTTGTAAACTCGATAAACATGTGCAAATTAGTTCTAGGTATAAAAAATAGTGCCTTATTAGACAATAGATTCGATTAAGTGGCTTGGTAGAAGAATAGAGAGGGAAAAGAATAGATCAACAAGGTTAATCATTTTTTGAGACTATTTTCAAGGTAAGTCGTAACTTTAATTTAAAATGAAATCACAACTACACAACTCACTATTATATCGAATCATTTTAGTAGAAGTAAAACACCAAATCAGTAAATTATTGTTTCAATATAAATGCTGCTTTTTTATTTTGCTGAGATTAAAATTTGATTTTAGTGAAAAAATACTAAATTTTTCTTCGTTTTGAATAAACTTGATAGATATTTACTTTTACGATATTCAAACGCAGCTACTTTGAAAGTAACTTTAATGTTACAATTCTGTAAATTTCATTTTCGTGATAAATGTAATACCTACGCATCTAGTAGAAATCTTTTCACTTAATGCAATGGAAACATTTCTTCATAGGTTTTATAATAATGTCAAAACCACTAAGGAAAAGGATGAAAGTAGAATGTGAAGATTGTGGGAGTCAGTTTGACGATGACTACAAGTCTCGACATGAAATTTCTAAACATAATGGAAAATATGTTAGAGTCAAACATGTCGGAGCTCCATCAAATCCATTCGAAGCCTCTAAAAGAAAAATTGTACCTTCAACAATTCCGTCATCAAATAGTCATACTGTAGTTGCTGTTATAGAAGAGAATGTTGCTAAACTACCTGCAGATGATTTAGAGCAGCAATTGGCTGGAGCCAGCAAACCCGTTATTTCAACGACAATTTTTCCTGTGCAACAAAAGATAGGACAACGACCATTTTCACTATCAGCATCCACACGATTACCACCCTCACCTCCAGTGACACTACCGCCATCGTCGCCAGCTTCAGCCAAATCTCCTTCACAACTTTCACCGCAACAATCAAATGAAGTACCATTACCTAAAGAAGCTGAGGCTGATCCGACTTGGATCAATTTTTCCGGTAAGGTAGCAGAATTTCTAAGTAACTTTGAAAGAGTCGGTGAACTTTTGAAGAATGTGACAAGTGATGCAGCTCCGAATGTAAAAGCGTTTTTTATCGATATGATCGATAGTTTGACCCACATCCACGAAGAAAGTGAGGAGTTGCTGCAATTAGCAAAAAAAGAAGAAGAAAAACTGTCATCAAAGACTTTTGATCTGCATATTGTGAGTGAAAGTTACATAAACCATGATCCTGGAAAAAGGGGAAAAATATCAACCACCAATCAGCGAAGATTTTTAAGTTCGCTAGGACCATACCAGCCAAAACTTGCCATTTATCCAGCGAATCCAGATATTCCTACCAATAAACAATGCCGTTTTAATCCAGCATGGTATAATGAGTTCCCATTTTTGGAATATAGTCCTTACAAAGATGCAGCGTATTGCTTCGCTTGTTTTTTGTTTGCCGAGGGAGCTAGAAGGGCTCACGGTAGTAAAGAGTGGACGTCAGTAGGTGTTCGCCAGTGGCATAAAATGAAAAGTAGAGGTCAGAATAAAGAAGGAAAACTAGTTCAGCACTTCACTTCAGAATCTCATCGTGCATCTTTAAGTGACTACTGTAATTTCATCAACGAAGGAACCCATATCAATGTATTCTTAGATAAATCTTTGCGGCAGAATAAAATTAAAGAAGAGCAGGAGAAAGAATATCAATTTAAGGTTCTACAAGTTTTGCTTGATGTAACAAGAACTTTGGGGAGACAAGGGTTGGCTTTTCGTGGTCACGAAGAATCGCCAGAAAATAACAATGGAAATTTTTTACAAATTGTTTCTTTGATTTCGCGACATTGCCCATTGATGAACAAATGGTTAAATGAAATCTCTAAAAGACCACATCATGTAACGTACTTGAGCCCCACTACCCAAAACGAATTCATCGATTTACTGGGAGCTAAAACTCAAGAAGCCATCGTTGCCGAAATTAATGAAGCTGGTATCTTTTCTGTCATGGCTGATACAACTCCTGATTTGTCACACCAAGATCGATTAGCCATCAACATTCGGTATGTGCTCCCAACAAACGATGGACCTGTACCTGTTGAACGCCTTCTCAAGATGGATGTTATTCTAACGAAAAAAACTGGTGAAGAACTGGCAGAAAAAATTGTAGTGGCTCTTCAGTCATTGGGGATTTCAGTGAAAAATATCGTTTTTCAGTCCTACAATTTTGCGGCCAACATGAGTGGAAAATATAATGGCACGCAGAAAAAATTATCTGAAAAATGTTGTAAAAATATTCCCTACGTTCCGTGTGAAGCTCATCGAATCAACGTTTTTGTAGAAACATCTTGCAAACAAAGTGCTCTAATTAATGATTTCTTTAACGTTTTAGAAGCTTTGTATGTTTTTTTCTCAGGAAGTACGAAACGTTTTCAAAATCTTCGGGAAGAGTTGAAAAGTATTGAAAATTCATTGCAACTGAAATGTTTATCGAAAACACGCTGGACTGCTAGAGCTGAAACGGTAAAAGCTGTATGGATTTCATTCGAAGGCATTGTACATGCTTTGGAAAAAATAACACAAGGTTCGGAAAATTTTGATACTAAATCACGTTCTATGGCTGCCGGTTTACTCAAAAAAATTCTAGATTTTGATTTCATTTGCTCATTATATTTTTGCAAGAATGTAATGTTTAAAGTTAAAAATTTGACAGAAAATTTGGAAGCTAATGAATTAAATGTCATTGATGCTTTATTGTTAATTCAAAGTACTTCAGCGTCACTACAGCAAATGAGCGCTGACGACGACCAAATCAATGCATTGATAGAGAGCTCAGTTTTATTTGCTAGAAAATTGCAGATTTGTCCAGAAAATGATTTTTCAAGGCATCATAGAACTCGCTATGTCTTAAAAAAAAATTGATGAGAGTTCAGAAAATGCTTGTCATTTCGAGTTCAAAACATTTTACAGGAAGGAATTTAAAATTGTGCTTCATGTTTTCACATCTGCCATTCATGATCATTTGCATGAATCTTTATCAACGTTAAAACCGATTCAGGAAATATTTAAAATTCCCGTTCATAGAAATAATGTCACTCTTGAATTGATAAAATCAATTCGACTATTAGAACAAGAATTTTTTAAAACTGAGCCAGAATGTTTGCTTGCTGAGTCACAAATTCTATTTGATTCGTGTGAGAAATGCACAAATTTTGCCGATGTTTCTAAAATTGCATTCAAATTGAGGAGTGCAATACCACTTGCTTATAAAATGATTTGTTTTGTTTTAACTGCTCCTGTAACATCAGCTTCTTGTGAACGTTCATTTAGCAAACTGAAGATAGTTGTCAATCATCTACGGACGACAATGGGAGATGATCGTTTGAATTCTTTGATGTTGCTTTTTTCTTCGAAAGATAAAGTAGATAAACTGAACCTTCGCGAAATTATTGAAAAATGGTCTCTATTGAAACACCGCAGAGTTAAAATATGAATCTTTTATCTAGTATTCGATATAAAGCTACAATACTTTTAATTGTTCAGTGTATTGTTTTTCGTTTTTGTATATTTTCAAATAAATTGATTTTACTATCAACTATTTAGATGTCTTCATCATTATTTTTTGTTTTCAAAGCGTTCTTCTAGGCAATGAAAGTTAATTTCCTTTCTCGTTATTTCATTTTACATGCAAAACCTATGCAATGTTTTTCAGCAAGTCGGCAAATAAATGAGTGTCACCCCCCCAATTTCATGACCTTCGCGACGCCCCTGCTCTTGAGTACATTTAAGTTTTGGTTTACATAGAAATATATTTATATATAATTTGTTAGTTTATGCTATACAAGTGCTAAATATCATTTTTTCTTGTTTCACACAATTTCTTTTTGATAGTGTATAAGTTAATACAAGTGAAACACTCGGGCGTTTTTTCTCTGTTTGATAAACTCTTTGAATATTAATTAAGATAAGGAATTGTTCAAGGATTTTTACCATTGTCTAAATATTTCAAATTGACAATCAGTTTTCAATTTAAATTCTGGCAATACTTATTAACTTATTCTTTCCATTTCGTCTTAGTAACGGATTGAAAATGAAAATCGTTAGGTCTTGTAATCCAAAAGGATACAAAATCAAAAGCCGATGCTGGATGCTTATAAGAAATATTAATTAGCAAGATTTTATTAATGAAAAATTTATTAAAAATAAATTAGTTAGTAATTCATATAGCATCAAGTTTTGATGTTTATTTTCATATAGTATATTTCAGTACCCTTTTTAATTAAAATGATCTCATGATAACTTCCATCGTATTAAAAACATTATTTTAAATCGGCGGATGAAAACAAGTTATTTCAAAGGGTAAGTATATATTGAGGGGGAATACTTTGAAATCTATTGAGCAATGTCTACGAGCATCTGTGGCCTTTAAACTTATCTTCTCTATAAACCAGAATTAAACTTCCAAAAATTGTCCATACAAAAAAATCAACCATGGAATCATCACGTGCCGAAACAATCATATGAAGAAACTAACTTGAAAGCTGAAATTAAACATTAAAATACAGCGCTTTTATATTATTTTTCTTTTGTATAAATCAAGGCCTTTTCCATGAAAATGTACCCTAAAAATTAAATTCCTGAATTTTGGCTTAATTTCAATCTGAAGTGTTAAGTATTTCAACAGAAATGCCGATATGGAAAAATTAATCGTTGAAATTTTCTAATTTACTTTTAGGATTCGGTTGGGAGTTGATATTGATGCATGTTTATTTCATCTTATAGGCTTTCCTATATAGCATAGTCACCGTGAAAGAGGACGGTTGCATGGTACAAATTAAATGTATCCGTCCTGCACTGTTGGCTAAATCGATTTGTTTTTTTCTTTTATATCTGCTAAATGCAATATGCAACTTTATAAGCGGATGTCTTTTTTTCTGTTGGTTTCGTATAGTTCTTCTTTACAACTATCAACTCACTTGAAGGAGAAGGACAGTTGCCCACTTCACAGCTTTTTACATTCAGCCTGTCTGTCTAATAACCATTCAGGATCGCTATGGGGTTCATTACGGGCTTTGTTGCACATCGATCCAACAGCCACTACTAGATCCAATCACTCCTTTTAGCATTTCGCCAATTCCACAACCCGCGCACCATTACCGACACGGACAGGTTTCCGTACAATACACTCGGGTGCTTCCTCGTTTCGTCTGCTTTCAGATTCGAGAGTGCGATTGAGATTAGAGGAGAAGAGATTCTACATGGAGAGTAAGCAGAATTTAAACGTACATTCCCACAACAATCGATTCATTCTCACGTACCATAACATTTCCCAACGCTCACCAATGCGCTTCCTGAATTGAAGATACTCCGATGCAGTTTTGACGTTTAGTTGTATCCTCAGGACCAGCACCTTCATGTGAGCGGATGATCATGCAAGATTTCGGTGCACTTGGTAATTTGGATGGGTCTGTAGTTAGTGTTGGGGGCTGTGGTGGTGACGTTGCTAAAACTGAGTTTGAGGTTAAATCAGCAAAATTAAAGCCAACTGAAAAAACAGCGTTACCTAATATCTCCGGTGAAGCACCTACTGCTGTTGCTTTCCTTTTTTTATTCCCACTCCGATTGTATGGGGGCAGTTGGAATGGGTCTAATTTCCTTCGCTCATATGAGAAGAGTCGCGGAAGCCACACACTCAAACACCCACTTGTCGCGCCCCTGCAAAATTTAACCTTTCGAACCGCGCACGCTGTGTACGGTTATCTGCTGCCTGCACCCGTTTGACATTACCGACTCCAGCTGCCGTCAGCTTTGGGTGACATTCCTCGACTCAAATTGACGTAGGATGGGAATGTCATCCAAAGCTGACGTTCGCTGGCAAGCCATATGGTAGTGATGGGCATGTGTGCGAGTCAGCAGTGGCGTAGGCCGACTCATTACAAATGCTTGGAGAATACCACTCTTTCAAACTGTAAAATTCATTCCGTCGTTCAGCTAGGTTTCATTCTTATGACTTGAACAGATTTTATGCGTTCCGAAACGCAAAATTTTGGCTCGAATTTTCCGCCGCTAGAAATTAGTTGTATACATTAAACTAGTCAAATTGTTTCAGAATGCAGAATCCTTCCCAAGAACATACAATTTGAGGTTTTCCGGCCACCAAAATCGCTGAAATTTGAAATGTTTAAAACCTCCCGCTTCATTCCATTACTAACTCTTGCATGAGTTCTAGCGTCGTCCTCGTTATACAATGGCCATATAAACACCTGCTCAAAATATCAGCTAACGACCTGGACAATCCACGTCATCAGGTTGTTTGTTTTCTTTTGAACAGTTGAGTGAAGTATCATTTCATTGGGCGACTTCAGACATGGCGTTGAAACCACCCGCGTCCAACATGTCTGACACTGATGCTCTTAGTTTTAAATGTCGGTTTGGTACCCCCAGCCTTTTTTTGTGTACGATACACATCTTATGTGTGTATGTGTTAAAAAGCTCATTCGATCATAAGATGCCGTGCAGGCAACGTCGAGATTATAAAGAAGAGCGAGATCGAAACATCTGATTTTGCTTATTACTTTAACGAATTTTGTGCGTGTTAAAATTTTCGAGCGAAATTACATAAAGTTTAGTATTGATATCAACTAGAATGCGAGGTTCAACATGAAATGATTGTCAATATAACCAGTTTGATGCTCCTTTTTCACTGCAAGTCTGAACATGGCCAGACATAGCCAACATATCGGCATCATCTTAACCTGAACGTTCTACGTTTCAAATTTCACCAGTCCGGCCATTATATAACGAAGGCGACGGTTCTACTTTGACAACCGTGGCAGAACGTACATGCGTAATATATTTTTGATAGTTGTGGCGTCTAAGCAGCGCAGATTTTTAACAGTTATCGTGTTGTCATGTATGCATATCTTGTAGTTTTCTAGTAACTAAGTTTCTTCTTACATTATTTCTTGCGTTTTACAAATTACCTGCTCCTTTGTTGTAGGTAGTTACTCTCACTAAAATATTAATTTTACTTTATTAATGATAATGGTAGAAAGAATGACAAACTTTGTTCGCTCATGCAAAACAGCGCTTCAAGCGACATCACTTTTATCATATTCGGAAAATACTTTCGAATTTTGTGCTTCCCTACCGGTTGAGTTTCTCGGCGAATTTGAATGAAATCAAAAAGTATGCATTTTTGATTCTTATTCCTCCTCCTTGAAATTCCTTTAAAAATGGGATTTTAAATACGAATATATTACAATTTGCCTACTCAATATCGTAGGAATACCTAGAAATGGCGGCGCAACTATCGCGAGCGAACATACCTAATGTATTCTTTATACCATGATTGATGATAAGATGAGACCCAGTTGAGATGTGTACGTATCTGAAGGTTGTACCGTAATTTGATTTTAAAATTGAAGGCAAATTTCATGACAGTAAAATATAAGGCAAATTTTAAAATAATTTCTTTTAAACAACTCATTGGATATTATCTTTTTACGTCGGCAACAATCTTTGGTTTCGTCATCTTTTGCAGAAGTTTAGACGGTAATCCAGTAGTTTTTAGCTTTTAAACTAAAATAATAGTCTAAGAACTAGCAATATCACAATTCATATGATTTTATAAGAGCTTATTTTGCAACAATACCTACAATCTCCTGAAATGACTTCGGATAAAGGACTCACTAAACTAAAAGCCCTGAACAAATATTTAGTTACAGAACGAATCCTGATTGTAAACAATGTGTTACATTTGGTACAAAAAAATGTAATAATATGGATGTTGACATCAAGCGAAGAGGAAGAAGGAGGGTAAGAAAAATAATGCCGGGTGAACTAGCTCTTGATGCTGCTTTGACCATTCAAGAGGAAGTACGTCGATCAATGTTCGAATGCATTGACAGACTTATAAAAAAAATTGCCCCAACGATACGTGGCAATGAATGATATGAGCAAAATTTTCAAAATTGTTGAAACAAGGTTCGTGCTGGAAGTTTCTGATGATGCTCTGGCTGTAGCAGCAGACAATCTGGTACAAAATTACAATGACCTCGATAAAGAGCAGGTGCTGCAAGAAATAAAGCGATATCGTCGGCATCTACTTGCCACCAATACGAGTATGGACGTTGCTGCCAGAGGGATAGCCCAAGAAATCCTACAATTTATAATAAAATGGGACTTCAGTGAATCCCTACCCAGTACATTGGTTATACTTCAGTACTTCTTGACCATTTGCATCTCAGTTGACCGAAAGATCCAGATAGTGGATGAAATTATGTATGACGGCTGAATGAGGCAAGATCAGCGTACTCGTATATCTCAATTAAGAAACTGTGAAAAGGACACTAACCTTGCTAAGCCTTTGTGAATATACGCAAAGTTAAATACCTATCTAGCCCCGCTGAACTTATAAACTATTATTAATACTACCAACAATTTATTATATTAATATTAACACGAGTTTTACTCAACACCCGCAGCGACTAATAAAGCTGCTAGTATTCCGAAAGCTGAACAAGATGTCCTAATCTCATCGCCAACTGTAGTGATTTTTTTTATTCATCGTCCGTTAAGGACAGCAGCGATAGCTGGCCTTGCTTGACGATGCATACGCGTATTGGCAGCTAGCCTCTGTGATGTCTTGGGACGGGTTCTTTCCGCCAGTACAAGGGTCCACTGCAAAATCATTTCACATGCACAGGTTATATGTTTTTCAATCAGGGTCGTTAATAAAGCCTAGGCTGGAACGAAAGAGAAGCTACTGAGAAATACTTTTTCATTCACAGAGCACGTGTGGTTAGGGGCACGCCCTCGTACTTGATAAGGGAAATTGTGGCCCACGACATGAGGTGGGGCATCTCGATGGAATCAGTACTCCTTGCATCCCCTCCCAACTTTCCATCCCGACAAAAGCCCCTGTAACGTCGAAAATAACTACAGCCTGATGCTTGAGTGAGTGGAAAGAGATCCAGCCATCTTTGCGGGTATCATAACCATGTGAAGAACGAAAAATAAGAACACTAAAGCGTCAAATTTTTGAGTTGATGTCTTTTTATTATGGCACTAATTCATTAACACAAGAAAATCTCCGATATTTGACCTGATTGGCATTGAATTACTGAGATGAAATATAATTTTGATAATATGTGAGGTGCGAATGAGTAGGGTCGACTAGTCTAGGAGTATGCACTTAAGACACTGTTCTAAAATTAAAAACTTATAATTTTAGGTAATCAGCTTAACTTTTATTTTATGCTTAATTAACACATCTTCCATAAAATAATAAGCAATGCAGAAAATGTACGAGTATTCCAAGTCTTTGAAAAGTTAAAAAAATAATCAAATTGAGAACTGCATGCTGTTTCAAGAGTTTTTGGATAAGAGTACGCAGGAAAAATTATTTTAAAATACGTGCCTACATTATTCAGTGAATTGAGGTCGATAGAATGTCCGTGAAGGACTGCAGCAATGGTCTGCTGCCTCGGCGAGAGTGGATGGTGGGTTCCCCCGAGATTTGCCTTATCTGGGGATGTGTTGGGAGGCTAGCATTGCGGTGTCGTGGGGCGGGCTCTTTTCCCCAGCACAAGACCCACTACGAAAAAATTTCGCATTCACAAATTGGAAGATCAAATGCGGATTGACAGGTGTCAAGGATAAGGTAACCTACTAAGGGTGGAAATTGCTCAACCCTTTTACCCTTATAACTATCCCAAAGAGTGAAAGTTGCATTTCTTAATTGGTTGGCGGTGATTTTGGTCTAATTTAAAATAGAAGCTCATAATTGTAAGTATGTTTTGCATTATTAGGGGTTTTTGGCAGGGGGACACATATGTTCCTACATGCGTCAAGGTATCTTTTTTTATTGGAACTCATCATTTGCAAAATAACAGCGAAATATAGTAAAACATACGATTATTTAATACGTCAAAGCTTTTTTGAATACAAAACGAAAAATTCAGTGATATTCCGCAAAACAATTTCTCTCTGATGTAAAACATAAATGGGCATCACATGTAGAGCATGTATATATACGGCTTTTTCCACATTGAATGCAGCGTCTTCTGTTAGCCAATTTTACCATTACATGTGATGGTGTGCCTTGTTTTTGGACAAGAGACGTTTCTTATTCATGACTGAATACAAACCTCTTTGGCGACAGGAAAAATTGCCAATAAGCGAGCGAGTAACTACTTAACGAAATTTGAAGCTTGAAAGCAAAGTTCCCTCAATAGGTTTGGCTCCGTAAAGAATTATTCATCGCTATATCCAGTAAGTCGAAAAAGTGTCGTAAATAATATTTAATTTTCGCCTTCCTATCCACTTCGTAGCATACCTTTTTTTGGTCCATAAGATCGACTCCTCCCATGTTTTTGTTGTAATTTACAACAACTTCAGGACAAGTTACATTCATCTTGCCGCCGCTGCCATGCACACGCCTCTTCACCGTTGTTGTCGGTAGTGGCGACAAGAAATTTGTCAATAAAAATACACCTGTGTTATCTATCCATTTTATGAACGATATTCTTTTGCTGCTGGTTGTAAAAATGTCTCCACGTTTCATGCTCTTGTTGGTGGGAACATTTTTTTGAATATTTTTTCTATTTGAGCGCACTGTTTCACAAGCTTTTATATTCATATGTGCTAGCGTATACTGAAGATAAGGGCTCTTGAAAAAGTTGTCGAAATAGACTTCAGAGGCTTTATTTTTCAAGTTTTCACGTAATTGTAGCACAACAGATTCACCCAAACCAGTTTCAGGCCCTCAATTTTTCTTATCTGTATATAAATCAAACTGAAATAGAGACCCAATGGAAGACTCAGCTCTGCACCATAATTTGAACCCCCATTTTACCGGTTTATTTTTGACATATTGTCTCATTTAATTGTGACGTTTGAACTTTACCATATGCTCGTCTATTGCTTGAGTTTTCGTATTGGTCAGAGCACTTTGAAAAGCTTGGCTGAAGTGGTTGAAAACGGGTCGAATTTTCAACGCCATATCATAAGGGATGTGTCTCATTTAGCTCATTGGAGTTACCGTTAAAATGTAAGTTCCTACGAATTTCTTCAAAACAGTGTACAGGCATACTATTAGTAATATAAGAAACTCCCATGTCAGCGTCTGTAGACCAATAACTCTTGAACGTAGGTAAGCATTTGTAATGATTTTCTACCTTCAACTCGAACGCGGAACCGACCTCTCATCGGTTCTAGACGTTAAGTCTGAGTAGTGCCAACGGATGGTACCGACTGGTCAACCGATCCGTGCACCGTAATCCATTCACGCGGTGACTGCTTGTCGGCCAGCTAGTTCGGAGAGGATTTCGGTCGCGGGTCTCCGAATGGATTACGCTCAATTACAATATTTCAGTCACCTGAAATTGCCCGTTTTCTAAACGCGTCAACAATTACTCATCCAGAACGAGAAACCTACATTACGTTAGTTCTGGATGGGATCTATCCACAGATCTCAAATCAAAAGCTACAAAAATCCACAGGCGCGTTACCGATTCACCGACGCGGTACCGAAAAATATACTACTCGAACTTAACCCGAAGAAAACTACTCTAAAGAAGTGACGAAACAAACAAAGGTACCGCGTACCGCGCGCGACGCGAAACCGACCTCAGCGGATTTGCAGAAACCCTACCCTCGCGACGGCATACTTACCCTACACTCTCTGTTCCCCCTGAAATAGAACGAGTTACTGAAAAGGAAAGTCGTGGTTTAACTTAGCAATTCATTATATTATTAAATTCAATCAAATTAGGATTTCGATTATAAATATTAGTATCCTCCATTTACACACGAGAAAATTCTCTAACCTACAAATCTGTAACAAAAAAAATCGTGCAAATATTTATCCTAGATACTTCTCCTTATCTGACATGATTTTAGTATTCTACTTTTTCTTATTTTAAGCTTACTTTGAGAAAACACAAACTATCTTTTATCTATGTTTTGGATTTTAACTTTTGCTTTTAAAAAAAAATATCACTAAGGATTTTCGTATATTCTAAACATTAAACAAATTTGCTGGTTGCTTGTTTGTTGTAAATTTAGTCATATCGAGCTTATTTCTCAAGGGGAAAGGATTCGAGGGCTAGAAATGGTTTGGAATTTCTAAAACGTTCACATGTATCGTGTTCAAGAAATAAGAGCGATTTATCACTAAAGAAGAGTTAAACTGATTAAGTTTCAAAAACTAACATTTGCACAATTTAGACCTTTCAAAGGAAGTATAGGCTGCTTTTCCGTTTTTTTTTCTTAAATCTTTCAATTGCATGCTTACTTAAATCGAATTAATTTAAATTTATGACACATACATTGAATATTTTTCCACGGTAATCATCTCTATGCATTTTGAAATTAATTAAGATTTTTTTTTTTTTCTTTTTTTTTACTTCATTCGCTTCAAATAAACTTTATCTAAGTTCAAATTGGATATAAATTTTATGTATTGGATTGGTTTGTAGCGTCGATGATAATCTCATGGTAGGGACCCGACTCAGGTATAGAGTTTATCGTTTCCCTTTCTTGTATAATTTATTTAAATATTTACTGTTTGCTGAACCGACAGCATACGATTAAATTTCATTATTTTTTCTTGTATACTTCTTGGTACCGATGTAAAATAATTGTTTGTAAGGGGCTCTCAACCAAAAGTTGATCTCAAATTTCTCAGAAAAAAAAACAAGAAAAAGAATCTTCTCCGACGAATTCCAATTGGCCGAATTGTACGTATTCAGACTTTCAAACTGAGCCGTTGATTAGTTGCTTTCAAACTCATGATAATTTAAAATTATTTCCATAGGAAAACGAAGAGTACTATAAATTCGATCTGTAAAGAACGCCCCAACTATTTTATATCGGAATCAAACAAAACTAGGAACGTTAATTCGCGTAAGCTTGCAAACTTAAGCAAATATACACGACGTTAAACAGGCAAGCAAGCACAAACAATTACCATTTGCATAAAAAAAGGAATAGGCTTGGCTATCCAAAGAATTTTCCATTTTAAAAAAAATCTATAAATATTTACGTTAGAATGTAAATTTTTCTTTAAAATAGGGCAAGTAGACACAGACAATTACCATTTGTAAAAATTAATTTCATATTTAAATCACCTTTCCTAGATATTCCATTGTCTTCATATCAACTAGTGAACTGCCAAGAACATATAGATGTTGTACTTTTACAGCCACTGTTTCACCCGATTTTAGGCTCGCCTTATGCACTTGAGCCAATGAAGCAGTACCAAACGATTCTGGGTCACAGCTATCGAATAACTCGTCTGCGCTTTTCTTTAAATCTTGCTTTACCACTTTAGATAAATCTTCGACTGGAATACTTGGAGCATCACCATATGTTGTCCTTATCCCATTGACGATAGAATAGTTGATTTTGATGTTAGTCCAATATTCCATACGGTGATTGCTGCTTTTCCCAAACGAACAACTCCCAATGAATCTACATATATCGTAATCGTTGGCATGTAAACTTAATCTTGTTCCAGCTGCTGTAGCAGTTAAAGCTCAATACTTTATCACTCTACGAATCATGGCAACTTAATAGTACGGCACGTCATCTTTAATGCACTCAAACATTACACTTTTCAAGTTAAGTTTATCGAATTTCCTTGTTCACATGCAAAAGTATGAAACCAAAATTGAAAATAAATTTGTTGTTTGTTGTGATGACCTTCTAACGTTGAACCCCGTTCTGAACAATTTTGGAACCGATCGCTTCGAGTTGCATTAGTCGCTCGATTAAAATTAGACCGGTTTAATGCTATGAGCTGAGTACCAGTTAGTGTTATGATAGTGCCGTATTCTGCAAAAGCACCAACTGTTCATGGCCAAGTACAACAGCAGCAAATCTCGTTGGATGTATTCATTTTACCCCGTAGTTGATTTGCATGAGCCACAGATTTTATAAAAAGGATATTGTGTTGCTGCGCTCTGATGTGATATGAACTTTTCAATCACATTGGCTCCGAGCTTGTAGTGAGAAGTTGAAATTCTGAAATCCAGTTTTCTTTTATGTTCACTAACTGGTTATTTGCTATTACATAGCATCCTGTTTCATGTTATGCTCGTCGAGTATTGGCGTAGTTTGCTCTCTTCTGAGGCAACATTGGTATGGTTTATTTACTTCAGTTTTTCACCGCTGATTTAGTACCGGCATACATCATTTGAAGACTCATATGACTGTCTCTTGGTGTATAAAAATGAAGCACATCGGGTATGAAACTCGACCATCGTCATGAACCATACGATACGTGTAAACAATATAACGTGGCTGATGACCCGGTAAAAGTTCTTGGAGCTCAGCTATCGAGATGTTCTCAATGCATTCATCCCAAACAATCAGTTGTTTGTCGCGATCAACTTTCAATATTAGCGCCGCATTTTTGATAACGTGAGAAGCATACCCGCGAACAAGGTTGATCACTTTTAATTGCATATGTTTATACCGTACAATGTACGTTGCTGAATCGAAGGCTGCAATCTGTACTGCGGATTGCAAGCGATACGCCAATTGATCAATCTGAACAAGGTAGCAAGCGTTGCTTCGAATTTCCGCATGAAGAAGTGTCAAATCCTTTTGGTGTTGAATTATTCTCCTACTGGATTCATTAAGAGAAATTGTTTTATCGAAGGTATATTCCCACTTAGTCCGCAGTTCACACTGCCTTCCGCTGCAGACTAGACAAAATATTGCTAAATTTTCTAATTAGTTATTAACTAAACTAACCTCTTTCCCAATGTGTCTGCTCCGGTGAATGTCACTGCCTCACGAATAAAGTTTTCCAAAAACTCTTTAAGCACACCACGCGTTTCTTCACAGATTAAACAGGGAATACGTTTCACTCCACCACGTCGCGCCAAACGACGTATAGCTGGTTTTGTAATACCTTGGATATTATCACGAAGAACTTTGCGATGACGTTTAGCGCCTCCATGTGCTGTCAAAAGTTCCGGTTGTCACCTCGGACAAAACATATGTGCGTGGAATGGCACTTCATATGGCGGAAATGTGCTTCTTCAGATGTCGCCAGTGGCATAGTTTTCTCGATGGCCACGGTGGAGGGGCATTTCCAGATGGCTATGTCTCGAAATGTGCCGGGGTTGGATTAATTCTATATGTCGAATATTTATATCCACGGATCTAAATAATTGGACAGAAAAAAAAATATTTTCTGCACAACGATATCCGCACAACAGATGAAGTCCGCTGGCACTTCGAGGACATATCCATCTGGCAGGTTACAAGGGTTCGGGATCGGAATCACTTCGATTCCTGGGCGCAGGCGTCACATTACACATTCCCCCCCCCAAAATCGAAGTAATTACGATCCCGTCTCCTTGGTAACAGGTCTTGGTTAGGGACGTGGCGGGTCGAAGATCCGTTTCGAAGGATAGGCTACAACCCTGTTCGTGAAGACTCGGCAGTGACTATATAGTAGGAAGTCAGGTGTTATTCGGAGGCCTTCGTCTAGGCAGAGATTTGGGATAAGCCAAGGTTTCTCGTGGGAATTAGTTGCACTTCATCGTCTAAGGTCTTTTGCGTGGTAAATTCCCAGGGTCTTACCAGTCATGTCCGCGATGAGGTATCGGGTGGGGCTTATGACTTGCATGACTCGACACTTCACGAATTTCTTGTCTAGTTTGGCATTGTAATGGCGGGTGGCATCGCTCTGTCGGAAGTTTCGACGATATATTTCGTCGCCGGCCTTAAAGCCAGAAGGATGAGATCGCAAGTTGTACCGCTCCTCTCCCATCCGTCTACTTTCTTCAATCTTCTCCCGCAGTTGATCTCGCAGAAGTTGGAGCTTTTCGTGCGGTTCTAGAACCACGATTGGGTCCTCTAGCGATTTCAGCTGCCGCAATAGCCGGTAAGCGCTCCCATGACAGATCATGTACTGGCCGAACACTGCGAAATACGGCGAAATGCCGGTCGTGGCGTGGTACGACGAGCGCAGTGCACTAGTGATGGCGGACAATTTGCGATCCCAGTCCCTCTGATTCGGGTGGACATAGGCGCGAATGGCCGCTATGAGCGTACGATTCAGTCGTTCGGATGCGTTGGCTTGTGGTGAATAGACGGCAGTTCGTTGGTGGATGATGCCGTATTTGGACATTAGGTCTCGGAACTTGCTGGAGGTGAACTGGACCCCATTGTCGGAGACAAGTTTCTCCGGAACTCCAAACATGTGAAAGACTCGGTTCTCCAAAAAGCTGATTATTGGTCCAGTGTGCATGTTACGTAGTGGTTCTATGATAGGGAATTTGGAGAGCTGGTCCAGGACCACGACAGCTCCCGTGTGACCAGAAGCAGATCGAGGGTAAGGACCGATAAGATCAATGTACAAGCGCTGGAACACGCGTTCGGGGACCTCAACCTTACCCCTGGGTGGTCGAAGAATGGTGTTGGGCGCTTTAGTGCACTTGCATAGCTCACAGGAGGCTACGTACGCTTTTATCTGTTGTGCCATCTTAGGCCAAAAGAAACAGGTTTTCAACCGCCTAAGTGTACGACCGTATCCGCCGTGCGCACTTGATGGGTGGTCATGAGCCCGTCTGATAAGATCAGTGGTTAATTCTTCGGGCACCCACAACTTCCACTGTTCTTCTTCTTGTATGGGGTCTCCGGATGCGTGTCCCATCCGTTTGTAAATGAATCCATCCGTCAACCGCAGTTCAGGAAGCTGGGACAGTTGATTCTGGATAGTGTGAATCAGTTGGGTGTAGCTGGCTGACTTGAAGGCAGGATGGTCCAAATCGATCAATTGGGGGCTGTCGTCCTCTTGGACCAACTCGGCTCCTTCAGGGGCGAACATTCTGGATAGGGTGTCGGGGACTACATGCTGGCTTCCTTTTCGGTGGCGAATTGTGAAGTCAAATGCCTGTAGTTTCAGTGCCCACCTGGCCAATCTGCCGTTGAGATCAGTCTGGCTCATTAGCCATTTCAGAGAAGCGTGATCCGTAACGATTTCAAAGGTGTGTCCCTCCACATAGGCTCGGAAGCGTTTCACTGCCAACACCGCGGCTAAACATTCTTGCTCGGAGACCGTGTAATTTCGCTGGGCTGGGTTCAGCTTGTGAGACATGAAGGCTATAGGTCTCTCCTCGCCGTCTTGTGCAACCTGGACTAAGACTGCTCCCACCCCATGTTGACTCGCGTCACAATGGATTGAGAACGGTTTGTCAAAGTCCGGGCTGTGCAGTACGGGGGCCGTAGTCAGACTCTTCTTTAGCTCTTCAAAGGCTCGCAAGCTGGGCTCTTCCCCGACGAATTTACGTCCCTTACGCAGCATGTCGGTCAAAGGAGTGGTAATGGTGGCATAGTCACGTACAAAACGCTGGTACCATCCGCATAAGCCTAAGAATCGGCGTAACTGTTTGGTGGTCTTGGGTAATGGAAAAACGTCAATCGCTTGAGTCTTTTCCGGATCGGTCTTGATATGCCCATGCCCAATGATGTGACCTAAATACTTCACCTCCGTCATCACGAACTGGCTCTTCCTTATGTTGATGGTTAATCGTGCCCTCCGGATGTGTAGAGCCACCTCCTGAAGCAGGTCGATGTGTTCGTCAAAGGTCTCGGTTATAAGCAGCAGATCGTCCAAGTAAACGAAAACTTGGTGCCGCAAATGAGGTGGTATCACCTTATCCATAAGGCGCGTCATTGTTTGGGGGGCATTACACAATCCGAATGGCATGGTCACGAATTGATATAAGGGCCGGCCTGGGACTGTGAAGGCTGTTTTCTCCTTTGAACCGGGGTCTAAAGGAATTTGCCAGAAGGCGTCCTTGAGGTCTAAGCTCGTGATGAAATGGGCTTTAGGCAATCGACTCAAAATGCCTTCTATCAACGGTAGAGGATATGCGTCCTTGACTGTGACGGCGTTCAAGCGTCTGGCATCTAAGCATAACCGGACCTTGTTCGGCTTGACAACTAAGGTGACTGGGGAAGCCCACGCGCTCTGTGATTCTTCGATTACGCCTAATGATAGCATTCGATCCACTTCGGCATATAACGATTTTTCCTTCGCCGGAGATATGGCGAAATGTCTCTGTTTTATGGGTTTAGCATCCCCCACATCTATAGTGTGGAACACCAGGGCAGTCCGCCCGAGACCTTCCTTCTCGTGCGATGGAAAAGCCGATATAGCCGAGTCGAGACGCAGTTGCTGAGTTACATCCAGTGTATGCCGTAGTAAGTTAGTGGGTTGAGATTGGTCAGGAACGGTGGTGACGGACTCCAGGGCCGAACTGGAAAATAGTGCCGGGGCCAAGTTAAATTTTCGAACGAAATCCACTCCTAAATAAAGATTCTGGGTTAACTGAGGTATGATGAAAAATTCCATAGGTTTAGTTACCCCTTTAAAGGTGACATCCGTCATAATTTTTCCCACTACAGAGTGACGAGTTCCGTCCGCCGTGCTTAACCAGGAGGTGAAATGACGGATTTGGTCCGCGTGCTTGGCCAGTACCTCCCCTGCAAACTCGGCAGAGATGCAATTCACACTGGCTCCCGTATCGACTAAGCCTGATACTCGTTTTTGCAGGAGGTGTACTGACGCATATGGCCGAACATCATCCCTCAATAATTCGTCTAAGTATATGTCCTTCAACCTTTTTCTCGACTGCCTGACTTTTCTCCAGAAGCTCCGCATCCGACGCGTGGCTCGCTTGCTTCGCGGTGGGACAGTTGTGGCCAATTCCTCATGGAAGATGCGCTGTCGAGTAGCCAAATAATTCCGCAACCTGACATGAAAAGGTTTTACATGCCAAGGAGCCTTCGTCTCGCTATCATTTCCCTGCGCATTGGCCTCGGCGAAGGACGGCGTCGGTTGTGGAACTTCGGGAGAATTGTGTTTAGCGGTGCGAGTCAGCAGAGTTGGAGTCATGATGGGAGCTGGGTCATAGCTGGTGATGGGGTCTGGATTTGTTCGTCCGGGGTCTAGGAGTGCCGACGGGTGGTCGCGGCACTCGGTGGCAAGTTTTTTCGCCCTTTGCAATTTGCACAGTCAGGTGCGTATGTGTCGGCCTTCCCGCATCGGTAGCAGAAAAGCGTTGGCTCCGCTGGACATGCGTAGAACCGATGTCCCGGTTGTCGGCAGTTCCAACATACCGTCGGGCTTGTAATTGCTTCAAGGGAGGGTCGATCAATCAATGCTGGGTCCTCAAGCTCCGGTGGTGCTCCGCTCCTCGGTACTGGTACTGGATCAGCAAGCAGGTGGTCTGCTGCCATCAACTCCGCGGTGTGATGATTTCGGGGATTCGGTCCCGTTATGCGAGGTTGTGGGCGGAAGGTACCTCGTCGCTCATCCAAGTGTTCTTGTCTACGCGCATGGAGGCGCAATCCCTGTATGGTGTTGATGGGAAAATGTAGCAGGCTGTTCTGGAGATCCCAGCGCATGTTCTCTCTGATAATTTCTACTAATTCGTCCTCGGGCATGGTATTTCGCAGGCGAGTGCTCAATCTCACTATACTGGTGTAGTACTGGTCGAACGGTTCGTGAGCGCCTTGTTTCCGTTTCTTTATTTGCTCTCTTAGCTCTCTCTCAGTGAAGCCATCCTCAAATCGATTGCGGAAGGCTGCACTGAAAGAGTGCCAAGTGGGACGTGGCGTTGACTCTTTAAAGCTCCAGTACCAGTCGGCAGCGTCGCCGCTGAACAAAAGATGTGCATGCCGGAGGAAGGCCGAGGAATCCCCTCCCAGGGTGCTGGATATCAACGCCTGAATCCGGAAAAGGAACCGGTCCGCCGATATCATATCGTTGAACCCTGTAAAGTTCAGGCGCCAACTCTCCATGATACGAGGCGTCGGGTCTCGGAAAAGTGTCAATGCGTTCCCGGGGGGAATCACATCCTCTACTGACCTGTTGTACTGAACTGCCTCGGGGGCTGGAGGTACCAACGGAGGTCCGGTACTGTGCCGCGGTCTGTATTCGGGAGCTCTGGGATCCATTCCCGAGTTCCTTGGAGGTGGGACCCATTGCTCGGATTGTCGGGAGTGGGGCATCGCCACACTGGGATTTGGCTCCCAGCCAAGCGGAGTTCTCACGCGGCTGGGTGGTTGGCTCAACGGGAGATTCTGGATCTTTCCCTCCAGGTTGCCAATCCTCTCCGACATATCCCTCATCAACGCCACGAGGGTGTCAATGGAGTGGGCGGAAGGCATGGTTGTCACCTCGGACACGACACTTGCAGCCGGAACTTCACCGCCTACTGCTCCTTGCAGGTCTAAGAGTGGGTGTGACGGTTCGGCTTCTGGAGCTCCTTTCGCCACTGCTCCACGCGTTGGTAGGGGCGTTCCGAGGGGGACGTCTAGGGCAGACCGATCTATGGGTCGCCGGCATAAGGGACACAGTTCTGACGTGAGGAGGAGCTGTTGTACACAGGCACGATGGAATAAATGTCCACAATCCAATCGCACGCTGTGTACGCCCTCCACTACGTCCTCGAAACAGATTCCACAGTTCGCGGGTTGGACCGTTTTGGACCGTGTCCATCGCTTTTCTGGGGTCCGCTTCGTTGCCATTATCGTGTGGTTGCTAATATTGAGAAGAAAAAAAAAATATAAAATACACTTATTTCTACTATAAACCTAATAAACCTAATATATATATAGAAAACCTAAGAATACGTTAGTAGCCGATAGTGGCGAGCTAATGATAAGTGGAGAAAAAAAAATATTTGACAGTCACTTTCCTTTCCAGTAGTCGACTCCTTCAATGGGAAAAGAGAGTGCGTGGTAATCTGCCGAAGAAAGGGTGCTTCGGTCGATTTACGAAATTTAACCCCACACCCACATACATTACAAAAAACCGTCTCTAAACTACGTTAAAGTGACTCGACGAGACAAGTGGTAGAGCTACCGTAACGACTTTGTACGCGGTCAAAACTCCCGACGCGTAGAAGCATTCCGGGCTTCGCGACTCCAGCATACGCCACCGAACGTTGAACCGATACCACTCGTCTAACACGCATAAGAAATAGTTAGAATCCTTCCGCGACATAAAGGCAAGGTAGCCTTCTATTTTCTTGAGAGTCCATGCTGATAGGTAAACCCATCAGACTGGCAGTTCCATCAAGAAAATAGAAGGTCCTTACAGGGGTTACCCTGGGACAACACATCGGAAGGATTCTGTCGCGAAAGCAAAATCAAACAAAGGAGAGCGGAAGCTACAACTCACGTGAAGCGACCTCTAATGTGTATCACACAATTCCACTGCTCCTGATAGTGGGACTCGAGTACCAAAGTACCTTACATCCTCCGTAAAGGACCAACTCGTCAGAAGACGCGAAGTTCTTTCCCCCTTAGGATGTTTTTTGGCCCCACGTTGGGCGCCATTTGTAATGAATTTCTCTTTCTACTCGAACGCGGAACCGACCTCTCATCGGTTCTAGACGTTAAGTCTGAGTAG
The DNA here is from genome assembly GCA_963969285.1 of Odontomyia ornata. NCBI lineage: Eukaryota > Metazoa > Arthropoda > Insecta > Diptera > Stratiomyidae > Odontomyia > Odontomyia ornata. The sequence continues at coordinate 381,957,662 of OZ017739.1, read as the reverse complement.
TGCCAACGGATGGTACCGACTGGTCAACCGATCCGTGCACCGTAATCCATTCACGCGGTGACTGCTTGTCGGCCAGCTAGTTCGGAGAGGATTTCGGTCGCGGGTCTCCGAATGGATTACGCTCAATTACAATATTTCAGTCACCTGAAATTGCCCGTTTTCTAAACGCGTCAACAATTACTCATCCAGAACGAGAAACCTACATTACGTTAGTTCTGGATGGGATCTATCCACAGATCTCAAATCAAAAGCTACAAAAATCCACAGGCGCGTTACCGATTCACCGACGCGGTACCGAAAAATATACTACTCGAACTTAACCCGAAGAAAACTACTCTAAAGAAGTGACGAAACAAACAAAGGTACCGCGTACCGCGCGCGACGCGAAACCGACCTCAGCGGATTTGCAGAAACCCTACCCTCGCGACGGCATACTTACCCTACACTCTCTGTTCCCCCTGAAATAGAACGAGTTACTGAAAAGGAAAGTCGTGGTTTAACTTAGCAATTCATTATATTATTAAATTCAATCAAATTAGGATTTCGATTATAAATATTAGTATCCTCCATTTACACACGAGAAAATTCTCTAACCTACAAATCTGTAACAAAAAAAATCGTGCAAATATTTATCCTAGATACTTCTCCTTATCTGACATGATTTTAGTATTCTACTTTTTCTTATTTTAAGCTTACTTTGAGAAAACACAAACTATCTTTTATCTATGTTTTGGATTTTAACTTTTGCTTTTAAAAAAAAATATCACTAAGGATTTTCGTATATTCTAAACATTAAACAAATTTGCTGGTTGCTTGTTTGTTGTAAATTTAGTCATATCGAGCTTATTTCTCAAGGGGAAAGGATTCGAGGGCTAGAAATGGTTTGGAATTTCTAAAACGTTCACATGTATCGTGTTCAAGAAATAAGAGCGATTTATCACTAAAGAAGAGTTAAACTGATTAAGTTTCAAAAACTAACATTTGCACAATTTAGACCTTTCAAAGGAAGTATAGGCTGCTTTTCCGTTTTTTTTTCTTAAATCTTTCAATTGCATGCTTACTTAAATCGAATTAATTTAAATTTATGACACATACATTGAATATTTTTCCACGGTAATCATCTCTATGCATTTTGAAATTAATTAAGATTTTTTTTTTTTTCTTTTTTTTTACTTCATTCGCTTCAAATAAACTTTATCTAAGTTCAAATTGGATATAAATTTTATGTATTGGATTGGTTTGTAGCGTCGATGATAATCTCATGGTAGGGACCCGACTCAGGTATAGAGTTTATCGTTTCCCTTTCTTGTATAATTTATTTAAATATTTACTGTTTGCTGAACCGACAGCATACGATTAAATTTCATTATTTTTTCTTGTATACTTCTTGGTACCGATGTAAAATAATTGTTTGTAAGGGGCTCTCAACCAAAAGTTGATCTCAAATTTCTCAGAAAAAAAAACAAGAAAAAGAATCTTCTCCGACGAATTCCAATTGGCCGAATTGTACGTATTCAGACTTTCAAACTGAGCCGTTGATTAGTTGCTTTCAAACTCATGATAATTTAAAATTATTTCCATAGGAAAACGAAGAGTACTATAAATTCGATCTGTAAAGAACGCCCCAACTATTTTATATCGGAATCAAACAAAACTAGGAACGTTAATTCGCGTAAGCTTGCAAACTTAAGCAAATATACACGACGTTAAACAGGCAAGCAAGCACAAACAATTACCATTTGCATAAAAAAAGGAATAGGCTTGGCTATCCAAAGAATTTTCCATTTTAAAAAAAATCTATAAATATTTACGTTAGAATGTAAATTTTTCTTTAAAATAGGGCAAGTAGACACAGACAATTACCATTTGTAAAAATTAATTTCATATTTAAATCACCTTTCCTAGATATTCCATTGTCTTCATATCAACTAGTGAACTGCCAAGAACATATAGATGTTGTACTTTTACAGCCACTGTTTCACCCGATTTTAGGCTCGCCTTATGCACTTGAGCCAATGAAGCAGTACCAAACGATTCTGGGTCACAGCTATCGAATAACTCGTCTGCGCTTTTCTTTAAATCTTGCTTTACCACTTTAGATAAATCTTCGACTGGAATACTTGGAGCATCACCATATGTTGTCCTTATCCCATTGACGATAGAATAGTTGATTTTGATGTTAGTCCAATATTCCATACGGTGATTGCTGCTTTTCCCAAACGAACAACTCCCAATGAATCTACATATATCGTAATCGTTGGCATGTAAACTTAATCTTGTTCCAGCTGCTGTAGCAGTTAAAGCTCAATACTTTATCACTCTACGAATCATGGCAACTTAATAGTACGGCACGTCATCTTTAATGCACTCAAACATTACACTTTTCAAGTTAAGTTTATCGAATTTCCTTGTTCACATGCAAAAGTATGAAACCAAAATTGAAAATAAATTTGTTGTTTGTTGTGATGACCTTCTAACGTTGAACCCCGTTCTGAACAATTTTGGAACCGATCGCTTCGAGTTGCATTAGTCGCTCGATTAAAATTAGACCGGTTTAATGCTATGAGCTGAGTACCAGTTAGTGTTATGATAGTGCCGTATTCTGCAAAAGCACCAACTGTTCATGGCCAAGTACAACAGCAGCAAATCTCGTTGGATGTATTCATTTTACCCCGTAGTTGATTTGCATGAGCCACAGATTTTATAAAAAGGATATTGTGTTGCTGCGCTCTGATGTGATATGAACTTTTCAATCACATTGGCTCCGAGCTTGTAGTGAGAAGTTGAAATTCTGAAATCCAGTTTTCTTTTATGTTCACTAACTGGTTATTTGCTATTACATAGCATCCTGTTTCATGTTATGCTCGTCGAGTATTGGCGTAGTTTGCTCTCTTCTGAGGCAACATTGGTATGGTTTATTTACTTCAGTTTTTCACCGCTGATTTAGTACCGGCATACATCATTTGAAGACTCATATGACTGTCTCTTGGTGTATAAAAATGAAGCACATCGGGTATGAAACTCGACCATCGTCATGAACCATACGATACGTGTAAACAATATAACGTGGCTGATGACCCGGTAAAAGTTCTTGGAGCTCAGCTATCGAGATGTTCTCAATGCATTCATCCCAAACAATCAGTTGTTTGTCGCGATCAACTTTCAATATTAGCGCCGCATTTTTGATAACGTGAGAAGCATACCCGCGAACAAGGTTGATCACTTTTAATTGCATATGTTTATACCGTACAATGTACGTTGCTGAATCGAAGGCTGCAATCTGTACTGCGGATTGCAAGCGATACGCCAATTGATCAATCTGAACAAGGTAGCAAGCGTTGCTTCGAATTTCCGCATGAAGAAGTGTCAAATCCTTTTGGTGTTGAATTATTCTCCTACTGGATTCATTAAGAGAAATTGTTTTATCGAAGGTATATTCCCACTTAGTCCGCAGTTCACACTGCCTTCCGCTGCAGACTAGACAAAATATTGCTAAATTTTCTAATTAGTTATTAACTAAACTAACCTCTTTCCCAATGTGTCTGCTCCGGTGAATGTCACTGCCTCACGAATAAAGTTTTCCAAAAACTCTTTAAGCACACCACGCGTTTCTTCACAGATTAAACAGGGAATACGTTTCACTCCACCACGTCGCGCCAAACGACGTATAGCTGGTTTTGTAATACCTTGGATATTATCACGAAGAACTTTGCGATGACGTTTAGCGCCTCCATGTGCTGTCAAAAGTTCCGGTTGTCACCTCGGACAAAACATATGTGCGTGGAATGGCACTTCATATGGCGGAAATGTGCTTCTTCAGATGTCGCCAGTGGCATAGTTTTCTCGATGGCCACGGTGGAGGGGCATTTCCAGATGGCTATGTCTCGAAATGTGCCGGGGTTGGATTAATTCTATATGTCGAATATTTATATCCACGGATCTAAATAATTGGACAGAAAAAAAAATATTTTCTGCACAACGATATCCGCACAACAGATGAAGTCCGCTGGCACTTCGAGGACATATCCATCTGGCAGGTTACAAGGGTTCGGGATCGGAATCACTTCGATTCCTGGGCGCAGGCGTCACATTACACATTACGAGATTCATTCTGAAAAAAGCTTTAAATTTTTCACTGGTGATTATGAAACATCGACCATTTTATTATGTATTGATTCATGAGCAATAATTTCGTTAGTAAATTTGTCGAAGCCTGCAACTGCATCGAAAATGTTCGTTGAAGTCAGTTCCATGTCAGAAGATTGACTGCTTTCGAAAACGTGCAGTTCGCCGGAATTTCAGCAAAATTGTGGGGTGAATAAGAATTTGATCGCTAGTTGAATGATGGAATGGGTATGCGAGGCTGCTGCTTCTGAGCCGTGCTGCCTTGTGAATGAGCTAAACTTCCTTCAAATTCAACTATTGACATGCCAGCATCCAAATCTTGTGCTAAAAAAAGTTTGATCTTCTTCATCAAGAAGTAAATTATCTTCACCGTCGCTGTTGTCCACCATCAAAACTTCTAAAATTACTTTATCACGCAACGCGAACTCTCTGCATCGAATTGTGGCCATTTTCTGTCGTAAAATTTATGAGAAAAAGATCCGTAACTTGAATGTAGTAGGAAACTGAGTTATGTTATAAGCTAAAAGCTAAAGCCTCCTTTAACGCATATTGGGACTCTCGTGTCTCTTAACGTATTTTGAGGAGATTTGCAGTGTTTTAAGCTACGAAAACTCAAAAAATTTAATTAAGTGATAATAATAGGTACCAGCAAATATAATTTTGAAGAAAAAGTTTCGTTAAAATGCACAAGAATAAAAAAACACTTTCAAACATATGTGTTTACCAAGAACGAAATGCACTGCTTACGTCTATGCGATTTGTGACAGATACTTTTGTTCTAAGTGTTGCCACCATATTTTCATTAGAAAATCACATGAAATTTAAAAATTCATTAATGTTTAATGTTTAACTTAGCCTGTATTGCCACGAATCGTTAAAGTTATGCTGGGTCAAATGTGTCCCATATGCGTTAAAGGGTGAAAGCCAGTAACAAACTGGGCCTAGCTAAAACAGACGGCACGGACTAGAAAGGACTTCATCATTTGTAGTGAATAGAATGTTCAAAAATGGCCGTGAAGGACCGCAGCGATGGTCTGCTGCCTCGGCAGAAGAAGGTGTCGGTATCTGCCGAGAATGCCCTCGTCTGGAGAAGCGTGAATGCGCTATCAGGCTAGCATTGCGGTGTCGTGGGGCGGGTTCATTTCGCCAGCACGAGGACCCACTACAAAAAAATTTCGCACTCACGAATTTGGTTGGAGATCCAGAGGCGACCGCAGTCGCAAAAATTGTAGATAACTACACAGAGGGAGATAGAACTTGTTCCGAGAACAAGTGGAACCTGAAAGGAAAGGCGGAGTTGGGGTAACGTCGTCATTACCCGACGAAGTTCATGGCCCACAAATGAAAGGGGGGCAATCGGGTGGTGGTGGAGCCCCTTCGCACCCACCCAACCGGAATAAATTCATATATATTTTGTTGCAGTGGCCAGGTATTCCTCTTCTGAGTGGAAAACTCATACAACTTGAATTGCATGAACTTTCCCATCAGAAGGGGAGTACCCCGGTGACCAATTTATGCCATAGAATTATACAATTTGATTGCATAACGCTATGCCATAAAGAGGCACTCTGCTTGGGCCACTCAACTCGCCAATAATACTAACACCTTGTGGGGACACCTAGAGACGATGGACTGTCTCGTGCTCACGACTGATGATACAGCCGGGCATTTCGGGCCCCACGTTGGGCGCCATTTGTAGTGAAATTAGGATGTTCAAAAATGTCCGTGAAGGACTGCAGCGATAGTCTGCTGCCTCGGCAGAAGAAGGTGTCGGTATCTGCCGGGAATGCCCTCGTCTGGAGACGCGTGAATGCGCTGGCAGGCTAGCATTGCGGTGTCGTGGGGCGGGTTCATTTCCCCAGCACGAGGACCCACTACAAAAAAATTTCGCACTCACGAATTTGACTGCTGGAGATCCAGAGGCAACCGAAGTCGCAAAGAGTGTAGATAACTATGTAGTGAATAAAGGATTGTTCAAAAGGTCCGTGAAGGACCGCAGCGATGTTCTGCTGCCTCGGCAGAGGAAGGTGTTGGTTCCTGCCGAGAATGCCCTCGTCCGGAGACGCGTGAATGCGCTGGCAGGCTAGCATTGCGGTGTCGTGGGGCGGGTTCGTTTCCCCGGCACGAGGACTCACTACAAAACATTTCGCATTCACGAATTGCTTGCAGAAGATCAACAGAGGACGACCGAAGTCGCAAATTTGTAGATAACCTCCACGAAGGAATCATGACTTGTTACGAGAACAAGTGCAAACTGACAAGAAAGGCTAATTTGGGGTGACCTCGTCTTTACCCAAATACATTCAGGGCCCACAAATGAAAGAGGGGCAACCAGGTGGTGGTGGAGCCCCTTCATGCCCACCCAACCGGAATAAATCCAATGTTAAATTGTTGAAGTGGCCAGGTATTCCTCTTCTGAGTGGAAAACTCATACAACTTGAATTATATGAACTTTCCCATCAGAAGGGGAGTACCCCGGTGTCCAATTTATGTCATAGAATTATACAATTGAATTGCATAACTCTATGCCATAAAAAGGCACTTGGCTTGGGCCACTCAACCCATAAAGTCACCTGAAACAAAAGAAGGGATTAATCTGTACCCGGCGGTTGGCTCATTTTTTTGGGGTGGAAGCCTGCCACCGTACCGGGTCCTATACCCGATTGGAAAAGACCGGAAGGGAAAAGACCAATTTTTGCTTAATTCAGCATTTTATTTACAAATCGCATGTTTTTAACCTGTCACTTACTGTAAAGTGATTCGCTTCAAAATGCAAAGCTTTCAAAATTTGCGATAGGACATACATCAAAGCAAAGGACCGCCAAAAATCGATTGTTTAACAAATCGTTAAGTATTCATGTTCCGAGCAAAAAAAAAGTGAGAGAACAGTACAAAAACACCAAATGCTGCATGTTTATGCTATGCTTTTCAGGTAAAAAGGTTTCTCTTAATTATTTAGCAAGTTTTTGAAATAACCGAGTTGCTTTTCAACAGACAAAGTAAGAAAAATTTATTTTAAGCAAGTTCAGCTAACGAAAACGCGTCCACTAAATTTCTAGGCTTCCCGTTAATTTGAAAGCAAAACTCAACTGTCGAACGCGCTCAAAAAAAAAACAACTAGGGGTGACAAGATGTGGATCTACGCTGAGCCAAAAGCTAATTTACTAAAGACATTTCCTTTTTCAACACAAAGGAACTTCAAATCTGAGGGAGTGTGTTTATTCGTTACTTTTCTTCTTTATTTCTCTATATAAGATATTTTTCTTACTTCTTCAAAGAATATAATAACTCGATTAGTTTTCCTTTTCCTTCTTTGTTCTAAAATCTAATATATGTATCTAAATATTTTCTTGTCCTACAGAGATACATCTTGTGTGTGCTTAATTAACCAAACGGATCATGTAGGAAATTAGAGTTAATATACTTGTATATATTAAAATTAATTATTATATAATTTTATTAGATCAAGAAAAGGGACTCACCGCATGTTCCGTCGAGCGCTCGATGGGTGCTGGATACGTCCTGTAAATCTTCGTTTTTGGTTAACTTAAACGCTACAATGTAATTCGATAATGATCTAAGGCCGAATAATTCACCTATCACTATAAAAGTTCTTTGGCCGAATGCCATTCAAAATTTAGTAATCAAATCACTTGAAACGGGCGCTAGTGTGAATCCGTTTTCAAGAATTGTTCGTAACTCTTCTCATCCATAAGTTTTTCGCAAATTTCAATTGTTGCCTGTTTCGACTCACCAATAAGTTCGTAAACACACTCTCTTATTTTAAAATCTATCACGCGCGCAGATAACAGATATTTGTTCTTCGCACATCACGGATATTTTTATTTTATAGTTACAAATAGTTTTAGATTAAGTTTATGTTGAATCGTCATTTGAAGTGTTTGCGCGTTATGAAAATGATTTAATACACATGCCTTGTTTCAAATACTAGTGTGCAATATTTTAATTTTGAATGAATGAATTTTGAATGATAAATTTGGTTTAATTTTAGGTAGGGTCAAGAACTTAATGAACTTGTTATGTCCCGCAAAATAAACAGATACGACATTGTATAACTTGTATAGAATGCTTATCGCCTCCTCAGGATTCACCACTGAATCACCAAAAGCTGGCATTTGACTTTCGTTCAGGGAATCTGATTTCAAGGAATATTCACTTACTCCCGCAAGGTTCCGGAATCCTTCACGTCTTCCCGCTAGATTTGTCCTTGCTAGTTGCCTGATAAGAGGTTTTAGCCTCGTGATGGCTTGATCCTTTGCTATCGGAAATAATTGGAAGTGAAGATGTTTCTGTATTTTGTGATTCTCTAGGAGTATCACAACTGCTGGTTGATTGGTAATCGTGGTCCAGCACCGTGCTATCTACAGATTTCTTTCCCGAAGTACGATTACCGCGCGTTTGGCAATATTAACTAAGCAGGTTAGGCTTATTTTGCGTAGTAGACAAATGTGCAGCTAAATGATTTGATCGTTGCTGTTCGGTTGCTTTACCGAAGATTTGGTTTGGAGGCTCCTCGTTTTGAGATATTGATGGATTTCCAACGACTGTTGCAGCACTATGTTCCTTTCCAGCACGAACGTTATTTACTTGCTTTGATCGATGTCTGCCGTAAGTTTTGGGCTGGGGTACTGAAGTCGTCTGAGGTTCGCGATCGTGTTCTAGAAGCTACACAATCACGTTTGGACGAGTTGTTTTTTTTTTCTCACTTGAATCCTTCTGGTGAGATTTATCGTGTTCTCGATTAGTGTTATTATCGGTTGGGTTCTGGCGACGTCTCTTGTGACTTGAATGTGTCGATAAATCTTCACAACTTGGCAACGAGTTTCGGTCCGATATCCGTTTTCGTTCAAATCTTTTGGGGTGCAGGATTTGGTGATTGAGATTTATACGATCTAATAGATCCACTCGTGTTGGTACTATTTTCTAACAGGCGTTGTTGTCGACGTCGCTGTGTTGCCAACGTTACACAAGGAGTCGGTGTCGGCTTCGTTATGTGTCGATTTTGTTCGTAGACTTCGCGAGTTTCTCCCGATTTGTGTTTTTGTACTGTAAATAATAGGAGCTCTCACTTTTTTTTTGCTCGGAACATGAATACTTAACGATTTGTTAAACAATCGATTTTTGGCGGTCCTTTGCTTTGATGTATGTCCTATCGCAAATTTTGAAAGCTTTGCATTTTGAAGCGAATCACTTTACAGTAAGTGACAGGTTAAAAACATGCGATTTGTAAATAAAATGCTGAATTAAAGCAAAAATTGGTCTTTTCCCTTCCGGTCTTTTCCAATCGGGTATAGGACCCGGTACGGTGGCAGGCTTCCACCCCGAAAAAATGAGCCAGCCGCCGGGTACAGATTAATCCCTTCTTTTGTTTCAGGTGACTTTATGGGTTGAGTGGCCCAAGCCAAGTGCCTTTTTATGGCATAGAGTTATGCAATTCAATTGTATAATTCTATGACATAAATTGGACACCGGGGTACTCCCCTTCTGATGGGAAAGTTCATATAATTCAAGTTGTATGAGTTTTCCACTCAGAAGAGGAATTCCTGGCCACTTCAACAATTTAACATTGGATTTATTCCGGTTGGGTGGGCATGAAGGGGCTCCACCACCACCTGGTTGCCCCTCTTTCATTTGTGGGCCCTGAATGTATTTGGGTAAAGACGAGGTCACCCCAAATTAGCCTTTCTTGTCAGTTTGCACTTGTTCTCGTAACAAGTCATGATTCCTTCGTGGAGGTTATCTACAAATTTGCGACTTCGGTCGTCCTCTGTTGATCTTCTGCAAGCAATTCGTGAATGCGAAATGTTTTGTAGTGAGTCCTCGTGCCGGGGAAACGAACCCGCCCCACGACACCGCAATGCTAGCCTGCCAGCGCATTCACGCGTCTCCGGACGAGGGCATTCTCGGCAGGAACCAACACCTTCCTCTGCCGAGGCAGCAGAACATCGCTGCGGTCCTTCACGGACCTTTTGAACAATCCTTTATTCACTACAACTACACCGAGGGAGATAGAAGTTGTTCCGAGAACAAGTGGAACCTGAAAAGAAAGGCGGACTTGGGGTAACCTCACCATCACCCGTTTGCCCCTCTTTCATTTGTGGGCCATGAACATCGTCGGGTAATGACGAGGTTACCCCAAGTCCACCTTTCTTTTCAGGTTCCACTTGTTCTCGGAACAAGTTCTATCTCCCTCGGTGTAGTTATCTACACTCTTTGCGACTTCGGTTGCCTCTGGATCTCCAGCAGTCAAATTCGTGAGTGCGAAATTTTTTTGTAGTGGGTCCTCGTGCTGGGGAAATGAACCCGCCCGACGACACCGCAATGCTAGCCTGCCAGCGCATTCACGCGTCTCCAGACGAGGTCATTCTCGGCAGATACCGACACCTTCTTCTGCCGAGGCAGCAGACCATCGCTGCAGTCCTTCACGGACATTTTTGAACATCCTAATTTCACTACACATTACCGATACTTATGGCACACTAATAAGAGTGGGGCATCCAGGTGAAAGCGGTGCCCCTTGCACTCTCCCAGCCGGATCAAGATCCAATATAAGCATGGCCATATATTTTCAATTTAAGTAAAAAACTCATACACACATAATTTGAATGAATTTTTCATTTAAATGAAAAATATAAACGTGACAAATTTAAGTCAAACTATTATGTGAGGGAATCACATAACCCTATGCCATAAATAGGCATGCGAGCAGAAGGCCACCTTGCCCATCAAGAACACCAGTAATCGCATTGAGAAGGGGTGAGCTCACCCGATGGCTAGCTCATTGTAATGAAGGAGCCGGCCAACGTGGCGGGTCCTATAACGAAAAGACCGAGTTTATAATTGATTTATCTGTGTATTTAATTTCTTTCGTTTATAGACCAGACTAACTATTTCAAGTTTCAATATTTATATACTTTCAACTTAATGCAAAGGAAATAATTTATTAATAATGTTCCCGAAACGACATCAGAAACACATTTTTATTCATCATGCCATTTCAATATTACCAAAAAATTTTATTATTTTCAAAAGATTTTGGTATTAAAAAAATTTAACTAGAATATTATAAAAAAAATCACTTCTTATCGAAATTCCAGGTATTAACACAAAAAATTTAAGTATTAATAAAAAAGTTAACTATTATAAAAGAATTCAACTCATCAAAGTTTGTATTATCGAAAAAAATTTGCCAATTACCAAAATTTCAACTACTAACACAAAAATTTCGTATAATAAAAGGGTACTTACCCATTATCCTCCACGAGCGCTCGTTTACGGTGTGGGCTAATTACAATGATGCTATGTTTTTAATTTTTAATTGATAAACTAGGCAAATTCATACTTTTTAAATATTTTTTTTTTTAAATTGGAGAATTTTGCACAGTTACAATTTGATTTTTGTTTCCTTTTTGGTTAGCTTGAAAAATTTGACAGATTTATTTTGTTCTAGTTAATGCTTGACAAATTCGCTGGATATGTACGTTCGTTCGTTTACTGACAATAAATTTGCCAAAATCGCTTGTGAAACCTCGCATCAAAATGTGTGCGGCATCTTATCACGGTTACGGAGGCCAACAAAATATAAATTTTATAATTTATAAAACGATAAATTTGAATAATTAAATTTTTCAAATCTGCAATTAAAATTTGGATCAGTGTTATGACGGTTTTCGAGCAGTTTGCTTAGGTGACTGCTCGATTACTACAATTACTTGCAGGTGTTACAAATAAAATTTTTTTTACCGTCGTAACTCATACAAGCTTCAAACCACCACTTCCCACATTTAGAACATCCAATCCAATCTTCGTTTGGTTAGTCTACACACACTTTACTATATGTCGCATTTCCACATTTTTTTGGGGTGTCTTCTTTGGAACTTCGATAAGTTTTTTCACCGTCTTAGCAGTTCATTTCCGAGCTTTTTTAGGTTTTTGTGCTAAAATAGGAAACTATTAAAACCATGACCTGTGTCCGTCAGTCCGGCTTCCTGTACGTCACAGCAGTTTTTCTGCAAATTTATAAAAGCTACAGCCATAAAACTTTGTGAAAAGGTTTATTACGTTGAGGTACCTATTGGGGAATCCCTCGTTAACCACACTCACCGTCTAGCTTAAATAAGTACGATGTTCTTGAAACAATTTTGAGGAGACCCAGAATCAAGGTGTTATCTTCATTTTGCATAAAATTTCAAGTAATAACTAAACGATAAGATGGCAAGCGTAATCATGTAGTTTATAAGAGTAAATTAGTTGAAGGAGCACAACAACAACGACATCCACCACTATCATCAGAATTACAGTGAACCACCGCAATTGCACAGCAGACGAATCAAATTCCTCAAACAATATTAATTTAAGCACAAGCCACTTCAGCAATAAGCATGGCAAAAACAACATCAACAGCCCCAACACTAACCAGAACAGCAAAAGAATAATACTCTCGTTACAAGGATTTCGGCACGACGGCCTCTTCCCAGAACTACCATTCGGCATGCTGAACCAGCTACTGCCTGAACGACATCAAGCACTATGCAGACGCAAACGGTTGATGGAGACGACAAATCGCTAAGGTTGAGATCATTGCTGGAGGACGATTTTCCACTACTATTGGCACTGAGCCGTGAAGATCGTCGCGAAATGCCGCAACAAAGCCGACATCTTTGGGCAAGATGTAAATAAACCGATAAGTGAACATAAAAAGAAAAATTAGTTTTTTTATGTTGACGGGGATAGGTGAATTGCCGTGTGAAAATTGTCTAAATTATCATCAAAATGCTTCTGGACAGACTTATAACATCAGAAAGTCAAAAGTCTCTGTCAGCTAGGTCATTTGCACTCAATAACAACCTTCCAACCACATCTCAATTATTCAGAACGTATCAAATCAAATACTCTTTGTTCAAACACTTGTTCAAATAGTTGTTGTAAAATTTTTGTGCTAGCATCTATTTTTCCAACCTTACTTGTTGTTGGGCCCGAGATAAATTAGGATCATCTGGCTTCACAGATTTCATCTACACTGACATGCAACAAAATTACCAATTATCAAATTAAAACTCAATACTACCCCAGAATGGAATACTAATGAAAAATCGTTATCATCGATAGCAAATGACCGGCATACAAAAGCACCAAAGATCTTAATGAATCAGAACGACAACAACAATCGACAAGAATTCTATTAGGATGGGACACAAAAGGCAAATGATGGGGCAAGAGATAATGACATCAATCGTATGGAACCATCGTTCAATACGTCAAACTTGAACTTAGCAGAAAAATTCTTGTTAACGACTGTTTTGCCGAACGCTTCATAGGATGACCTATTTACATTACTGAGATTTCGGCAGAAGATCAATTAAATACCTCTTTCCAGCCGCTCCCCTACTCGTACTTTCCTCGCACGCATAAGTCTTTACATCGCGCTACGATTCGCGGATTATTATGTAGGGAAAACCGGCGGCAAAAAACAATCCCGGACGGTATAAATGTTTACTTTTCTGATAACTCCGTGAAATTCTTTTGGCTGCATTACGGAGTGTTCCTCTGGGTAATTAATTCGCACTTAGAAATCAGAGTGAAATAAGGACTTGAGGATAGGAAGGAAGTGAAGTGTTGTGATCAATTTGCTTGAGTTCTAGCGAGCCGCGTTCTCGCTTGGCGGCTCGAACGGAGTCCCTAAGTCAGGCGAGTGCTGTCTGCGCGTGTCTCCAGATGAGCTTCCCAGCTGGCATTTACCCACTCGTTTAAGGGCTAACACGTTACACACGATGACTTCTTGAAAATTTTGTGACGTACAAATTTTTGAGAGAGTTTATAGTCGTCTCCCCATATAGGAGGGTAAGCTTTTAACATTGGTTCATCAATGTTAGTCAAATGAGGTGTCATACGAAAGCTCTAAATGAGATCGTTTCAAAGCTCTTTAAATTCTCTTGTTAACTTCGGGGGGACCAGGAGTATAAGCTCTTTGCAGCCAACAAATTGAAAACTCACACGTTCGGCCAGAAAGCGATATCATTAGGTTCCGGCCTGTAGAGTAACGTTTCAAGGAAATTTTGTCTCACTTAAGTATCACAACGTAATGTTGTAGCCAATTATTTGAGATATTTTGCTGGTTTTTTGAGAAGTTCTGCTTATGAACGTTTGAAACTGTCGTCTTATTGACCGCATACCAAGAGTTTTATGAAAGTTTCTCCTATATCGCCACAATAGCGGAAATTTCACAATATTACAAACTACTCAAACACGGTTACCTGCATTAACTCGCATTGGTTCCGAGCACTTGAAAGTGGAACACTCGGTGAAGCAACACAACGGGACCCCTTGTAGCAAATACAGCTCGGTGCCTATCTTTTGAAAAGCTTACGACTGTGAAGGTGGAATTTGGTTATTTGATAGGAATGAGTCAATGCAAATCATCAGATAGCCCCTGGCGACGACCTTTGCACTTCGTGGTATAGAAGGATGGCTATGGTTACCGTTTGGTAATTTTCAGTAGTTAAACGCGGTAAACTAACGTGACTCTTATCACATGCTTCACATAGATGACGTGTTTGCGGGCCTCGCAGGACACATGGTCTTTAGCATAATAGACATGTTACGGGCCTTTTACCAGATACCGATTAACTAAGCAAATGTACCCAAAACTGCAGTTATAATATCGTTCTTCGACTTTTTCGTACCTATAGTGTTTGAAGGATGTTCAAAACGTCAGTAAAGGACTGTAGCGATAGTCTGCTGTCTCAGCGAGCAAGGATATTGGGGCTCGCTGGAATTGGCCTTGTCTGAGGATGTGTGCATGCGCTTCCAGGCTAGCGTTGCGGTGTCGTGGGGCGTGTTCTTTTTCCCCAGTACAAGGGCCCAATACAAAAGTATTATGTTAAAAATATAACGCTTCCACTGTGTCAACGCCGAGGTAACCTATCAAAGGAAGCGAGCCAATTTCGTCCTTACTCCGAACACTTAGCCTCAAATAAGAGTGGGGCATCCAGGTGGAAGCGGTGCCCGCTCGAACCCCCCTTCCATCCGAATCAAGATCCATTGTAGACATTGCCATTATTTTAAATTTACATAAAAAATTCATATAAAACCATTCCTGTAAATATAAAATAAAATCTTTTAAAATTTATATTTAAATTTTATATGATCGAATCACATAAAAATTTAATATAAAAAAAACCAGTGTAGAAGGCCACTCCACCCAACAAAAACCCCTGTAACTACAATGAAGGAATGAGCTGCAGCCCAATGGCTAGCCCAGAAGAGTATTTAGCCATCGTAGTGGTTCCTTTACCCGTTAGAAATTCTCTAAATCAGGAGACCGAGTTTTGTTGCTTACCATGTCATTGTTTTATTCATTTCGTATAAAATTTATATGTTCTAAATGATACCTTAGACTTTAAATTAGAAACGACCTCTACTTCAATGCTATAAATAGGAATGATTTGTCATTAAAACATATGTTTGCGCCGGGACTCTGTTGTCCCGACTTTTGCCGTAGATTCGTCGATGTGGAAAAATTTGATGCAAAAGAGTTAACAGAATTTTCGCGAAAACTTTATTCAAATTTTATGGACACTGAATAATCAATAATTGACTAATGAATAATCTTTTGTTTCAAAGTTTTAACAATTTAAAAAATGAATTGAAAATGTAGTATTCGTAACTTAAAGTATTTCCGCTTTGTCCGCAGTCCGCCCGCTATCGTTAACCTTCCTCAACTCACTGAATTGGCGGAGCATTTCATCTATGGTCAATTGCCAAATCAATTCACTGACACGACAAACACGCCAGAGAAAGAACGCTGAGTTTGCGTCTTTTCACTGGCATGCCTGCCTTTGTCCATGAAATGTTACCCAATCTCTTCGATTGCGGATCCACTTCATGGACAAATGCACTAACTGAATGTGCATGGGTCAGCAATTTGGCTGGGAATGAAAAATAGCAAATAGAATTACAGTGTGTGGCAAAATTTAGGATTCGTGAAGTTTGGCTAAAATATTTGAAAATGAATTATTATTAAATTATTCATTTTAAGTGAAATGCGGGTGAAAGGTAAATACAATTGTTCTTAAAGGGAACAGTAAATGATTGATCAATTGATCGGTGAATTGAATTAAAATGATTGATCAATTGATCAATCCATCAAATAAATCGAATTAATTACGAATGGGCTAATTATAACAGTGCTAATTTACCTTAAATAACTATGTAAGTTGATTGAAGCGTTGATGTTGCCAGTTCAGGCCATGATGAGCGCTCAGGGGTGTTCCACAAGTTCTAATTTAGCTTGAATTTTTTTATTTATTTATTTAATTTTTTAACAGGAAATATTTAAAAATATTCCGAAAAAATTTCTAATGTATAAAATGCATATATGTTCAAACATTGATCTTTAAATGTCTCATAATACTTCAACGGACTGTAGTTCTCTTAATCTGCCATATGTTTTTTTTGTACATAGATAAATACATCACAAATGATTCTTCTATATTTTAGTAAATTTACTTTATAAAATTTTAAATTTTTCTTATTTGGGTTTTACCAATAACAAAAGATAGCATTAACATCAAAACGATTTATATATGTCTTTTAAAATTTCAGTAACTATTTAAAAGGGAATACACGCTTTAAAAAAATTCTCTATGATTTGAATAAATAATACATTACATGTGGCAAATAAGTATACTTTTGATTTAGTCTTTTTATTTGATATGTATGGGCATATATATAAGGTGGAATTATTCACCTAATAAGAAAAATATCTAGTAAATTGAACGCAGTGAACGGTACTTAATCTACAAGTCGTGTATTTAGATCAAATATCGATATGTTTAATTAGCACAGGGCTTCTTGTATGGTTTCCCACCCTTCGCTATCTTGAAAAACGAGTCTATTTAATTGTATATTTCGTCTAAATTAAAATGGATGTGATATTTTTATTTTTATTTCTTGCCTCATTGCTAGTACATTTTATCAAATAAATATTAAATCCAAGTAAGGTCACGGAAGAGAACAAACCAAAGTTGAAATCACCAAATTGAGGATGGAATTTTTTTTTTTTGTGGTAGGGAGGTGAATGTTATTTATGCACAGAGTGTGGGACTCCCATCTGCGACTGGGCTACCCACTAAACACCTCCCCTGTCAACTTGAGAACCCAGCCTGGAACAGTTTGACACATTACTTCGGGCCAGGTCTCGTTTTGTTACGTCGTGGAGCGCCTTCAAGCTGGGGAATCCCTTTCCTAGCGGGAGGGGAGAGGGGAAGAGGAATTGCCAGAAGAGTGTGACAGGCATTGTCCTCCTCTCCTGAGCAAAACCGACAGTCGACACTGAGAATTGCATCTTCGTGCAATTCTCAGTGCTCCTCTTCTCTGTACCCGTGCCAAACGTTTCCTGTATACCTCCTTGCTGAGAGCGTCGCCCCATACCTCTGCTCCGTACAGTAGCACTGACCCTACAGCACTCATCAAGAGGCGTCTTCTTGATGGGCTAGGTCCCCCTACGTTGGCCATAAGTCGACTCAGAGCCGATATTCCCGAAGCAGCCTTCTCAGCCGTTGCCCTGATTTGCTCAGAGAAACTCATCTTCGAGTCGATCAGTAGCCCCAGGTACTTCACCGGTGGCTTCGATTCGATTTGTATGTCTCCAATACTGATCATCATACTCTAGGGAGGTTGGAACTTAGCTCGTTTAAAGATAACGTCTCTTGGAAACTTTCTTGGGCTTTATAGGTGCATTCGTTGCTTTTATCTTTTTGACTAAATTTGCCAACTCTTCGCCATACACTTGCTCCGCGAGGATCATCTAGTAAGGAACCGAAGTTAGTATGAGAGCAACGTTTCTCAAACAAGTAGGAAAATAATTTGGTTTCATCAAAGAACCCTCGATTCACGAAATATCGAACTCGAATAAATTTGTGATGGAAAGCATGTTTCTCTTAGTTACTCCAATGTTAGCCGGGCATACTAATAACAGGTTGGAAAATGAAATTTAGGTAAAATTTCGAAATTGACTAGCTCACTGCAATTTGATGGAAATGATCGCGTCCTTAGGTCCTACAGGGACAGCCGGCACTTCTGGAGTTATTGAATTGTGAGGATTTGGAGGATACATAAAATTTATACTGAGTTTGGGCCATTTCAGCCCCAATCTTCTCCAGGATAATATTCATGTTCCTCACCTATTGTCTTGAATTGAAAATAAAAGTCTTTATTCGCTAAATTCTCTTTTCCGGGCCACCAGCAGCAGAATCTTCTGCAATTGTCGCATTGACATTCCTCGTAATCGTCCGCAGCAAAAAGGAGCTCGAAAGTATGCACTCGAACTCAGATTCTTTTGAGCCACAACACTTTTCTTCTTGTATTTTTCACATCCCTTCCTAAGCTCCGATGATTTTTTGTCTTTATATGGAGCTCTTCAGCATCATTCAACACAAGATTCCTATACTCATCCAATCCAACAATATGTCCTGCGATCCGGAACAAAATGTTTTCCTACAGCCACACTTGCACGCGCGAACGATTTTGCAACTAACGGAACTACCCAAAAGATTCCGCAATTCACATTTAGTGTGTCACCGTTGCCCACAAATGAAAGTCCTCGCTCGCGCTCACGCACTCCTGACGTCAAGTCACGGTTCAGTGGCAAGTAGTAGCAGATATCTGTCATTCCAACACTGGACAGCTGATTGAAATGGTGTAGGGATGACCAATATCTATTTGGTATCGATACACGGGTTATGATGAAAGTTTGTGGCATAATATTGCCGCCAAAAAGCATACCCGTTGCAGATAAATGTTTCGAGTGCATTGGTTGATTTATCGAGTAGTTCGGGGGGAGCCGCTTGATTAAAACATAGCGTTATACCCTCTCTTGGGCTTTTGCTACCTATAGCAAGCGTCTACAACCGTCTCAGTTCATTGACCGCGTCCTCAAATTTTAAAATCCAAGCAGCGGTGAACTGTCTACGTCGACCGAGTCAGACCAGCGTTTCCTAGGTTTCCCCACTGGTCTCCACGCTTCAGTTCTCCAAAAAATACCTTTTCGGGTATCCATTGTTCATCCATATGATTCCTGTAGCCAGCCAATTGCAGCTTCCAAAGTTTTATAATCGTTGAGACCTCCAGTTCGTCGAAAATTTCATACAGCTCATGGTTGTATCTAATTCACCATTGGTCCCGTCTTGCTTTGCTCCAAATATTCACCTCAGGATCTGTCTTTCAATGGCGTTCAATATATTTGTGGATAGCATAGCACAGGTCATATCACAGATTTGTATACTTAGAGCTTTGTCTTCTTGTGTATGCAGCTGGTCTTCAGAATCGTCAAAACAGAAATAAAATATTTTATTTGCGAGCTGTATTCTTCGGCTAATTTGGTTTTTTCATAGTGGTTCTCGTTATTTTGGCGCCTAAATATACAATTCACCGACATTTTCGATATTGTATTCGCCAACTGTGGTATTTTGGGCATTTGAGATATTTTTCCTCGACTGCATCATGAGCTTTGTTTTGTTCTCATTGATGTGTAGCCTTTTGCTGCACTTTAAAGTTTCAACAAAAGTTCTTTGGCACTTGTTAATGATCATGGTCGTCCGCATAGGCTACCACTTGGTATGACTTGTATAGTAACGTATCTCTTGTATTAACAGGTAGCTTTCTGCTGACATATTTTGGTGAAACGGACTAACTTGGCTGGGATACCAAAAAAAGCATTATTTGGTACAGGACGTTACGATCAATACTGTTGTATGCTTGCTCAAAGTCAACGAAAATGTAGTGTGCGTCTTTGTTGAACTCATGGCATTTTGTAAGTATCTGCTTGACTGTAAACAATTGGTCTATCGTCGATCTACCTGCTCTAGAACCACCTTGATACTCCCTTATAATACTGTTGGCGTATGATCTGATTTTATTTTCTAAGATCTCTGAAAATATTTTGTACGCCGTAAAAAGCAGTTGTGAGCCTCTATAATTTTCGCAATGTAGCTTGTCACTTTTTTAGGGAATATAATTGATTGGCTCCACTCGTACGGCATCTGTTCTTGTTGCCAAATGGGCTGGATGATTTTATGGAAGGGCTTTTGAACCCCGCTGCCACCATATTTGATGAGCTCCACTAAAATCTCATCAATGCCCAGCGCAGTATTATACTTTTCGGCTTTGATGGCGGAACAAACTTCATCCAGGGTTAGTGTTGCCAATGAAAACTCTTCGGGTATATCTATAAGCTCCAATGTTCGGAGGACTTAGGAGGTCCTTGAAATATCATGCCCATCCTTCCTTAATCTTGTTTTCATCAGCGATGATGTTACCAATGTCGTCACGGCAGATCGTGGTCCTTGGGCTACTAACCACATTTTCACTACTTTGTATGCTTGTCTTGTGCTGTTGCTTGCTAAACTTACATCTATACTTATCAATTGGTCGTTATAGTGATTTCTTTTCTTAATTCGAATTATCTTATTCGCTACTCTTCTGAGATTTTCATAGTGTTCTCTCTTCGTCCTATTTTCCTACCTACGTTATCTTTGTTCGCCTGAATCTTTTTGCCTAGTACGTTCTAGCACTCATCATCAAACCAATCATATCATGCGCCGGGCTTGATGTCCGATCGTCTGTTCTGCCATGGTCTTCATAACCTCTTTCACTTCCATCCAGAGCTTACTGCTTGTCTTTAATGATGCATCTGATAAGATGGGAGCCAGCTGGTTGTCCAGGGTCTCCGCGAAATTTTTGGCCACAGACGCCGTTTGGAGCCGTTCGATGTCAAATCTTTGTAGTGGGCTGGTCTTGGACGAATATGCCTTTGACATACAACATCGATAATTTAATTTGATCAAGTAATGATCTGAGTTATAATCGGCTCTTCGGTATGTAAGGATATCAAGTATGCTTGCGGCCCAACGTTGTTGGATCAGAGCATGATCGATCTAGTTTTGTGTGTTGCCATCCAGTGATACTCAGGTCATTTTATGAATGCGTCGATGAGGGAAGCAAGTCAAATGTATGACTGGATTTCTGCTACATGCAAAGTCAATCAGGCACTGGCCGTTCTCATTTATTTAATCGTGGCGGCTATATCCTCCAGTCGTTTCCCAATGAGATATCTCATTGCCAACCTTAGCGTTGGAATCACTCAGTATTATTTTTGTGTCGTTTGTGGGCAATGAGTCGAGTATTCTTTCCAGATGATTGTAGAACCTTTCCTTCGCTTCTTCGGACGGGGCGTGAACATAGATCAGCCAGATTTTGAAGAATTTCGCTTTTATGCAGATCACAAACAACTGTTCGTTTATTGCGTTGAAGTCAATAACGTGCGATTTGAACTTCCTATCCACAATATAGGCTACTCCGAACTCTTGTTTTTCAGTAGGCTTCCCATTTTGGAATATTGTGTGCAATCTCATGTCTTGAATGTCGTTTCCAGTCCCGTTTGTTTCCTGGATTGCCAGTATTTTTAATTTATATTAACTGGCCTGTTGTAAAAGATCCTTAACAGCGCCAAGGTAATTGAGTGATCTGACATTCCAGGATCTGATGCCATAGTATTTTTTCCGATTGCGAGGTTGTTGCTGTGAGTCTAATCCATTTCGAGGCCCGTCTGCAGGTTTCGAAACATTTTAGGGTTTTTCAGCGACGGTAAGTTTGCCCGTTGCCCAACCTCCATTCTGGCGGCATGATTGTTACGTAGATTCCGTTATCAGACGCGGAAGACTCGCCTTCACCCTCTTACGTCTCCACAAAGGAGGTGTGAGTAGGATTTAGTAGCAGAGCTGTAGATGTATTTACACATATTAGCATCTCTCGGCATTTAATGTTTAATGTGCATTTACTACCATTTAATTGGGGACTTGGGATGAGGAATCATGGGAGCTGTGGGTCGGGGACCCAAGGGGGTTCCCTCCATTTTTCTCAAACGGGCTTGGGACCGTCTAGGGCAGAGTTATTCTATATTATTATACGGATATAATTATATTTACCTCACGACAAGTGTTTTAAGGTATAAGAATCTTTAATGACTGACAGCTAATGAATGACAGTTTAATGAAAGACAGCTTAATGATGAACGCAAATGACAGTAGGGCCAGTGCGACCAATATCCCTATACTGATACAATTGAGCTATAATACTATCATTTTAATCGAATGCTAGTAAAAGTATATTTTCTTGTAAGTTTCTGTTTTAAACTCTTTCTCTGAGGAGAATATGTGAGTTAGTTCGTTTTGGATTTTAATTAGGCAGTTGGTATTATTCACTGGAGACTTTATTAAGTGGACCGATTTTGCTGAGACTCCTAGTTCAAGTAGTGGATCTCTTTAAATTTTTCTAAGTTAAGCTTTAGATTCCGTCTCCTTTTCGAGTTGACTTTAGTAGTGATCCGATGTCTATATTTGGCTCTTACTCGAAAATTGACAGGATTGCAGTTGGCCCGAACAATATTCACATACCCATAATATTTGATGCTGCCCTTTTCTTAGTGAGAATATGGCCTATTTGGTTGTGGATCCTTTCGTCGTGATTAGAGTTTCTCTGACCTAGGAGAAAGTGTTGTGTTTCCAAATGAAAAGATGAACCGAGAGGCAATCTCGGTTCAGGAAATCCTTAAAATAGTACTTGAATCCTTGACTTTGAAATAGCGAACGTATCTTTCAAAACCATTTAAATAATTCAAACAGTTTTTCATATTTTTCATTCCATCTTTTTTTCAGAAATTGAGCTTGAACCATATTCATATCCATCATGAATAAAAAATAAGCACACAAATGGAAATGGAAGACTTGCTATTGCAGGTTATTAAGGAATCTGCGGGTTCTAAGCAATCTACTTTAAAACAAGCCGCTCAAATAGCTTATGGTAAACACTTTATTGAATTTTTTATTGAATTTGCCATTACACTCACATTTTATTTGCTTTAGATAAACTTTATCGTCAACATGGAATCCACCGCGATCCGTCATACGAGCTTCGCTCTGTTTGTCTCACAGCACTCCAGATGGCGCTGGAGACAAAACGAGCCAAATTTATCACGATGGGACTGAATGGGCTGCACGTATGATATTTATTTCTCCATACTAAGAATCAGCTTTTGAAAATCTCTTCTTTTCCAGAGAGTCATCCGTGATGAACGATTCTACATTGGATTAGAACCAGAGGACGATTCACTTTGGCTACCAGCACAACTTCTTCGTGCCACTGCGGGAATTACTCCACTAGCCAGCACAGAAGACACAGTTGTCAATGTGCTAAGACTATTTTTGTCAATGGCATGTTCACCAACTTGTACCCTTAACGGTCGTCTTCTGATTGAAATCTTATCCCGCTGTGGAGAATGTTGGGAAAACGGGTCTCGCGCTATACGGGCTGCATCCTTGGCTGCTGCGAGTCAATGCTTGAGGACATTCTGTGCTTTTCTCAAGGATGAAGCAGAAGAAGTGCAGAAAACAGCGCCAGCTGGACTAATAACTGCAGCCCAAGCTTCAGCAGTTTACAATGAGGTCATACCAGTTATGCAGTGGCTTTGTAGTCGATTGATAGAGCCACGAGTCGGAACTCCTAAGAAATCCGATGCTTGTGGATCATTGTATCTGACTGAATGCATTCTAACATTAGTTTCATCTCTTCCAAGGAATGTTCACTCAAATCCTCATTTTACATCATTCCTTTGGCAAAAGTTCTGTCCAACGTTGGCTGCTGCGCTGGGATCACCAGGAAGGATAAATTTAGACAAAAAGTTTACATATAAGTACGGTTTATATTTAAAGCGTTATTATGAGAGGCTTAATTTGTTTTCATCGGCAGAGACGCTCTTCACATGATCGAAAACGAAGCACGAGGGTTTTTCACAGGGCCAGGACTTGATGGTCCACAGGCAAGATGTGTGTATCTAACAGCTATACAGTTATTACGTATAGCAGGTGCGCAAGGATCGTTGAGGCCAATGCTAGAAGCTCTTTTCCACCGAATGCTATTGCTCCCATCGCCACAAAACAGGACTGAGCCGCTGAAATGTGTCCGCGAAATATTCAAGAGCCCTGCAAGACTGGTTGATCTGGCGGTCATTTTGTACGTTGATAAGAATGCTGGGCAAGGATGTAGTGATGACATGGCCATGTTTAGACTGTAAGAATATCAATATTTTTCGTAAATTTATTACTCATCTAATTCCTACAGAATGATCGATGCAATGGAAGAATGCGCCGTGGCCGCTCAGTCTGGAAGCTCAAATGACTCAGCCCTCCAAGCGAGTGTAGAATGTATTGTCGCACTATTGAACAGTTTACAAGTTCTTTGCACTGGCGAAATAAATGAGAGTATTATAAACGACCAGGTGAGATATTTTCTTTAGGAAATTTAATTTCAAATAATTTTAAATATATTCCAGACCGTCGATATAATAAATGATCGCTATTCATTTTTACGCGAAGCGGACTATACAGGTCCACTTACGTACCAATCAATGTCACGCCTACCCGCCCCATATCGAGATGCTGTTGCTGAGCTACGCCAACATGGTTTTGAAACATCTTCAGGTTCTGACAGTGAAGGTGAACATGTTGAACAAGAAATCGCTTCAAATGGGTCTGGAGACACCGAAGGCCCTGAAGAGGAAGCTCCTACATCAAGTGACGAAGGATCATCAAAGGTTGACAATGTTTGGCCATACACTCATCTGGAAGCACCGACCCTTCCAGCCAGAATCGACAGCGATTATGATCGTCAACATGCTCGCGATTTTGCCAAATCGTTACGCTTGGATCTAGTTCCAAAACTTTTAAGACTTCGAACTTGTGTGGAAGTTGACGAAGCTATCCAGGAGTTTGCATCTACAGTATGCCATGAGAATAGTATGAACTATTCCGATTTTGACTGTAATCTAACTGCTATAAATGCTGATGGAATTTACCTGGCTATATATTCAGCTTTCATACTAAGCCTGCAGTTAATGCGAGCAGGCCATTATGAAGATCCTGAGAAACAAGTTTTGATACCATTATCTGAACAACAGTTTGTCACTTCTGTTCAAAACACCGGAGTTTTGGTGTATCTTTCCACAGCTTGGCTTTGTGAGCTATATCAATCGATTATAGTCTCTAATCCTTTGGAAACTCTTGTACAAGAGGATTGTGAAAATAATAGATGTGCCCTGGTTGACATGATCTGTGATGCTGGAGGACTTGGCCCCACGCAGATGATGTCAGAGTGGCAACGGCTTCAAGCTGTGGTACGATACAATGAGGATCAAAGTGAAAGGCGAGAAGCAGCTAAGAAATTATCACGCAGATTGTTAACATGTTGTTGGGATTCTATGGTGACAGTATTGAGCACTGGCCTGGGGGATATATCAGCGGTAGGAAAAAATCGGTTGGTGTCTTTGTCGAAGAGAACACTCAAGATGAAAATCAAGAGAAACAATAAAAATGGTGAAGCTTTGTATGTAATGTGTTTGGACGGCTTGCACTCGGTAATTGAACCTTTTTGTATTTAAGGGTACCAGATAACCATAATTTTCTTACAGGCTGCAACACTGAGCAATTCTTTAAACCTTCAACATCTTGCTGGAAAAATATTAAATCTTCTTTGCACAAATGTTTGCCAAACCAGTGGGCCTCGGATATCGGCTAGTCAAGCAATGTCAATGGATGTTGTTTTAACTGGTGGACTCAACCTAGGATCATATAGTTCTGAGTGTTGGCATCCAGTTTTCTCTATTTGCCGACATGTGACTCAACTGGAGCATGATATCTTCAGTTTGCAAAATCCTTCATTGACCTCTTCTCCAGCAAGCAATGGAAGAGACTATGAAAATAATGAAAAGACTGCGAATAAATCCGGGAATGATAAGTTGAACTTATCATCAATACCTATAGATGAGGATGAGACATGGTAAGTGAAACTTCTCAATTCTTAATGTCATTGTCAGAAGCCTTAGAAAGTGGTATTTACAAAGACGATCTGTTTACAGTGTCGATGTCTACAGTTTTCTCCAAGCGCCCCTCCAACAATCCAATACAAGCGTAGCATCAATTTTGAAGGTTTACTCCGGATCCAATGAGACAATCCTTCTCACTCAAGCGGATACATCAAAGGTTCTTTGTGCAGTATCTCATTTAGCAGAAAATCTATTCAACGATGCAGCGGAAAGATTGAGCCTTCCATCGTTATGTCAATTTTTGAAAAGTCTCTGTCGGGCGTCAAGGGAGCAGCTTTATCGCAATAATACTGCAAGGAAGGGCAATCGACTGTGGTGGCCCAGCCGTAGTTGGAAACGTGCGGATTCCTTGCCACTATCATTGCTATTGCATCGAGTCGGTGATGTTACCCTCAAAGTATTTCGTAGTTCCAGACCACTGCTGCACATATTGAAAGTGTGGGCAATAACTGGACCGCATTTGATGGATGTAAATATTGGATTGTTTTTTAAGCAGGATTTTTCACTGAATTGTGTTGCTTGCAGGCTGCGTGTCACAAGGAACGAGCAATATCGAAAAGAGCAATTGAATATATTCATGACGTTATAACAGCATTATTGGTAGAGCAATCTGAAATGCCACATTTTCATTTCAATGAAGCTTTGCTCAAGCCATTTGAGAATTTACTGAGCATGGATTCCTGTGATGTTGATGTTCAGGTAAGTTGAATTTTGAGGGATTTATGACGTTTTGCTCGATGTTGAGAAGCTTAAAACCGTTTTCCTAAGAATCTGTCATGAGCGGTGTCTTTACATATAACACGTAAGGTAGTGGAGGACATGAAGACACTGTGTCAAAATATACGCTATTTACCAAACTCAGCCGTTAAGAGCCCAGTTTGAGTAGGTACCCATTTCTTACTGAGAATTAGGGTAAAGTCAGCAGTGATCGAGGTCAGGAATTTAAAGCAGTGCTCAGTAGATGGTCGTTACAGGAAATACGATTCTGACTGTCCGAGTGACTGAAATTGTGATTCGCTTGAATAAAATTCAACAATTCGGAATTTGCTAGCTTTCGCGTCTGCAGGGGCGGCCGTCGCGTTGTGTTGCGTCAGAAGATAAATGAAAAAAATGATGCTAAACGTATTACAAATCTTTACTATACTACTCTAAGCTAGCCTCCATAAATACGCACATATTGATTACAGTACATATGTATATCAAGAACATATGCAGTACGTCCGCGTATTCTAATAGCCGTACAAGGTATCCAAGTTCCACTATCAGCAATAGGTGCAGTCGAGCACATGTGACCTCAAGAAGAACGCTTCTCCGAAAAATAAGAATGAGTTCCCATAACTTCTTTTATCGGGTCAGTTTCAAAATATTGGCAAATTCTTAGAACAACGCAATATGTCCTATCAGAACAATGGATCGCACCCAATATGTTCTATCAGAACAATGAATCGCACTTTGAAATCTTCAGAGCCGTCGCTTTAATACAGAAAATTATTGAATGAAAACCATTGGCCTTCTGTTAAAATATAATCACATAAAATATAACCAGAAGGTATAGAAGTCATTTTAAAAATGCTGACTAAATATTTTCATTCAGGCGATGAATTGCAGTCAAGGCGGCAATTTAGACCGTAGCAGAACAGACAGTTAAGCCCAGGGCAAAAGAAATGATTGGTTTGAGGATGAGTACCAGGATGCGCTGGGCAAAATAATCAGGCGTATAAACAATATTTAGCTGCAGATACTTGAGATAAGTATATGAAAATCTCAGAAGGGTAGCGAAAAAGATAATAAGAATTAAGAAAAGAATATACTTTGACAAACCACTTGAATAGAATCAATTAATGTATAACGAGCAACAGTATAAGACAAGTAGTGAAAAGCCTGAAAAGATATCTGCCCAGGACCATGCTTGGCAAGCTACAGTGCGAAAACTATAGACGCATATCACTATTTTGACCGGCTGTTACGAAATATAAAATTAAATACCGGAGCCGCTCCTAGAAGGGAAGGATTCCTTGCACTCCAATATTTTAGTCGGAATATTACCAACGAACCACTCCACGCGCTGAAGTACTGGTGGGAAGGACTTAGGTAATGTTAGGATAACCAATGTAAATTTATTAGCGTTAAGTAATGTTAGGTATTAAGCGAAAAAAAAAACAAAAAGGAAGCAGCTTTTCTTCGCCACCGAACTTCAACTCCGCTCTCACGACGAGGAATGGCAGTAAAATTCGTGAAATCCTTGGCACATGCGGTTATGTCGCACTTAGAGTACTACAATATGATCCATCATCATTGTAAACTGATGTATGGTTGGTTGATGTATTGGCCTATGTATTGTTGACTGAATGTACACCAGTTGTTGGCGATACAAAAAAGGAGGCATTTTCTTTTTTCATAAGTTCACATCCTTCCGTTTCACCTGAATTGTCAGGACAGTCTTGTCTCCATCACATTCCAATCCCAGAGGAATGCACGATCTATCAGCACACGTATATTCATATTTTGAGCAATGGTCATCAGGACGCTTCTCAATTACTGTGTCGCACCTTTTTTCATCGTTGCCAATTGGACAATTTTCATTTCCATCGCAGACAAATTTGTGCGATAGGCAGGTTATATTGTCGGCACAAAGAAACCATTCTGGCATTGAACATGTTCGTTCCTTGCAATTCTCTTCACCCGAATGATCGAGGCAATCGTTTTGGCCGTTGCATTGATATTTGGTATCGATGCAGTTTCCATCTTTACATCGAAATTCATCTTCAAGACAAATATTGTTACTAAAAGCATGCGACACTAGGAATACACTAACAACGACCAGCAGTCGTATACAGGACATCATTCTAAAAGTAAAGATTCTTGCGTATCGCATACAGGATACTATTCTAAATGTAAAAAATTTTACAGGCACCCAACTTCTTAGTACCGCGCTGGTTGAGAATGACGGTGGTATGAAAGACAAATGGACGAATTGCTGAAAACAAGAGTATTTGGCGATGGACGAGTTCGCAGTTATTAAAATACAATTTCAAATTAAATTAATATATATACTTACGAAATCCTTGTGCTTATCGCACCGACGCACAGTAATATCCATTCGCGGACACAATTATGGCGGACACAATTATTATAAAATTTTTCGCGACGAACGTAAATATACGCACACATAATCACAAGCATCAACATAATAATTGACACTTCAATCAAAACATATCGATAAGGTTAATATCGATAATGCAGGACTGTGCGTGAAAGAAAGATGGCCACCAAGAAAAACTGGGTTTGCGACCAAGGTAAACGCTGCAAGGTTGAGCAGATGTGGTGAATGTTGTGGCCTTGAACTTGGGTTCTTCAACTCAAGTCAAAGAATCGTTGCGACAAGGTGATAAAAGAGCCAGCGACGATGGCAGCGCTCTCTTTTACGGATACTTGGCCAGCGGAGAAGGAAGAACGTAGCATTTTTGTGTAATAGAGGGACCATAACCGGCCAACAGGTGCGAACATCAGACGGAAGGAGCTTCGAAGAAACTAATCAGACAACGAAGGAAAATTACTCCAGACAACAAGGGAAGAAAATTGAAAATTGAGTTGAAGTGCGAGGATTTCAACCATCTAGTCGGGACCCCAAGGCCCCAACCGGAATCGCTTGTTGTACCGTAACATTTTTTTTTGAACGTAACATTTTGGCGCCCAACGTAGGGCGGGGTAAGAAAGCGCCATTCGCCAACCCTAGTATTGCCGCCAGGAGGCAATTGGCGAACTTGAGGCTCCACGGAATAGTCCTTTCACTAGAATATCCACTGGTGACCTTTACCCTGTACGTCGAGCCGCCTATCACCATTTTCACTGAAGGAAAAAAAAACCACCAACTATGCAAATTTGGGATCCCCCGACAGTGAGGATTCTTATTCGCACTAACTTCCACTAAAGAAAAACTAACTTCCACTAAAGAAAAATGACTGAGCAGATTGAAATCCCCCACCGGGAGAATTCTTACGCACTCCAGGCGTAATCTTTGCCTTCCACCAACACTGCGCGCTCCACGCATGAAAAAAACTGGCTAAAACACTTTCATAAATACGAAAATTTCGTATAAAAAAATTAAACGATAATTCAAGATGATTTCAGTTTCATGCGAAGTTATTATTTAAAAAATTCAAATTCTTTAAACTTACAAAATTTTCCTTACTTCCTACGTTTAGGGCCCCGTCGATGGTTGAAATCCTCGCACTTCAACTCGCTCGCTTCCTGAATCAATTTTTTTTCCTTGTTGTCTGGAGTAATTTTCCTACGTTGCCTGGTAAGTTTTTTCGACACTCCTTCCTTCTGATGTTCGCACCTGTTGGCTCCTTGTGGTCCCTCTTTTTCACAAAAATGTTACGTTTTCCTTCTCCGCTGGCCAAGTATCCGTAAAAATGCGAGGAGGCTTTCCTGCGTTGTAAAACCAACCTATCCACAGCACCAATCCTCACATGCCCAGATTTCATCAAGTCCTTCAAAGTGCAAACCGATGTTTCTGACACAGGACTAGGGACAGTATTGAGTCAAGACGACGCGGAGGGGGAGAAGGTAGTCTGCTACCTCAGTCGCAGCTAAACGACAGCAGAGAAGAAGTACTCGACCACGGAAAAAGAATTTTTAGCGGTGCTGTGGGCAGTAGGAAAACTGCGCCCATATTTAGAAGGAACTCAATTCAGTGTGATCACGGATCACCATACGTCGGTCTGGTTAAACAACCTTAAAGATTCAAACGGACGGTTAGCGAGATGGGCTGTTCGACTCCAGCAGTTCGACTTCGACGTCCTGTATGGGAAGGGCAAAAAGCATCTCGTACTAGATGCCTTGTCACGGTCAGTGCCCGAGGTCGATGTCGCCCTGGCAGAGACGAACAGTAGAGATAAGTGGCTGGAAAGGATGATTTCGGACGTGAGGAAAGAGCTACAAAACTTGCCGGACTGGAGGGTGGAAAACGGGCAACCGTGGAAGCACCACACCGGCAGGTGCCCAGAATTAAGTGGCAATAGCTGGAAATGGGCTATACCTAAGGGAGAGTGGGAGAAGGTACTCCGACAGTGTCACGACGATCTAAAGGCGGGTCATATGTGAGCTGGCAGGACATACGAACGTGTGCTGCAAAGGTACTTTTGGCCCAAAATGTGAGCAGATATTAAACGATATGTCGGAAGATGCTTGATCTGTCAGTCGATTAAAGTGGAACGAAGACGCCCGTATGGCTCGATGGTTTCTAGGGAAGACCAGGCGAAGGAGTCCTGGACGATAATATCCGTTGATTTGATAGGTCCCTTACCTCGGTCAACCCTAGGGATACCTACATATTAACCGTCGTGGATTACTTTAGCAAGCTCCCTCTTATCTTCTCGCTCCGTCAAGCACACGGAAAAGCAGTTGCACGGATATTTATTATTTGGGGTACCGGCGGTAGTAATTTGCGACAACGGGGAACAGTTCCGCTCCAAAGAGTTGCAGAGATTGGTCACCATGTATGGTACCAAGATTCAGGACTCGGCTTATTATCATCCCCAGGTTAATCCCGCAGAACGGGTGAACCGAACAATCAAAACGATGCTGAGATCGTACGTAGGTGATAACCATAAGCTATGGGATAAAGAACTATCAAAAAGTGGGTGTGCTCTGCGAACGTATAACCACGAAACAATGGAGGTGACACCATATTTTGTAAACTTTAGACGGGAAATGGTAACTTCGAGGGAAAACCTTCACCCAATAGAGGAAGAGGAGGTTCAAAATGATCCAAGGTTACGAGAGGGTTTGATGGCTAAAATGCGTGAGAAAGTTAAGGAACGTATGAGAAATGCAGCGGAGCAAAGCTCACAAA
This sequence comes from Odontomyia ornata, assembly GCA_963969285.1. NCBI lineage: Eukaryota > Metazoa > Arthropoda > Insecta > Diptera > Stratiomyidae > Odontomyia > Odontomyia ornata. Next base: position 381,925,722 of record OZ017739.1, on the reverse strand, counting down.
AATACAACCTTCGAAAGCGGACTCCACGATTCCAGGTGAACAATATGGTTTGGAGACGAAACATCGCTCAGTCGGATGCCATGAACTATGTTTCCGCCAAGCAGGCACCGGAATATTTAGGGCCTTTTAGAATCCAAAGGAAGGAATCAGCATCTACCTACCGGCTGGTCACTCGAGAAGGATATGAACCGGGTCTATGGCACGCTAAGGATCTGAAATCTTACGTAGCATAGCGCGCCTAAAGCGGACTTTCACCTCATTGCGATCGGATAGTGGAAGTTAGGGGTATAAATAAGGTATCTAGTCGAGATTTACTTAAGATCTGAATGGACATCACAAAGAGAAGACATGGAAAAAAAATGAAAGAGTTACCTTTGAAGAGGGATCGACGGCAAACCACTTAAGGTGAACCATGTAGGTCCTCCTCCTTTTTTTTTATCGTGGCGGCATGGTTCGTCCTTGCTTCGGTGGTACGCCGCCAGTTGTTTGGTCGATTGCTAAAAGAGAGTAGAATCGGATTATTGCACCTATGGTTTTTCGTGGCTGCAGGTTGAACAGGGTAATCGGGGCGCCTTGAATGAGAATCTTGTTTAATTGGTTTAGGGATTGGAGGTAGGCTGAATGAGTGGAGTAAAATGTCAGAGGTAAATATTGTGAATGTTAGTGGTAGGAGCTAGTACCCTGACAAAGAAAAAAAAGGTCATTGCCAGAGTTTCGAGGGTGCTTTTCTTTCCATATTTCTCCTCTTTCCTTGTTAATTTTTTTATGTCACTTCCTCCGTGACTTCCTTTGTCTTTTGTCATAGGTAATGGGGCGGAAATCAAGATGTTGCAAATTAATCAGCTTTGGATTCCCAGTTCAAAGCATTCTTCAAATTCCAATCTCTGTAACTCCCACACATGTTAGCTAGCACCAACCTCCCATATTTACAAAATAAAATAAAATCCGAAGGAAGTACAAAAAGTATTTTAGGTAACAACCTTCCTCCAAACTCGAACCGGCGAACTGAATTAAATTATCGTAACAACTACATCTAATTGGTTCTATTAGCGCCTCCACGCTATGACGCAATCACCCGTCACGAACACGACCATTTCTAGCATTGCGCAGCAATCAGACCTGGCTATGTACACTTGTTATTTGCTTTCTTCCAGTACTTTTCAATTTGTATGCGTGTAATGTGTTAATAATGTTAGCGACTAGCATTGATAGATATCTACGCGCTTGCAAAAAAACATTTTTTCAAGTTTTTGACTTTCACGTCCACGCATATCCAAACGCACTACTTCTCCTTGTTTGCTTTACTGAACAATTAATTTGATGTTTGGATTACTATGTATGAAATATACACTCTTCTATACAATTCGGGCGTATCAAAATCAAGTCCGTTGGCTGTGACTTTAGATTAAGATTCACCGAAGAAATATCAACTTAAGTACACTTGATTCATTGCTCCACATCATAATAATGATAAGCGGCTTATGTACTTGACACTTTTTACCCTCCGCGTTAAGGATCCTTCGGCTTGGGACTTCAGACCGAGTTTGCCCTTCGGAGACGGTTGTAGGAGGTGCCACTCGCTTGTTCCTTGGTCTCAAGTAGCCGCCAAGTAAGAAACGTGGCTGCCGAAGCACCACTCACAAAGCTGAAATCAATACCTGTTATCCTAACCTAGCGGAGCTTCCCCGATAAGAATTACGCAGAAAGAACAATTCTTCATGGACGGGGCAACCACTTCGCTTTCTTTAACCGGTATGTATTCTCCCGACATAAAACGAATTGAAACCCCCTGAAAGTTTACTCAGGGCACTGAAACACATCCGAGCCAAGTGTACAATCGAGACAAGAAGAATTTTCCTCAAATGCACAACATTGTGTCTTAAAAAAGAAAACAAATCACATAATATAATTCACCGTTTAGTTTCAGTATAAATGAGCAATATATCCACTCTATCTGTTCTTACTTCTAATCTCCTCATCGGGGCCCCCCGAATTAAATCGCGTCGCGAACTTATCTGCTCTACCACTCGTCAAACTTCCACATCCAATATTCCACGTCGCTGATGAAAATTCCACCCAATTATCTACTGTTCCTCAGCGACACCGCCCCCCCCAACTGCCTTCATCGGGTACGCACCTACGTCCCACATTCGCTTCATTGGGTTTCGCCATTGTTGGTTGTCCGATGGATTGTCATTTTCAAATGTCAATTAGCGCAGCGCAATCAAAACAACGTTTCTATCGATATTTATTTGCATCAATACTTTAACCAGTTACTCTGATCGTGACAACTTTGCTGATATCATCCGTTTCGGGCATTTACTGCTGGCTGATGACAGAACGAATACTACGTATCCAAACCAGGTTGTTAACTTGCTTGCACCATGACAAATTAGGCTTAACCTGTATTATATTACGGCTCAAAGTATCCACTTTCAGAATATGTGAATGTTGATTCAACTCCTTATTTTGAATAATGTTGACTGTCTGCTTGTAGATATTTGGTGCAGGCTCTCGTAGCATAACTTTATTCATTATTTTCTGGCCATCGCCCTCAGTGAAATGGTGTTTAGCACTTTTGTGTACCAGCCCAGGGAAGTCAAGGAAGTAATGAATGCAATAGGGTTGCAATTGCATATCCACGGCAAATTGGTACAAAAACTCTGCTAATAATAGCAAATAATAATACACTGTTGTTTCTAGTTTGAATTCTTCATACATTACATGAAAGCTGTAGAAAGTAACAGGAATATGAATATAGAGGTGCATTGGGATCATTATGAGTGATCACATTCGAATTATCTCTGATGAAACAGTCATCCATATATCGTCTGTAAAATATTACATTGAATCTTTTGACGACTTTGGGTATAAAAACTTCTTCCAAAGACTGTAAGAATATTTCTGACTTTATTGAGGACAATGGATGTCCCATACTTAGACCGTCCTTGGCAATGTTTGTGTTGCTATTGAACTTAAAATAGTTCTCCTTGATTGTGGTCGTTATGAGATTGAGCAGTTGATCTGTGAATCGTCGGCTGTTGTTGAATGAAAGTTTTTCTTTTCGTATGGCCAGTGTCTAGTGACAAGTTTCAGTCAATTTTAAAGAAGTGCTAGGATTTGCTAGCTCGTGGCTGTTCTTTAATGCATATTTGTCGTCAAGGTGCATGACATCAGCTATTATCGTTGCTAAGTACCGTGCAAATTAGTATGCAGGAGCTGGGCGATAGTTGACGACAGGAAGGATAGGAACATTGGGTTTGTGGAGCTTAGGTTGTGCTTTAAGGGGTGGTGTGCATGGATTTCGGTTTATCTAGCGTTGCTTAGTATCAGGAGGAATAATCAGTGGGGATTGTATAATGGCAGTACGTAAGTCCGCTTGGAACTTATTGGTGGAGTCTTTGTTTACCAGTTTGTATCCATTGGCGTTAATGAAGTCTATTGTTTTTTGTACGTAGTCCATCACTGTTAGTAGATTATCCGTAAGCTTTTTCTGAATGTGTCTTAATATCTTATGGTCTTCGTGGAAATCCGTTTTGTTTATGCTAGTGCGTATTTTTTGTAGTATGTCTACTGCAGTATGTCTTGCATGTGTCTGTTGTTCCTGCGGCCGTTTGTTAATAGCTAGTTCAGTGTCGATTACTAGTTGTTCTAGGTATTTGTTGCCTCTTATTTAACAGCTCCACTTCTTGTACCGTAAAAGGCGTATCTGATAGATTTACAGTCCGTGGATAGAAAGCTCTGTTCGCTGGTGTGGTCATTTTGTTTTGTTTTTTCATCAATTTGTCAAGTTTCTTTGTCATGGTCTCATATTTAGTTTTGAGCTGAACATCAATGTTTTGTCTCACGTCATTGTAAAACTGTGGAAAGTTTTCAGTTTGTATAATGTTATTTAATTGTAAGTGTGAATGTAATAGCTGTCGGTTGATTTCGTCCTTTTTTATGTACAGTGTTCTTATTTCATTTTTAATGCGGAATTTTGTGTGCTACGTTGCGTGTTTCGTGCAGCGATTGTATTTTGTTTTATTACGATTCTTGCAAATGCTGGTGTTATGTTGTTTTTCAAGCACTGTTTGTTAAACCATATTTTTGCTATTGTTCGATGAAGTTTTAGGGGAAGGTTGTGGAATGATCGCAACAGTTTTGCCTGGCTGGCAGTGTTGTATTCAATTTTTTTTTTAGTTGATATACGCAAGCCAATTATCTTTTTTCTTTAAAAGCTGACGGGCCTTAACTCGAAGTAGTCGAAACGCGTCTGATCACACAACAAAGCAAGGCCCGGCGGCTTTTAAAGAAAAAAGAGAATTGGCCTACGGATGTTAAATACACAAAATTATTGACTACAAATAAGTATGTTTCTGAATATAGAAAGGTAACAACATTGAAGACAAAAAACAAAGAAAGAAGAACACGCTTATGTTTTATTGTTTAACTTCGGTTTCTAAAGAAATACAATGAATTGCTAAACTTTAAATAACTCGGTCTTTCCATTTCGTTCTACCTGACCGGGTATAGGACCCGCATCGATGGCAGGCTCCTCCACTAATAGGGGCTAGCCATCGGGCGCGCTCCTCCTTTTCTTTTGTTGTTGATAGGGGCTCTAGCCAGGTAGAGTGGCCTTTCGCTCGCGTGCCCTTTGGCTCGCGTGCCCTTTTACGGCAAAGAGTTATGTGATTCGATCACATAATCATCCTATAACATAAATTGGTCACGTCTATATTTCTCATTTTATGGGAAAGTTCCTCCTTCCACCTCCATCTGAATGCCCCACTCTTATTTGTGGGCCATAAGGATCGTCGGTAACGACGAAGTCTCCGCCAGTCCGTCCGTTTTTGCTCGGCCCAATTTATTCTTCGAACAAACATAGCTATTTCAACCCTTAGTAGGTTACCTCGGCCTCAACACCAGTTGATCGGCATTCGACCCGTTTAATTCGTGAATCCGAAATATTTTTGTAGTGGGTCCTTGTGCTAGGAGGAAAGAACCCACTAGGCTGCCAGCACATTCCCAGCGCGTCCCCAGACAAGGCCAATATCGGCAGATCTTAACATCCTCTTCTGCTGAGGCAGCGGACCTGCTGCAGTCCTTCACGGACATTAAAATCAACCTACCTTCACTACAATCAGGTATTACCGAAATAGGATATCAGCCAAGGCATCCATATCCTTCAATAAATGTAGAATATAGATACGGATTCCAGGCACCACAACATGACGCATATGAAATTTTGGGAGTTAATTTTACTACTGAGAAGCTAGAAAATTATAACTGGAATTATAGGGATCATTATATCTGCACCAGGGGTGATACAGATTATATTTTAATGAAGAGGTTAAAATATTGGAGATATCGTATGTATTTACTACCAAAAGAGCATCCTAGAACAAATAAAAAGATTCTTGAAGGTACCTCTTCTCGTTGTGATATTTACACTGAAGTTGTTAACGATGTTAAGCCCGAGCAACAAACTGATGAATTCCTAAAGTTTGTCGAAACATTTTTGAATAAAATAAAATGGTTACAGTTTAAAAAGGCAGGGCTTTCTATATGCATGGGAAGCTCGACAACACAACAATCGCATCTGACAAAACGGCGTCATACTACCAGTCTTATATCCAGACAGCCTCCCAATCAGCATGTAATGCCTAGAATAAGCGAAGCACGTTCTTATAATTCATCAAGTGTTATTACACGACTCGGATCGAGAGCACGAGAGGACGAGTTTCGCCAGCAACAGAGGCTATAGAAATAGCATTAAATCAAGACCTCAACACAAATGATGAGATGGATAAAACATTCCTCGGAGAAATAAAGTTGAAACCAAATGCAACATTGCTGGAATTTTTGATGCAATGAAATATCCAATCACTGGTGTAGGATATATAACACTAGCTCAAAGCTTACCAACATGTACATTCGTAATATGGGATGCATTAAATTGGCTGAAAAATCGTTTAGATGGGTGTAAACCATTAGACATTTTGGAAACAATTAGAAAAGAGCATATGATTTGCCATGCATCAGGAAATTGGGATAAACCCGTCATACCGGGATTTTATTTATATTTCATTGCAATTCAAGATACTTCTCAAGAGTACTCACCACCACTTTGCGACCTCATGGCATTTGAAAATGAATGGATGGAAGTAGAAATTCACATTGGTGATTTTGACCCTGGCCAAGATGATTCAACTGAAAGTACGATACTAAATTTCCTTCGTGATCAACGAAGAAGGAACGATCTGAAAACAAAAAAAAAAAACTTTTAAAATATTACAATTACTAATTCGGTGCATGAATACTTACGAGCTAAATCACAAGAATCATTGCATCTTCGAGAAATAATTAAACAAACATTTACAAATGCACGACACAATACTGACAGAATGTTAGTCACTTTGGCATTTACACTTGATGGGCAAATGTACTAGATGAAGGAAATTTAGATTTCAATTGCGCGCTGAACACCAGTTGGGTGATCGCTGATGCAGGCCAGCACCACAATTGCACATTGAATCGCCCCAAAGGCAAATCAATGGCTCGCTGGTTGAAACCGAGCTGATGAGAAACCCGAAGACAAAGAATGGGTCTTTTTTGGTGGACAAGGATCAATAGCTGAAGATCGAGTGCGACGAGCAACAAGAAAATTTATCCTGGAGTTCAACCATGGAAGAAATTACATCAGCGTCAGAGGGACGTAGTTTAAAACTGCGACAGCGACATGGAAGGTTGACGGTAGAAGTTCATCAAGTAGTGCGCTAGAGGGAGAATTTCGCAACGCGAGTTACTTTGGGGGCCCCCAAACAGAAGCAGTAGGCGTAAGTTAAGGATTTGTATGTATATCCAGCTTTTGGCGGAGGACTAAAATTCGTATCTTATTTTCACAAAGAAAACGTCCAGATTTTGCAATTATATCAAGCTCTTGGTGGTTGACTAAAATTCCTAACTTAATTTACGAATGGTGTTCTTTATCAGAAATCGTGGTTTTTATTAAAAAATATTTATTCTGGACTGGATTGTACACCCAGCTCAGGTGTGTTTTAGACTTCAGCTCGGGTTTCCAGTGCGAATTATGTCGGGTAAACTAATACCGACTAAAGAGTGCAAAGCGGTCGCTCCGGCTTTGACTGATGCTTCCTTGCTGGTTAAAAATAGTAGTATTTCCAGCTGCGTGAGGGGTGTTCGGCGGCTACTTGGGACCAGGGGATAAGTGAGTGGCGCCTCCTATGACCGGCTCCGACGCCAAGCCGGGTCTGAAGTTCCTAGCCGGAAGAACTCTCATGCGGAGGGTAAAATAGCACCGCGCAAGGAGCCCATGTTGAGAATGCTCGTATGAGAATATGGCCTTTCTTGTTGAATGTGCAACCGTCCGGGGATGCCCACGTTCTCTTATGGATGTCTCGATGAGGAAAGCGTGCGGAGTTCACTTTGAAGTTTCTGCTAGTATCGAAATATATCAGCCATTGTATGTTGTCGCTGGTCTCTGCATGGAGGCTTTGCTCTCCGACTGTTCCTTTATGTGCTGTTTCTCAGCTGATTGTTGCATTGAAGTCACCCAGAATAATTTTCATGTCGTTTGATGGCAATGCATCGAAAGTGCGTTCCAGGGTGTCGTAAAATTCCTTTTTGATATTCCTCCAATTTAGCTCTGGTAAACTCCCGGAAAGTTGGTCGAGAATCTTCAGCTGAATCTTAAAAATTAATCGATATTTTTGTCATCACATGTGTAAACATTTTTTTTATTTTTATCGTTTCAGGATCAAATCGTCGCATGCTTGTATGAAATTGTTGAAGCTCATCGCACAGAAATTCGCTCAGGATGGCGCCCATTATTTGGAACGTTGCGAAACGCAAGGAGTCGCATGTTAAACATTACCAATATCATTGATATTTTCAGAGTATTTTTGGATAGTGATAACACTTTAGTATTTGCCAACGCTGGATTAGATTGCATTCTTTGTCTGCTTTCTTACCTAGAAATATCAGGAAGCAATAATGGTGACGATGAGAATAACTTCCGATCACTAGAGTTCTTACATGAAACCCTTCGCTTCCTTGAAAGATGTTCTTCAATTCTCGGTTTCATGTACAACATGCCGAAATGCCCGAATTTCAATTCAACGTACAAAATCAAAGGGATCACTTACACGCACATCATAGACGCTAACATTCCGAATTCGATGGAAAACTTCACATACTTTGGTAACGATTACCTTCAGAATAAGAACGAGCAGCACATGATCTCATATCGATCGCTGCATATTGATAAGGACACAATCACGAAAATCGATGAAATGGACAAGGTGAGCGGTGTCTTGAAAGTCTGGTTCTTACTTCTTGACGGATTGACTAATTCATTGATAGTATGTCACATTTCGCACCAAGCACCAATTTTGCAAACTATTTTTAAGCTCTTTAAGAATCTGATTACGAGCCCTGGAATCGATTTCGGGTTCTACTGCATCAATCATCTTCTGATACCCATGATCCAAGACTGGTTGAGGTACGTTAACAAAACAAATGGGAATTGGTTGGCCGTGGAAAAGAATTTCAAGCATTGTTGTTGCATGACCACTGACCTAGTGGTGGAGTACATAGAGAAGTCTCAGAAGAGACTGAGCAGTGAACTGAAGAGGAGTAGTTCCGCAATGAAGGCAAGACTGACGACAATAGTTAGACCTGTGGATAATATGAAATTTTCACAGATAAAATTAATAAGTAGTAGCAATTTAAGTACTAGCGAGCAGGATCTGAACGGAGACGACGTGTCTAGTACAAGGAATAGCAATAGCAACTTAAGGCTTAGTGTCCATCTAAACGGTAATCATAGTAGTACGAACAACAGTAGTAACAACAGCAGCAAAGTAGATAGCTCATCTAGTGATGATAATAATTTAAGTGACTCACCGACCAAAATTCCAGCGGCAGCCACACTTGCCCTCAAGCAGCTGCTCCTTGTTCTGATTGAGTGCTCGGCTCAGGCCCAGGAGACGATTGCTAGGGTAGGTGTTTCGTGCTTGAAGCACATTATTCTGTCGACCGGACACTTGTTCAATGAGTCGCAATGGATGATAGTCTGCTCGGCGATACACCGAGCTTGCACAGTTACTATAGCGCCACTACGTCAACTCTCGTTTGCTTTCCACGAGAAATCGAATAGTTTCTACGGAGATTGCGCTAATGTAAAGGTAGCAGCACGCAAGGATAGTACCCTAGAGGAATTGGCAAGAATCAACTCATTAGCACAACAAGTCTTTCTTCTGGACAATCAAAGGGAACCTAGTTCCAAAAATGGAAACCACAACGATAATAAACATTGCACTGATGACCGAAGCTACTCATTCCTTTTATATCCTCTCAACAACGGCTTCAATTCAAATCTTGACAACTTTGTCATAAGGATACCGTACAAGAATCTGGTGGTGGGCTTATTGGCCAACCAGATGTTATTGCAACTAGTGGCAAAACTGCTCCTTGCCAGGCTCAAATGTGTACCACCAGCAGTTCATACTTGCATTTTCGATAACTACACCACAAGTCCTAGTCCGGAGTACGAGCTGGACTTTCGTTCTCGCGAGATCTTGATGCGATGTGTGAAGCAATATTTGACGAGCTCGCTTGAATTCGACTCTAGACCAGGACTGAAGTTCCTTATGCAGAAAGTATCGAAAATCGACTTTGCAGCTAATTTATACAAACAAATGACATCCTCTTGGATGATCTACTTCATAGCGCTCGTTGATTCCTACCTAAACGATATTGTCATCTACAATTTGGGCCCAGACGATCTTAATTACATCTTGGAGTCTTGTTCGAGACTTAACACAACAACTGTAAAGAAAAAGGAAAATTTTGTACGTTACCTTTTTTGTTTGCAGGATGCTTGGAACTTAGTTTGTGAGCTATATTTGAGTCATTCATCAATGCATGATTTTGAGAATGGGATTCTTAAGGATGATAGAAAGGGAAAACTGTACTCCACACCCAAAATAGAGGATTTTTCCAAATCAGTGGACTCGGATAAGACTCCTTCAAGCGCATCGGGGACAGCTGAAAGTTCGCCAGAAAAGTCGGCGTCAGAGGAAAGTGTTACCATGACAACGCTCGTGAGTGAGTTCCAACCTAAGGCAAGGACGAATCCTTTCGATACAAATCGTCCACAAAAACAAGAATCCGAGCAAGTTTCGCCGGAAATCGAACAACAAAGAGCAAGCAGTATCTTGAAGGACTCGAACTATAAGAGAGCGGCTCTTGCACAACTTGTAGTTGCTTCAATGGAATTGCTGAGGTCACTCCCGGAAGAAGCAGCAGACAATTTGCGTTTGCTGATGACCCCAACAATTCGTGAGGCTTTTCGATTGGTACAAATGCAAGGAAATGAATTGAAGGTGGATCAATTTTAATTTCCGAGAACTGAGGTAACGTTTGACATTGAATGCTTATATGAAGCGCCGGAAGCTCAAGGATACAATAATTTCGATACTTTACTTTGCTCATCGCCTCCATTTTGAATTTCTACTTCGCCTTATTTCACAAACTACGATGGTTAATTGATATCGTTCTGAAAAGAACAATGTAAGCTGCTACTTTGCCATGATCACTACATTCATTGACTAGTCTAATTTCCAAACTGCTGATTCCTATTCAATGCCTGGTGTTTAACCTTCCTAAACTAGTTCACCTATTGAAATGTATTTCGTCCATTAAGCAATTAGATATCGTGTCCCATATAATTGACAACTAATTCTACACTAATCATAATTCTTACTTATGTACATTAACTCTAAATATCCTGGAAGAGAATATTTCCAATTCAAATGCTGAGTCGGGTCCGTTTGGAATTGAGTAATGTCAGCGGACATGCAGGGCTTATTAATTGAATTTAACAAAATTTACAAACAAAAAGAAAAAAAATAAGTCACAAAATTTAAAATATATCAAAATAACAAAATGTTGCATATTTACTTGAAATTTAATAATCAGAAATAAGACAAACTTATATATACACACAAACACACTTGCATATACCATGTACGAGTAACATAGGAGTAAAATTAATTTAACGAGAATAAGTGAAATCGAACGCATTTAACATATGTAAAATGATCAACCGTTATGGTATTAAGACAGTGACAAAGAATCAGATTAAGAACAAACGCTCATCTTTGTATAAGTTTAGATTTATCGAATCGCATCAAGGAGCATTGTAAGGCAAAACAAAAGAAAAATTAAGAAAATTAAAAACAAAACACATCAAAAACAAAAATAAAAAAATAAACCACACTGAAATTTGGTCAGTTCAGTAAGGATGAAATTATAAACGTACGTACATACAACAAACATATATATAATGCATATAATATACAAAATATATTTTTGAATGGCGTGTGTTTAAATGCAAAGATAAATTGGAATTATTTTTATCAGATTTTTTGTTGCAGAAAAAATTTCAGTTGTATATCATTAATTATATTGATGAAAAATTAATGCTTTAATGTAATCTTAAGGCTATATCTCATTATTGCTAGCGAATAAATATATTTGTGCTAAATAAAATGAACATAGTTTTATTTAAAAACATTAATTTTTACTTACCTACATCTGAAATTACACATTCCCAATATTCAATTATTACTTACCAATATTCCAAACATTAATTAATACATCATAAAATATTTTTACTAGTACAAATTTAACTAGAACACAATATCTACCTCGATTCTACGTCTAGCACTCATTGCCTGTAGAAATGTTGTTGCGAATTCCGGCGTACCTACTTTCTCCCATTCGCAACTTCAAATTGCCGCCGCACCTTTTCCTTTGTGTAATTATTTATTTTTATCAACATTTTTCCAATTTCCCTATAATTTTTATCTCCCTATCATAATAATCCTACCCTTTTCCCTTATTTCCAACGACAAAAAATAATATATACTAATAATTTCAATTTTCCCACTAACAACATTCCATTCATTAATTCCCACTAACAAAATTTCATTCTATACATTTTTCCTAACAAAATCTACTTCCTTCCTTCATACTAATTAATTCTATTCCCTAGTTCCCACTAACAAATTTTATTTTTTATACTAACGAAAATTAATTCACGTTTCCCTACTAACAAAATTCAATCTCATACCCAGATGCATCGTTGAAGTTGCTTATTAGATGAATGGGAGATCGACAAGACATGGCACTATCGGTTGTGTCGCGAGTTCTCGACCGGGGGACTGCTGGAAACCTGGGTTCAAGTTCGCCGAGCGTGGGAACGCACTCTTTTTGGGGTATCGGCAAAATCAATAGTTTCCGTATATTTTTATGTGACGCTTTGCATTCAATCAAGCGCTTCTTTGACGATGCAAATTGCCATATATGCAAATCAATGGATATTATTGTGTTTGTCGATACGGAAAAAAAGATGTGTGGGTAGCGGAATCGAAGTGTAATGAACTTCGATTACGTTACCCAGATGCGGCAGCGATAATTGAAAATGAAAAGGATTGAGTTCGTTGAATGAGAGCATTCGGTATTTGAATTTGGAAAGAACAATAGGGATTGCTTTTGGCGGTGCATTAAATTGAAATTCGGGGAAGAAAGAATTTTTGGTGATTTGATTTTGAAAGAAAGAGGGAGTTGTCGCGTTTTTTATGGAGGTGATTTACGGAATGGATTGTTTGACATGCTGTTTTGAAGAAAAGGGGTTTTTGGGAATTAACAATTCCAGGAAGTGAGTCAATTGTGTCAGTGGGTTGGTTTGGATTAATGACCCAAAATGATTAGCGGTCGTGAAAGTGCATACAATACTTAGGAATGACGTGCAATTTATTGTATTAGAAGTGCAGCAAAGATTTGGCGATTCGAGCAGGTCTCGTAAATAATGGATAAATCCATTTAAAATTACGAAAAAGTGGAAGGTGCTTAAATACATTAACGAGAAAATTCCTTTTTTTTAATGTGGATAAAACTGGTTGTGTCCCTTCATGGAGTGACATCAAATCGGAAATACTCTGAACATTTAAGAACTAAAACAACTAGTTATCAAACGGCCCTTAGCAATAAATAATATTAATAACCGAGTCAAAGTAATTTATTAATTTTTTTCAATATTTTTGGTAGTTGCCCAGTTCCCCTTCTGCTGCAGAGTGGTCCGCAACCTTAAAAAAGGGTGAGTAGTTTTGAATTCTGTTTTTTCCCTTTCTTGATTTCTCTTATGATATGACAAAGTGAATTCACTATTTGATTGTTTTCTTGGTGTAAATTTTTGTAGTCGCATTAATTGAAAGTAACTTTTCATTTATCTTTATCTTTGAATCAAATTAAAATTTGTTAAAGGAAGAAAGCAGGCCTATTGAATTGATTTTGTTCTTTGGGTTTATTTTTTTTCTATTGGATAAATTGGTGCCTTGTAAACAAGTTGAAAAAAAAATATAAGACATGAAGTGCTAAGATAATTATTTTTCATTTCTCAATGTGACCTCTCCTTTCCCGTCCTTTTCCCTTCGTGTTAGTGTTTTTATGTAAGGTGGCTCAGCACGAGCAGAGGGTATCCCGGAAGTCCCACGACACGACTGAGCGCTAGCCGGCCTCAGTATGCCACCCCGGGCTACACATCCTTCTGCCAAAACTTTGCAACTGCGGTAACTTCGGTGGTTGCAACAGTGTTTTTAATCGCTTCTGTCATTAATATTAAAAATTAAAAATTAATTTTTCTACAAGTCAGTCAAAAGCAAATTTTGATTTTATTGGAAAAGCATTTATCGTTGAAGGCATCGACCCACGGAATCAATAAATCGACAAAAGCAAATAAGCCGAAGACTAACTCGGGACTGCTGTATGGAGAAGCCCGACGGCTTCCCTTCGTTGGGGGCCCCGGGGAGAATAGCAATGCGAAATTGGTGGCAAGCATCAATAAACGAAGACACACAAGTACCCAGGACTCCGCAGATGGTGGGCGTAAGACTCAAGTAGTCGAAGATAAACAACAAGTGAGTCGACTTAAAGCTTGAATTCAAGAATTGAAACTAAGACTGAAAACGTTCGAAGATATGTACGAGAGGGCGAAGAAAACTCATGATGTAGACCCGGTACGACAAACAAATGCGGAAGCTAAACAGATGAAAGCTGTCAAACAAGTCATCTACTATGCAGCGCTGGACGGATCCCAACAAGAAATGGACGTTGACGAAAGTATTGAAGATATTGTTAGAAAAGATAATAATAATTTTATCCTTTATTTAAAAAATAAAATTAAGGAGAAGAAACCAGCCCGTAGTTCTGCTGGTCCTCCTCAAAAAGTTGCCAAGAATACAGAGAAAGTTCCGCCAATTAATGTGTTCGATCAAAGCGGAAAGGACATGGTTCGGCTATTGGCAGCCAAAAATAAATTGACAAATTCCGAGATTAAAAGAATCAATGCCGAAAATTCTGGGGAGGTTCCACACTTCACATATACCCCGAAAAGTGAGAAGAACCAAGGGCTTGGACAGTGGAGAAAATGCCGTCGGTGTTCTTCAGGTGCTCAAGGAAGCAGTGCAAGAAATTGAATTTATCACCGTTAAAACATTCTTAACAAGAAGGTCGACATTAGAAAAAAAATTTACTACTTTATTTAGGGCAGATATCAAATAAGAGCAGTCCAAGTGCGCTTCAACAAATCAGATACTTGAACTTCCGAGTGGTGAGGTGGGAACGCCTCTAAAAAAAAGAAGTCAACCAGTGTTATCGCTATCAACGATTTGGGCATCCGGCTGCCAACTGCGCCATGCATTACCGATGCATCAAATGCAAGGACGAGCATGCTCCCGGTGAGCGCAAATTGGCACAGACGGAGCCAAAAGAGCAATTATACTGTGTTAACTGCGGTGTTTTTGGGCACCCGGCATCATATCGAGGATTCTCCCGATATCAAGATGCGAGGATAAAATTTCTCCCAAAGCAGACACAGCTACACCGCAGTGTCTTAGCTCCGAACTTCGTCATGTCCGGAGTATCATTTGCACAAGTGTAAGTGGCAATAATGAGCTGTTTCCCAAAATTTAACCAGCAACTAAATTCTTTAAAGATCGCCAAGCATACATCATGGCTGAACGCCACCAATAATCCAAGAGGTGCATTCCTGAAATCGTGGATAACAGAGAACCAAATTGAATACAGTGTAATGATTTTACGTCTACGTGCGAACGCGGAACCGACCTCTTATCGGTTCTAGACGTTAAGTCTGAGTAGTGCCAACGGATGGTAACAACCGGTCAACCAATCCGTGCACCGTAACCCATTCACGCGGTGGCTGCTTGTCGGCCAGCTAGATCAGAGAGGATTACGGTCGCGGGTCTCCGAATGGGTTACGCTCATTTACAATATCAGCCACCAATACATGCCCGTTTTCAAACGCGTCACAAAACAAAACCATACGGAGAGGAAACCTATTTTACGTTACTCCGTATTTCCTCATCAATCAGTCAAAGAACAAAATCTCCTTTTTACTTCGCGTTCCCGAATTTCCGACGCGGTACCGAAAAGTATACTACGTTAACTCAACCCGACGAAAGCTACTCTAATAAAAAGGCAAAACAACAAAGGTACCGCGTACCGCGCGCGACGCGAAACCGACCTCAGCGGATTTTCTCGAACCCTACCCTCGCGACGGCATACCTACCCTGCACCTTATTTCCCGCTGAAAAGAAGAACCACTGGAAAGGAAAGTCGTTATTTTGGTTTAACAATTCATTTTGTTATTTTTATTTCTTGCATCTCAATACTTAATTCGTGAACTGTTCAATTTATAGTTAATCGAACAAATTCCTTACTGGTTTCTAACAAAAATTATTTACAACCTTATGTAAACAATAATAGGGTATAATTATCAATGTTTTAGGGATATAATATAAAACTTTTTGTTAATTCTTAAAAAGATTGTACTATTTAGCAACTACGTTCATTGAACCGCCTCGTTCACTGCAAGTAATGTAGGAAATCAATTCATGTACGTTCATATACCTCCGATAGAAACCTTCAATTTCTCTTTTAAAAATTACTTTGAAGATGATTTCCGCGTAAGGACACTTTCCTTTTGAAATTTATACAAAGGTGACCGAATTTGGAAATTTTAATGGGTCATTGACTGGAAGTTTTCAATTAGAAAAAAAAACCGGAAGAATCAAAGTTAACAAGTGTTAAGTTTCTTGCACCTAAGTGGCGGCCCAAAAATGATTTCCAATAGTTTTGTTTAATTTCTCAATTTTAAAGGTTACAAATTTTTCCCGGTAGTTTGTTCACACACTATTGTACTTTATTTTGTAGTATGAAGAGAAAAAAAAAGACTCGCAAAAATACTGAATTTGACTTTAATCAATATCTCAAGTATTGTTATTTGTATCATTGGTTGCTATCTATTATTATGATATCTGTTATGCCTTATTATTGTTTGTATTATTTGGTATTCATTAACATGCTTAGTATTAGGTCTTATTATTATTGGTTATTTATTATGATTGTTCGTATGATTTCTCAGTATTATTTGTTAGATATTATAGTGTTCAAATTATTTTGCATTATTATTTGTATTATGAGTTATTTACTATTAAGCTTCAACATTACAAATATGACAGTCATAAATTCTTAATTTCATTAAAATTTCTAAAAATTTACCAGTTATTAATTCGCATAGCAATGGATGATTATATATTAATGCCAGTATTTCCATAGTGTAAATCTAATACAGCTTTATATAATTATGTTATTGGGGTGTTTTGTCTTTCTCTTCATTCCTTTTTTTTTCTTTGATATATTAATAAAAAGGTAATATTAATTTATGCGCATCGTTTTCAATCTCGAAAAGCTTCCAAATTGATTCAAATTTAATTGGTTTCCCTAGCTATATCTTAGAATTTATTAAATTCAATTTCGCCTCCTAATTGGAAAAATTTACAAATACAAAGATATTTTCTTTCTTTCATCGTAAGTATAAATAATATTGCATTGGTTAAAATTATCGTGCTGATTCAGATCTTAAAAGTAAGTAGGCAAGATCATCCAATATTTCATACATATAAAAAAAATGGAATAGTCCTTACTGAATATCGTTGGACCGGGAATTTAAGTCAATCACTACTCCTCTTAATACATGATACCTTGTTTTTTTCCTTTGATCATCACTCGCACCACCATTTTTCTCATTATTGTAATTTGCTTATGTTTTATTGAATAGTAATTGCATGATATTAAATATAATTTGACGGTTATAAAAGTTTTATTAAAAAATTTCGGTACTAATAATATAAACCGGGTGTCCTTGATTACTAAATTGAAACTGTTCTCATTGTTAATTTTCCCTTTTCTGATATCTTTACTACTTTTGGAATAGTCGATGGATATCAGTGATGACCTATTAGTGGGAGAGTTTTTCTTCCTGTGTGACGGCCACTACTTCCACACTTTCCTCCCATGTGGCTGTCAAATCTTCTTGACATCCCACGACAAAATTGACGTGGGATGTGCGCTCGTCACAACCAACTTGAAATGACAAGCCACCTGGCAGCAAAATGTGTTAGTAGTGGTAGCCAGCGGCGTCGCATGATTCATTACAACAGGTGCAATATATATGGGTCAGAGTTCCCAACATACCCTAGGACAAATTCAATTTGGACCTCGACAAACAAGATTCAAAAATTAACTTTGCTTTTCAGCGTTTAGGTCTTTCAAATGCCTCATAATAACTTGTCATCCAGTCATATTCCCATGGATAGGCTTCGCCTCATATCGATCAACGTCAACTCTATCGTTGCTATACATCGACGTGATAATCTCCTTGAATTTGTTGTTAAGCAAAAGCCCGACATCATACTTCTCACTGACACCCACCTCAATTCATGGCATTCCATGGATTTTGCATTCGTAAGAAACGATAGGGTAATAGGTGATGGGGGAGGTGGCACCGGGATATTGGTTAGAAGACCCTATTGTTTCCAAAATATTGAAAAAGTCGAATTCAAAAACTTTGAATCTCTTGAAGTGTCCGTCATCAAAATTTCACTGCCAGGTGGGGATAACCTCTTCGTTATCTCTGCCTATGCAACTGGTCAAAATGTTCTCAAGTTCAAGGAGGAACTCAATTCCTTGTTTGAAATACTCGAATTGAACAGGCTGCATAGTTATTATATTTTTGCCGGTGACTTGAATACCAAGCATACATCATGGCTAAACGCCACCAATAATCCAAGAGGTGTATTCCTGAAATCATGGATGACAGAGAACCAAAATGAATACAGGTGCAACCTATATGGGTCGGAGTTCCCAACATACCCTTGGACAAATTCATATTTGGACCTCTGCATTGCTGACGCAAAACTTGAATTCAGCTTTAATAGTCCTCAACGGAAACAGCAGGTGCTTCCTTATGATAGCGTCCATAACGCAATCGAAATGGAAATCAATCATCAAAGGGATGATCTCTTCCTCATTCCAGTTCAACACGAAAATCAACGGTTGAATTTCAAAAATACAGACTGGGGAAAGTTTCGAAAGAAGTTTAATCGGGAGTACCAGAAGCAATGTCCCCCTTCTGATGATGGCAACTCTTGCTCAATGGTTCCTAATGACAGGAATCTAACTAACGATGAAATATATCTCTATTTGTTGAAGTTAGAGAAGCTGGCGTTGGAAACGATTGAGAAAGTAGTTCCTAAGATTAAACATCGAAACAATATGGAAGGATATGAAACACCAACCAGCGCAAGATTGAAAAGATTGAAAAGCCTGCTTCTAACACGTGTCAATAATATTTATCGACGATTTTTAGGCTACAACCATACCTCGTTGGCTTTGTTGAAATGACACCTGAAGAATGTCCGGAACTTAATCCGTTCATACTTTAGGAGTGAGGTCAGCAATCAATGGGCTGAAAAATTGAGGGGTATTGGCCCACAGGACCCAGATGGCGTTTTCGCGAAACTGAATAGCATATTCCGTAGGAAGTCTTGAGTGAACGTATCGAATCTTGAAGTCACTAGTGATGAGATAAATTTTCTCGATAGGGCTGGTATCGAAATTGATAGTACGACTCCGGATAGAAATGGAAACAGGATTATTTGTGTAGGATTGGATAAACTTACCTTGATTGGAACACATTTTGAATTGGTTCATCTGCCAAACCCTGAGAGAGGATATAATCATTTGCTAGATTCGTTGAATCTGTTCGAGCTTAGACGGGGCAACCTAGGTTAGGTATTGGTGGCATAATTGCTACATTTCGTGTTGGTGTTTGTTTGTTTTAAAAATTAGGTATAGGCTAGGTATATGTTTTGTTTATTTTATTACGTTAGGGATAAGATTAAATGCTTAGGTTAGGAATATTTTGAAATAATTTTTTAGTATGAGATAAAGTTTTTTTGATTGAATTTTTATTAGAATCAGGTTATTAAATATTAGGTGTAGGATCAAAGTTCACTGTTGTGTTTGAATTATAAATAATTTTTGAATAGTGTAGGTTGGTTGTTTCTCCTTTTTCCAATCAAATCATAAAATATGTAATAATCTTAATTATTTTGAATTTGCTATAGTTTTTTATCTAAAATGTGTTTAATGATAACGTATAAATATAGAGAGCCATTTGGGCCATAAGTTTTTGCATTATTATTGTTTGGAATTTGCTTTATATTCTTTTGAAATTTATATCGGTTTGTATTGAATAAAGCGCTTTTGACTTTGACTTTGGGTTAACCACGCTGCCATTATCTCCCTGGTTATTCAGGCTTTTTTGTGCTTTCCAATCAACATGCATTTTATTCAAATCGATGCCCTTAATACAAAGTCGATCCTGAGCTTTTCCTATAATTAGCGGTTCGTCCAAGTCGCCTTCCATATTTACACATAAAAGAACACTAAAACGTTCTTTGGAAATTTTTCCATCTTGCATGTTTCGCTTTTTAAACTTAAGGTTTTATCGGGCAACGCTCTAAAAAAAACCAGTTTAATCGAAGTTGTAAATTTTTTTGCAATTAGATGTAATGCACAAACTTTTTAATTTATTTATCCGTTCCCTAACACCTGCACTGTCTACAGAACCACCTTCACTTCTTATTGTTTTGTAGGATATGTTGTGACGCAATTTGAATTTATCGAGCCATTCTACTGATGCTTTAAAGTCGTTTGCACCCAGAGTACCAGCAATCTCCCACGCCTTTACTCGTATTATTGGGCCAGATATTGAAACTTTAGCTGCACGAGCTCAACAAAACCACTCGAACGTTAAAGAGTCGATTTTCAATAAAACAGATTTTGGAAATGACTTCCGAGAATTTATATTGATCCAACCATTTCTTCAACAGTTCACCTATATTTTTCAAAATCTCGGACACTTGAGTTGTTCCCACTTCAAAACGGCAAACCAAACACTTTTTCTTTTTCTTTCACATTAACCATTTCTATTTTTTCCTTAGGGAGGGAAGAAAAGGAGTAAATGATAGCTCCAAAAATTTCCGAATGTCGGCTTTGTGTTTGTAAGGTTTCTTTGATTGTAGTGGTATTGGCTTAAAGCATGGGTAGTCTCATCACAAGAGGGGCAAACTTAATCATATGGCGGGAAAATTCAAATTGATAGCACCATGCCGAAAATATTTAACTAAAAATAAATTTACTATTTTATTAGTTTGATAAGTAACTAAACTTTGGATTAAAATGCAATCAAGGAAGATGTATTTAAAGAGGTTATTGAAAAATTTGAATTAGATAATGAAGAGCCACTGTTTAGTTTTTTGAGGTATATTTTTCAGCAGATTCCAATCGCTTTCATGCTTATTATTGAACATTAATCTGATAATAATTTATAATGATAATAATGTATAAATACATTCGTAAAAAGCCCACATACTCTTTAGCTAAATCAAAATGCAATGTAAATTATTCTGAGTTATTTCCAGGCCGTTGGAATTGTTGTTGGTATTTTATTAATAAAATAATACTAACGGCAATACTCTTTCTGTTGAATATTTTTTTCTTACATAAAGTAAAAGCGAATTGTTTTATTCAGTTTTTGGTGGATAGAATATCTTTTTGACTTTTTTTTAGACATAAAATAATACCTGGTGTTGAGATACTTTTTGATGAACAAACATAAAAGGGAGTAATAGTGACCACTTATGATCATTCATTGTTTGTACTTAGTGAATAACAGCTTCTCTAAAAAACGTTCTTTGATTGATATGTTGTTCGCCTTTTTAGAAAAAATGTAGCATTTAATTACCATCCTAATTAAACAGAAGAAATCACATACAATGTTCACGTGGCATACTTTAGTAAAATTGTTAGTATTAAACAAGCGGAAAAATTATCTACCCTAAAATAAAATTAAAATCCTGCAAAAAAATTTTCTTGTATTTGTTCAAGCTGGAAAGTGAATCCTAATGCTTAGATAGAATCAATCTTCCATCTTTTTGATTAAATTACTTATATTATATAAAGCACCATTATAAGAATGAAATGCGAAATGGTACCTTTTACTTCTTTATTTTTGTTTTTTATGTTCAAATTTAAGGTGATGTATTTAAATTTACATTAATACTGCAAGCCGTATGAACCATCTCCCGTTGACTTTTTTCGTTTAGAAGCCTGAAAAAAAAAAATGTCATAATTGATGCTACTAATCATATATTAAACTTACACTTTCAAGGCTTTCCATAGACAACATTGCTGCTGAAGGGCTTAAATCAATATTAATATGTAACTGGAAAATTATCATGACGACTATATGCAAAATATGAAAAGGTATCATGGGCTTCGTCAAAAGCATGTTCTAAAATAGAGGGGATTAAAATTCACATTAAAATTTAGGATAAGAAATTCATACCTTCTCCAAATTCCGTTTAGATAACTAAAATATTTGGATGAAGACAATTGGAGATTTCGTCATTTCCGGTCAAAGAGTCCTGAAATTGAGGGTGTTGCACTATCCAGGGCAATCAACTTATTCGCCGCTGAAGGAATTGTTTGGAAACCGCACTAAACTTAGCTTAATCTCTGAAGTTGATTTCTGAAATAAAGACAAATATAAATAAAAAAATAGTCAAACATGAAATATACTTACAAGTCCAAAAGTAGCTGTAGAGATGTTAGTATCTTCAACTTGACATCGACTCTAAAATATATATTTTATTTTGTGCGAATATTAATTAAAAAATAGAAATCATACATTTTTTGCAGCTTTCACATCTAATGTAAGAAATATACGCGTTCTTCAAATTTGATTTAGAGCCCACTAAATCATTCAGATGACATGCTCACAATTTCGTCGTTTCTGGTCCAAGAGTCCTGAAATTGAGCGGGCTAAATGTAATGTTCAGGAAACTAAATAACACTTACCCTATTCAGGCCAATGGACTTATTCACCGAAACCGAAGAAATCGTTTCATAATCGCACTAAAATTAGATACTTAGGAACGAAAATGGCAAATACATGTAAACTTACACATCCTGAATTAAATTCGGAATTTGAACAAAACTTTGTCCTATTCGTAGTTGAATTCTAAAATAAAAAATTTGAAATCGGCATTTTCATCAATTATGAAATATAACTTACATGTCCAAAAGTGGATGTAAAGGTGTTAATATATTCAATTCCACATCGAGTCTAAAAATATGAGATACTTGAATTTTGTGCAAAAGATTAATTTAAGAATAGCTATCTTACACTTTTAGCTTAGATTCAAATAAACGACGTCGTCATCCTTGAAATGATATTCGCAAACTTGCGAACGTTTTATTTCCGGATTTATCCCGAGAATTCAGCGCCATTCCATTTTTGCACAAATATCATTCACAATTCTGAAATGATAAAAAGTTACAATGAATTATGACCCCCTTAAAAATGCTCCAATTTTGTGCCGCTTCTGCTTTAAGCCACAAGATATCCGGCAAAATATGAAGCAATCAAAACAATAAATTGCAAATATTTTTGAGCAGTTTTCTTGCGATTCACAAATTGAAACTATTGAAAATAAACTTTCTCACGATTATAAATCAATGAAACTATCAATTTTTACCAAAAGTACGATTTTCCGCTCGAGCCACTATTGAAACTCGGACGACACGGAACCGAACAGTGCATTGTCGTTTTCTAATTTTTGAGTCACTTGATTTGATAAATTTTCACTATATATCGTGTGAAACTAACCGAAGCAGTATGAGTTACGTTCACCACTTAAATATTCACTACCGTTTTCACGAAAATCGCGAGAAAATGATACTTTCCGCATATTGACAACGATAAATGCACGAAGCCGTAAACAAAATTTTGACGTTTGTTATGATTTCCCCTTCCCTCGCAAAAACCGCCTGTACAAGCAAAATATCGGAATTCACATACAGGGTTTTACACGGATAGACTTACTCCTCTTCTCTCTCTCTTAGATTTTTTCCTTTAACGACAACCACACCCGCGACAATGACATGGCAAGGGAAGATAAGGAGTAAATGATAGCCAAAAAAATTTCCGAATATCATCTATATATTTGTAATGTTTCTTCGATTTTATTAGTAGTGGCTTAAACCAAAACTGACGTAAGATAGGAAGCCATATGGTAGCAATTCGCATATGTATTAGTCGGCCTACTATGGACAAGCTTCCATGAGCTCTCAGTAAAGTGCTGCATAAGCAAATACTTATATCGTATTCCGTGCATACTTAAAATTCACCTTACACTGCCCATTGCACTCATAAACTTTTCAAGTCCAGCAAATGAAGCACATGGTTTGCACCTTCCACTGATAGCTCAGCGTTGAGATGTAAACAAACTCATATTTATTCACTTTGGAAGGCGATATAAATTAAACGGATATAAGAACTCAAATAATTTTCACTGCACAAGGAGCGCTATTGTGTTCTCCGTGGACCATCTGGATTTCACTGTAGAAATCCATCTCTAAGTCATACAAAACATCGAATTTTCCTTGGCGGCTCCACAATTCTTCATATATCGCCATGTAAGTTAGCCAGCAAAGTCGGCCTACTAATGGTCATGTGTGTGGTAGTAAGCGCTGCTGCCATATGGCTTCCTATCTAACGTCAGTTTTGGCTTAAACCAAAGGTAGTCTCAGCGAGGCAGAGGCAAATGAAATCAAATGGCGGAATGTTTTATTCAGTTTTTGGCGAAAAGAACATCTTTCAGACTTTTGTTTAGATATAAAATAATACCTGGTGTTGAGGAACTTTTTGATTATCAAATTCAAAAGGGAGCAATAGTGACCCCTTCCGATCATATTTGTTTGTAGTCACTGAATAATTCCTTTTCTAAAAAATACTTTTGGATCTCTATTATAATTTTGAAATATTATTTTCTTGCCAATATATTTTCATCATTTGTTATTAGTTTGACATGTTTTATACTTACCGAAGGTGATTTCATGTAGCCTATTGTTTTGTAGGCCATAAGCGATCTTTCCAAAAATTCCCCTTCAATGGAAACTAAATACTTCGTGAATTTTAAGGTTTTTTTTTATTTTGAAGACGGCAAAACCAGCGATGTAATCTACGTCATGGGAAACATATTCAGTTAATTTTGTTAGATAATTAGCAAAACTATGTTCCATCATGAATTGCTTTACCCCAAAAGAAGAACATTCCGAAAGTATACCGATTTTGCTCATATATAAATTTAAATCTTGTGACAGTTTTCTCGCGTTTGTCTAAACTAAGAGAATTCTAATAATTATATCAGATAAAATTAACCTTTGATCATTTTGGTTCAATTGCTCATATTGTATTGCATATGGCAGCATTAAAAGAATGAAAGATAAAATCGTACTTCTTACTTCTTTATTTCTGTTTAAAATGTTCTAATTAAAGTTGATATAATATTTGAAGGGAGATTTGGAAGAAAATAGATTTGTTCTCAATACGATTTGAGAACAAATCTATTGACGTCCAAACATTTACCTAAGACTACACATAAATGTTAATACTAACATAAAACTATGACAGCCCTTCGAAATTGTGTCTAAAAAAATAGCTTATCATGCCGAAAATTATGATTACGCAGTCAGTTTCAATGGAAACCTAGAAAGAAAATGATTAAATTGGTATTCAAATATAATGCAGGAAAAATTTTGTAATAACTCAGCCCTACGTCTTTAACAACGATCCGCAGTTCGTATTGACGTCGACGGTTCCGAATGACCTTTTAATCACTCGCTGTCACTGAACCGCGTTTCGACAGCTGAGGAGGAAGTGGAAAGTTGTAGTGGAATGAGAAGGAGGAAGACTCCGCAGAAGGGCCGTGAACCCGCGTGTCTTGTGAGACGTGGGTAGCGCTGCTTGCTCTTTGGCAGAAGTTTTGTGTATTATCCGAGCTCAGTTGTTAATCAGGATTTATTTTACTAGTGAAGGTGAGCTAGATAGGTCCAAAGTTATTGTGTTTGTACCAAAGTCAAGTGCTACCCACAGAAGTCGTACGTGTTAAAGGCCAGTCGATACGGTACCGTGAATCCGCAACTCCACTACGAAAATAAGGCTTGCTCGCGCGAGTGATGAATGGGCGA
Source organism: Odontomyia ornata (assembly GCA_963969285.1). NCBI lineage: Eukaryota > Metazoa > Arthropoda > Insecta > Diptera > Stratiomyidae > Odontomyia > Odontomyia ornata. The sequence goes on along the minus strand of OZ017739.1, from coordinate 381,900,195 downwards.
ATTATAAGGTAGGGGTTCTCTAGAAGAAAATTTCCCTTTCTTGTATATTTTCCTTCTACGGTAGATTTTTGGTGCGGAGTCGAATTCGTGGCTTGCAATTGGAGGGAACGCCACATATTCTTTGTGCGGCCCTTGGAATCGACCTGCAGTCCTCCCCGACGAGCACGGCAAACAAGGAAACGGGAAATCGTCAGCTTCTTTTGTCGGAGAGTAGTCGTCAGCTAAGGTTTGATCAGTTCGTGCATCATTTGAACAACAAACTGTAAGTTTTTCTAAAATTTTTACATGCCCAGAATTGAGTGCTAATTGCACAACCAACGAAAGAGGCCCATGTCAATCGGCAACTGGCCAGACATAAGATATTATTAGTTTTGGATGATCGCGGGAAAATATCCTGCCACAAAGTAAGCCCTTGCTTCCTGTATTTCGATCCAGCACAATATATTGCATATTTGAATACATTTCTTGAGGGCAGTGAGCAGAATGTTACAACAATTGATGCCGGCTGGTAATCTCGATTACATTTGAATGTGACAGATATTGCGATACAAGGAAATAATCCCACCAGACTTTCACGAAAACAGGCCCTAGCACCAGAAATCCTTTTAACCTATCTACAACGTTGGCGCAAAGATTTCCTAAGGCGTCGTCTCGATTGGACCGTGAACGAGGATGGTACCCATGAAATGCCTCGACACTTAATGCCATCCATTTGTCTTTGTCAATATGTGAAGAAATATTAAACAATAAAATCAAAGCACAGTTAAAACAGGATTGTTGTGGCCTTACAACCCTTTGTAAAGATTTATGCTAAAAGAAGAAGAAAAAAGTCATAATCGTGGCAACTAAACGACGATATTTTTAGATAAATGTGTATACACTTTCATACGCTCAGATCTATATATTTGTTGATAATTGTACATAGAATAGTTAAAATCAGAAATTTGTTGAATAGTTTCGTATCGTTGAAACGGAAAGTTGAAAAAAAATCAAAGTAGACATATTGACAAAAGTTTTATATGTTTGTAAGAAAATCTTTTTTATAAATGTAAACTTTAGAATCGATTTTATGAAAATGGCAAAGCAAATTTGACGTCATATTTTGGAAACCATCTTGCTTAAGATGAAGCCAAAGATCATGTTCCTAAATATCATCTGTTTTGGAAAGTAAATAGTCACTGAAAAATCTTATAATAAGTTCATAAAAGTTTCTGATCACCTTATTAAAATGACTGTTTTATTGCAAAACACACTCAACGCTGATCTTTTATCATGCCATTACTGCTGATTATACCAAACTATTTAAGACCAAAACGATACTTGCTATCGTGTCAGTTATTTAAGAAAGAAAGGCATGGGATGGCTTATTTTTCATAAGATCGATTTGCCAGCCATTGGATAAACAGAATATTACTAATCGGTCATAGATATAAATCAATCTATTGTTTATCTTAGCTATTAATTGGTAATAAGGGTACACAAATTAATTATTTTTTTTATTATCATTAATTATCACATTTATTTACATAACTACAATCGAAATTATCTTATTTAACTAGTAGCAGTTACTTCATACCTGTTAATTAATATTTAGTAACATTATAAAAATCTTTGCCAACCCATTGGATTCGGAATATTTCAATTGGAGCGATAACATAGTATTTTTCGTTAACTCAAATATTTGTCAGAGCTCGAAAATTTACTTATGAGGTCGTATTAGCGAATTTTTTTAAACTCAGATGTTCATTTACACCTCATTTGACTATCATTTGACATGAATTTATGGTAAATCTCTCATCTTATGTTTCCCCTCATAATGACACGGGAAGAATTAGTTTGCGGGAAATAAGGCATTTATCTTACAAAAAATCTTATACATACACATAACCAAGCCATAACCAACTCTTCAGTTCCAAGTACCAATTCCATTAATGATCGGAGAACTGGTACGCTGTTTTTTCACGATTCTGTGGCCTTTTCGTTATTTCGGGCTTCTTGACGTTGTGGTATTACAAATATATATTTGATTCAGAGCCATTACCTTAGACCATTTTATATTGAATCATATTTCTTTGTTATATTTGTTTGTCATCTTTTTGAAAAAAAAAAAAAAACATCAACGAAAACATAAAAAGGAGTTTTTTTATAACCTTGCAACGATGTCTTTATAAGGTTGCAAATTTTAAGTGTTAAAATAATCTAACGCGTGCTAAACACTAACTGCAAATGGGCTTCATGAAATATGATTCAAATTTGAAGTTGCAAGAAAGGGGACTACTTTGGATGAAAATAGTAACAAAAAGTTTCCAACACTAAAAACATGACCTAATAACCAGTTCAACCCAATTGTAAAATACGTGCATAACCAGTTTTTTCGTTTCTTAGAATTAAAGACAGTGAGATTATTATTTACATTTGATATGCATATATAACGTATCCTAATTATTATTAAGTTCAAAGTCTACTGAATGAAATAAGGACTAGTGTAAATATAAAAACAAATAGTCAAGTAATTAATGTAGTGCTTCTTGAAGAAATAATATGAATTGCTAAAGAGTAGCACGACCTTCCTTCCCAGCCTGCCCTTCTATTTTTTTCAGCGGGAGTGAGAACGAACGGTAAGTATGCCGTGAAGAGGGTAGGTTTCTAGAAATCCGCGGATGGCCGGTTTCGCGTCGCGTGTGGTACGCGGTACCTGCGTTTGCTTTGCATTTTCCTTAGAGTAGAGTTCTTCGGGATGGAAGTAACGTAGTATATTTTTTGGTACCTCGTCGGTGAACTTCGGGAACGCGAAATTGAATTTAATTTTTTTTGCTGTTGACTGAGAGAATGAAAGAAATACGGAATAACGTAGAGATAGGTGTCACTTCCGTATGTTTAAATTTTTGACGTGCTTGAAACGGGCACTTAATGGTGGCTGAAACACGGTATTGAGCGTAATCCATTTTAAAGACCTGCGAACGAAATCCTCTCCGAACTAGCTGGCCGACAAGCAGCTACCGCGAAATGGATTACGGGTGCACGGACTGGTTGACCGGTGGTACCCTTCGTTGGCACGACTCAGACTTCACGTCTGCAACCGATGAGAGGTCGGTTCCGATTTCGTTTTAGCGGACGTAAACGAAAACCATTACAATTTACACTCGCTAAATTCGGCTTTACGGCCATCATCATATTGGGGGCAGTATTCAATAAAGCTAGATCCTAAAACAATAAAATGCCAAAATTAATAAAGCATGAAATATAGTAGAAATTTACGGCCTCAAAACTATCCACAAGCAATGGAGCCGTTGTCAAATTTTCATTGGTGTTGTACTGCAAAAAGTCTCAAATATAATTAAATCTAAAATTCAACCTCAAATCTTACACTTTCCATATTGGATTCAGACATTGCTTCTATTTTTTCAGTCACTAAGCCCACCTTAAACTAGCCCAAAAACCTCAATGTTTATAATTGTCAAAATAATATATAAAATACACCTACATTTTCGGAATCTGGCCTTAAAACCATACAATTTGACAAGTCATCAATGGCTGCGTGAACGGTATTTACAGTATATGAATCCTAAAATCAAATATTGCTATAAAATATGCGCAAAATTTTCATACATCCCCTGAATCTGGCATTACATCAATACTGCAAGCTGTATGAATAATCTCTCGCTGATTGGTTCGATTCGAAGCCTGAACAAAAAATGTTATAATTGATGTTGCATACCGTATATTAAAAATTATCCTCTCCAGGCCTCCCATACAGTTTGCTGCAGCTGAAGGGCTTGAATCAACATTAATCTTTAATTGTAGAATTAATAATGAAATTACGAAAAAAATCAAAAGCCACCGCCTCGAAAATAATTTCATCTACCATGGACTTCGGAAAAAACATTCTAAAATAGAGAGATAATGTTCGGGTAACTCAATGACACTGACACTATTCAGGACAATTGACTTATTCACCGAAACCGAAGAAATCGTTTCATAATCGCACTAAAATTACATACTTAGCAACGAAAACGGCAAATACATGTAAACTTACACATCCTGAATTCAATTCGGAATTTGAACAAAACTTTGTCCTATTCTTAGTTGAATTCTAAAAAAAGAATGAAATTGGCATTTTAATCAATTATGAAACATACTTACATGACCAAAAGTAGATGCAAAGGTGTTAATATCTTCAATTCCACATCGAGTCTTAAAAATATGAGATACTTGAATTTTGTGTAAATATTAATTTAAGAATAGCTATCTTACTTTTTTAGCTATGATTCAAATAAATGATGTCGTCATCCTTGAAATGATCTTCGCAAACTTGCGAACGTTTTATTCCCGGGTTTATCCCGAGAATTCAGCGCCACTCCATTTTCGCATTAATATTATTCAGAATTCTAAAATGATAAAAAGTTACAATGAATTACGACCCCCTTAAAATATGCTACAATTTTGTGCCGCTTCTGCTTAAAGCCACTGGATATGCAGCAAAATATGAAGCAATCAAAACAATAAATTGCAAATATTTTTGAGCAGTTTTCTTGCGATTAACAACTTGAAACTAGACTTTCTCACGATTATAAATCAATGAAAATATCAATTTTTACCTGAAGTACGATTTTCTGCTCGAGCCACCGAACAGCGCATTGTCGTTTTCTAATGTTTGTCACTTAATTTGATAAAATTTCACTATACATACATATATCGCGTGAAACTAACCGAAGCAGTAAGTATTACGTTCACCACTTTAATATTCACTATCGTTTTCACGAAAATCGCCAGAAAATAATACTTTCCGCATATTGACAACGATGAATGCACGAAACCGTGAACAAAATTTTGACGTTTGCAATGATTTCCCCTTCCCTGGCAAAAACCGCCTCTAAAAGCAAAATATCGGAATTCACATACAGGGTTTTACACGGATAGACTTACTCCTCTGCTCTCTCTTAGTTGATGAACCAACACAATTCTTAATGCAACGCTGTGATATACCGGTTGAGTTGTTCACTGCAAGAAAATGAAAATTGGCTGGAAAATGTCTACACATGGAATTGTGCAAACATGATGTCCGCTATAAAGAAAGCTTTTGTCAGCGATATTGCGTAAAATGGCGGTCCGTGTCCGTTATAGAGAGTGACCGCTTTCCAGAAGAAATGCACAGTATTTAATGTGTGAACCATAGAGGTATACACTGGAGACGGCGAGCTTTCATTTCCCATATAAAATATTGAAGTCTCTTAATACATGCTCAATACGAACAAACATTTCATGTCCGTATACTCCAATTTTCGAAAGCTTTTGGACTTTCACGAATGAGCTTACGTATGATTGTCCAAATTCTATCATTGTTCGAAATTAATTTCGAAATAGCTAAAAAAGTTCATTATTTTTAGTTTTCTCTTTAATGATCATACAGCATTTACAATTGTAAACAATGCCTCCAAATATTGTTCAACAAACTTCTTTCCTTTCCATAAAATATACTAACAAACTACGAAGTGCGCCACATTCAAATCGTTTTCGATCGAAATCAACAATTGTGACACCCCTGATTTCGGAAATTATGTTTCAGCTGATAGAAAACAGGAAGTTGACAATTCCCGCGAAAACTCCATCAAATATCGTAATTTTTAAAAATTTTCAATGAAAACGCTTGTTTCGGGTGGATTCTATAAGTGGTTTCGAAAATAAAGTGTTCAATGTGTAAACGTGAGCAAAAATGTGAGCGCGTTATCGAGTATTTTTCATTATTTAGGTAAGTAAAGTGCAGTCAAGGAAACAATTATGTGTCCGGGTGTAATTTACGTGATGTTTTCTGTGTCCGTCCAGGTTTTCGGTGCGATTCGTGAATGTGAACATAATTTCGAATGTTGTGTGAATAATGCCTGCTAGAAACGGTATATGGGAGACGCGAGTTTAAAGATTTTCTCGGTTGAAACAGATTTGACGCCGGTCATAGAATTCCGATAACATGCAACTGAAACTCGCTTGCATTTTAAGAATTTACGCGCTTTTTTTTCTGATTTTTATTCCTACGGATTTAAATGGGCCTAAGTTATCCTTAAAGCTTCGTGTTGAAGTAATTAATTGTGTTTTTAAGTAAAAGTTCGTAATTATCAAAGAGCAAATTGCATGTGAAATAGATGTTGCGCGCAAATGTTGAAGTTTTGTTGGCTCCGTCCATAATGGTGTTAAGGTTAAATTGTTGAAAATAATTCGTTTTGTTATTGCGAAGGTGCTTGTAAAAGTTTCATGTATCGGAGTAAACATTTTAATTGAAAAACTTTGAATGTTTTCTAAAATACGTGATCTCGTACCAGTGCAGTGCACCTACAAGATGGGAGCTGTTTTATTAGTTTCGAAAACTGATCGGTTGAATTTAAAAATGTTTTTCTAGGTTTCTGGAGTTGTGGTGATGGGACTGAAATTGTTGTTGAAAATCGAGCCAATTAATGCCGAAATGCATGCATGGTGGTTTAATTTGAAAATATTTGTTTCTTAACGGAAAACGAAGAAAACCGACTTCAAAGTGCCCTACAAAGGATGAAATAAGTTTTATGAAAGTGATATTAAAGCACCATGCAATATAGCACCGCTTTTAAAAAATTTTATTCATCTTTCTTACTTTGGAGTCGGTTTTTTTTTAGCCGAATTTCTCAAGAGATATTTACCTATTGCGTATATATATATATATATATATATATATATATATATATATATATATATATATATATATATATATATATATATATATATATATATATATATATATATATATATATATATATATATATATATATATATATATATATATATATATATGATTTATATATAATAGAACGAAAATCGTGACTATGCTAGAGGTCACAATTTAGCTCCAATTTTCACAAAATTTTTAGGAAACGCGTATTGGGTGAATATCTCAGTTAAGTTGTTTAACCAGCCAAATCGGTCGAGGGAAAACAAAATGGCGGCCATTTTAGACAAACATTCGTGATTTCATTTCTGACCAAACCGTGGCTCCTATTTGGATGAAAATTGGTACAGAGGTTTATTGAGGTGTGCGATGAATTTCACAATAAAAATCCAAAGTCGAACCGTTTGAAACAAAATGGTGGCCGCTCAGACGTCGAAAAGCGTGTAAGCATTGGATGTTGTAGTTGTGACCAAACTTTTCAACCGATGTTAATGAAATTCGGTTCTTTGGTAATTACTGTAAATGCCTAAAGAATCATGTTAAAAAACTAGAGATCAGGTCTCCAAAAACAAAATGGCGGCTAGTTGAAGCTAGAAATTTCAAAGGCTTCTGAAAGACCCAATTTTGATTCGATGTGAATGAAATTTATTTTCACGATAGGAAACAATTAGATCTAAACACTTTGCTATTTCGGTGCACAGGCATGCTCAAGTTTCAAAATGGCGGCGATTTAAATATGCGATTTTTTCAGATTTTTGTGGCCCTCTAGTGGCCGAATTTTCCAATGGATTTTAATGAAACTTGAGACTATGGATAATTGTACAAAGTCCTTGTACTAAACAAAAAATCATCAAAATCGGATGAAAAATAAAGAAGTCGAAAATATAAAACCTAATATTTTTCGCTGCCATTTTCATTAAAAATTTAATACTTTTGCCATGTCTAGAGGGAAACTGATTTGACTGAGATTGGACAAATTGACTGATGAGACTCTAAGATTGAAATATTTTTAAAAATCAAAAATCAAATGCATGCATTCAAAATGGCGGCCCACAAAGGTCAGAAGGTAAGCGCGATTCGCTATTTTAGTAGCAATTGTAGTAATGAATGTTTATCATGGAAACATTTTTAAGGGCGTAACTTGCAAGTATTTATAAAACAGACCATTTTAGGGGATTGTAAAATATTTTCACAATCCCCTATCAAAATCGCGATCTGTCTTTTCGTCCGCCTGTCCATCCGTCCGTGCGTCACAGCAAGTTTTCTCGCAAACCACATACTTGAATGATGAAATTTTCTTCGTAGGTCAAAAGTGGTACCCTCTCAAGCGGTTGCAAGAAAATTCCACCAGAATAATAATATCAGCACAAATGATAATTTTTTGGCTTTCTTTTTGTAGTAAACAATTAATTTTCAACCGCTGCATTCTCATAAAATTTATCGTCAAAAGTATGATACGCCTTATCATATGATGAACGAAATTTCGACCCCAATTTCGAAATTAGCTTCGAGCCTATGCGAGTTATCACAATAGCAAAGGCAAAAGCTCGTGGCTTCATGAATTTGATCTTTCGCCGTCTCCTGTATATACCTCTATGGTGTGAACTAATGCCGGGAAATTGAAATTTGTCCGTTATAGCGAGATGTCCGCTTTGGAGAAATGTCCGCTAAGGGAAGTTCCACTGTATTTCATGGAAAATGAGTGTATAAATACAAATTTCAGTAGAAACGATAAAAATAAATGCACGAACATTTAAAAAAATTGTGGATATAGTATCTCAAAACGGGACGGAATGGGTTGTTGAAAAAAATGTAAAATTCAAAAATCATACTATTTATTAGTTGCTGCACTCATAGGGAACTGTTTTCATGATTTTGGTCAGATTTTGCGGTCCGCAGGTATTCAGTCGCGAGGAGGGGAACAGAGTGTTTTTGTGTTCTTCTGGTTGCCCTGCATACCCAGTTGTCGATATTGCAATTTGAATAATAACTAATAGGAAATGACACCTGACTCGACTTTCTTCGGTGAAAAAAAAAAATGTTGATGGGTCAAATCTTTATATAGAGAGACCGTCCTTAAAACCCTTTGAAATATTTTCGACCATAGAACTTTCATTAACTAGAATCTTCGAGGCTGTTCTGCTTTGATGACTGTAGCTTCCCTAGTTCTTGAGAAAACTGGTTGTGATGCACTGACGGATGGACGAGGTAGGGTATTGTAGAAAAATTAAGTTTAGTAAGCTTGTGTTATGAAGCGCTTGAAAATAAACTTTATTATTCCTGACACCATCCCAATTCACACCCCATAAACTTTTGCGTCAATGTCTATATAGGTAGTGTCTTCACCTTGTATAGCCATTAAAATGTGATCCTGGCCTGGACCTCCGCTAACTATATAGGCATACCCTAGTGATGAGCTTTGACGCACTGTAGCTTCAACATAGGTAATCGTGGTTATTTTTGATTCCTCTCTTCTTTCAGGGTATTTAAGGTCATAATACGGACAGTCGAGCCACCCCCAATCACCACCTTCATTGTAGCTTGCCACCAACCAGTCATCTGTGAGGATATATAGAGACGAGTCAACTAACCGAAAAGGAATTTGAATAACTAGAACTACCTCCTGTGCGAGCGCCTGCTGAACAGACAATAGTACCGTTGACCTCCTCTCGTGATACATACGAATACTTGTATGTGGGAACGGTTCTCGAGCCTGGACATGATTTTACACCCTTGCTTCCGAATAGCATAAGACTGATGGATTCCTTTGAAGCTAGGGTAGTTGCCACAACGGCTAACAATAAGACAAAAACTATTGCACTGTTCATGATTAGGATGTTCAAAGGCTAGACACACAGATCCACACTGACATAAAGCAAGCTGGGATTTACCGGTTTTATAGTGTGAAAACCCACAGTAACTCCATTAGTTATTATGTAACTTTTCTTAAGAAGGAAAACTTACACTTAGGTTGTTTACATTATTTGATAATAGTTGCGGTTTTTGAATTGTCACTCAAAATGATAAGACTGCTTATTTATACTGCATGGTGTAGTGGTCAGAAGAAAAAAATCATTCTTGTCATCATTATTGCCTAGTTAAGATTGCAACAATCAGCTTAATTACATTAAATTGTCAAACGTATTTAGAAGAATTATTTTGTAGTCAATTATTTTGTTTATTTGATATCTGCAGGCCAATTCTCTTATTCTTTCTTTCTTTGAATGAACAGAAAGGTTTCGACTCCTTTGAGTCATCGTCAGTGTCTAGAGGATGTGTGGACGGAAATTACTTCATATACAAAGATGTAGGATGGGTTGAGCAGGTAGGTACTAAATTAGGTCAAGTAGAGGGATATCAGTTTTTGTTTTTTGGATTGTTGGATATTCGTTTGTTCATTCGCTTTCGTTTCTGTCGGGCAGTTTGGTCTAGTACTGACAAAATTGCGTCAGGATTTGTAATCAGTTGTTCGTTGATAATGTTACCGTCTGTCTTTCTATGTTTGTAGAATTCAAGCCTTTCTACGATGTCAAATCTCGGTACTTTGCACTGTTTGTATAGCAATGTCATAGAGTTTGCCTTATGCTTCATATATCATAAACAAAGAAACAGATGAACATCTGCGAACATGCAAACTCCAGCAAAATTTGATACTTTCGCAGACGTTCAGCATAATTCGTGACAATAGATAAGTCAGTTAATGCAACAAGAAGTAAAGCCCGGTTACTAATAATCACGAACATTCGTGAAATATAATAAAGTGAATAATTTCAAACTTAACTGTGTGTTTTTACTACAAGGGGCTTTCCAAAATAAACGAGACTGAGCTGAAATAGAAACAACAGGAGCTTTTTCCTGATAAATTCGAGTTTATTTATTCAAAATAGTCTCCACCGGCCTCGATACACTGTTTTGCGCGATCCAAAAGCTTTTCGAAAGAGTGTTTCAGCTCATTGATCGGAATGTCCTTCTGGATGTCGGTACAAGCCACTTGGATGCCCTCTACGGATGCAAAGCGTTTTCCTTTCATGGCCAAATATAATTTTGCTAATAGTCATAGGGAGCCATATCAGGCGAATACGGTGAGTGATTGACGGTTGAAATGCGATTTCTAGTCAAAAAATCTGTCACAAGAGAGGATTTTAATGACATAAGTCTCGTTTATTTTGAAACAAAACGTACACAGACCTACCGTAAGTCCAAATGATCGATTAAAATGCAATAAATCGATGTTTTGGAGATATTCAACTCCGATTCCATGAATTTCAACTATGTTTTCGGCTCATTTTTTATAAATTAACGCACGATTTCGATGGAGTTTTCGGTCATCACTGATTTTGGGCAGCCCGTATGTTCATCGACAGTCCTCTGAAGCATCAATACGTTGTTGTTTTTGGTCGACTGTGAGCTCACGCGGCACCCAATTTGCACAGAGCTTTCGCATACCCTAATGTTCGTGTAAAATGGTAAAAACACTACCATCTGATATCTTTACAATGACAGCTAGCTCGTGCATCTTAAATTTGCAATCGTTCATAACAAATTTGTGAATTTTTTTTATATTTTCTGGAATAATAGTCTCATTTGGGCATCCACTGCTATTCATGTAGCCGCCTTGAATCCCGTGGATTAAGGCGTGCACAATGCAATCGCTAAACTCACTTAATGTGGTAAATAGTAATTTATTGCGAAAATCTAAATATATAACAGTTCGTTAAATGAAACTAAACTTGTCTGCTTCGCGACCAAAAGCCAAAGAGAGCAGCTGATGAAAAGTCTTCCTGTTGCTAACTGATTGGTTGCCAGATGTGTAAAGTCAAACTTCCTCGAGATGATGTCAGCGCCACTCAGTGGTGGAAATAGTTTTTATGATCGCCTCAGTACCCCCTTACTGGAATTGACCTCAAGTTGATGCTGGCTTTGACGTCTGACTGTACTTTGTGAGGGGAATGTCATGATGTTGTTCATTGTCATCTTTTGTAGTACCTGTATGCGCAGGTTTGGGTCATTCGGTTGAGACGGTCGCATCTTGCCACTTTATCTTGATAATGAAGACGTGATCGTTGATTCATTTAACCACCTCATGTGGTCCTGTGTAGGGTTGCTCCAACGGCTGTCTGACTGCATCGACTCGCAGGAAGACATGAATGCAAGTGTAGAGATCCTTGTATTGAAAAAGGATTCTTTTTATGTGGTGAGCTGTTGGTGCTGGTCGAAGGGATCACATGTGCTCACGAAATTTCTCGACAAAAATGGTGGGATCGGCTGGCATGTCCTCGTTTGTAAAAAATTCACCCGGAATGCATAGCTGTTCGCTGTAAAGTAATTCGGCGGGTGAAGCTCCCAAGTACTCCTTGAGTGACGTTCGCAATCCTAGTAGAACAGTTGGAAGTAGTTCTATCCAGGATGTTGGTTGACTGCACATAAGAGCTGAGTTGAAGGTTCGGTGCCATCGCTCAATCACACCATTGGACGCAGGATGATAGGGTGCGTCCAATTGTGTGTTCCGGTCAGATTGGTAAGGGCTTGAAAAAGTGCGCTTTCAAATTGAGCACCTTGGTCGGTTGTCAACGTTTTGGGAGTTCCAAAACACGCAACCCAAGTGTTGTTAAAAGCGTTGGTGACTGTGTCCGCAGTCATGTCTTGCTTGGGGACCGCTTCTGGCCACCGTGAAAACCTGTCTACCATGGTTAGACAGTATCGATACCTGACACCAATGGTAGAATGACGATGTCAATGTGGACATGATCGAATCTTTCGTTCGGTACGTTTATTGAGATGGGCTGATGCCATTGTGTCGTTGGATTTTCGAGTTTTAACACGAGATGCACTTGCGGGTCAATCGCATCGTGTCCTTCTGAGTGCTGGGCCATACGTACTTTTGGTGCAGCTGGTGAAGGGCGGCCTTGCCGCTCGGGTGAGTGAGTCCGTGAACTGAAGCAAAAGCCGGTTGACGAGGTTCCAGTGGGACGTAACGACGAATGTGTCCCGTTGAAGTATCGCAGGACTCTGTTGCAGTACCGATTGACAGCTTTTGTAGTTGTAATCCCGTGTTTTTGCTGTTGTCTAGGAGCACACGAAGCTCGTTGTCTTCTTGCTGAGCCTTGGCTAGATGAGTTGGGTCTAAGGTGAATGGCATGCTGATCGTATCGATTCTGGAGAAGGTGTCGGCTACCAGATACTCCGAGTCGGAGATGTGGGCTATCTCCATCGTAAACTGAGAGATTAAGTCCAACTGTCTCAATTGTCTCGGATTGGTTTTGTCAAGACTTTGAGCGAATGTGTAGATTAAAGGCTTGTGGTTGGATTTTGATAGTAAAATGCTGACCCTCCAGAATATACCTAAAAAAACTTGATTGTGGAATAAATAGCTAGTAGTTCGCGATCATATGCGCTGTATCTAGCTTCCGTTGGGCTCAGATTAAGAGAGAAGAAGCCGAGTGGATGCCAGTGTTTGCCATCGTGCTGTTCCAAGGCTACTCCAATAGCAATGTCAGATACGTCAGTGACAAGTTGAAGTTGTGCCTTGTGATCCGGATGGATGAGTAGGGCTGCAGATAAGAGGTCACGTTTGCACACTTGGAAATCTTATTCCGTTTGTGGTGTCCAAGGATTGTTTCTCTTGCTGTTGCTTAAGAAAGCGTTCAACGATGCCTGATGGTGGGCTGAGTGTTTAAGACAACATCTGTAGAAGTTGCAGGCCCCAAAAAATCGTCGCAGCTCAACGATGGTCTCAGGTTGCTTGAAGTTAAGCAGCGCAGTGATTCGCTCTTGTGTTGGTTGTGAACCGTTTTTAATTGATCGCGTAGCCCAAAGACTCTATCTCCGTTTGATCGAAAGCACACTTATCAATGTTAATGTGCAAGTTATGTTGCTCAAGTCATTGACGGACAATGTTGAGGCGTTCTCAACGTTGGTCAGCATTGTCTGACATGATGATAATATCGTCTATATAGCAGAAGACGAATTCCAGTCCGTAGAGGATATTGTCCATGTGCCGTGGAAAAGTTTGTGTGGCATTTCTAAGACAGAAAGGCTGACTAAATATTCAGACAACCCAAATGGTGTTGTAACGGCTGTCTTTTTATGTCAGCTTCAAACATTGGAGTCTGATGGTAAGCCCGTTCTAGGTCCAACTTCGAAAATATAGTTTTACCGTGAAGCCGGTCAGCCACGTAGTGGATCTGTGCAATTGCATATCGATCCGGTACTGCCTGAGCGCTAAGTTTGCGATAGTTGCCACAAAATCTCCAGCCCCCAGATTTTTTTGCCACCATATGGATGGGACTGGCCCAAGGACTACTCGATGTAGGGCAAATACCCATTTTAAGCATCTGATCGAATTCTACTGGTGCTGCTATCAGTTTTGCGCCAGTCAGACGGTGAGGCTGTTGAAAAACTGGTGGTCCTGTTGTTTCGATGAAATGTGGCACTTAGTTGGCTGGTGCTGATGAGTGTGTTGTTGTTGTTGTTAAGGAGGTGTCGTGAGTCGTAGGCTGAATGATAGTTGCCGTTGTGGTTGCCTTTGCATATGTCGTGTACATCACAACATCAACCAGAGCGATTTGTCCTGGGCTGAGGCAGATAGAATTGTCATCTAATAGCCTTCTGTTTTTTTGAATCGGTCAAAAGCCCGTAATGTGTCAAGAAGTCCACCCCGATAATTGGTGTAGAGACATTTGCTACAATAAAATTCCACGCAAAAAGACGCTTGTAACCTAAGTGTATCTTCAAGGGTCGTTTACCATACGTGTTAATTGTGGTGTTGTTGGTGGCATATAATGTTAGCATGTGTGGCTGTTGAAGTTGAGTGAAGCGTTTAGGCAGAATCGAGATGGACGATACGGAGTCGATTAGGAAATTTAAGTGTGACTGCGGATCAGCTATGTGTAGTCTGAATTCCAAAATTGATCTATGTTGTCTACCACTCCGGTGATGGAAGGAAACTGTCTCAGTTTCACTGCTTGAAACGAGCAAGGCTCCGAGCACCGTTTACTTTTACGCCAAATCTTCTATGGTAACAGCAAGCCTCGTTGTTGGCTGAAGTGCGGCTGCTTCTTGCACTACCTGTCGAACCGTGCAAATCAGAGGGGTCGAAATTGTTTGTTGATTTTGGCATCTGAATGACAACTTTATTAAGCTGACGCTCGATTTTTTCAAGCCGTGTGTTGAGTTCCGACATATCAGGTGCGCCTGCCTGTGGTGGAGTGGCCTCTGTAGCCAATACGTAAGCCGGAACACTGTTTTCCACTATGCGGTCTGCTATTTTCGCGAGTTTGTAAAGTTCGGACTCCTCGCCAGCAGCCAAAACGTACCTGAAGCTCACTGGTAGTCGTTTCATCCACAATGTTTTGAGGATGTCCTAAGACAAATCCAAAGGTGCGAAATTTTGCATTTCTCGAAGTAGTTGTAGCGGTTGTTTTCCGTCGAGGTATGCTCCTTTGAGCGACCGGTTTAGGTTAAGATGCAGTTTGAGCGTACCGTATTTGTTCGTGACTGGTGGCGAACGGATAATGTCAGATACTTGCTGCAGGATATCGATGTCCAGAGAAGTGATAATCATGTAATAACGAGCGTTATCAGGTGTTATTTTATTGGTGAAAAATTGCGCCTCCACCTGCATAAACCAAAGCATCGGATCGCTTCGCCAAAATGGTGGCAATTTCACGTCTTTGACAGAAGCAACTTCCGCAGACGGTGGAAAGTTTGTTGCTGCATCAACCAGTGGCAACCATTTGGGCAAAGATATTATGTCCTTGCGTGGTTCATATAGCGTGGCGAGCAACGTGTTGTTGTCGCGCCTTGCCGGCGGTAGTGCATGTTGAACGAACATGCCGGTTGTCAAATCCTCAGTCGACATTTTAATGGGTGCTCCCCTAGCCGGGGCTCACGTCGATGATAGGGTCACCTGTTGTAGCTGCCTTGAATCCCGTGGATTAAACGTGCACAATGCAATCGTTAAATTCACTTAATGTGGTATATAACAATTTATTGCAAAAACCTAAATATATGACAGTTCATTAAATGAAACTAAACTTGTCTGCTTCGCGACCAAAAGCCAAAGAGAGCAGCTGATGAAAAGTCTTCTTGTTGCTAGCTGATTGGTTGCCAGATGTGTAAAGTCAAAGTTCCTCGAGATGATGTCAGCGCCACTCAGTGGTGGAAATAGTTTTTATGATCGCCACATTCACTTTTGTGTACATGCCACCTAGATCCCGTGGGCAAATACTCCTCAGTTTGTCCAGCCATTGGTTACTGACGTCACTCCTGTTGTATGAACAGATTAATATAAGTTCTGGACATTGTTAAAGTAGAATTTCAACAAAGCTAATGAGGGATAGTTTTAGTACAAAAATCACCGATAAATGATTGACGTACGTATGTGTAAAGGAGGCTTTCTGATCTGTTCAACCTTGTGATGGTTCGTGTTTCATACCCTTTCATATTGTTTCGAGGTTTAATTTTGGGAACTACTTTCTCGATCGTTTCCAATGTAAATTTCTCTTCTATTGCAGGCATGATTATTGCAGGCGTGATACCTTTCGCCCTCCTTGCTAGAGAGCGCCACGCTATTTACCTGCGCCGAAACGAGGATGTGAGGGAGACGGTTGTTCACGAGGAGAGACTGCGCTTGCTCAATGATTGGCAGCAGTCTTGGGTGAATTGCACGAAGGGAAGGTGAACTGTGTGCCTCATCCCGGAGCTGAGACCGTGGCTAATTCGAAGGCTTTTGAGCGGGCATGGGTGTTTTCAGTCTTATCTACACAAGATTGGTGAGTCAAGGTCCCCGATTGTCGGTATTGCCCAGGAGAAGAAGGCAATGCCTGACACACATTTTTTGCGTGCGAAAAATGGGTCAGGCTGCAAAGGGACCTCTACAGGGAGACGGGACAGCTCACCCCGGATAATATAGTTGCGGTGATGCTCGAATCAGTTGATGAATGGAACCAGAAGGCACATTATGCACGGGCAGTCCTAAAATATAAAAGGAGCTCACAGCAGCCGGGGGCGTTGGAGTTGGGGGATTGCTTGTCTGGCACTTCTTCTTCCTCTCTCCCCTCCCGCTAGAAGAGGGATCCCTCAACTTGAAGGCGCCTCACGGCGTAAAAAAATGAGACCTGGCCCGTAGTAATGTGTCAAACAGTTCCAGACTGGGTTCTCAGGGTGACAGGGGAGGTGTTTAGTGGGTGGTCCAGTCACCTTCTTTCGAACATGGGAGTCCCACACTCTGTGCAAAAATGGCATTCACCTCCGTACCACAAAAAAAGTAAACTTCTCTAACGTAGAAAAATCGTTAGTTAGTATTCTGTCATTGAACAAGTGTTGCCATCATCAGAAGGTGAACATTTCTCCTAGTATTTTTGATTAAACTTCATGAGAAACTTTTCCCGATCCGTTTTTTTTTAAATTAAGACGATGACTTTCATTTTGAACTTTAATGAGAAAGACATCATCCCTTTGATGATTTACTTCCATTACAATGGCAAAATGATCGTTATCATAACGAAGAACTTGCGATTTCCGTTGAAGACTGTTAAATCTGAATTGAAGCCTTGCATCAGCAATAAAAAGCAACACATATGAATTTGACCGTACGTATGTTGGGAACTCTGACATAGGTAGATTGCATCTATATTCAATTCTACCAAAATTTTAAAAAAAATACCTTCTTAAAATACCTTAGTTTTGCTGCTTTGCTGATTAGTTTACCGAACTATTGAAAGAGGTTATTTGGCGCACGTTAAACACGCATACGGACAATTAGAGCTCTTCTGTGGCTGACTGTACGTACTCGTTGCTTCTGTGGCTGACTGTATGGACGCGTCGCTACACGAAATGTTCAGCGGCTCTACTCACAGTCACAGTGACATATCAGTCAGTCGTCATATTACATTTGTTGCGCTTGCATTACAGTTTTGTAGTCTAGACCAACAACAACTCACGTTGTGTGGTGTCAGTGTGTATTACACTGTGCTGTGCGTGTAACAGTGCTGTTAGTTTGTTGTTGCTGAGTATCTATAGTGCGGTTATATCTTAAATAAAATGAAACGTCGTCACGTGAAAACAATTGCGAGTTATTTTTGTAAACAAACAAAAACAAAAGTATCAATTGAAAATGAAGCTTCGACTTCTGCCTCAACAAATACACAAGGAAATGAAAGCTCTGACAGTGACAGTGATAGTTATGTGCAAGTTCAAACCGAGAATGAGACTACCAAAAACACTAGTTCACAGCCACACGTGCAAGAATATGGCGAGGTTTCTGAAAACGACGTTGGTAAGATTTCAGAATTAGTTTTTTCTTCATTTCCTGTTAAAAATATGGATGAATTGAGGCGTAAAGCATTGCTTGATGCATTCATACCAAATGAAAATTTTAGTTTTCCAACTACTATGGCAGGCGGTCAAAAACAAAAGTTTCAACATAACTGGCTCGTCAAATACCCGTGGCTGTCTTATTCAAAATTGTTAAATGGAGCTTTTTGTTAGTATTGTGTAGCATTTTGTTCCGAAAGTGTAGGAAAAGGGAGTCACGAAAGCATAGGCTCATTAGTTAGCTCACCATATACAAAATGGCAAAATGCGTTGGAAAAATTTAAAGCTCACTCTGATGCTCACTATCACAAAAAGTGCGCTGCTTCTGCTGAACACTTTTTGAATGTTATAAGAATGAAAACTGATAGTATCGCTTCTCAAGTTGACACGCAGAGAAAGAAACAGGTTGCAGAAAATAGAGAAGCCCTGAAACCTATAATTGAAACGGTCATTTTTTGTGGGGAAAATGAGCTTCCTTTACGAGGCAAGGAACACGATCCTGAAAACTACGGTCCAGTTTCCTTGGAAAATCCACATCACAAGGATGGGAAATTTAGAGCTCTATTGAGATTTAGAGCAAATAGTGGAGACGAGAAATTGAAAAGTCATCTACTTAACTCTCCAAAAAACGCAACCTACGTGAGTCCTTCCATACAAAATGAAATATTAGACATTTCCTCAAAAATTATTCAAAACAAAATTGTACAGAAAGCAAACACATCTGGTGCCTTTACAATTATAGCAGACGAAACTTTAGATGTATCGGGTACAGAGCAGCTGTCTTCATCTGTACGTTTTGTTGGTGAACAAAACACACTTCATGAAGATTTCCTTACTTTTGCACCTATAATTGACATGACTGCCGAAGGCGTTACAACCGTTATCTTAGACAAATGTACAAAACTAGGTCTTGAAATGGAAAAATTGGTTGGTCAAGGGTATGATGGCGTTAGCACTATGAGTGGACAGTTCAACGGCGTACAAGCTAAGATCAAACAACTGTACTCAAAGGCAATCTACGTTCATTGTGTGTCACACCGGTTGAATCTTGTATTGTCATCAGCTTTAAGTGAAAAAAACGTGAGAAACTGTCTTGGCACTATGACAGAAATTTGCAACCTATTCAGAAATAACGCATATGCAGGGGACTTACTCAAATCTAATATCAAAAAGTACGTTCCAGAGA
This sequence comes from Odontomyia ornata, assembly GCA_963969285.1. Classification (NCBI taxonomy): domain Eukaryota; kingdom Metazoa; phylum Arthropoda; class Insecta; order Diptera; family Stratiomyidae; genus Odontomyia; species Odontomyia ornata. The sequence goes on along the minus strand of OZ017739.1, from coordinate 381,881,002 downwards.
GCAAAAAAACCCGGTTGCTCCTTGTTTGTCAAACGAGGTTCATTGATAGACATGACGCAGTTAATGTGTTTGTTGAGCTTTATGAGGCCATTGTCCCCAGTTTGATAGAGTTATCAGAGTGTGACCGTTCCATATGCAAGTGGACTTCTTGCTGCTATAGAGAAAAATTACTTTGTGGTATCTCTCTTGACGTGCGAAAAATTGTTCACTTTTACTTTGCCTCCTTCAAAGTATGTACAGAGTCCAGATGTTGATTCAAGCTCAGTATACAGACATGCTTCTTCTGTTACTGAGATACTGCAGGCATTAAGAGATGACATTGATGCTGAGTTTCACAAGTTGTTTGAGTTAGCTTCTAAGATGCATGAACTCTATTTTGACGCTGCATTGAATGTGCCTAGATTAGTGGGTAGACAAACTAATAGAGAAAACTACCCTTACGGTAGTGTTGAGGAATATTACAGAAGAACTATTTTCGTCCCATCGTTAGATGACTTATTAGCCCACCTCAAAAGCAGATTCAGCAACGGCCAGGATGATATGTTAACTGCACTGAAAGTTATGCTTCCTCAGCATGCATCCAGAAAAAATGTTGATGAAGTCGACAAACTTTCCCATTATTTCGAAGAAAATGCTGTAGTTGTAAAAGCAGAGTACATTATATGGTGCAAGAAGCGGGAAAAAGAAGAGATGGCGACGAATAAGAAATATCCAAGTATTTCTGAATGTCTGGATAACTGTGACAAGACATTTTTCCCGCACATTCACCATTTGCTTAAAATCTTGGCAACACTTCCAGGTAAGTTTAGTTAGTAAAAGAATTCTGAAATTTACCCGAAAAAACATTAACTAAATAGTTTAATATTTACCCAAAAAATATTAACTAAATTGTTTAGTTAATTTTTTTTTGGAAAGTTACAGAATTAAAACATAGTTTTAACTACTACTCTTTTTTTATTATTCTTTCAGTTATTATGCTTTTTTACTTTGACTTACCTTTACCTTATGCTCGTTTTTAATTATAAATTTTTCTCAGAACCAAACTCTCATTAGTTAAAACATTAATTTTAAGAAGCCTAGCCTAAAGTCATAATTAATTGTTCGTTTTGACAAAATGGTTTTGTTTTTCATTATCAACATGCACAGCCGAACGATCATTTTCGAAAATGAAACGAGTAAAAAACTATTTGAGAAATCGAATGAACAATGACAGATTAACTGATCTAGCACTCTTGTCCGTTCACTACGGCAATATCAATGTTTCGCCAGAAGACGTGTTGGATATAATGGCGAATGTGCCGAGGAGGGCTGTTCTCTTGTAGTTTTTCGTGCTATAAAAACTATCTACATTTTACAAGTATCTATGGAACTAATTATAGTCTACAACTATTAATTATTAACTAATCATAGAACATATAATTAATTATATCATAATACGTTTTCTGTTCTAAGCAATTAAGTGATAATAAAATTGACATTTGTTGTAATTTTGTCTCTTGTTCGCTTTTTTATCCCATGAAACTATTACATCCTTATAACCTTCCTGCCTATTTCAGCACCCCCCAAAATAAAATCCTAGCTACGCCCTTGTTCACAATATAAGCCACCAGCGTACAGATCAATGGCGCAGAGGCTCCACTTCATCCCCATGGCTCCTACTAACTACTCCAACAAACAAAACAAGATTTACAGAAAAGCTAGTAAGAATGGATAAAAACAATATGACATTGATAAACTGTTTAACACGTTTTAAACCAAAACAGGATGTCATAAGAACACTTATATACTAGGTTTTTGGCAAAGTTAAGGGTTCGTTTTTGATTGAATGAACGATTATCAACAAAGTTGATCGAATTTTGACTTTTGAGTTGCTTGTTCCCTACATCCGTGATTTTTTTCGGATATTTCGGATCAAAGGGGTCCGATTGCGAGGGGCGAGAGATCAAAATATTCCTACATTTCCCCTCGCATCACTGAACACTTATCTACAAAACTTAAAGTTTCTAACTTTTGTGGTTTGCGAGAAAACTTGATGACACACGGACGGACGGATGGATGGGCAGACGTGCTGCGATTTTAATAAGGCATTGTAAAATTATTTTTTTTTAACTTTAACACTACAGCCTCTTTCGGGTCTTCGCTTAAAGATAGTTATAGTATCTCAATATCTTGATCGAATGTACCACCACTCGGGAAGGTGATACGGACAGCACCATGCCGTGGTTAGGTGTCCGTTCACCCATCTACGATTCGTTCTGATTTTGAACTAGTACGTTTCAAAACTGAACGGGTTTATAGTCAATCTCAAGAATCACTCGAAAAAAATCTAGTTGTCGCCAATGGAACTCGAACCAGGGATCATAGGCTTATGGCATAAATGCTCTAACCACAACTCCACGTGGACTACGTAAAATTATTTCACAATATCCTGAAAAAATGAGCCCATTTTATTTGCGCATAAATTTCTGAAATCTGTTGAAATGAAAATGACAAAATTGTAGCAACTCGCATGAAAATTTCTAACGAAACCCACTTCAATATGGACTAACAAATCTGTGAAACTCAATTTGATTCAAAAGCCGGAACAAAATTGCAAAATAAATTGATTAAATCTTATTTTTTCCTGTTATGAAAATATTTACGCCGCTTGAACGGGAATCTGGTCGATTTGTTTACATTTACCTGCTTATCAGCCCGACAATAAATTTCTTGAGAATATCCTAATCTAATCACGTCAATCACTTAAGCGCTCAATAATACTATAGGTATCTTCAAAAGAGTATTTTCTTCCGGAAGCTCTTGACTGATTAAAAATGATTATTAAACGATGCAACTTAGAAACTGTATATAAGATGAAGCCATTGCAAAGAATTATCATACCGAGTTCAGTTTTACTGTGCGATTTAATATTTCAAAACAAACTAAAATTTCAATTCGTATAATTTTTAAAATCTCTTCCAAGATGGTCCGAGTATTGTCAATTGTATTCTCAATTATTGCTCTGGCAGCTGCCGGCTCACTCCCGGGTCCTCCAAAGCCTCAGCCTCCCGAGAAATTGTCCGTTCAGATCCTGACTCCAGATCAATTGAAACTCTACCGTGCTGCCAATCCTGATGCAGTCTTCACTCCCTTGGAGGGAGTTGCTTCAAGATCTTCAATTCGGTATACTCTAGGCTCACGAGTCAGCGGTATGTTTTATTTCTTCTATAAAAAAATTAACGTGTGTCTCTAATTGATATCTTTTTTCCTAACAGGTGACTCCTTAGTCGCTGTTGGAGCTGATAACTACTCATGGCCATCAGCCCGTGATATTCAGCTTTCATTGAGTTATCCAAACTCAGGTACTGGAAGCATCATTACCTTCGTTGATGTAATTGTCGAGCAGAGTACTAACTCGGGACGTGCCTATGTAGTTAGCGGAGGAATTGGTTTGCGATATATCTCTATAATTGTGGAAGCATACAGTACATCGTACTTTAACTATGCTGCAGGAATTTATGGGTTGTAATTATTGCGTACTTGTACAATAATTTATCAGTAGTTAAGATATTCATGTGATAATTTTTGAGCAAATATAAGGGAAAAAAATTACTAAAAATTATGATTTTTCTGGAAATTTTGGTGTTTGAGCAAAGTTTCGAGAAGTTATACTATCATCTTGTATCTAGAACGAAGAATTCTAAGGACACAAAGAACGTCTACCCACCCCGTAACTGGCACCCATCCCCTGCATTTGGTGGAGTAAATGTGGTTTGTGGCTGGGAAGAAGCTGCAGGGGTCTTGATGGTGGTTGTCTTTGGGGGTTTGCACTGGATTGTTGTGTTTTTGAGGTGGCAATTTGCGCAAAAGCTTTCCTTACGTTTTAGGGACATTCTCCGTAGTTTGTGGGGTGCTCTCATCCACAATTGATGCATTTAGGTTTTTCTGTGCTTTGACCAAATTGTTGGCAATTGTGATACATATTCTGCCCTCTACGTGGTTTCATTGATTTCACTTGACAGATAAGATGGCAGATTAATCTGACGTTGTAAATTCCAGTTTCTGCTTTTGTAGAAGGGCTTTTACCAATTTTTAGGGGCGGGATGTTGAAGATCCTCTTTGATTTCTTCCACCGATAGTCCGTGGAGACTGCGAATTATCACATTTATTTTTTCATCCTCAGGCAGGAAATACGTATGATACTAGCAGTTTTGCTTGGAGTCCTTCTGCGAGAATCAAGGAATTCTTGATCTTGTCTTGTTCTTCTACGAGAATCAAAAAATTCTTGATCTTGTCTTGTGATGAAAATCAAGAGAATAGCAAGACTGAATTATCTGAAATAAAACAAGACAATATCAAGAATCATATCTCAAGACCAATGAAAATCTTCTTCTCCTTCTTCTTAGCACTACAGCCCCTCTCGGGCCTTCGCTTAGTGCAAACAGCGCCTTCAACTGTCTCGGTCCGTTGACTGCATCTTCCAATTCCGAAATCCGAGCAGCGATGAACTGTCTTCGTCGACTGAGTCAGACCAGCGTTTCCTTGGTTTACCCACTGGCTTCCGGCCTTCAGTTCTCCCAACGAATACCTTCTTGGGTATCCGTTGTTCGTCCATACGATTCATGTGTCCAGCCCATTGCAGCTTCCGCAGTCTTACAACCGTTGCGACCTCCGGCTCGTCATACAGCCCATGGTTGTATCGAATTCGCCATTGGCCCCATCTAGCTTCGCTCCGATTATTCGCCTCAGGACTAGTCGCTCAAAAGCTTTCAATATATTTGCGGATGCTTGGGTTAGGGTCCATGTTTCACACTCATAGCACAACACAGGTCTTATCACAGATTTGTATACTTGGAGCTTTGTTTTCCTGTGTATGCAGCTGGTCTTCAAGATCGTCAATACTGAATAAAATATTTTATTTGCGAGCTGTATTCTTCGGCATATTTCATCTCTTTCATTGCCCGTTCTTGTTATTTTGGCACCTAAATAACAAATTCGCTAATATTCTCGATACTGTATTCGCTAAGTGTGATACTTTGTGTATTTGAGGTATCTTTCCTCGACTGCGTCATGAGCCTTGTTTTATTTTCATTGATTTGTAGCCCTACTAGTTTTGCTTCGCTGTCGAGTTTCAGGAAAAGTTCTTTGGCAGTTGTTAACGGCTGTGACAGAATGTTGATGTCGTCGGCATAGGATACTACTTGGCTCGACTTATATAGTAATGTTCCTGGCGTATCGACAGGTAGCTTCCTTATGACGTACTCCAGAGCCAAATTGAATAGCAATGGGCCCAGCCCATCTCCCTGCTTTAGTCCGATATTTGTGTCAAAGACATTGGTGAATTGGTTATTTATGTGGACTTGGGAGGTCGTCGACATCATTGTCAGTTTGGTAAGACGGACTAATTTGGCTGGGATGCCAAAGTAAAGCATTATTTGATGCAGTCTGTTACGATCAATACTGTCGTATGCTTGCTTGAAGTGAACGAAAATTTGGTGAACGCCTATGTTGAACTCCCAGCATTTTTTAAGTACCTGCTTGACAGTGAACAATTGGTCTGTTGTTGATCTACCTGCCCTAAAACTACCTAGATACTCCCCAATAATACTGTTGGCATATGATCCGATTTTATTTTCTAAGATTTGAGAAAATATTGTTACATGTACAAATAATTCTGCGAGCTACTGTCGCAATTGCTTTCACAACCATTTATAACATCATGATCAACAAGAGAATGTACTTGAAAGCAAGAGGATCCACCAAGCATAATCAACATTTTAACGTGACGTCACTGCTTGAATATTCCAGGTAGTTCGCCAATGTACGAGAAATGGATTGAATGAATAGAGACCCTATATAAAGCCGAGCTGAATGAATGGGGGAATTATTACAACCGCGATATAGTGACACTGCGATAGTGAAGAGTGCGAATTAAAAGCGATATTGATTGTGAAGTGATGGACAGTTGAAGTAAAAATTGATAGACAAAGTAAAAAAAAAAGAAATTCTTGAAGTTGTTAAAGTTAATGGTTGTGCATTTTTTAGTAAATAAACTCTTTTAACATAATTTAAAAGAAAGTGTGTTTTCACTTTCCCGGAACATTAAAATTATTGGCCGCGAACCATAGCACGCGACAGTGGTGTCGAGAAGTGAGAAGGAAAATTTTGAAGTGAAAATTTTAAAACATTTTTAAAGTGCACAATAGTGAAATGTAACGTGGAAACTGGTGGAAAAAAAATAAAAGCCGAAATAATAAAAATACCACGAAGCTAACATTTAAAAATTTATGAATTTACCATGGCGGAGCTTACGAAAGAAGCAGAAACGCCAAAATCAAAGGAACCAGAAGATGCACTGATGCATATATTGATGCTGATGCAGCAAGAGCAGCAACAACAGTCATCCAATTTAACTGCGAAGCTTAATGAATAGACATACAGTTTCGCTGCGAAGCTAAATGAACTATTAGCGAAGCTGGACCAACAAGTGGTCGAAATCAAGGCATCCTTGCAAAAAAAGTCAACGGAAATAAAAACAGAGCTCGGTAGTCTGAACAACCAAATTAAATGTGTCGAGGAAAAGGTTTACCTGGTCGAGGAGAGAATCAACCATGAAATCAGCCAGGTCGAGGAGAGAACCAACCATGAGATGGAAAACATGTAACTGAAATTGGAAGCAGCGAAGGCAGCAGTAACCACCTCACCAGCCCCGCTTATAAACGCAACGCAAACTACATCCAGAAATGTGCAAGCACCAATATTCGATGGGCAAACGGTCTGGAGTATTTACAAAATCCAGTTTGAAGCCGCCGATAGGATAAATCACTGGAATGAGCAGGAACGAGCAACTGCATTAATTCTGGCTCTAAGAGGCCCAGCTTCCGAGCTTTTGCAGGCTATCCCCGTGGAGTTACACTCAAACCCGGCTGCTTTATTGAATGCGCTTGACATGCGTTATGAGGGCAATCAACTGAAGCAGATTTATCGGGCACAGCAACGGCATCGGATGAAGAAATCTGGCAAAACCTTACACCAGCTAGCCCAAGACATTGAGCGACTGGCACTTTTGGCTTACCCAGCGTATGACCCAGAACATCGAGACGGTGCAGCGACAGAAGCAATCATCAGTGCATTAAAGGAACAAACGGTTAAGGAAGCATTGGCTTATAGTCTGAACTATGAGGCAGCGAAAAATGTGGCTCTTTCCACTGCCCGGGGACGCGAGGTAGTGGTAGACGAGTGCAGGTGTGAGCGCGTGAAAATTGAGCGAGAGTGGCAGGGAAATGGTGCACCTAAATGTTGCAATTGCGGAGAGAAGGGGCATTTGCAACGAGACTGCAAGAAGCGAAGAAAACTGAGCTATTGTTCATGGTGGAGGAGATCCAGACCGGCTCAGGAGCCTAGAATGGAAGCCCATCAAACAGAAGGGGCCAACTTCGTCGGGCGGATGTTGGCTAGGACGATCAACGTGCCCAGCACCCCCATCACCGTGTCAAGACTACATCGTGAAGAAGCAGACTTATGCCTTCCGGGTCAAGTTGACGAAGAACATTGCACCATAACAATCAACACTGGTGCATCCCGATCGATTACCCGACCAGGCCTAGTGATACAACAACTATTTCACAAGGAGAGAGTTCATGGAAGTGCTGGCGCCCTATCTCGTCATCCATGTCCAGCTAACTGCAAGCATTGCCGACAAATTGAGGAAAAGGAACCGACCGTTGATCTGCAAGTGATAACGGCCGAATTCGAGGAAGGTTGGTCATCGGAGGAGATTCAAAATACCCAGTTTGCCGATGAAGACATCAGACCACTGCTCGTATGGAAGGAGCTAACTGCGCGACCTGAGTGGAAGGACTTTTCGATGCACGGCGCCACCCTGAAAAGTTATCGGGCACAATGGAACTCCCTTCATGTGGAAGGTGGCGTACTCAAGCGGAAATGGGAAACGGTGGATGGCAGCTCCTATAGGATGCAAGCCATACTTCCCAAAAGCCGAATCCACAATGTAGTTAAGTAGATGCACGAAAGATCCTCGGGAGGCCACTTTGGTGTTAACAAGACCTTAGCAAAATTGCCGGAGAGGTTCTACTGGCTCCACGCTCGAGAAGACGTAGAGGACTGGTGCCGTCGATGCACGATTTACGCTTCTGTCAAAGATCCAAAGTGACGACTGAGAGCACAAATGCAAACCTACAACGTGGGCGTGCCATTTGAAAGGATTGCTGTTGACATCAAAGGACCCTTTCCTGAATCCGAATGAGGAAATCGATACACGCTGGTTGTGGCCAATTATTTCAACAAGTGGCCCAAGATCCACCCCATTCCCAACCTGGAAGCAACTACTGTAGCCGAACAGCTAGTATTAAATTGGGTCAGTAGGTACGGCGTACCTTGCGAGCTACATTCGGATCAAGGCCGAAACTTTGAGTCACTAGTTTTTTTTTGAAATGTGCGAGCTGCTGGGAATACGGAAAACGAGAACAACACCACTGCATCCCCAATCCGATGGAATGGTCGAACGTTTCAACGGCACTCTCAATAAACACCTGGCCAAGATGGTCGACGAAAACGAAAGGGACTAGGACCCATACATCCCACTACTTTTGATGGCAAACAGAGCTGCCGAACATGCATCTACGGGTCAAGCCCCAGCCAAAGTCATTTTTGGAAAGACTATTTGTCTGCCAGCTGATAAAAAAGTTCGGAACACCCACTGAGAAACCCCAAACGATCTCGGAGTACGCAAGTGAGCAAAGGCAACAATTGAACCAGATACATCGGACAGTGCGAAAACACCTCGAATCGGCTACTGACCGCATGAAGACTTGGTATGATTTAAAGGCAAATTCTACTGGCTTCCAGCAAGATGACTTGGTGTGGCTCTATAACCCATAACGGCGAAGGGGAAGGTCTCCAAAGTTGCAGCATAATTGAGAGGGACCATACCGAGTTACAAAGTGAATCAACGACGTCGTATACTGCATACAGGAACACCGTAAGCCGAGAGCCGAAATGAAAATCGTGCACCTGGACCGTCTTGCCCCATATTACATCCAGGGAGAATTGACTACAACTGGCGACACATATTTTCGGGACGAAAAGAACTGAGATTGGGGCAGTATTACATGTACAAATGATTCTCCGAGCTACTGTCGCAATTGTTTTCACAACCATTAACAACATCATGATCAACAAGGGAATGTACTCGAAAGCAAGGGAATCCACCAAGCATAATCAACATCCGAGAGTGACGTCACTGCTCGAATATTTCAGGTGGTTCGCCAATGTACGAGAAATGAATTGAATGACTAGAGACCCTACATAAAGTCGAGCTGAATGAACACTGCGATAGTGAAGAGTGCGAATTAAAAGCGATATTGATTGTGAAGTGATCGACAGTTGAAGTAAAAATTGATAGACAAAGTGAAAAAAAAGAAATTGGTGAAATTGTTAAAGTTAATGATTGTGTAGTTTTTAGTAAATAAACTCTTTTAATTTAATTTAAAAGGTAGTGCGTTTTCACTTTCCCGGAACATTAAAATTATTGGCCGCGAACCATAAGACGTACGCCGTACAAAGTAGTGATATGCCTCTATAATTTTCGCACTGTAGCTAGTCACCTTTTTTGTGGATAAGGAATATAACTGATTGGCTCCACTCCTTCAGCATATGTTCCTATTGCCAAATGTACTGGATGACTTTGTGAATACCTTTATGAACACTACTGCCACCATAGTTGATGAGCTCCACTGGAATCTCATCGATGCCCGGCGCTTTATTATTCTTTTGTGCTTTGATGATGGAACAAACTTCATCCAGAGTTGGTGAGGCCAAAGGGAGCTCTCCGCAGACATCTGTCGGCTCCGATGTTCTGGAGGATTAAGGAGATTCTTGAAATATGATGCCTATCTTTACTTAATCTTGGTTTCATCAGCGATGATATTGCCGATTTCATCACGACAAAGCGTGGTTTTGAGCTCATAACCACGTTTCAGGCTTTTCACTACTTTTTATGCTTGTTTTGTGTTGTTGCTGGCTAAACTTACATCTATACTTCTAAATTGGTCGTCAAAGTATTTTATTTTCTTAATTCTAATTATCTTATTCGCTACTCTTCTGTGATTTTCATAGTGTTCTCTCTTCGCCCTGGTTTTGCTACCTACATATTCTCTGTACGCCTGATTCTTTTTATCTAACGCATTCTGCCACTCATCATCGAACCAATCATTTCTTTTGCGCTGGACTTGATGTCCGATCTTCTGTTCTGCCACCGTCCTGGTAACCGCCTTCACTTCCATCCAGAGCTCGTTGTTCGTCTTTAACGATGCGTCTGATAAGATCGGAGCCAGCTAGTTGTTGAAGTTCTCCGCGAAATTTTTGGCCACAATTGTGCAATTTAATTGAACGCACTGCGGCTTCCCAGAGCCCATGAAAATGAAGCTAGTGAAGCTGGTGGATTAAAATGCCATTTTACTCCCTCATTTGCCAAGATCTCAGCCGCATCAGCATTTATTTTCATCGTCATTTTAAGTTCAGCAGCTGCTCCAACAAAATTTGTCCCACAGTCGGAATAAATTTGTTTGCGAACTCCTCTTCTCGCCATTAATCTGTGCAGCGCCATTAATCTGTGCAACGACTCCTATATGTATAGCCTTTACAACCAGGCAGATAAATATTGCCACACAGCCCTTTGATATTTTGCATCCTCCTTCACGGTGATCTTTGAGATGGAATGGGCCACAGAAATCGACACCTGTGTGTGTGAACGGGCGTGATATAGTTACTCAAGCTTCTGGCAGGTCTCCCATTAGTTGCGTCAAACCCTTTGCGTTAGCACGGAAACAGCGGACACATCGGCGTATGAATTTTTTAATTTGTTTGCTTCCATCTGTTAGCCAGAATTTTCTCCTCAAACTATTTAGCATTAATTGCGTCTGTCCATTCATTGTTGGTTGGTGTATCTGATTTAGAATTAGTTAAGTAAATTTTCCATTCTGTGTTAAGATTATTGGATGCTTTTCTTCGAGGGATAGTTAAGCGTGTTGTAAATGACCTCCAACCCTAATTATATCCCTTTTATCTATAAATGAATTCAGATTGCCTTTATTTCTGGCTGGTTTCAATTTTTGAAGATTTAGTAGCTCTGCCGAGCATTCCGTTCGTTGACCATGTCTGACACAGAATTCAAAAGCATGTTTTAATTCATCACTAGTGAGATATGCTTGAGAGGTTGGTTTGTTCAATTTCGGTTTAAACGCACGAAAACAATAAGAGGTGATTTTTATTAACTTGATTAGTGTCGAGTATTTTTTTCAATATGTCATCCAAAAAATTGCCCTGTATTATTCCAATAATAACCATCGTACGTTTACGTTGTTTGATATCAGTTGATGGTATTTCCTTTTCTCAGGCCAATCATCGATCGGTCTGTGCCAAATAGTTTATTGTTGACCAGCTGGTCGGGTTTGATTCCCCTCGGCGCTACATTAGCTGGATTGTGTTTTAACGGCACATGACGCCATGGAACATTGCCAAAGTTTTCAACAATGTTGGCGGTTCTATTGCTGACGAAGATAGATCATCGGGTGGAATTACGTCTCTACCAATATCATATAATATAATCAGGTGGATATTTTTTCCAATCCTAATGACGTTGTTACTTCCTTTACTAACCGAGACAATAAAACTGCTCTACAAAACTCTAAACGGGGAAGAGTCACTGGTTTTACTGGTGCCACCTTAGTTTTGGCTGCAAGAAGATGTGAGGTGACCGTTGGACCTGATTGTATGACTAACTAAACCGCGGCCGCGTACGCCATTTGAGAAATGTCTCAGAACCCATGGAAAGTTACAAGTGCGTCTGGTTGATATGTCACCCATCTTGTTATTTTAATGTGTTCAATTGCGGGTAGCTGCTTTCACAAAGTAATCCATTCTGTGTTCAGAGGACTTGGTATTGGGTCATCTTAGTTTTGCCTAGACAACCAAAGATTTTCAACTAATATTTTAGCCACTATTATCATAGGTACTATCCAGCCTAGCGGGTCATATAAACGCGCTACTTCGGATAAAATAGCGCGTTGCGTATACGTTGTTAGATGCTTCTTCAATCGATACGTTAAATAATCCGTCAATGGAAACCATGTAACTCCTAAACATTTATAACCTTGACACATATCGAAGTCAACTGCTTCCTTTCCCTCGATATCCTGTGTTGTGACTCCTTGCAAAATTTGTTTATTATTCGCTCTCCATTTTCGTAATTGAAAACCACTAGAGCTCAGTAGTTTGGTCAATTGATTTCTTTTAATGATTCTTTCGTGTAGGCTGTGTCCTTCGGATAGCAAATCATCCACATAAAATTCATTTAACCTCGATTTGCTAGCAACAGGATATTTTCCTTTTCCGTCCATAGCCAATTGTAAGAAACGGAGCAGAACTGGTTCCAAAAGTCACTGTTGTAAGGCAGTAGTCTTTGATTGGTTCATTTGGCTGAAGCCTCTACATTAATCTTTTGAAAAATCGCATCTTGAGGATGCATGTTCACCTGTCTATACTCCTTTGTGATGTCAGCGATCATTGCGAACTGCTTCAACCTACATCGGATGACGATTGACGTCATGCTCTTTTGAATGGATGGTTCAGTCAACAAAATATCGTTAAGTGACAATCCAGAACTCGTTTTTCTCAACGCGTCAAACACTACGCGTAATTTGGTTGAGGTGCTTTCTATATATACAGCTTGATGTGGGAGAAAATTGGCTGGGGCGATTTTTCTTCCAGCTTCGACAACTGATTCATCACAATAAGGAACTTCCTTCATGTGGCCCAAGTTGATGTACTCCTGAATTACGGTTGAGTACTCTGCATAAAGTTCTTTGTTCACGGTAAAACATTTTTCTAATTTCAGTAAGCTTGTTACTGCACTTATTCTAGAGGTTCTTAACTGATGCTGACAGTCCATATTTTTTAAAGGTAATTGCACCTGATTTCGTCCGTTTGACTCCCTTTGTATATGAGTTCTATAGTGTTGTTCGCAAGCTTCTTCTTCCTGTGCCATAACGCTGCTTATTCCGACTTCTTCAATTCCAAAATATTTTTAATTCTTCTTTCTAAGTTTCGGTTTATTTCAATCGTAAATGTATGTGATATTTGGGTGCCGCTTATGTTAACTTTCCCAGATATTATCCAGCCCAATTTGGTAAATTGGAGTACTGGCCCTCATTTCGAATTTCTAATGCCTCCGAGTATTATTTGAGCATAAATGTCTGCTCCTAATAGCAGATCAATTTTGCTGGGTCTATCAAAGTTAGGGTCAGTGAGGTCTAAGTGCTCAATTTGTTTTCTAATGGACGTAGAAATTGTCTGCGATGGAATAAAGTTGGTCAATTTTTAAGATGATAGCCTCCATGGTCAAATGTTCGTTATTTCTGAGATGTAACTTCATTCTCCGCCATAGACGGTCCCAAGCCCGTTTGACAATGGAGGAAGGAACCGCTTGTTTCCCCAACCCATAGCTTCCATGATTCCCCATCCCAAACCCCCCAATTAAATGGTATTAAAGGCTCTCGGCGTGCACATTGTGTTTACTGGTTCCCCAATAATGCAACATTAAATGTCAAGAAATGCTAATAACTGTAAGTACATTTAAAGCTCTGCTACTAAATCCTACTTACACTTCCTTTGTGGTGACGTAAGAGAGTGAAGGCGAATCTTCCGCACCTGATAACAGAATCGACGTGATAAGCATGCCGCCGGAATGGAGGTTGGGCGACGGGCTAACTCCCCGTCCCTGGAAAACCTTTAAATGTTTCGAAACCTGCAGATAGGCCTCGGAATGGATTGGACTCACGGCAACGACCTCGCAAACGAAAACAGGGACTATGGCATTGGATCCCGGAATGTCAGATCACTCAATTACCCTGGCACTGTTAAGGACCTTGTACAACAGGCCAGTCAATATCAATTAAAAATACTGGCAATCCAGGAAACGAATTGGACTGGAAATGACATGAGATCGCACAAAATATTCAAAAATGGGAAGCCTACTGGAAAAAGAGAATTCGGACTGGCCTTCATTGTGGATAGGGAGTCCAAATCGCACGTTATTGATTTTAAGGCAGTCAATGAACGATTGTGTGCGATCCGTATAAAAGCGAAATTCTTCAAAATATGGCTGATTAATGTTCACGCCCCGACCGAAGAAAAGGATGAAGAAACGAAGGAATCGTTTTACAATCACCTGAAAAGATTAGTGGACTCATTGCCCACAAACGACACAAAAATTATGCTGGGTGATTTCAACGCTAAGGTTGGCAATGAGCTATCTCATCGGGGGACGACTGGAGGATATAGCCTCCACGATGAAACAAATGACACCGGCCAGTGCCTGATTGACTTTACTTGCTTTCCACATCGACGCATGAAATGACCTGGGTATCACCGGATAGCAACACATAAAACCAGAACAATCATGTTCTGATCCAACAACGTTGGGCCTCGAGCATACCTGATGTCCGTACATACCGAGGAACTAATTGTAATTCAGATCATTACTTGATCAAATTAACCTATCGATGTCATATGTCAAAGGCATATTCAGCGAAGACCAGCCCGCTACAAAAATTTGACATCGAAAGGCTCCAAACATTTCATGGAGACCCTCGACAACCAGCTGGCTCCCATCTTATTAGTCGCATCGTGAAAGACGAGCAACGAATTCTGGATGGAAGTGAAGGCGGCTATCAGGACCGTGGCAGGATAGACGATTGGACATCAAGCCCGACGCAAAAGGAATGATTGGTTCGATGATGAGCGCCAGAATGCGTTAGATTAAAAAGAATCCGGCGTACAAAGAATATGTAGGTAGGAAAACCAGGGCGAAGAGAGAACACTATGAAAATCTCAGAAGAGTAGCGAAGAAGATAATTAGGAATAAGAAAACAAAATGCTATGACGACCAATTGAGAAGTATAGATGTAAGTTTAGCGGGCAACAACACAAGACAAGCATACAAAGTAGTGAAAAGCCTGAAACGTAGTTACCAGCCCAAAACCACGCTCTGTCGTGATGACAGTGGCAATATAATCGCTGATGAAATCAAGATTAAGGTAAAATGGGCATCATATTTCAAGAACCTTCTTAATCCTCCACACAGCTCCAGAACATCGGAGTCTATAGATGCCTGCGGAGAGCTTCAATTGGCCCCACCAACTCCGGATGAAGTTTGTTCTATCATCAAAGCCTAAAAGAATAATAAAGCGCGCAGTAGTGTTCATCAAGCTATTCACAAAGCCATCCAGTACATTTGACAACAAGAATATATGCCAAAATGGTGGAGCCAATCAGTTATATTCTCTATCCACAAAAAAGGTGACAAGCAACAGTGCGAAAATTATTGAGGCATGTCATTACTTTGCACGGCGTATAAAATATTTTCTAAAATCTTAGAAAATAAAATCGGATCAAACACCAACAGTATTATTAAATCAACAACAGACCAATTGTTTACAGTCAAGCAGGTACTTGAATAATGCTGGGAGTTCAACATAGACGTACACCAATTTATCGTTGACTTCAAGCAAGCATACGACAGTATTGATCGTAACAGACTGTACCAAATAATGCTTTGCTTTGGCATCCCAGCCAAATTAGTCCATCTTACCAAAATGACAATGATGTCGACAACCTCCCAAGTCTGCATTAATAACCAACTCACCGATGTCTTTGACACAAATATCGGATTAAAGCAGGGAGATGGGCTGGTCCCATTGCTATTCAATTTGGCTCTGGAGTACGTCATACGGAAGCTACCTGTCGATACACGAGGTACATTACTATACAATTCGAGCCAAGTAGTAGCCTATCTCATGGTCACGGTCATTAATAACTGCCAAATAACTTTTCCTGAAGCTCGACAGCGAAGCAAAACTAGTAGGGCTACAAATCAATGAAAGTAAACCAAAGCTCATGATGCAGTTGAGGAGAAATATCTCAAGTACACAAAACATCACACTTGGCGAATATAGTATCCAAAATGTTAGCGAATTTGTGTATTTAGGTGCCAAAATAACGAAAATGGGCAATGAAAGAGACGAAATACGCCGTAGAATACAGCTCGCAAATAAAGTATTTTATTCAGTATTAACGATCTTGAAGACCAGCTGCATACACAGGAAAACAAAGCTCCAAGTATACAAATCTGTGATAAGACCTATGTTATGCTATGGGTGTGAAACATGGACCCTAACCCAAGCATCCGCAAATATATGGAACGCCTTTAAGCGATGGGTCCTTAGGCGAATAATCGAAGCGAAGCTATATCGGGATCATTGGCGAACTCGATACAACCATGAGCTGTATGAAATTTTTGACGATCCGGAGGTCTCAATGATTATAAGACTACGGAAGCTGCAATGAGCTGGACACATGAATCGTATGGACGAACAACGGATACCCAAGAAGGTATTCGCTGGGAGAACTGAAGGCCGGCGGCCAGTGGGGAAACCGAGGAAACGCTCGTCTGACTCGGTCGGCGAAGACAGTTCATCGCTGCTCGGATTTCGAAATTGGAAGACGTGGTCAATGGACCGAGACAGTTGCAGGCGCTGTTTGCAGGCAGCGAAGGCCCGAAAGGGGCTGCAGTGCTAAGAAGAAGAAGAAGATGATGAATGTAATGCCATAGTTCGAATCAGAGGTGCAAATAACGTGCAGTTTATTAGTGGCAAATGAAAGTTGGCTCATCTTAACCCCACCGAGCAAGATTTATGATGAAATCACAGACAAAGAGCTAGACATGCCAATGGCAGACATGAACTTCAACACTCTGGGCGAAATCGATATGCTACTCTAAGCAAACGTATGGGCGCAGATGATAAAGCCGAAGATAGTGCAAAGCTTACATGATGCAGTGCTACAAGGGACAATATTCGGCTACATATTAATTGGTGCAGTGCCGAGCAAAGGACCAACAGGAGCAAAAAGATGCACGATGGTGTGAGACGGAGAGCAGGTGCTGGAAGAGTTGATGCGAAAATGTTGGGAACAGGAAGAACAGCGACAGGAAAATACAAAAACGAGTGAAGAAGAGCAGGTCGAAACAATGTTCATGCTAACGTATCACCTGACCGATTTTGGAGGTTCAAGATCACGTTCGCCGTAAGGCAAGAGTGCAAAGAAATAGGCGAATTCCGAAACATTGCCTTGAGACGACTTCTTGTGTTAGAGAAGAAATTAGAGCGTGAACCAGACCTCAGAGAGAAATGTAACGAGTTTATGTGCGAATATGAGCAGCTAGGGCACATACAAAGAGCAGATAGCCAGAGTGAGGCTGAATGACGTATAACATACCACATCATTGCGTTGTGAAAAAATTTCGCATCGTATTCGACGCGTCCGGTAAAACGGATCAAGGCATCTCGTTCAACGATGTGCAAATGGTAGGCGAGAAGCTACAACGTGATGTAGCAGATATACTGATGCACTTCAGGTGGCACAGAGTCACAATCACAGCCTATATAAAGATGATGTTTCGACAAGTTAATATCAATCCGGAGTAGTGGGATTGTCAAAGAATATTTTGGCGAGAGCATAGAAATGAGCGATTGCGCGAATACTGGCTGAAAGTGGTCACGTATGGTATGGCATCCTCAGTCCACAGTGCAGTGTGAGCGATGATTCAAGGTGCAAAAGAAGCTGAGCAAGGTGCAAAAGAGGCTGCTGTGATAGAGACCATATTAAACGATTTTTACATGGATGACTGCATGAAAGACCAGCAATCCGCGATCATCCTGAGCAAAGATGTTGAGAGAGTGCTAAGAAGTGCAGGATTTTTTGCTAGCAAATGGGCGTCTAATAATGAGCAAGTAGCAAGAGCAATGAGTGAAGAAAAGAGCATACATAGAACAGAAAAGCATGAACTAAAAGGACAGCTATGTAGCGAGCAAGAAACGAAAGTGCTAGGGCTCAGATGGCCAACAGAGCAAGATGTGCTAGAATTCAAAATCGAGCTAAGTGACCAGTTAGAGCCATTATCAAAGAGAAGAGTGCTGCGCATGATTGCCAAGCTATAGGACCCAAATGGCCTCTTGGGACCAATTATCGCACAGGCCAAGATCCTGATGCAAGAAATCTGGAAGTCAAAAACAAGCTGGGACGAGACTCTGCCAGAAGACGAAGCCAAGCAATGGAAGAGGCTACGGAACACATTACCGGAGATCGAGAAATTGAAAATCCCGCGAAGGATGGGAACAGAGAAATCCCTGAAGCTACAATTACATGGCTTTGCTGCCCCGTCCGTGAAGGCATATGATGGAGTAATATACGTCAGAGCGGAAGATGAGCAAGGACCAATATCAACAGTACTATTGATGTCAAAATCACGCATTACGCCGATCAAAACGATATCCATACCTCGGTTAGAACTTAGTGCAGCGCAAATTCTGAGCGAAATGATGTGCCAAGCAAAGAAAGAGCTAGAGCTAAGTGAATGCGAATACTTCCTATGGAGCGACTCGATGGTTGCGCTACACTGGATTAGAAAGCCTGTGAATATGCTGAAGCAGTATGTAGTGAATAGAGTCAGAGACATCAAAGCAAATACAGAGATAAAAACATGGGCACATGTGCGATCGGCAGACAACCCAGCCGACTTATTGAGCAGAGGAGTAACGCCAGCGGAGCTAGTTAACAGCACCCTGTGGCTAACGGGACCGACTTGGTTGGACAGAGAGCACAGAAAATGGCCAGAGCCTATAGAGCAAATGATGAGCGAGTGCGTGCAAAGTAACGAGATCCAGAGCTGTATGTCAATGGTGATAAACGTAGAGCAAGAATCAATACTTGAAAGAGCAAGCAAAATGAGCAAAGCGATCAACGTGACAGCATACGTGTTAAGATTCATCTTTAATGCACAAGAGAAAGAGCGTGCCAAAAGACGAAATGGGCTGAGGTTGAGCGAAGAGAAACGAGAAGCGCGAAATTTATGGGTGCGCCAGGTTCAAAAATTCAATATGGGGCAGAGTTAGAGTGCATCAGTGCAGAATACATGAGATTCCCGAGCAAGAGCAAGATTGCTGCATTGAGACCAATCCTAAATCCAAAATGTTTTTTATGCGTGGGGGAAAGGATCGGCAGAGCTGAGGGCAAATATCATGAGCGACACCCAGTAATCATACCAGCAAATTCACGACTCGCGCATTTGATGATGAGCGAGGCGCACGAGATCACGAAGCACGGGGGAGTGAAGCTTATGATGCAATACATAAGGTATGAGCACTGGATACTGGGGCTACGGAGAGCATTGAGGCGCATTGTGCATAACTGCGTCACTTGTGCAAGGCTAGATGCATGAATGAGTGAGCAATTGATGGGCGATCTTTCGGCAGACAGAGTGTGACCCGCAAGACCATTTTTACACGCAGGGGTTGACTTTGCAGGGCCAATATCCACAGTCGAGAGGCAAGGTAGAGTAGGGCATCAAGTAGAATTCAAGAGCTACGTAGCAGTATTCGTGTGTTTAGTATGGTGGAATTAAATTTTGAGGAAGAAAGAAAAGAAAAGACATTAAATTTCCTATCACAGCGTTTTCACGCCGACTCGTTATGGCTTCACTTTACAGCTGAGCCGTTATTACTAATTTAATTTTAAAGATCAGTTTAGTCTTTTTTTACTTACGGTGCTCTATGTAATGTGTGCACTCGTTAAGTCGTCTATTTCCACTGATGCCATTTAAATGATTCTTAAGACTATTCATACTTACTTACATGTTCTAAATTACATGGGATCGCACACGACACTGACCCTTTTCCCATGTTCCGAAATATCTCAATATTCTATAAAACAATAGGTCACTTGAAGTGTGACGCTACTGTCAAAACAAAAACATTTACCCTACACGATTCTGTATCTCAAATATCTTAGCTAGAATTGCATTGACTCATTCATAGTAAAAACAATGAAGTCAAAGACAATGCAATTGTGTTGCTTTGGGTTTGTTGTTTGGATTTTGAAACCCTTTGGCTTGTGCCGGAAAACATTCATGTAGGTGGCGCTTAAAAATATTATGTCATGCTACGAAGAAGAAATATGATATGTAAACATACATGATAATAAAAGCATGACTTTAACAATTATTCATGCAAATGATTGTGGGAATAATTATTAATGTGTATATTGATATGTACTACACTAGCGACAAGAGCTGTGCATTTGGACGAAGTGACGAGCTTAACAGCAGAAGCCTTTATAATATGCTTCAGGCGATTTGTTGGCAGAAGAGAGCGACAATGAGAAGACGTTTTGTGGTGGCAGACAAGCAGTTGAAGTGTGCGATCAAGAATTGGCACGGTGCAGAAATGCTAGAGCAATTGAATGTCCAGGGCACAAAATGGTGGTTCATAACACCTGCTGCCTCTCATCAAGGTGGCATTTGGGAAGCAGCAGTCAAGTCCATGAAGCACCATCTAAGGAGCATAATGAAGCAACAGCGACTGACATACGAGCAGTTGTGCACGGCATTGATGGAGATAAAAGCGTACTTGAACTGTCGGCCAACAAATGCGATATCCGACGACGCGCAAGACTTGAGTGCATTGACCCTAGGCAATTTTTTGATTGGCGAGGCACTAGTGCAACCATTACCGAGAAATGAGCCAGAGCTGAGCAAGAGTGGGCTGAGACAGTGGCGCGAAATGCAGCAGATAACGGCCTCATTCTGGAAGTGATGCAAAACGGAGTATTTATCAACGCTACAATAGCGAAAGAAGTTTAGGCAAGAAAGCAACAACATCAATGTCAGCCAATCAGTGCTAATAAAAGTGCGACAATCTTTCACGCATTGGGCAATGGGCAGAATTGTGCGAGTGATTCAAGGAGCAGATAGGCTAGTAAGGAGCACAGTCATATGAACTACAACGGGAGAGCTGACAAGAGCAGTGCAGAAATTGTACATATTACCAGTGCCAACCGAAGAGAGATGCGTGAGCAAGGTGCAAGTTTTGAGTGGTGCGTGAGCGAGGTGCAAATTAAGAGCGATGCGTGAGCAAGGCGCAAGCTATGAGCGGTGCAAATTTTGAATGATGAGCGAGCAAGGTGCAAATTTAGAGCAAGGTGTGATTCAAGCAATGTGCAAGCGAGGTGCAAATCAAGAGCGATAACGAGGGCGACAACACATGATGAGCGATGTGAGCAGTGTAGCTGAGTGAACCACGAGGGGTTTGCTGCTGGACTGCTTCGGCTTTGTTGCGGGGGGAGTGTACTGAACAAGAACACTGTCCGGTGAACCCGACCTACTAGCCCGACACGAATCAATCGAGCCTTCCTGAGAGCCAGACCCGAGGGAGCAGCGCGAGTTAAGAGCGGAGCGGAGCGGTAAACCGCCAACAAGTGTTTTAATTGCTCTTCAGAAAACCCCCCATATGCCGACCGGCAAGATTTTCCCGGCTTCGTGCGATATAAATACACACACGCCGTGTGGCCACCCCGATCCATGAGCACGTCAAGATGACGTGCTGGCGCTCACCTTTGAAGCGCGACAAGTCAGGGTAAAAGTGATAAGCGCTTCACTCAATACTGATATATTAGTTGAAGGTTTTCAACAATAAAATAAGTGAAAATGTAATTAATCAATTCAGTTGTAATCTAAATGTTTAAAAATACGAACAGTGAAATAAAGTTAATTCTTTAAAACAAACTTTTGCCATTGTTGTTCTAGTTTAGATGGATGGAGTGGCAGGTAAGTGTCATATAGGGAGATCTCTTCCCAGGAGCCATGATGGCGTATATAGGATACACATCAAAATGAGCTCCCAGTTTATACCAGTATGCATAGGGTATACTGTTTATGTAACAAGGTTGCCTCCGAATGTTTCGACCTCATATTTTCAATTTCGTCAATTAAGACTCTTTTTCGCAAAGTTGCTTCAGCAGCACCAGAATATAACTTTTTGTGAAACACAAGGACAGACATAAAGATATAGCAAATACTAGTAGTAGGTCTTCGCAAAATCCATTTTACCTAGACCTAACAATGCTTTAGTTGAAAAGTCAATATCCTTGTTATCGACTTACCTCTTCTAATTATCAACATCTACATCCTACTCTTCTCTAAAATATATCCTCACGAAATTTACCTCAAACTCTCTAGACATTTATTCCACATATCCATCATCCCATCTCTCAAGAAAATAAAGGACAAAACATGAAGATACATAGGTGTAAATTAGACTAAAGCCAAAAGCTAGTGGTAACATTAATTACATCGTTGCCACAAGAGACTCCACCTTTCGGCTATCGGAGATGAGACGAAGGGAAGGTTGAATCATCCAAAGTCTCTATTTGTGCTTCCTTGTAACAAGGATGTCAGGATAAGCTGAAACATTTAATTGTAAACCCTTCTACTAGCCTTGATTTCACCTTCATAGTGGATTTCGGTGAATTGAATTCTATATATGCACATGTAGGTACTTGTATCCGGTGAAGCGCGTGTTTGTGTAGAGACGAAGGATAATTAAATTTGACTGGAGCATACCGAATAAATTTGATTTGAATGGGTATAAAACATTTTATATATGAGTACATGTGCACGAGTTAAGATATTGATTAGACCTAAGATGGATGTTTGTGCTGTAAATTAGCGGATTCAGGGTTTTGGAGAATAATATAAAATTAGTATTGCTAAAACAGGATAGACATTACTTTAGGAGTCAATGTAAGTTTTTCTAGAGCTCTGTGAAATATCATGCATTTGTTACAATGGTTTATAACGGTGATTACTCTGCCTGTTTCAATTATTCTCTCAAAGGACTAAAGTTCTACCCTCAAAAAGTTTTATTGTGAATTCCAAAACTGCAACGCAATATATTTACATTCAATAAAAAATTGAAATTTATCACACTGGATCCTATCAGATCCTATGCAAATTTTCTTTGAGCTACACTCCCTGAATCCTGCTAACATCTTCAAATATTCAACCCAAACCAAGGACCGGAAAAGATATAAAATTTAATCAAAAAATATCCTTCGATAAGTTTCCCCTAAAAGCCTGCCAAAGCACAACTAAAATTAAATCACACTCTCAATGAAGTAGTCCTTTTTTATGACGACCGCATTCTCGCTCGCTCATTAAACACACAAGCAAAAGTTCCTATCAAAGGACGAACACGCTATCTTGAGATATTTTGTCACGTTTTGTAACCAGGCCAATTGCCTCAACTGCTCCAAAACTTTTGCAATATACATACAGGACACACACATATCCTTGCTCCTCGCATTGCACAACTGCTTACTGCGATAAACAGGAGCAAGAGACTTTGGACATTAGAAGGATTTTCTTTGAACCAACGTAGACATAAATATCGGGCTTCCGTATAAGATTTTATTTCTGAACCCTCTTTCATTGAGACAGTAAATCCCTTAAGTGACGATCCTTTTTTAGCGTAAGGGTGGAAATGAGGAGAGGCAAAGAAAAAAAGTTGGATGAAAAACGCAACGTGTTCTCAGGCTTTGTCCAGTGAAAGTTCTTTAACAAGACTTTGAGGAATCGTGAACGATGTGGATGGCAGTTATTTGGTCGCCATAAAGAGTATCGGGGAATCTTTATGGAGTTTGAATGTCCTTGAAAGTTGAATGTTGGAACTTCTAAACGTGACCAGTTTTGATTAATAGCGTAGGAGTGGAACGATGCAAATGTAGGATTAAGGAAACGAACTTCCTTGATGACACCATTTTAGGTTTTCTTAAGCACGCTCACTTTGCATGGCTCCCAAATTAAATAGATGAAGTTTCAGTGACTGTCTGGTTAAAAAAAAAAAAAATTCCCCATATTTTACGCAACCCTGTCCGAGATTAAAAACTATAATACCTCGAGTCCTTGACAAAGGCAACGACTTTGAATGCAACTCCAATTTATTTTCATTTGGAATAAATATTGCACGAGTACTTTTACATTATCATCGCCGTACACACAATATTTTAAAGGATTCAGAGGTAAAGTCGCCCAACAACAGTGCAAAAGGGATATGAGCAACAACAGTGAAAGCGACAGTGGTAACAAATGATTCCGAATTTTATCTGTGAAAAGTGCCATTAGGGGTGTTCATGATTACTTAGCAGAATAGAACGTTAGCACCACATTAAGCATGCATGGCTGTGTTCTGGCATCCGCCACTATTGCATAATCCTCTCACAGTGGAATGCCTTCACGATTTCGATTCATACATATTTTGGAGGGTGGAATCGAATCAAGTAATTTTATGGAGATGTTTTTTTTGCAGGAGTACGAGTATCTGGAAGCATGCCTCCCGTAGAGTTTTGCTTGAAGCTTGGAAAGAATTATCTTTGGTGATAGAGTACAGGATGCGATGCAGCACGTGGGGCTGGGATGATGTGGGGGAGTTTTTATATCAGAAGCGTGAATGCATGGTGGCACGTTTGTCTGATGCCTTAAGGATCTGTTTATGATTTATGAAAATATGTCATTACCAATAGAATGCATAAGACACAGAATAATATGTAAAGGATTAAAAAATTTTATAAACGTCAATTAAAGACATGTAAAATGTAATGTTTATAGCGGTGCCTCAACAATAATAGTTATTTTTGGTCATATTTCATTGAGTTAAAATGCCATAACTACTAAAACAATTTTCAAGCTGGAAAAAGACTTGGTTAGCTTGAAGATTTTCAAATTGAATTCTTTCATCAAATTTTTGGAAAATATTGCAGATAATTCAGCACAAACCGAAACAGGGGAGACGTCTTCTTCGCATTCGTAGCACTACAGCCCCTCTCGCGTCTTCGCTTCCTACAACAAGCGCCTCCAACATGTAGTAATCGAGCAGTCGCCTAGGCAAACTGCTCGAAAAACAACATAATATAAGGTATATGAAATGATACTTCATTAACACTAATAAATTTATTCGTGAACAGAAACTACAATTTACATTTCACAAGATACAAGTTAGGCTATGATGAATGTGGAATGAAAGGCGCGTATTGCTACTCGTGCCATAAACTACTACATGTTGCAACGCATGTATCGCAACTCTCCTTTCACTTGATGCTCGCTGCAAGAAATCTAAGCGTCGCCAAGGAACGAATAACGATCAAAAGGAAAACGCGTCTATGATGCCTGAAACGACGTGTCCGCACTCTGCATGTGCGTGTGTTTGCATCTCAACCAAGGCACGCGAAAATCTCCCTTGGTATAATTCTTTGTTTACGGCGAGACTGTGGAAGTGGAGGCGCTACAGGTACTCCCTCCCCAATGAGCATTGCGGGGTGCGAAGGGAATGAAAATGTAACGCACTTTTTGGCCTTCGGTATATTTTCCGGTGATGGAAGTTGAGCAGGTAACGAAGGAGCGACGGATGTTGGTGAATGAGGCACTGAGCTGCTAAGCTGTGGCGTAGGCTTTGAAATCTCAGGCTCTGGTATGGAGGCTGGTGAATTGACTGGAGTGGATGTTTGTGAATCTGTGGTTACTGGATGCCTTGAACCTGCTGCAGCGATATAAGCGGGCTTCAGCTGATTGGTCCATAGTGTTTTTTTATCATGCCATTGACGTCTACAAAGAAAGTGTGCTCGTCGATACGCTTTGTCACTCGATGAGGGCCGGAGTACGGTTGCTCCAGTGGCTTTCTGATTGAGTCTAGTGGGAAGGAAAACGTATTCGCAAGTGGCTAAGTCCCTGAAAACGAAAAAGAAATAGTTGAAATGTCTGGAGGCGTGGATTCGGCGAATGGCATTGAACAGGCGATTGAGGTCGGTAACAAAATCTGGTGGAGTACAAACGGGAACTGGACGAGGATCAATAAATTCGCCTGGGATACGAAGTGATGTCCCGAAGACTAGTTCCGCTGGCGAGGCCTGACGGTCCTCCTTGAAAGTCGTTCGCAAACCAAGTGTAATAATATGCAGGATCGCCATGTAATTAAATACGTGTTGAAACACTTTTAATCTAAGTAAACAAGCACAGGCGTTGGACGCCTTCCAGCTTGTTTCCTGCGACGAGGATTCTTGTAAACTTTATAATATTAAATTTGTAGAATGCAGACACAAGCGTGGAACACCGTCCAGCCTGCATCTACCCCGATTATATAATCCCATGCGAGCGTTTGCATGCCCTTGGCAAAGGAATATTCCTACGCAGTAAAAGAACCAGCGTTTCGAGAATGAAAGAGACTATTATTGAATTTGCTTTCAATTAAATACTTTTTTAACCAAACTGTACATATGAAAGTTAATATAACCTAATTGCTTACAAAAAATACTTAATATTATATTGCTTAAAAAAGTGCATTGCCACATGCTAAATCTACTAGAATGAATAATATACTAGAGTCGGCCATATTCAAATATTTGCTAACTTTACTTAATTCATAATACATCTACTACGGACATAACTACACAAGGAATACGGTCGGAGGTACTTTCGGCCAGGAGATTTCCGGAGCACTGTCAAAGGCAATAAACAATGTACATCTGAGAGAAGCCTTGAGCGTGCGGTGCATACGCTCTTCCATGCCGTTCAATTTGGGGTGGTAAGAGGTCATATGAATTTGATGAGCTCCTAGGAGGCGGGATAGTGCACGGTGAAGCTCAGCCTCGAATTGCGTGCCCTGATCGGTCTTCATTTCGAGCAGGATATCCAATTGTCAACGAGAGCACGGATGACAGTTGCGGCTGTCATTTCACGTCCTAGTATTGCCTGTGGCCAACGGGTGTAGTGGTCTAAAATAGTTAGACAGTGTTCAAAATTTTCAGCGAGTGGCACTCTAATCAGGTCCAAATGGATGTGGTCGAATCTTTGATCCCGTGCTGTGAAATTTCCTAGCTCCGCTCTGTTGTGGTGATCAACTTTTGACTTTTAGCAGGGGATGCACTGCTTGGCCCACTGAAATATGTCTCTACGAAGGCTTGGCCAAAAATATGTGAGGGCGATGCGCTTAGCAGTAGCACGACCACTCAGATACGACAAATTGTGAGCTGCGTCGAATGTTTGTTGGCGTAGTGAGACTGGAAAGTAGAGCTTGATAATGCTGTCGTGTTCGGTGCAAACCAACGAATATCCGTCAACCTCGAGGCGTCGAAGCTTGAAGCGAGTGATAGCTAATAGGTGCGATAGCTTTTCATCTTTCTCCTGCACAGCGCTAATGGTGCTGAGGTTGCAGGCAGAAATAGAGACAGTTTCCACGCAAGAGAGTTCGTTGGCTCCAGCGTTTTCTTCCCCAGGTGTGTATCCCAGCTGGTTATTAAACTGCGATATAAAATCTAATTGCCGAATCTGAATCGTTGCTTGAGTTGATGAGTGAATGGCTGATGATCTGTATAGGTGGTGAACTGCCAGCCTTCGATAATGCACTGGAAATTCCCGATCGAAGGTCGAATATTTCTGCTCTGCATCTGAGAGCTTTCTCGAGAAGGATCCTAGTGGGACGTAGGTACCATCAGTTAGCTGCTGATCTAAAACTGCGCCTAGGGTGGCGTTGGTTGCATCTGTACGTAAAACGAGCCGCTGAGTGGATGAGAAAAAAGCTGAGATTGTTGCAGAAGCTATAGCCTGTTTGCAGCGCATGAAAGAATCGTTGGCCTTCTCGGGCCAGGCAAGCTTAGCTTTCTCTTCCGTGATGCCTTTAAGTAAGTCGGTTAGAGGAGCTTGCAACATGGCAGCTTGCGGAATGCAGCGCTGGTAAAAGTTCAGCATTCCAACAAAACGTCTGAGCTGCTTAGTGTCCTCGGGACTTGGGAAGTCGATGATGGCCTGGGTCTTTGGCAGAGTTGGGCGAAAATCTTCTTTCGACACGTGATAGCCGGAAAATGTTACCTGCGGCTGGGTGATCTGACATTTAGTCTAGTTAATTTGGAGGCATGCTTCATTTAAAGGCGAGAGAAGTTTAGCAAGGTGCACCTGATGCTCTTCGTGGCTATCTGAGCTGACTAGAAGATTATCATGATATTTACGCACGAAGGGTAGATTTGTGAGGACATGATTAATTGTACTCTGCATGATTTGAGTCACATTCTTCAGACCGCGTGGCATGCCCAAAAACTCGAATAATCCAAAGGGCGTCGTGACTCTTGTCTTTTCAATGTCTTTCGGTGCCATCGGAATCTGGTAAAAGGCTTTGTGAAGGTCGATGACCATAAACACTTTGCCTTGAGCATCTTGCAGCAAGCCCTCTATTATTGGAAGTGGGTAATGGTTAGGGCAGGTGATTGCGTTGAGCTAGCGATAGTCACCGGTAGCTCCCTAACCTCCATTGTCCTTCAGCACCATGTGAAGAGGACTAGCCCACTGACTCGCTGAGGGGATGATTTTCGCTCTAGAAATTCACTGAATTCCCTTTTAGTTGCGGTAAGTCGTTCACCTGAGAGTCGACATGGTCGGGCGAATATTGGCAGGCCACTAGTAACTATGTCGTGCTGAACGTGCGCCATCTCTCCAGAGCGAGCAGAGTTTTCGGCGAAATTTCCGATAAGCTTTGCGTAGATCTCTTCTAGAAATCCGTGAGGCTTAATTTTGGGTGCAGCAATTATAATAGAGTGCATTTCCGGAACTGGACCAATTGAGCAACGTGCTGAAACGCTAATGCGACCATCTAGTAAGCGGTGATTTTGGAGATCTATGAGAAGTCCCTGGTGTTTCAAAGCGTCTGCTTCAAGGATTGCCGTCTACATGTTTGCGACTATAAAGCTCCACTGAAAAGGGCGGCATAAACCTAGGTTTAAGCTGAGCTATCTCACTCCGAAGGTTTCAATAGGCGTTTTCGGGAATAAAAGAGAGCTCAGATCCTTGGTCAATGAGATATTAGATCGAGGAATTGCGTTTCAAGACGTAAAGGCGGCTTTCTGAAGAGTTGTCAGTGACGGCCGCCAAAAGTATCGCCAGTTTCCTCAGTTTTCCTGGGACGGCTGTGCCTGAGCGGAAAAGGAACAAGGCTGCCTGCAATGTTACGTGCATCCGCCGTGCCTCTTGTGGTACCAAGAATACCCCACTCTTTTGTTGGGGCCTGGTGTAGAGGAGCGGGCCTGAGGTTTATGACCACTGCGTGATACTGAACGGCTTCTCTGATCTGGATCTATCATATTTAATTGGAACTCGCGAGTGATGCTCGTGAGTTGGGCGATGGCCTGTCGCATTGCGGATAGCTCTTGCATTAGCAAATCGGGTAGCGAGCTCTTCGAGAGTCTGGCCTTTTATAAGAAGGAGCATGCAGCGCGTCTGCTGTGGTAAACGATCTAACCACTTGACCCATAAGACGACATCCCCACCACGTCTGCCGGTGAGTGCCCGCATGTGGCGCAATAGTTGCGACGGCCTTTTATCCCCGAGCTCTACTCCAGTCAAGAGCTTATGGAACTGCGCGCCTGGTGAATTGGTGAGGCGCAAGACTATGGCTTTCTTCAGCGTGTTATAACTGTCTGCCACCGGTGGCGTCCGGAAAATGTCAGAAATGTCCGCATCCGTTGCAAAGTCCAGTGCTCCGACAACGAGATGATATTTTGTTGAGTCCGAAGCTATTCTGTGCACGTGAAACTGTGACTCAATCTGTTGCTGCCCAGCGGGCTCCGGAATCAAATGATCTCGTTCCTCGGCTACAATCTGCTCGGCGTGGTTCTCCACTCTCATCTTGGAAGTTGCTAATGATTTATTTAACTGCAATTGCGAGTGGTTTTCAAATTACCGTCTGTAATAAGCACTGAGTATAATTCACACAGCCGAATGAGTTCACAGTATTTTGCTTTTCTATTGTTCTTCTGTTTCAAATACGGGGTCACCACTTTAGGGATATGAAATGGTACTTCATTAACACTAATGAATTTATTCGCGAACAGAAACTACAATTTACATTTCAGAAGGTACAAGTTAGGCTAGGATGCCATAAACTACTACATGCTGCGACGCATGCATCGCAACCCTACTTTTACCCGATGCTCGCTGCAAGGAATCCAAGAATCACCAAGGAGCGAATAACGATCAAAAGGAAAACACGTCTATGATGCCTGAAAAGCCGTGTCGACACTCTGCATGTGCGTGTGTTTGCATCTCAACCAAGGCACGTGAAAATCTTTCTTGATATAATTCTTTGTTTACGCCGAGGCTGTGGAAGCGGAGGCGCTTCATGATATTTGATCCAAATTTAATTGTAAATTTAAAAAAGAAATAAAGATTTAAATTTACAATTAGAATTCGATCACGGCAACATATAAAAATGAATCGCGGTATCACGCAATGGGAGATACTGGTTGGACGCGAGCAATGGGCCCGCCAAGAAACCACCGTTGTGACCATTGAGTAATTAAATAATACTGAAGTGGACAACCATGTGACCATATGGTCGCAACAACCCCTGCGACCACTCTCTTTCAACCTAAGAGAGAGCCAAATTGCACAAGCAAACATGGCTGCTGCTCAATGTAAACAAATTTTCATACAATAATAAAAATTTGTTTTCAATTTGAAAAACCTTCGGCATTGTATGAAAAACATGCAAAACATTAACATATTAACTACTCACTTGTGAGAGGAAATACCTACACATCCTTTTCCACTATGATTTTTACACGAATGCACTACACATTTCATTTTGAAATTGTAAATTAATTTCACAGTGTCACACGTTAAAGTTACGTGAATCACAAACCACAATCGCATGTTTAAGCATTTGGAATGAATTTAGATCGCGAATACTTTCCACAGTTTTAATATCGGATAAAATTCGCGACGAAACTTGCAAATTGGCCAATTTGCATCAGTCAACTTGACTGACAGATCCTATCTAGTCAGCTTCTGGAACAAGAAAGTGACCAGCAAGAGGCAGACGGGGAGGAAATGACAGACAGATCCAATGAAGAGAGCAGAAACCGGTCGCATGCTCTCTCATGCATTTTATATGAGCTTAGCCCATCCAGTTCTTATTAATCTGAGGTTATGACCCACAGGAATCCTGTTTTTGATCGCCACTTGAGGCAGACGTCTCGAAGAATCGGTTTACGCTGCAGTTTAAGCTAGGTGATGGTCGTGAGTCAGGACTGGGCGTATTTATTTGCTTGCAATCTGCGGATTTGATTTTTGTGTGTTTCCAACGTTCCCGGGAATCATTTTCGTACGGTATGAGAGAAAGTTGGAAACGTTAAGGCGCAGCCCCCAGTGAAACTGCAAATTTGGGTAAACTTTACAGCCGTTCACCTCAGAAACGTTACGAATATTTGCAAAAATTTTTTAGCAAGAAGTTGGAATGAACCTCTGGCTATCGAATCAACTCCTTACATTTTGCAAAAAGTTTGCTGCAAAAGTTATTAAATTCAAACAAAATAGCATGTTTTCGTTAAAAAATGTAGTAGATCTCGGAAACTACTTAACGTACCGAGTTGATATAAGCTTCGGTTGTTAGATCTAAATTGTTTGGAGTGAATTAACTCATCAAAAATTTAAAAAAGTTTTTTGCAAAAAATTTCCTAGAACAAAATGTGGAAATTTGATACAAATCAATGTGCATGCATGATATTTGTTCAGTGTGTGCAAATTACACATTTTGTTCTAGAAAATTTTTTGCAAATAATTTTTTTAAATTTTTGATGAGTTAATTCACTGCAAATAATTTAGATCTAACAACCGAAGCTTAAATCAACTCGGTACGTTAAGTAGTTTCCGAGATCTACTGCATTTTTTAACGAAAACATGCCATTTTGTTTGAATTTAATAACTTTTGCAACAAACTTTTTCCAAAATGTAATGAGTTGATTCGATAGCCAAAGGCTCATTCCGACTTCTGGCAAAAAAATTTTTGCAAATAATTGTAACGTTTTTGAGGTAAACGACTGTAAAGTTTACCCAAATTTTCAGTTTCACTGGGGGCTGCGCCTTAAACTGGAGTAGAATCGTATCGGACGGGGTCCTGCCTTAGAGAATATTTCGATTGCGCGTACCCGTGTATCCCTAAATGGTGTTTTTCGGGCTTTTTGTGAGTAAACAGAGCCTCAGGGGGCTTACTAGGGCTCCAGTGTGTATTCTCAACTTATTTAGTATCGTAGGGCTTTTCGGAATTACCGCAGAATGAGTTGTTACGAGATATTCGCATCCGGGCATTGTTGCGTAAAATAATTTTGTATTCGACATGTGATCGCATTTTCTAGAGCTAGGAGAAAGTGTTAGGACACTCGTAACGTCGATATTGCTCAAATAAAGAAAACTGAATATTAGCTAGGGCAACCCATTTAACGTTTCACTGATTGTTGTGCTGTCTGTCGTCGTATACCACCAAACACCGTACGAGGTTGTGAACTCGAACAGCATTCGTCAAAATCTCATTGAGCCGCTCTCCTACAAATTTACGGAGCCGGCTAGACTGCGATCGATGTGTATAATTTATTAGCCGCGCTGCCATCAAAATTGAAATGGAGAAGTGATATCGAATGTAAGTGAACTTGTCGATAGAATACGTTCAACTGCATACTCAAGGCAGCCGCCCGAGTATAAGCGCCCCAAGGCAGTTATGCCCGGGGCCTGCAGTTGAACTAATAATTGATTGATGTGCGTTAGCCTGAGTATTAGCGTACCAAGGCCTTGCACCTGGGGTTAGCAGTTGGACTGTTAGTCAATTGATTCGTAAATTTAACTGCCTGCTTGAGGCGCCAGACCGAGTAACAGTTAAAGCTGTAATAAATAGATTGCTCTCTTCGAATTTCCTTTTCCCTCTGAATAACTAACAAATATAATTAAAGTAAACGTAAACCGAGTAAATTAACTGTTCCATTAATATTCTAAATATATACTTATGTAAGCATAAGTCCGCACTATCTTGTCCTGTTATAAATTAATTAGCTTCGAAGAATTCATTGTAATTGTATAACCAAACAAAGAAGGAAATAAAACTTAACCCGTTAAATAAATGAATACCTTTTCACTGATCTAATTGGCAAATATAAAGTAGCAGGTAAGTGGTATACAGGAATATCCTTTTCTCCCCGGAAGCCATGATGTGTGTATAGGATACACATCATATCAAGTTCCCAGCACATGCCAGTATATATAAGGTGTACTGATATTGCAACAGTGCAGACAGCAGCGAAAGCGCACCAATGCACCAAAGTCATGAATGGAGCGTTTCGGTTTTGTAAGTTGAATTGAAAACTAATCGTCAGTAGTTTTTGTTTAGCGGCATAACCGGTTTGGTTATTATTACTTTTAGTGCAGTGGAATAATCGGTAAAATTTAGTAAAGTGTACTAATAACCTTTCTGGCAAATATTGACATGTAGAAATAAAAATGTATAAAATGAATTAAAAAGTAAAAAATGAAATTAATTTGTAGTCGCTACATCACTCCCTGTCCAGTATGATACCTGTCATACGGAATGGAAATGCTTGGCAATCTCGAAAACTGACAGTTCTTCCGTATCGTGTTTAGTATGGTTTTTGGGAATGGTTGTTCCCTGGTTTGGCTGGTCGTCATCGTTGCGGTGGTGTACTGATTTACTGGATTTCGGTGTTTGGTCGTCCTGATCTAGTATTGTAAACGTGGGTTTCAATCGATCGATAGAAATTTTTTGATGCTTCCCATTAACGATTGCTTTAAAAATTTTACAGCCACGCTTAATGACAATGTGTGGTCCTTTGTACGGTGGCTAAAGTGGAGTACAAATGGCATCGACTCTGACAAAAAAATGCGAACAATTTTTTAAAGCAGGGTGGATGAAAAATTTACTCCTGGTATGATGCGTGGTCATTCCAGGTTGAAAAATATGTTATACATTCTTTGTCGAAACTTTTTTATAAATTCTTCATCACTGGAGTGCTCCTTCGAAGGCTCGGAAAATTCTCCTGAAATGCGAAGTGCTTATCCGAAAGTCATTTCTGCTGGTGTTGCTTTTATATCATTTTTCCAGACGCTGCGAACTCCTAGTAAAACGTAGGGTAGTTCCTTGTACTAATCGTTAGATAATGTAACTCTAAGAGATGATTTTAACGACCTGTGCCATCTTTCGATAATGCCATTTGACTGCGGGTGGTAGCTTGTCGTTCGTAAATGTAATAATCCTAAGATTCTGTTTAGCTGGCGAAGCAATTCCGATTCGAACTGTCGTACTTGATCCGTGGTTATTCTTGCGGGGACGTCGTAACGAGATATCCAGCCAAATATTAGTGCAGATGCGACACTATAATCCATATTCATGTGTGCAAATCACTCTAGGATTTCCTTATAAGCATGTATGGGTGATTTAGTACGGCGGTGCGCTTGGTCCTCTGGCAAGAGATGCAATTTTGTACAAAGTTTTTGCTAGAGTTGTATCGATTCGGCCAAACAAAACGCTCTTTTACCAGGCGTGTAGTTGCTCTTATTCCGGGATGGGAAAAATTGTGAATTTTGGCTAGAACCTTTAAACAAAAGTTTATGATTATGAAAGGTCTAGCTTTCATACTTTTTAAAGCAGAGCTTAATGTCTGAATAAGGGCGTGCAATGACTTTTAGCTGCAAAGAAGTTGTATTTGAATGCAAGATACTTTTTAGTTCATTATCAGTTTCTGGATCCTTAGCTATCACTTCGAGCTAAATTTAAGCGGAATTGATTGAATGAATCCGTGATGAAAGATCGGGGATGATATTTTGACGGCCGGAAATGTAGTGAATATCGGATGAAAACTGACTTATGTAGTCTGATTGCCGAGCTTGTCGAGATAATGCTATATCACCTTTTTGATGATAGGCAAAAATAAGTGGCTTATGGTCAGCATGTATAGCAAACTCTTTTCCCTCCAACATGTGCCGGAAATATTTAATTTCTTGATAGACTGCTGACAGCTCTCGATCGTATGTGCTGTATTTTTTTTGAGCATTATTTAATTTCCTCGAGAAAAATGTAGTAATCGAGCAGTCACACAAAGAAACTGCTCGAAATCTTCCTATCTCCTACTCAAAATGTTATGGCAGGTTTAGAAAAAGTATTTAAATTATTAACATTCACAATCGTAATTTGTAAAATAGTTTTCTTTCTTATTATCATTATCAAATGTGATTTTATAACAATTTTCCTCTATATTAAATTTAAATGTTTCCCTCTAATTATATTCGTTATGACATTTAACTTTTATTACTATTTAAAATCCTCTTCATTTTTCTCTACTTCGGTAAAATTAGTTTTTAAAAATTTCAAATCTGCCTCAATTTAGAGTATGGGAGCGCTGATCTAGTACACTCCAACGGTGTATTAGCTTGGCGAATGCACTTGAATTCAACTGATGGATTTACCGTGTACACGGATATGAAGAAAAAGACAGATTTTTTACGGATCAGGGAGTCGAATGAAAACTACCGTGACGGGACCAAGCGTCGTGGGTGAGATACGTGCGTGCGGGAAAATAAATAGAGATTGCCGGGGAAGTGAAAAACGTCGGTCAAGTGTCAGGGAGTTTCAATTGCCACAGATATTTTCCCGTTTAATCGCAAAACGTCGTTTACGCAATTCACCATTCGTCGGCGCGGAAAGTTGTGCGGAAGGCGCGAGAACGTTGGCTTTTACCAAGTAGAGCAAGATCATGTCTGAAGTGGATGTTTTGCCAAATGGTGGGCGATGTTATTCGCAATAAATTGTTTTGGTAAAGACCAAAAAGCGTGCAGATTTTGGGCCGTAAAGGCCATTAATTGCAAGGAACAGTTTCTTTGTAGAGAGAATTGCTTGAACCCGTAATATTCCGGGAAAATAATTGTCTTGTGGTCGTGTTTATATGAGGAAGAGGGGGGAAAGAGATAGAAGAGCATCAGGATTCTGCTCTGTTACGATTCATGCCGTTTGGTAAAGAGACAAGTGCAGTGTAAGATTAAAAGAGCGAAATGATATATATGGATACTTCTAGCCCTGCCGCTTTGTGCATATAAGATAGCACAAAATTCCGCCAACAGTTCACAGAGAACGAGGATGGCAGACGAAGGGATGATAAAGAATGAATTTTAAAACAAGACAAACGGCAAAAATCCGCACAGATTTGATATTCTAATTGGGTGCTAATCGTGTATTGCTTTGCTGCATTTCATGAAATTGCAGTTTATTACTGGTGTCAACCTTAAGGTTTCAAACGATCTTAGAAATACCCGGCCCAAATATTACGTTTTGATGCCCGAAGCGTGTATCTGCGCATATGTGACGGTGCTCGAATAGACTCATTCTTAAATGAAACGTAGTGGCGTTGAGACCACGGATTGCAAACGTTTATATTTCAAATTGGTAAAAATTAACTCTCGGGCAGTGAATCGCTAATTATACATTCGAATTGTATTTGTGTTTTCTTTTGTCTTTTACTGCATGAGAGGACCGAAGTAGATAAATGGCCAATTAGACATGAATCAAAACGAAACCAAGTAAGGCTTTTCCTTTTTTTCTTATGCTCCGCTACAAAACATCCAGATGTGTTCAATTTGTGAATGCTCTTAATTTAACGCAGCATCCAAAAATGCAATTTGGCAACATTTTAGTGGATAATTTTCTATTATCGATTATGTGATCTGTCTAGACTGAAACACTTGTAGCTTTTCCATTGATCATTTTGATAAAATACGTTTGCTGTTGCTGAAGATTTTGGTGTGAAGAAACTAACAAAAAATATATTATTTGCAATTACTGGAGCTAGTAAAAATAATTGCAGTAAATACTTCAGGAACAGAAAAATAGGCAAGCGTTTTTCTTTTTGGCCAAAAAGCATACATAGCATTTTCCAAATTACGAGATTTACATTTTTCTACACCGCGGCGAATTTAAAGACAATTTCAATTAAATCTTTTGAAACAAGTAAAATAATGTACACATGGTCCATAATAGTGATTCTATTTCACTTTCACCTAATTTAATGTCAGATCAAATAAGGAAAGTCTTGTAAGTCCTTTTTTATTAATATTAGTTACCATTGAATTCAAAAGATTAAAAAAGAATTGTCAAACATTAAAAACTCGGTCTTTCCATTCCGTTTTACCTGACCGGGTATAGGAGCCGCAAAGTTTGGTAGGCTCCTCCGCTCATATGGGCTAGGCATCGAACGCGCTCCTCCGTTTTTTGTTGTTTAACAAGGGCTCTTGCCAGGTATAGTGGCATTCAGCTCGGGTGCCCTCTTATGGTATAGAATTATGTAAATCGATCACATAATTCTATAACATAAATTGGTCACGTCTATATTTGTCATTAGATAGGAAAGTTCATGCAAATTACATTTGTATGAGTTTTTCACTCAAATTGGAAATATATGGCCACGTCTACGTTTGGATCTTGGTCCGGTTGGGAGGCTGCAATGGGCACCACCTCCATCTGGATGCCCCGCTCTTATTTGTGGGCCATAAGTATCATCGTCAATGAAGAAGTCTCCGCCAGTCCGTCCGTTTTTGCTCGTGCTTCGAAAAAGCATTGCAACCATTAGTGGGTTACCTCGGCCTCGGCACCAGTTGATCGGTGTTTCGGATATAAACACCTTTTGAATTGAATGAAAAAACTATTCTGTTATTTCACTATTTATTTTTTCCTACTTTAAATTCGATTACCAACTTGCTGACTTTAATTTTAAATTTATCTTCAAATTCACGTTTCGACCGTTCACTTTCACCTTCAAAAAACTAATGAGATAATATGCACAGATTTTTCGCTTCACCGATATTTCCAAAAACAAAGGAATTCGGTACTTTTTAATTCGCTATCAATTTCTAACTGTCATTATCGTAACTTCGAAATTCACAATATATCATCTCTGATAAAATCATCACCGTGATCTTCAGTAATCTTTGACCATCAGATATCATAAATGTCTGTCAACATTGGTTTACGTAAACAAGGAGCATCAAATTCTGGTGAAGTTCAGATAAGTTTTCTAATTTAAATATAAAAAGAAAAACAATCCTTTGTGTTTTTTTTTGTTTCAGGTTTCAGCGCTGGATCTGAAGACGGCTTTGAACAATCGGCATTCGACCCCTTTAATTCGTGAATACGAATTTTTTTTTTGTATGGGCTCCTTGTGCTAGGGGAAAGAACCCGTCCCACGACACCGCAACGCTAGCCTGCCAGGGCATTCACGCACCCCCAGACAAGGTCAATCTCGGTGGATGCTACCATCTTCTTCCGCCGAGGCAGCAGACCATCGCCGCAGTCCTGAACGGACATTAATATACCTGCTTTCACTACAGAGTCGCCACTCTGAAGCCAATCTTTACTCTTTAATTGTACAGAATGAATTTTACTCCTTAGTCTAGTAGACCAGAAGGGCCAATGACGACAATTAAGACTTTAAAACTTCGAAAGAAATGTGTTAAAAAAAAGTATAACTAATTACGTAACTAACGATTTATTCATCTTATCTGAGAATACGAAACTAACCTGAGAAAAGAACTTAAATTATCTCGGCTTAAATACTCTATTTCTTACCTCTTAGATTATTTACATTCTTATCTTAAAAGAAATTCCATCCTTATTACATAATGGGATTTTCGGGCGTCCTGTCTATTACAGAACGAAGGATGCTTTATTACTTGCATATTATAATAATTATGAGTATTTGTTACCCGTCGCTTGTTCTTTTGCGTGGCGACGGATGTTTTATGACATTTATGCTAATTAAGAGTACATATTTCCCGGCGCCTGTTCTTCTACAAGTCGCAAAAAAATGAAAATTTTGTTTGACTGTTCTTTGTCGTTAGTTCAAATTGATTCGCAAAGGTATCAACTGTACTCAGTGAGTGGAAGGTAATCCAATCATGAATACGAAATAAAATCTTAGGAGCACTGATAGAGACATGCAATTAAGATTCTGCAAGTAATAGTAACTTAACCACTTTCCAAGGATATCCTACAGCACAGCAAAATCGAATTAACAGCGATCACACACCACTCATCGTTGAAAGCGCGACTGTGACTACGATGCATTCCTTCGTGTCTCCATTTACGTCAAGGCACCCCGAATTCGAAGAGCTTGAAGTGCTGCCTACTCGATCGCTTCAACTTCGATATTCCTGTCTTAATCGCAGCAACCATAGTACAGCACTCCTAATGGGCAGAGTCTATCATCACCTTACGTCCAGAACGATCCTAGAAAGATGGCCGTCAAATGTCGAACATTAGAGACATTTTAAATTTTTAGCACTGACTAAATACCTTTAGTTCACAGCACCATTTCCTATAATTACTTGAGAATATTTTTCACAAGCCCCGACTAACTTTCAATACACTATACAAACTCCATCGAAAGCACATTGCCTCATATGACGAGCTCTTGTTTCAGCCTAGATTGACTACGAACTAGATTGAAATAAGAAGTACATTATGCTCATCAGCCTTTCACTTATTGGTTTTCTATACACTTGCCTGATTAATGTCCTACGAATAGAATGGCACAAACGATGCTTTATATGTGATATGATGATAATCCAGTCAAGAAGAAGTGCAGTTACTAACGTATAGATTACGCACTGGACCCTTTTAAGAGCTGATGATGATTACACCGTGAATACTATCGAATCTTTATGCACGATAAAACAAATCAATAACAACGATGTTTACAATCTTGGTATTGTTAACGAAAAAGTTTTAACTTTTATTGTTATCATCAAAACTCAGTAGTAACTCCCATTGTATTTCTGTTTTGTTCGATTTTAATCTCGATTCACCGCTACACAGATTGGCCATAAACGTCACTGATGACATTTACTCCTACCACTCCTATCTTTTCGATGCAGGCCTCGAATTAGTTTGCGTATGATATTTTTTTTATGTGTGGGTGCGTATAATTAATAATTATAAATGAAGATTATGGACGAATAAACAGAATTGCTTCTTGATGGTTGTTTGTGTTTTTAACTAATATTATTATCATACGATTTTATTGATAAATTTGAATTAATTTTCAACGTAAAGAAACAATGATGAGCGTAATAATATATCGCAGTTTTTCTTTGATATCACGTTGATTTGAAACAAAATTGGTATGCAAGGTGTTTGTTAGTTCTTGATTATTTTAAGGAAGACATTAGATATTTAGAAAAAATTTCTAAACTGAATAACCATTAATGTCTACTTGTCGCCGCCTATAGCAATATGCGTTTAATCGAGCTGTCTTCGCTTTTCTTGTAAAAATTTCAATTTTCTTGATCAGGAAAGTTTTAGAGCAGTTTGATAGGGTAACTGCTCTTTTACTACAGATGGCCAAGTACTTACTAAACTTTTCTATGATAGATATATAAGGATGATTTTTATCCTTGAATCAAATATCAATGCGATATGTATCTCGAACTTTGTTTGGATACTCTGGTTTCTTGAATGGAAGTTTAACTGGATTGCGTTCGTACTTTGATCGCTTACATATATCACATGCGTTTATATATAAAGTCACAACTTCCCTAAGTTTCGGAAAGTTATACTTGGTTTTTAATTCCTCGTATGTTTTGTCTATTCCTTGATGGTTAGATTTTTGATGAGTCCGAGCTATTTGCTCTTTAATTGATGTTTCAGTGCAATTATGTAGTATTTTGGGTGTTGATACTATGCACATGTTGGGATTAGATAGCTTATATTTACTATATTCTGTTTGAGCCAGTAAAAGGACATTTTTGTTGGG
Organism: Odontomyia ornata; assembly: GCA_963969285.1. NCBI lineage: Eukaryota > Metazoa > Arthropoda > Insecta > Diptera > Stratiomyidae > Odontomyia > Odontomyia ornata. The sequence continues at coordinate 381,840,436 of OZ017739.1, read as the reverse complement.
GAAATTGATGGCTGTAGTACCTATTTGCAGGGTATGATTTTTAAGTATATATTGACATGTTTTGGGTGTTATTTGTTGAAACTGTAAATGCAGTATTTTCTCCCCTTCGTACTTCATTAGTTTAGTTGAGTTTATATTTCCTTGCTTCAAGAAAATCTGTTGTTGAAAGTGATTAATAGGTTTCTCTGCTATGTATTTACAATGGTGGTTGTCTTCTTGGGCGGAATGTTGTGTTGCTACAACGGATTCATTATCTTCTTGTTTATAATTTGTTTTTCATGGCTATTTTCATGTGAAAGATTTGTACACGGGGCAGAGCGTCTGCGACAAGATTTTCTTTGCCCTTTATGTGTTGAATATTAAAATTATATTCTTTGATTCTTAAGTGCCACCGTTGGAGTTTACTGTTTTCTTCTTTAATATTATCCAAGAAAGTAAGTGGTTTGTGATCTGTTACAAGAGTAAAACGTTTGCCAAAAAGGTATGGTCTGAAATATTTTAAGGAACAAACGATTGCCAATAACTCTTTTTCAATCGTTGAATAATTTATCTCATGTTTGTTAAGTGTTCGCGATGCAAATGCTATCGGTTTTTGGTTTTGCGACAATACTGCACCAAGTGCATAGTTTGAGACGTCAGTAGTTACAGTAAAGGGTTTACTTAAATCTGGATGTATAAGTATTGGTTCACTTTGAATATACATTTTAAGCCTGTTAAAGGATTCTACATAAGATGGGTCATTAAGGTTGATTTTTTTATCTTTCTGTAAATATATGGTCATTGGCTTGGCAATTTTGGCGTAGTCACGTATGAACTTACGATAAATCCTGTTAACCCCAAAAAGCTTTTAATTTCCTTAGTGTTTTTCGGAATTGGAAATTTTTGGATTGCTTCTATCTTAGATGGATTAGGTTTGATACCCTGTGGTGTAATGATATGCCCTAGAAATTCTGTATAACGTGATAAGAATTTGGTTTGATCAATTGAATTTTAAGATTTGCTTTGCGCAATGTCTGAAATATTTTTCTTAATGCTACCTCATGCTCTTGTAAAGATGCACTTAAAATCAGAATATCATCCATGTATACAATACATGTTTTTCCGATATGCTCATGCAGAATGTTATTCATTAACTTTTGAAAAGTAGTCGGAGCGTTTATAAGACCAAATGGCATACGGAGGAACTCATAGTGTCCAGAAGTAGTGGAAAAAGCGGTTTTGTGCCTATCTGAAGGTTCCAATTCAATTTGGTGGAATCCTTTCGCTAAGTCAATTGACGTAAAATATTGGCAATTCCTAAGTTTGCTAAGTAGATAGTCTATCTGTTGGATAGGAAATTTATCTTCAACTGTCAGTTCATTTAGTTTTCTAAAGTCAACCACAAGTCTGTATTTGGCACCCTTTTTTGGTACTATCCAAATAGGGTTTGTACGGAGCAGAGGTATGGGGCGACGCTCTCAGCAAGGAGGTATACCGAAAACGTTTGGAACAGGTACAGAGAAGGGGAGCACTGAGAATTGCATCTTCGTATCCAACAGTCTCCGACTCGGCGGTGAGAGTGATTGCAGGCGTGATACCTGTTGCCCTCCTTGCTAGAGAGCGCCGCGCTATTTACCTGCACCGAAACGAGGATGCGAGGGAGATAGTTGTCCGTGAGGAGAGACAGCGCTCGCTCAACGATTGGCAGCAGTTTTGGGTGAATTGCACGAAGGGAAGTTGGACTGCGCGCCTCATCCCAGATGTGAGACCGTGGCTAAATCGAAGGCATGGTGAGACTGACTTCTATCTGACCCAGCTTTTGAGCGGGCACGGGTGTTTTCAGTCTTACCTGCACAAGATCGGTAAGTCACGGTCTCCCGATTGTCGGTTTTGCCCAGGAGAGGAGGACAATGCCTGTCACACATTTTATGCGTGTACAAAATGGGTCAGGCTGCGAAGGGAACTCTACTGGGAGACGGGAGAGCTCACCCCGGATAATATAGTTGCGGTGATGCCCGAATCGGTTGACAAATGGAACCAGGTGGCACATTATGCTGGGCAGTCCTAAAATATAAAACGGACACACAGCAGCCGGGGGCGCTGGGGCTGGGGGATCGCTCTTCTGGCATTTCCTCTTCCCCTCTCCCCTCCCGCTAGGAAAGGGACTCCCCAGCTTAAAGGCGCCCCACGGCGTAACAAAACGAGACCTGGCCCAAAGTAATGTGTCAAACGGTCCAGGCTGGTTTCTCATGTTGACAGGGGAGGTGTTTAGTGGGTGGTTCAGTCACGCATGGGAGTCCCACACTCTGTGCATAAATAGCATTCACCTCCCTACCACAAAAAAAATAGGGTTATTATACGATGATTGAGAAGGTTGAATGATACCTTGTGCAAGATCTTCCTGAATTTGTTTCGAAAGAAAATCTCGGATAGTGTAAGGTAGTCTATAATTTCGTTGATATATTGGTTAATCGGAAGTAAGGGGTAAGGAATGTTTTATATTATGTGTGAAAGTTAATTTTTTTGTTTCATCATATTGTATATCTTTATATTCCTTTAAAAAAATTTTAATTACTTGTTTCTCTTCGAGAGTATGTTCGACTTCTGTAGGAATTAAATTTAACTCTTTTGGTTTATTAGAAATATTTTTCAAAGCTTCTGTGAAATAAATTTCTTCTTCCGCATTGTGCGCGAAAGGTACACGGAAATAGTTACTACACAGGGTTTGAGTTCGATAATCTATGACTAAACTGACAGTGTGCGCTATGTCGTTTCCAATGATAGCTTGGATATATTTTCCTGTCAATGAAATTAGCTTCCATTCAACGGGAGTTGTGATTCTAAATTCTTCTGGAGGATGTGTTCTTAGGCACTTAGAAGTATTAAAACTGTTATTCATTGTTTTTATGATCAACTCGTTTTTGATGCTCAAGGACGATTCTTTCGTCAAGAATAGAAATTGTACTTCCTGTATCTATAATACATTTTAGAAGCTTCCCACCGATTGTGAGTTGAACCGTCTTCCGAGGCTGGGATTTGAAAATCCTGTTGGGGAAGATGATTATTTAAATGCAGTGTAGTTTCTCTGGATACTGCAGTGTTCATTGACACATCACTGTTAAGTCTCATATCACGAGGATTTGAAAAACCTAGATTATTATTATTTCTATAGTTCAAAAATGGCTGTTGCCGAAGATTATACGAATTGGCATTATCGCGATTGAATTGTTCGCTAGGCAATTGGTGTGAACTATTCATTTGCTGGTGATTATTAAATACATGTTGCTCGTTCACTGGCAACATTGGGTAAGAATTGTTTTGTTGGCGAAAATAGTTTCTTTGGTATTGTCGCGTGTTATGGTTCGCGGCCAATAATTTTAATGTTCCGGGAAAGTGAAAACGCAATGTCTTTTAAATTAAATTAAAAGAGTTTATTTAATTACTTAAAAATGCACAATCACTAATTTAACTATTTCACAATTTTAATTTTCACTATTAAAAGTCTAACTTTCACTTGTCCATAAATTTCTATCTATTCACAATCAACAAAAATCACTTTCCTATTACTCGATCAATATCGCTTTTCTATTCGCTCCACACTTTCGCAGTTTTTACAATCGCGGTTCTAATGAATGATCCCTCCATTCATTCAGCTCGCCTTTATATAGGGTCTCTACGCATTCAACCCATTTCTCGTACATTGGCGAATGTTCTGCCGAGATGTACCTGGTATATTCGAGCAGCTTAATGAATGGAGTGACGTCAGTTTCAGATGTTGATCATGCTTGGTGGGTTCTCGTGGTTTCGAGTAAATTCACTTTGTTGACCATGAGGTTCTTAATGGTTGGGAAAATAATTGCAACAGTAGCTCGCAGAATTATTTGTACATGTAACACTGCATCCACCTCAGTTCTTTTCGCCCCGAAAATGTGTGTCGCCAGTTGTAGTCAATTCTCCCTGGATGTAATATGGGGCAAGACGGTCCAGGTGCACGATTCATTTTGGCTCTTGGCTTACGATGTTCCTCTATTCGGTATACGATGTCGTTGATTCGATTTTGGCTCTTGGCTTACGATGTTCCTGTATTCGGTATACGACGTCGTTGATTCGCTTTGTAACTCGGTATGGTCCCTTCCAATTATGTTGCAACTTTGGAGACCTACCCTTTCGCCGTTGCGAGTTATATAGCCACACCAAGTCATCTTGCTGGAAGCCAGTCGAATTTGCCTTTAGATCATACCTGGTCTTCATGCGGTCAGTAGCCGATTCGAGGTGTTTTCGCACTGTCCGATGTATCTGGTCCAACCGTTGCCTTAGCTCACTTGCGTAGTCCGAGATGGTTTGGGGTTTCTCGGGGGGTGTTCCGAACTTTATATCAGCTGGCAGACGAATAGTCTTTCCAAAAATGACTTTAGCTGGGGCTTAGCCCGTCGATGCATGTTCGGCAGCTCTGTACGATCAAAAATAGTGAGATGTTTGCTCCCAGTCCCTTTGGTTCTCCTCAAACATCTTGGCCAGATATTTATTGAGAGTGCCGTTGAAACGTTCGACCATTCCATCGGATTGGGAATGCAGCGGTGTTGTTCTCGTTTTCTGTATTCCCAGCAGCTCGCGCATTTCGCTAAAAACTAGTGATTCGAAGTTTCGACCTTGATCTGAATGTAGTTCACAAGGTACGCCGTACCTACTGACCCAATTTAACACTAGCTGTTCGGCTACAGTAGTTGCTTCCTGGTTGGGAATGGGGTAGACCTCGGGCCACTTGCTGAAATAATCGGCTACAACCAGCGTGTATCGATTTCTCCATTCGGATTCAGGAAAGGGTTCTGCGATGTCAACAGCAATCCCTTCAAACGGTACCCCCACGTTATAGGTTTGCATTTGTCCTCTCAGTCGTCGCTTTGGGCCTTTGACGGAAGCGCAAATTGTGCATCTGAGACACCAGTCCTCTACGTCTTCTCAAGCGTGGAGCCAGTAGAACTTTTCCCGCAATTTCGCTAAGGACTTGTTAACACCGAGGTGGCCTCCCAATGATCCTTCATGCATTTCCTTAACCACATCGTGGATTCCGCTTTTGGGTAGTATAGTTTGCATCCTATAGGAGCTGCCAGCCACCGTTTCCCATTTCCGCTTGAGTATGCCACCCTCCACCTGAAGGGAGTTCCATTGTGCCCAATAGCTTTTCAGGGTTGTGCCATGCATTGAAACGTCTTTCCACTCAGGTCGCTCAGTTGTCTCCTTCCATACGCGCAATGGTCCGATGTCTTCATTGGCTAGCTGGGCATTTCGAATCTCTTCCGATGACCAACCTTCATCGAATTCGGCCGTTATCAATCGCAGATCAACGGGCGGTTCCTTTGCCTCAATCAGTCGGCAATGCTTGCAGTTAGCTGGACATGGACGACGAGATAGGGCGTCAGCATTCGCATGAACTCCGCCCTTCCGATGAACAATTTCATAGTCGTATGACTGCAATCTTTCGATCCATCTCGCAACTTGTCCCTCGGGGTTTTTGAAGATGAGCAGCCATCTTAGCGATGCATGATCCGTTCGAAGAACAAATTTTTGGAACTTGTGGAACTGCTTGTCGGCCTCTATTATAGCCAATAGCTCCTTCCTGGTGATGCAGTAGTTCCTCTCACTTTTTGAGAGAACTCGACTGTAATACGAAAGGACTCTTTCTTCGCCATTGATCTGCTGGGAGAGTACAGCTCCAATACCATCGTTGCTTGCATCAGTGTCAACTACAAACATTTTTCCGGGTTTCGGATATGCCAGCGTGGGTGATTCACACAGCTTCTCCTTCAGGGTCCCAAGGGCTGTCTGGCATTGCTTATTCCAGGCATACGGACGATTTTTCTCGGTTAGCTGATGGAGACACTTAGCTATTTTGGCAAAGTCTTTGACGAATCTTCGATAGTAGGTTGCCAGACCCAGAAAACTGCGTAGTTGGCGCTTGTTGTTTGGTGTTGGCCAGCTTTTCACGGCTTCAATTTTCTCAGGGTCTATTTTGACCCCTTCTGCTGATACGACGTGTCCCAGGTATTTTACTTCAGCTGCGAAAAGGGTATACTTGTCGGGACAAAGTTTCAGATTCGCCAGTCGCAATCGGGAGAAAACCTCTTCTAAGTTCCGCACATGCTCCTCGAATGTTCTCCCGATGACAATGATGTCATCTAGGTACACCAAGCAGGTTTTCCAGGTTAGGCCACGTAGCACGTATTCCATCAGGCGTTCGAAAGTGGCTGGAGCATTGCAAAGCCCAAATGGCATCACCACAAATTGCCACAATCCGGCCCCAACTGAAAATGCGGTTTTCTCTCGGTCCTTCTTGTCGATTTCTACCTGCCAGTAGCCACTCTTGAGATCGAGTGTAGAAAATCACGTGGGAGCGGGTAACTATCTTTCTTAGTGACGTTGTTACGCTGCCTATAGTCGACACAAAAACGAGTGCTACCATCCTTTTTCTTTACTAGAACTACTAGCGCAGCCCATGGACTGACAGAAGGTTCAATAACGCCTTGTTTTTCTATGTCCGTGATCAGCGCGCTCACTTCTCCTTGTTTGGCAATAGCGAGACGTCTCGGTGCTTGTTGAATCGGCTTGGCTCCCTGTGTATCTTTGACGTGAGTTACCAGACTCGTTCGGCCTTGGTCAGTCGGGTTTGTTGAGAAGATGTCACTGTACTTGGTGACCAGATCAGAGGCTTGCTTGAATAGCTGCGCTGGCAATTTGACCTGCTTCAATATTGCAGACGTGAATTGCTGGGCTTTGCCTGTGTCTTGCCCCTTTTTCCAATGATGGTCGTGAGTAGCTTCTAAGGAGGTGATGGTGGAAACAGGCTGACCGTTGCCGATGACTTCTCCTGCTTTGATGCTCGTGGTTGAGTCTGCGGTGTTAGGGACTCTAACCGGCACATATCCGTTTCTTAAAGATCTTACAAGGCTTCGTCTTACAATCAAACTGCGCAATGCGGACGTTTTCGTTGGCTCTATCAGATAAGATCGGTGGTCTCCAGAATCACCATCAAGCTTGGCCCATACAATGCTTTCGGAAGAATTCGGTACAACAGTGTCGGTGCATACTACCACATTAATCTTGGGAATTTGGACGCTGGGATCCTCCATCAATACTTCGATATTCTGCCATTTCAATACCCGTTCACCTAAATCCAACGTGATTCCATGTGGTGGCAGCAAATCCATTCCGAGAATGAAGTCATCCATAATGTTCGTGACCAGAAAATTATGCCGGAACGCAAGGTCTCCCTACTGTATCTGGAGGTTGACCTCTCCATGGATAGGTGCAGTTTCTCCCGTAGCTGTCTGTAGTGAGAAAATCCTGCCCTTGTGAAGTAGTAGTTGCCTCACATGGTCTGGTCGGATAATCGATCGGGTTGCACCAGTGTCGATTGTTATGGTACAATTTTCTCCGTCAACTTGACCCGGAAGGCATAAGTCCGCTTCTCCACGATGTAGTCTTGACACGGTGATGGTGGTGCTGGGGACGTCGATCCTCCTAGCCAACCTCTGCTCCATGAAGTTGGCTCTTACATGTTTCCTGACCCCTCTGTTTGAAGGGCTTCCATTCTGGGCTCCTGACTCGGTCTAGATCTTCTCCTAGCTGCACACCTTGGATAAAAGCTCGGTTTTCTTCGATTCTTGCAGTCTCTTTGCAGGTGCCCCTTCTCTCCGCAATTCCAGCATCTAGGCGCACCATTTACCTGCGGCTCTCTCTCAATTTTGACACGCTCACACCTGCACTCGTCTGCTACTACCTCGCGAACTCGAGCAGCGGTACGAGTCACATTTTTCGCTGCCTCAAAGTTCAAACTATAAGCCAATGCGTCCTTAACCGTTTGCTTTTGAGCTAAATGCACGGCTTGTTGCAATCCCTGGTCTTTTAGTGCGCTGATGAATGCTTCTGTTGCTGCGTCATCTCGATGTTCTGGGTCGTAGGCCGGGTAAGCCAATAGTGCTAGTCGCTCAATGTCTTGGGCTAGCTGCTGTAGGGTTTCACCAGACTTCTGCACCCGATGCCTTAGCTGTGACCGATAAATCTGCTTCAGATGATCGTCTCCATAACGCATGTCCAGCGCATTCATTATAGCAGCCGGGTTTGAATGCAGCTCAACGGGGATAGTCTGCAAAAGCTCGGCAGCTGGGCCTCTTAGAGCAAGAATCAATGCAGTTGCTCGTTCCTGCTCATTCCAGCGATTTATGCGAGCAGCTGCTTCAAACTGGGTTTTGTAAATACTCCAGACCGTTTGCCCGTCGAATATTGGTGCTTTCACATTTCTGGATATGCTATGCGCTGCGGTTACAAGTGGGGCTGGTGAGGTGGTTACTATTGCCTTCGCTGCTTCCAATTCTTTTTTCACTTTTTCCATCTCATGGTTCATTCTCTCTTCGACCTGGCTGATCTCATAGTTGATTCTCTCCTCAACCTGGCTGACCTTCTCCTCGACCTGGTAAACCTTTTCCTCGACGCATTTAATTTGATTGTTCAGCCTACCGAGCTACGCTTTTATTTCGGTTGACTGTTTTTGCACTTCCTTGATTTCGATCGCTTGTTGGTCCCGCTTCACTGATTGTTCATTTAATTTCGCTGATTGTTCATTCAACTTCGCTGATTGTTCAGTTAACTTCACTAATTGTTCATTTAACTTCGCTGATTGTTCATTTAACTTCGCTGATTGTTCATCTAGCTTCGCAGTTAAATTGGATGACTGTTGTCGCTGCTCTTGCTGCATCAACATTAACATTTGCATCAGCGCATTTTCTGGTTTCTTTGATTTTGGTGTTTCTGCTTCTCCACCTTCTGCGCCTTTTTCTGCATCTGAGGGCTCACCTGAATCCAGATACGCGCCTTCCAATTCAATTGCGTGACGCAAGCGTGCAATCAGTGTGGCCTTTGTACCTTGCGTAGCCAGGTTTCACTGTTCCAACTCTTCCTTATTGAATTGACATGGTCAATTCATTAATTTTTAAGTTTAGGCTCCGTGGCATTTTTAATGTTTCTTTAAATTTTACTATTGTGCACTATAAAAATGTTCAAATTTTCACTTTCAAAACCTTAATCTCACTTCTCGACACCACTGTCGTGTGTTATGGTTCGCGGCCAATAATTTTAATGTTCCGGGAAAGTGAAAACGCAATGTCTTTTAAATTAAAATTAAAAGAGATTATTTAATTACTTAAAAATGCACAATCACTTATTTAACTATTTCACAGTTTTAATTTTCACTATTAAAAGTCTAACTTCCACTTGTCCATAAATTTCTATCGCAATTGCCTCCTAAAATCACTTCACAACCAACGAAAATGATCCCCCCATTCATTCAGCTCGCCTTTATATAGGGTCTCTACCCATTCAACCCATTTCTCGTACATTGGCGAATGTTCTGCCGAGACGTACCTGGTATATTCGAGCAGCTTAATGAATGGAGTGACGTCACTTTCAGATGTTGATCACGCTTGGTGGGTTCTCGTGGTTTCGAGTAAATTCACTTTGTTGATCATGAGTTGTGAAAACAATTGCAACAGTAGCTCGCAAAATTATTCGTGCATGTAACAGTATGAATTTTTATCGATCCCAAGGTGTGTTCTTTCTACTGAATAATTGACCAAATTAGACTTTACGTGAATAGCAAACGCGGCCTCCAGAGACGTGGGTTGTTGGGGATAGAGTATAGTTTGTAAAAACCTTGGACTGTTTTCAATAAAAACGTCCGGAGCAATTTGACAATTATAGTCTATAATCCTATCTTTTTCTGTGTTGGAAATATCATCACTATATCTAATCCTAGTATTTAACTTAAATAGTAACTTACGGATGTGTTCATAGTACTCTGTTGTATTCGCGAATCTTACACTGCGTAGTTGCATTATAATTGGCCCTGTTGTTTCCTTGGTTTTGAAGTGTTGAATCAGTAGCGGCTTAATTTCGTTCCATGTTGGTGTAACAAGGTGTATTTGAATAAGCTGTGCTGCTGGTCCGGTAAGTTTGTTCATAATGTTTTGATACAATAAGTCGCGGTCTGCTTCAACAGGATATGCAGCTATCCTCGGTGCGATTCTCTTCATTGCAGATATAAATCGATACAATTGTTCTGAATCGCCATTGTATGTGGGAACCTGTGAATTGCTCAAACACCGATGGTTGCAGGGCTGGTTGCGAATTCAATGTCAAAAGTTGAATAAAATGGTTCACCGGTTGCGTCATGTTTGGTGAGTCCAAAGAAAGAGCCTGCAATAACGTCAAAATATGCTCTTCTTCCAGGGTTACTTTACTCACTTAAATGCACTTTTAAAGGTTGTTTATTTTTTTGCGTTAACCGCACGACTGTGCCAATTAAGAGTTTAAAACTTGGAAAGAAATGTTTCAAAGAAAAAAAGTATAACTAATTACGTAACTAACGATTTATTCATCTTATCTGAGAATACAAAACTAAACTGAGAAAAGAACTTAAATCATCTCGGCTTAAATACTCTAACTATTTCTTACCTACTTAGATTATTTACATTCTTATCTTAAAAGAAATCCCATCCTTATTACATACTGGGATTTTCACGCGTCCTGTCTATTACAGGGCGAAGGATGTTTTATTACTTGTATATTCTAATAATTATGAGTATTTGTTTCCCGTCGGCTGTTCTTTTTCGTGGCGACGGATGTTTTATGACATTTATGCTAATTGAGACTACATATTTTCCGTCACCTATTCTTTTACGTGGCGACGGATATTTTATGATATGTTATAATGTAACTCGACGATGACGATACTGTTGAACGTAGTTGAAGACTTGGATGATTGACGCGAAACCTGTTGGAGACTTGTAGTCTCTGATGGTAGGATTTTGTGGTTGTTTGCTTTGTTTTTCTCATGTATTTTGACTTATGAGAACCTAGAAAAGCGGATCAAGCAAGTTCTCATAGGTAAAGTGACTTGTGAGAAGCTAGAAGAACGGCTCAAGCAAATTTTCCTATTTCTCGCGGGAAGTTGGTTGTGCCGCTGTTGTTTGAACTCGGCGGCAGGCGAAGCTTTCTCGTGGGGCGAGGGTCTGCTTGCGCCGTGGAGAGGGCACCGGCATTGGAATCTTCCGTGCCGCCACAGTGGTGACATTCAAACTTAATTATGTTGTTTTATTTGAAACCTTTCTTTATTTGTATTTTTATATTTTGTTTAATTCTCAACTATATACCAGGCCCGCGCGCAAACAACTTAGATTTTGACTTACTGTAAATACTAGTATTATGTAATTAAATTGTATATTTATTTTCTGGTTTGATAAATATCAAAGTTGCGTATCAAATTGCTCCGCACTTATTGCGTTTTTGTTATGAAATGGCTTTTTTTTCGTAAGGTCCCTCGAGCAGTTTGCGTAGGCAGGCTGCTCGATTACTACAAGCTGTTTAAGTGAGTAAAATTTTATATTCTTTATAGACATAAGTGAGGGAATATTTAATGTTGTTTGAATTTCGAATAATTTCCAATACCCTTCCGCCAGGAGAAGTCTTCTGATAGTTTTACTTGTTTTTATCGCGTCTTACGGGTCTTAAATAAATATCGTCAAAATGCTTGCCAGTACTCCACTGGCTGCATCAATTTTAAGTCTGGCTTTTAATAAGACTTATCGGAGGGAAAAAAGGGCAAAAACTAGCAGTTCCAATCCTCACATCCCATGGGGCAAACCTTTTCACAATTGCTCATCGATTTTCAACATAGCAAGACACCAAAACACTAAAATGAAATTAGTTCATGAATAAATCTACAATTCAATAAACATTAAAGTAATATTTCAGCAACGCAAATAATCAATTTTAATTAATGACTATAGACGGAATTTAACACTTCAAATAAAAAATAAAAATATTGCTCCAAATTTTTATGCAAATTTGTTAATAACGCATCTGATGTTGAACTCTGCTCTGACGTAATTTCCACACATTGTTCCGTATTGAAAACAAACGAAAGCTTTTATTGCCACACACTACACGCCGATGCACTCCAATTCCCGCAAGTTTTCATTCTCGGTTGCCATGGCGCTGCGAGAGTGAATCGGTTTACGTTCCCCGCCGACGAGCGCATTCTTATTGGAAACCGGTTGGAAGCGAGCGACCGCGCATTCACCTCCAGACTGAATTTCTTTCCGCCACCTTCCAGGAAGTTGGAGCAGACTCATGTGCGCGCGAATAGTGCATGGTAAGAATTTGATTCTGTACTTTGCATGGATGTTTGCTGGGGGGCAATTTGCACGTCTTGCAAGAACAAGAAGCAACGGCACTTGGGCAGGAGTGAAGCGCGAGCATTTTCAGCATTCAGTTGAGTTCGCAAAATCTCGAGTGGAGGAAGTGCTCGCCGGGTGACTGACTGTTAACCGCTGAATTTCTTCAAGACGGCCGCGCACTTTGATCGCTGCGGGAAGAGCTGTTTCGCGGCGTTTCCGCGTTCATTAGCGAATTGTCAATTTGAAGAGGGAAATTAGAGCAAAAGTGCCCTCGCAGTGTGAGTGCTGGACCACGCACGGAGACTGGCGAGAACGTAAGCGCCCACGACGCAAGCAAAGTAGCTGGCGAAGCTTTTCGTCTTAAGATGCTGCGGTGAGTGCGTAGCGAAGATTGCGAGTCCGATCCGGTAGTGACGCAGCGGAAGTGAACTGCGGGTCATGGTGGCGTGCGTTACCGTTTGAACAGCAGCAGGTGTTAGGGGCGCCGTGAAAATCTGGAGCGGAGCTGGGGCAGTGCTGCCACGCTTCCGCTCGTTGGAACTGGCCGGGGTGGAATGTCGGGGGCGCGCAGAAAATCAATTGAACGGCAATTCGGTTTCGAGGTCGAGCTCCAGCGATAAACAAACAGTTCTAGATGTGCTGGCTGCTGTTGATGAATGAGGGGCACATGACCTCGGGTCCCGGCAGCTCGGCCAGCGTCCCATTGGCCCGCCACTGACACGCGCCGCGACACTAATTCATGAATCGCATCCGTGCCGTAGTGGAGTAGTGAAGTGTGAATGTGGCGAATGAAGGAAAGTAGTTCGGCCCTAGAATAATCAATGGAAGGTGCCAAGTGAGTTCAGTGCGGATCCAAGCAAAGCATTCGGGGAGTCACTGTGAACCGCGGAATTACGATTTATTCGCGTGCGAGAGCGTGTCATGGCGTGAGAGTGCTTCCGACTAAGCGTGGCCACGGTGTTAACTGAGTGCATGGTTCGCGGAACGGATACGCTGCATCCGAGGGACATTCTTTGAGGAATAGCAGACGCTGTGCTGCAAGTGCAGGAGCTGCGGCAGAGGCGCAAGGGTTGAGACGTTCATGCCATCGAGATCGACTCGAGACCACTTACAGTAAGTGCTCCATTAAGCAGTGCTTGTGTTGCTTTTCGCTATTTTTACTCCCTTCCCCTTCATCTTGCGGCTTATCAGCCACACACGATTTTTTATCAGTTTGTTTCCATGTTACGAATGCGAATCGAAAATTGATTGGATTAGCATTATCGCGACTATCAGTTCGCGACAAATGTTTTGCTAAATTCCAATTGGAGATAAATTCGTGCTTTGTGCTTCGCTGATATGCGAACGTGATAATTAATTTATTTTTATGTAATTACTCTGAGCTCACGTTCCAATAGGAAATTTGTGTTGTTGCTAGAACGACCTTGAAGAGTTTTAAGAGTGCTAAATGGATACCATTTGTAAACAGTCAATGGAAAAATCTTTAAACTTTCAATAGCACTATAATAATTATAGTTGTTTCATCAAGGCATTAATTATTCGCTTTGTGGATCAAGCGAAAAGAGTTGACTAAAAAAGATGAATCACGGACACGATTTGATGCGCGATACTCGAGATCACTGTTAGGTACCAACACAGAGCTTATATACTAATTTAAGTGAGTGTATCAGCTCTGACCAAGAGATGTTTTAGTCTTCACGCAAGCAGCAAACCAAAATCCAAATAAGTACAAAAGAAGTAGGCGAAAAGTTCGCAACCGCAAACAAAAGACTAACATTCTCGTGTTCGGAGACCTTTGAGCGCGAAGTAACTGATTTTGTTGCTTAGCTTATTTAAATGCCAAGAAAAGACACAACGGTAGTAGAAAGCAATAGATTTATTCGAAGGTTAACATATGATTGCGGGTCAGTGGATGAAAGAATTGTTGATTTTTATTCGGTAACATTTGACTAATATTCGAAAATAACTTTCCTAAGAGTGAGATACTATGAAATGATTTTAAACTTGCTTAAAGTTGGATTTATTGTTATTGGCATTTTGAATGAAGCAGTAGTGCGGAAATCTATGGTTCTTGTCAAGGTTTTGAAAGATATCTTATTGAAACCCCTATTGGTTTCGCGACCTGTCTGTTCGTCCGTGCGTCAGAGCAATTTTTCTCGGAAACTACAATAGCTACAGTTACGAAACTTTGTACGCAGATCAAAAGTAACAAGCACAACTTTTTAAAGTTTTCAAGGGGATCCCTCATATGTGGAAGTGGCTTATAAAAATTTTTTTTACGAAAAGTAGCTGATCTAGGTATCCAATGAAAGGTTTTGTATGTTACAGGAAACAGCAACAACTGTCAAATTTATTAGTGTGAAAAATTTTGCTACCAAGAGATCAACTGTTGAAGGCAAGATATTACCATTTTATTTGTTGCGAATTTCTAACGATAGCAGTCCAAGTGCCTTCCAACAGGTAAGGTACTTGAAATTTAGAGTTGTAAGGTGGGAGCGTCTCCCAAAAACTGAGGTCAACCAGTGTTACAGCTTCCAAAGACTCGGTCATTCGGTTGCTAGTTGTGCCATGCGCTATCGCCGCGTTAAATGTAAAGATTTTCATGCCCCCGATGAATTCGAATCGGCTCAGATGGAGCCTAAAGAAAAATTATACTGTGTTAATTGCGGTATATTTAGTCATCTAGCATTATATCGAGGATGCCTTCGGTATCAAGATGCAAAAGTTAAATTTTCCCCAAAGCAAACCCAAGTACATTGCAATGTGTTACCTTCCAACTTCGTCAAACCCGGAGTATTATTTGCATTTGCTCCTAGAGGATCGGCAGAAAACAATGTAAATAAAATAAGTAATGTATATAATGTAAGTGTCAATAATGCGCTGCTTCTCAAAACATACCAGCAACTTGAATCTCTTTCAGAAAGAATAAATAAGCATGATCAATAAATAAATTTCGTTTTTCAACGTTTAGGCTAACATGCTTCAAAATAGCTTGTCATCCAGTCACATTTCCATGAACAAGCTTCGTCGATCAACGTCAAATCCATTGTTACTATACGAAAGTCATTCAACAAGTACTTAGTCTCACCGCCCGATAGCGCTGCTATTACAAAAGAGTATTACCATCGTACAGTACATTCTTTTAGTAGCCTAATATCAAAGTTTCAATCAATTCCCTTCATTAGTTTTGTTTTGATAGCCTTTGGAAGCGAGCGTGTCGGTCGGTTGTATTGTACAAAAATGGAAAAAGAACAATATCGTTCAGTGATTAGATTCTTGTTTTTGGAAGGGAAAACCCGCAGCGAAATCTAAGGTCGCTTGGATACTGTGTACGGTGAGTCTTCTCCTTTGACGGCGACCGTCAAGAATTGGTTCAACGAGTTTGTTCGTGGCCGCACGTCGGTTTTTGATGAGCCACGCCCAGGTGCCTCGAAAACGGCTGCCGTCGATTGAAGGTTCGCGAGATAGCTGGGACTGTGGGCATCGCAGAAGGAATAGTGCGTAGAATTCTACACGAAGAACTGGGCATAAGAAAGCTGTCGGCGCGATGGGTGCCGCGTTTGCTTACACCGGAAAATAAACGCAACCGTGAGACCACATCGGCGACGGGTTTGGCGCTGTTTCAGCGCAATCCAGTGGAGTTCTTGCGATGTTTCGTGACCGTCGACGAAACATAGATTCACCGGTACACAACAGAGACCAAGGAACAGTCGAAACAGTGGGCTTCATCCGGCGAACGTGCTCCGAAGAAGGCGAAGACTGTTAGATTGGCCGGAAAGGTGATGGCCACCGTTTTCTGGGATTCACAATGTGTGGTCCACATCGATTACCTCGAGAAGGGTAAAACGATCACGGGGCGCTACTATGACTTGACGTCGAATTGAAGAAAAAGCGGCCCCACTTGACGAAGAAAAAAGTGCTGTTCCACCACGACAACGCACCGGCTCACACCTTCGCCGTCACCATGGCCAAATTAGTCAAATTGCTGCCTCATCCACCATACTCTCCAGATTTGGCCCCCTGTGACCACTTTTTGTTTCCAAACCTGAAAAAATCACTCACCGGGAATAGATTTACGTCGAATGAGGAGGTCATTGCCGCCACGGAGGCCTATTTTGCCGCCCTCGAGAAAATGTATTTTTTGGACGGGTTGAAAAAGTTAGAGCATTGCTGGGCCAAGCATATCGAGCTTGAAGGAGATTATGTGGAAAAATAAATTGCCATCTTTCCAAAATTTTCGTTTTTCTTCTGTAGGCTAAGTACTTGTTGAATGACCCTCGTACATCGACGAGACTATCTCCTTGAATCCATTGTTAAGCAAAAGCCTGACATCATGCTTCCCACTGAAACTCACCTCAATTTATGGCACTCCATGACATTCAAGGATTCTGAATTCATAAAAAACGATAGGGCAAACGGTTATGGGGGACGTGGCATTCTCAAGTTCAAGGAGGAGCTCAATTCCTTGTTTGAAATATTTGATTTGAACAGGCTGCATGAATATTATATTCTTGCTGGTGACCTGTATACCCGACATACGTTATGCCTGAACGCCACCAATAATTCAAAGGTGTATTCCTGAACTCGTGGATAACAGAATCAAATTGAAAACAGATGCAATCTATATGGATCGGAGCTCCCAAAATACCCTAGGACCAATTCATTTTGGACCTCTGCATTGCTGACGCAAGATTTAAATTCAGCTTTAATGGTCCTCAACGGAAACTGCAGGTGCTTCCTTACGATATCAATCGTCGGAGGGATGATGTCTTCCTCATTCCAGTTCAACATGAAAATGATCGGTTGAATTAAAAAAAAAAAAAAATGGATATGGGGAAATTTTCAACCGAAGTTTAATCGGGATTACCAGAAGCAGCTTGCTCAAAGGTTTCTTATGATAGGAATCTAACCATCGATGAAATATATCTCTATTTGTCGAAGCTAGAGAAGCTGACGTTCAAAACGACTGAGAAAGTAATTCCTAAGATTAAACATCGAAACAATACGGAAGGATATGAAACACCAACCATCTAGAGGTCAGTAAGTTTGAAAAGTCTTCTTCTCACACGCGTCAACAATATTTATCGGCGATTTTTGGACTACAACTTTGTTGAAATTGCACCTGAAGAATGTCCGGAATTTATTCCGTTAATACTTCAGGCGTGAGGTCAGCAATCAATGGGCGGAAAACTGAGGGGTATAAGCCAGCAGGATCCAGATGGCTTTTTCGCGAAAGTGAATGGCATATTTTGTAAGAAGCCTCGAGTGAAGGTATCAAATCTTAAAGTCACCAATGATGAGATAAATCTTCTCGAAAGGGCTGGTATCGAAACTGATAGTACGACTCCGGAAAGAAATGGAATCAGGATTACATCTGATGGGTTGCAAAAACTTGCCCTGATTAGAACACATTTTGAATTGGTTCATCTACCGAACTCTGAGAGAGGGCATGTAATATTTTCAGAGGTTGTTGAAGCAAAAATTTCCGACTTCAAATCAAGCCTGAACGGTCAATCAATTTTTCATTTCAATGATACATTAACATCTGACCTCATACCGAGCTTGAATCTTATTGATTATTTTGTCAGCTATGAAGACTTGTGTTTCATATTTCGCAGAATAAACAACAAAAAATCATGTGGTACTGACGGTATTCCAAATATAGTTCTCCGACATTTGCCTGAGGTTGCTATTAGGAATTATAGCATATTGTTAAACAACATGTTGAGCAACTCATTTTTCCCAAATGAGTGGGAAAATGCTACGGTATTTCCGATCTTGAAGAAAGGAATAGAATCTTCATGCCCTAAAAGCTATCGCCCAATCAGCTTGCTGCCTAAAATCAGCAAGATGTTTGAAGTGATACTCAACAGAGCATTAAACGCCCACATTGAGAAATATGAGTTGATGCCGAATTGCCAATTTGGTTTTCGTGCCAGGCATTCGACCATACATGCAATAGCGAAAGTAACCTCAGACATCTGTCAGAAACTAAATGATAGAGAATGTGTAAGAGCGTGTCTCATTGACATGAAGAATGCCTTCGATACAGTGTGGTTAGATGGACTAGTTTTTTTTTAACTCCTTCTGGACAGGTTCCCCAGACACCTTGTCGCCATCAATGGGCAGAATTGGGAAACAATTTAGTTACGGACAACGCTGCAAGGGGTTCGTCACGACCTGAAACGTAATTGGAAGGATTTCCACATGATGGCTGGTGAGGGTAAAACGGGTTCCACATAAATCCTGTGTTCGATACCTTGGTGTTCATCTCGAACGGTAAATGTACTGTACTGAAAATGCCAAAATCATTCTCATTAAAGCACAAAAAGTGTAGTCCGCGTGGCTTAGTGGTTAGAGCACTAAGCCCGTAAGCCGAAGCCCTTTGGTTCAATTTTCGTTGGCGTCAACGAGATTTAGCACGATTGGTTGTTCGGACGGACTATGAGCCTGTTCAGTTATGATACGTGCTGGTTTAAAATCAGAGCATATCGCAGCTGGGTGGATGACACACGGCCAAAGCGTGATCATGATCATATCACCTTGTGGAGTGCCGGTACATTAGACCATGACAATGAGATACTCTAACTATCTCTAAACGAAGGCCCAAAAGGGGCTGTTGTGCTACGAAAAATAAAGCACAAAAAGTAGTTATCGCCCTTCGACGACTCTTTCATTCCAGATACATTGATCAAATGTCAAAGTTATTTGTTACAAGACCCTGGTTAGACCAGTTTTGACATATGGATATCAGATCTGGTACAGCCAGAGTACAAGTACTATGGAAAAATTATGAGTTTACGACAGGAATTATCTTCGTGCAACTACTGGTTTGTACAGAAAGCCTGAGATGGATTGTAAGCATTATGTATCGTATAGAAGAATTTATCAAACTGCTAAAGTGACAAGAGTCGATATCTACTCTGACTGCTTCGGAATCATATCGCAAGATCTGTAACTGTGAGCAAAAACCCTTGGACACAGCCGTTCCACCCTACAGACGGGTATATTGCGACTTAGCTCGCTACTGGCTTCGTTCCTCCAGAAGCATCCGTGTTTTTGGACACGAATCAATATGTTTTTGATTCTGACGGCGTCCCAATCATATATCACATATATAGACGGGCCACCGATAAGAAGATAAAATATCCTCCTAATTTGAGTTCACGAGACCAACAATTCCAATAGAGATGCTCATTTGCTAAATTCGTTGAGACTGGTCGAGCTGACATGGAGCAATTTAGGCATAAGTGGCTGAATGACAATGTCTAAATTATTTGTTTATTTTCTGTTTGTTTTTCTTTCTTTGTTTTTGAGTTTTAGCTCATTATTGCTATGTTTAGTGTTGTTATTTATTGGTGTTAAAAATTAGGCATGAGTTAGGTATATGTTATGTTTATTTTATTACGCCTATATATAAGGTTAAACGCTTAGGCTACACGCAAAAAATGTGTGACAGGCATTGCCCTCCTCTCCTGGGCAAAACCGGCAATCGGGAGACCGTGACTTACCGATCTTGTGCAGGTAAGACTGAAAACACCCATGCCCGCTCAAAAGCTGGGTCAGATTGAAGTCAGTCTCACCATGCCTTCGATTGAGCCACGGTCCCACATCCGGGATGAGGTGTGCAGACCACCTTCCCCCCGTGCAATTCACCCAAGATTGCTGCCAATCTTTGAGCGAGCGCTGTCTCTCCTCGCGGACAACCATCTCCCTCGCATCCTCGTTTTGGCGCAGGTAAATAGCGCGGCGCTCTCTAGCAAGGAGGGCGACAGGTATCACGCATGCAATAACTCTCACCGCCGAGTCAGAGATTGTTGGATACTAAGATGCAATTCTCAGTGCTCCTCTTCTCTGTACCTGTGCCAAACGTTTTCGGTATACCTCCTTGCTGAGAGCGTCGCCCCATACCTCTGCTCCGTACAGTAGCACTGACCCTGCAGCACTCATCAAGAGGCGTCTTCTTGATGGGCTGAGTCCCCCTACGTTGGCCATAAGTCGACTCAGAGACGATATTCCCGAAGAAGCCTTCTCAGCCGTTGCCCTGATTTGCTCAGAGAAACTCATCTTCGAGTCGATCAGTAGCCCTAGGCACTTTACCGCTGGCTTCGATTCGATTCGTAAGTCGCCAATACTGATATACCTAGCCTAAGTTGCGCTTGTTCAACGGTGCGTCCAGCGACCAGAGCCGCAACATCATCCGCATAGCCGACCAAGCACGACTCATCTGGCATCTCAAGTCTCAGTAGCCCGTCGTAAGTCACGTTCCACAGGTGCGGACCAAGGATGGATCCCTGGGCAACACCCGATTAGGGTTAAAGTTCTCTGTTGTTTAAAAACTATAAATAATTTTGGAATAGTGTTGGTTGGTTTTTTCTCCTTTTTCTAACCAAATCACAAAATATTTAATAATCTTAATTAATTTGAATTTGCTATAGTTTTTTTGCTAAAATGTGTTTAATGATAACGTATAAATTTAGAGAGCCATTTGGGCCATTGAGTTTTTTTGTATTGTTATTGTTTGGAATTTGCTTTATATTCTTTTAAAATTTATAACGATTAGTATTGAATAAAGCATTTTTGACATTGACTTGACCCTGATGAGTGGGAGAAGGGTACTTTGATCTCGCTTCACAATATATAATATGACCCCTTTTATGTACTGGTATCGTAGATACCCAGTACTCAATTTTCATACATTGTGGAACGGACTCTCCTTCCTCGATTGTATTTTTGTTTGAAGATTACAGACTCTTCTAAGTGAATGATGATGCCTGGTCCACCAAACATCTCTCGGGGCAAATTTATAATTTTCCAACATGCAATATCTCTGAAAATATTATTTAAGTTGAATGTTTATATCTAATTGAAATTATACTTACCGATAAAATTGAAAATATTGCAGAACTGTTTATCTCAGATCACTTCGACGTGTCTTTTGGGCTTACATTACATATCCGAAATCGTAATATTGTCAAAATTGTTTTGAATGAAGCATTCGTTTTATCAAAAAAGGGTTCTTCGTAAGGGAAGAATATTTTTTAACACTTTCTTCAGTATCTTGCATACATCCCTTTATAAGCATTGTTTATCAATAGAACTAAATTTGTCCTAGAATGCCAGTTGCTACATTTCCCCAAGGGGAGAAGGTAGCCTTCTAATTGCAGGGCATTATTATATCAATTTGGGGCTGATCAAAGAATTGATATACAAGGTGTGTTCCAAAATAAATGAAACTTTTGTCATACATGTTTATTTTAGTGGCGCCATCTGTGAATGTTATTGTATGTGCATTAGAAAGTTACATCTCCCCCTGACTTCCAGTAAAAGTTTGGTGACATTCGGTTCAGTGGAAGCGAAGTTATTGACAGTCATCCCTACAAAAATGGAGTGATTTACACGTTTCAGAGATGGTCGTGAGGACATAAATGACGATGAACAAAATCAGTGATCACCGAAAACTCCATCGAAATTGTGCGTGAATTAAAGAAAAATGAGCCGAAATCATCGTTGAAATTTATGGATTCGGAGTTGAATATCTCTAAAACATCGATTTATCGCATTTTATCCGATCATTTGGGCTTTCGAAAGGTCTGTCCCAAAATAAACGATACTCTTGTCATAAAAATCCACTCTTGTGACTGATTTGTTTTTTTGACTAGAAATCGCATTTTAACCATTAATCACTCACCGTATTCGCCTGATCGCATTTGGCCATGAAAGAAAACGCTTTGTGTCCGTAGAGGGCATCCAAAAGGCTTGTACCGACCTCCTGAAGGACATTCCGGTCAATGACCTGAAACACTCGTTTGAAAAGCTTTTGGATCGTGCAAAACAGTGTATCGAGGCCGGAGGAGACTATTTTGAATAAATAAACTCGAATTTACCAGAACAAAGCTCCTGCTGTTTCTATTTCAGCTCAGTCTCGTTTATTTTGGAACACCCCTTGTACTTCCTTAATATTAGCGACTTCGAAAAATAACATTTTTTACGAATTAAGTCTACTCTACACTTAAATCAATTAATTAATTAATCGATATAACGGAATTTCCGGCAATTTTTGAGTTAGTAAATTATTATTGTAGCATGATATTAATGACAACTAGATGGCTAGATGGTTTTTTTTTAAGGTTTTGGGGGCCCTCTAGCGGTCGTACTTTCCAACGGATTTTGATGAAACTTGAGATTATGGATTCCTATACTACGTTCTTGTATAATGAAAAAATTATTAAAATCGAATGAAAGATAAAGAAGTCGAAAATTTAAAGCCTAATATTTTTAGCTGCCATTTTCACTAAAAATTGAGTACTTTTGCCCTGTCTAGAGTGAAACTCCGATTTGAACGAGATTTGGCACATTGATTGATGAGGTCCTAGCATGTAAAGATTTAAAATAATTCAAAATCAAATACATGCATTCAAAATGGCGGCCCTAAAAGTTCAGAAGGCAAGCGCAATCCGCTATTTTAGTAGCAACTGGAACAATGAATATTTTTCATGGAAACGTTTTAAATGACTTAACTTGGAAGTATTTATAAAGCAGACCATTTTAAGGATATTGTAGAATATTTTTGACAATCCCCTTAAAAAATGTAAAATCGCGACTTGCCTGTCTGCTCGTCCGTCCGTCCATTTGTTCGTGCGTCACAGCAAGTTTCCTCGCAAACCACATGAGCTAAAATGAGGAAATTTTCAAAGTAGATCAAAAGTGGTGCCTCTGGAAATTTGCAGTGCAAGAAAATATTTTACGGCGTTTGACGGGGGGGCGACATGCTATCACCTTTGTGTGGTAACCACTGTGAAATGTGTAAACAGCAAATGTGAGAAGGACGAAACCTATATTTTTATGTTTATAACAATTTATTATCCGCCGATTTTCAATATGTGATCCATACGTGTGCAACTCAATTTAATTAGCAAAATATATGCACCTCTATAAAGGGTCTCTAAATAAGAACGTCGGCAGATTCTTTTTATGTTAATAAATACCCATGTGGTACTACAAAAATTGCAGTACGAAGTCTAGTAGTAGGCAAGCTAATTTCTTTTTCGAAACCTTACGCTACATACGAGAAATTTACCTCTCCGGCTGGTGCTGTCAACGGGGATTTATTTTCTATTCACGTTGCTCACATTCTTTTGTTGCATACATTATATTTCATTACCTATTTTGTGATTGGATTCACGGATCTGTAAAATAACGTAAATAAATTAATATAAATATAAAAAAAAGGAATTTAGGTGCAGCTATTTCTGGCCATAGCTTTATATGAGGTTAGACATAGTTTTTGATACCTCTCTTCGATTTATATTGGCTAATGGGCAAAGAATTCTATATTTCCTGACATTGTCAAACTTAATTTTTGGTGTTCATTTCAAAAAAGCTTAAAATATTGATATTATTGCATGACTTCTAAAGTTTAGGTTTTGATAAATCAGAGCTATCAATCTTCCTCAGGAAGGGAGTCGCCTTAGCTTACCAGCTTAAACGTTTTTTGTTGGGAAACTCAAAATCATTCCTAAGATTTGGCAAATTATATGAGATCAAGTTAGAACAAATGTGCAAGAAAATTGTGTAAAATATACTGATACAGCAATCCACTTTACGCATAAAAAAATCGAGCATTAGAACGCGCTGATCTATAGCTATTAAGTATAAACAGGATCTCATATAGCAATGGCCGCATCTCTATCATATGGCATGCATGTTTGATTCCATCCTAATCCTTCAAGCCTGCAAGAAATTGAATTTTAAACTATGTTAATACTAAATAGAATGCAAAATAGTGGCTTCACAATGAATGTGGTATGGAGATCGGCAAAAGGGTCAGTATTAAATAATCTCATGAAAAATTATAGGTTATCTTTTTATAGGGTTTGGACATAATAATCGGCTACTTCCCAAAGAGCTTTGCATAAAATAAGTTTTAACCCTGTCGAGGGTTTTCAAAGCTTTACAAATGCCTAAACATTATTGTGATTTTACCCAAAATAGTCTTCTGTACAGATTTTGGTGAAGATTTTCGAAACTAATTCCATAATCATACCAGGTGTTGTAGTGAAAAGAGTAAGTATAAAAGTCCGTAAAGGACTGCAGCGATGGTCTGCTGCCTCGGCGGAGGAAGATGTTGATATCCGCCGAGAATGCCCTTGTCTGGGGACGCGTGAATGCGCTGGCAGGCTAGCATTGCGGTGTCGTGGGGCGGGTTCATTCCCGCCCCACTCTCAAAAGAAAGGCGACCGAAGTTGAAAAATTGTAGGTAACTACAAAGAGGGAGGGACGGACTTAGGGTAACCTCGTCGTTATCCGACGATTCCCATGACCCACAAATAAAAGTGGAACAACCGGGT
The DNA here is from genome assembly GCA_963969285.1 of Odontomyia ornata. Taxonomy (NCBI): domain Eukaryota; kingdom Metazoa; phylum Arthropoda; class Insecta; order Diptera; family Stratiomyidae; genus Odontomyia; species Odontomyia ornata. The sequence goes on along the minus strand of OZ017739.1, from coordinate 381,815,877 downwards.
GGTGATGGTGCCCCCTCGCACCCGCCCAACCGGATCAAGATCCATAAACGTTGCAGTGGCCATAATTTTGCTTCTGAGTGGAAAACTCATACAACATAACTTGTATGAGCTTAGTCGACAGTTATCATCGGTTGCGTTTTAATTTCCAAGAATTTCAAAAAGGACGTATCGTTTTATAAACGCATGATTTATATGTACACTATTTAAAATACAATTTTTCAGATTGATTCAAAGCAGCGCAGACGATTATAAAACATCGATTATGCTAACTACTAGTTGATGTGTAAGAACGGCATCATTGCATCAGTTTCTATTAATTTCCTTTCCAAACAGTCATTCTATATCAATCACTCGTTAGTATGCCAATTATAATTATTTAATACAACAAATATAAAAATTTATTAAAGCCAATATAATAAGGACATTAAAAGGGTACTTACACAGCCTTTCCGACGACGAGCGCTCGTCAACGAAGTGGGGTGAGTAATTCCTGGAAATTTTTCTTTGTTTTTGTATACATTAATAATGGATTTCATGTACAATAACGTATCCTTATCGGGATGAACTACATTCAAATCAAACTGCAACATCCGTGAAATTAGTAATTCAGCTTGCACAACAGCCTCTCTCAGGGCCCAATATTCATTTCCTAATTTTAGAGGATTTGATCCACGTTTCAATGTATTATGTGCAACATTAATAACATCACGAATTTTCATGGGAACATCTTTGATTTTTACAGCCAAATATAAAAATGCAGCTGCTATTAGAAATTTATCGTAACCATACGTAGTATCAACTTCCTTATTGAATCCTTGACCTTCTTTTTCCTGTAGTCTGTATGAATTACTTTTAATTGTCTGATGTGTCTCGTTGTTGCGCGGACATAACGTCAACATTATTCATAATGCATTGAAGTTTGTTTCAATAGAATACACTGAATTATATTGTGCTTTTCGCTAGTATATAGCAACGAAAAAAAAACTTCACCAATAATATTCACACCGATTTCAGGATTTTAATACACAACTGTATCTCCAAAGTATTATTGCTTTTAATTCTGCGGAGCACAGCTTAATTTGGTATACGTGTATAATTTATAACCATTCAAAAATGCATATATTGTATAGTTGTCAGTATTAACGAACACATCAAATGGAATGCACACGTTATGACAATTTACACATCAATCATCAAGCCGAGGCAATTCTTCAAATGGTTTTCACTTACAATGTTGCACCTGTAGCGTGATCCGCGATTATGAACAGCCCACTAGCTGCGATCGAGCAAGGAAATATTCAACCTCACTCAGTCAAATACACTCGATTCACTCCAGGGAGACAATTTCGCAAATTTTCATTCATCGAGGAAATCGATTTTCCCGTTGTATATAAATATAACAAAAAAAACTTTGGAATGTATATCAGAAAGGAGCAAATATTCACTACAATTTCCGAAGGGTATTTCTTTCAAATTTTCTCAAACTTAAGACAATTTCGCATGCACTCCGTCAATCTGCCGCACTCTTCTTCTCCCGACGGAAGTTTCTTTTCGACTCCTCCTAGGCGTCACAGGGACTACTCTCTTGCGGCACCATGAGGATCAGGGTTCGGAAGTGCCCCTCATCCGCAAGTTTTGACAAGTTACAACTTGTCAGCCCAGGGTTGAATTCTGACCCACAAGCAGCGCGTGTCTTGTCATGGATAGTCATGGATTAGCTACGCAGCCAATTACATGAAATCAAGATCCATGTAGTGTAAGACACTTAGGCATCGCTTGGTTTGGGGTGCAGATCAGAATCCTCCGCAAATAAGGTGTTGGGATAGTAACTTCCGAATACACATAGGGACTCTAATATCATTTGGCCTTACTAGTCATACAATGATGGTAAACCACCAAAGTATAAGTCAAAAGCAGGACCAAATAATATTGATGTCCGAGAACAACACACGTCCGGAAGTTATTAGATGCTGGAGCACGATTAGTGCAATTGCCCTGAGTAGTTACCTACCCGCCAATAACCTTGACACCTTGTTGGGACACCTAGAGACGATGGACTGTCTCGTGCTCACGACTGATGATACAGCCGGGCTTTTCGGGCCCCACGTTGGGTGCCATTTGTAGTGAATATTTGCTCCTTTCTGATATACATTTCAAAGTTTTTTTTTTGTTATATTTATATACAACGTGTAGATCATGATCAGGAAATATTTGTTCCAGCTAAAAATGATTTCGAACGAGTCATCCAAACTTCCCGTTTTTAAAACATAACAGTTCTTCTTGGAACTGTTATTAATTTGTTGGATTGTCTCTCATCATCAACATTGAAAACAAGGCAAAGCGTATTAGTGCCCATATTCTTATAGAATGCAAAAGGTGATATGTTTAGTTTTGGTGTATTTACGTGAAAATCGATTTCCTCGATGAATGAAAATTTGCGAAATTGTCTCTCTGGAGTGAATTATACCAAATTAAGCTGTGCTCCGCAGAATTAAAAACAATAATACTTTGAAGATACAGTTGTGTATTAAAATCCCGAAATCGGTGTGAATATTATTGGTGAAGTTTTTTGTCGTTGCTATATACTAGCGAAAAGCACAATATAATTCAGTGTATTCTATTGAAACAAACTTCAATGCATTATGAATAATGAATCGTGGATCAAATCCTCTAAAATTAGGAGATGAATATTGGGCCCTGAGAGAGGCTGTTGTGCAAGCTGAATTACTAATTTCACGGATGTTGCAGTTTGATTTGAATGTAGTTCATCCCGATAAGGATACGTTATTGTACATGAAATCCATTATTAATGTATACAAAAACAAAGAAAAATTTCCAGGAATTACTCACCCCACTTCGTCGACGAGCGCTCGTCGTCGGAAAGGCGGTGTAAGTACCCTTTTAATGTCCTTATTATATTGGCTTTAATAAATTTTTATATTTGTTGTATTAAATATTGATATAGAATGACTGTTTGGAAAGATATACAATGACTGTTTGGAAAGAAAATTAATAGAAACTGATGTAATTACTTGTATATTGAACTAAATATTTATTTTTTCGCTTCGAAAACCGTGAATTTATTGTATATAAATACATATGTACATTTCGTCCTTCACACTAGGACTTCATCAGTGTAACTAGCCTTTCTTAGCCTAATCCTAAACTATTTATCTAAATTACTTTTTAATTATCTCATTACAAATCTTAAAAGTTTATCAGAGCCATTACCTAAATCTTTGTTTAGCCTATTTATTACAGGTATATTTCTTATTTCTACAGTTTTACTAATGTCCAATTCATTCACCTTTCTTACCTGTTTTATGACTTTCAAACTTTCAGCGCTTATCGTATGATTGCTTTCGATGACGTGTCTGGCTACGGTCGACTTTACCTGATGTTTATTGTTCTTTCTCCACAATTCTACGTCTTTCATGTGTTCGTCAAATCGTACTACCGCTAATCCATTTGTTTGCCCTATATATACTTTGTTGCAATCTCCGCATGAAATTCTATATATGCCGCTTTTCACGTGGTCCTCAATTTTGTCCTTTACGTTGTTAAGCAATTTACTCAATTGCATACCACTTCTATGTCATATTTGCTGAACACTATACTCACTCTTCGCCGTTGCTTTTTATTGATGTCCAGTGTTGTATATTTCCTAACTTGTAGCTGTCGATTTTTCTTGTGGATCATTCTCTTAATTGTTTCTGCTTCATACCCGTTTTTCTGCGCCGTATCCATGATGTAAACCAACTCCTTTTGGAAGTTCACCGCACTCATTGGTACCGTTAACAACCTGTGGACCATACTACGGTATGCCGCCATTTTATGCTGATACGGATGGTGCGAAGTACTTGGTATCGTCCTCTGCGTCGTCGTTGCCTTTCGGTGTATTGCAAATTCTATCCCGTCGGTGCTTCTGATTAACATTAAATCCAAGAACGGTAATTTTCCTTCTTGCTCGATTTCGACAGTAAACTTTATTTGAGGATGAAGCTTATTCATATACTCCAGCTGTTCATTAATGATATCCTTGCTCATCACCGCCACGATGTCATCCACGTACCTTCTCCACAGTTTTGGAAGCATATTCTCTTCTAGCATCCACTTTTACATTGCCGCCATAAATATTTCTGCTAGCATTGGTGATATGGGGTTTCCCATTGCTAGCCCCCGAGTTGTCTTATAATATTGTCCCCGAAATATGAAGAAATTTTCGCTCGTACATATTCCTGCCAGTTTCACAAACGCTTTGCACCGGTTTTTCCATTCCGCCGTCCCTTTGATTTTTTGCAACCAAAGTTCAAACTGATATAAAGCTTGTTTTTGCGGTATACTTGGAAATAACGCCTCTACATCGAAAGACACCAGGACGTCATCTCCATTCATTTTCGCCATTTTTTCTACTCGTTGAATCAAGTCTATTGAGTTTTTTATACTGTGGTCACCGTTCACTGCTGCTAGTTTTCTACATTCTGCTACCAGCCACTTAGCGATCTTGTACGTAGGTGAATTTGAATCTGCAACTATTTCTCTCATCTGATTCCCTTCTTTGTGCACTTTGGGTTGGCATTTCATTCTTGGTATTGCGGGATTTGACATTCTCAGATGGCTAACGTCTCCCAATATTGTTTTCACTTCATTCAACACTTTTTCTACTCTTTTTACTGAATCCGATGCAGGCGAGCCTTAGAAGGTTGTACACGAAGATAGATCTCACTACTAAAGAATCTTATCTAGCACATATGGTACTATGTAAGGAAGCAGATTTTTATAACTGGGATATCTCAACAATGATAAATAAAATTAAAAAAGCGGAAGAATGCAGAACAATTGGGAAAAAAGATACGCTGAACAAGAAATTGAAGAACTTACTTAATGGAAGAACAAGACAAGTAAAGCCGATGGTGGAAATTTTGCCAAATTTTGTTATCAATAAATCATCGAGCAATTTTACGGAAAACAAATAGAAATATTAAATAAAGGTCTCAAATTTGCAGTTAACGAAGGGTGCCCAATAGAAGAAACGATTATTAATATTGAAGCTGGTATAAAATTCTTAAATAGTGATGATCAGGAGCAAATCAGGGCAGACGCGAGAAAAATATTAGGGAAACACATAGGAAAACCAAAAAAAATTACGACATCCAGACCATGAAGAACATCAAAGAGCTAAGACAACTACCAGTTTATTATTTGAAAGCAGATAAGGGAAACCAAGTTGTCATAATGGACAAAATGGACTATGTTGAACAAGTGCGAAGAAAAATTGAATCGGGGGATTATTTTAAACTCCGAATAAACCCAATCCAGGATTCAGTAAAAAGAGTAGAAAAAGTGTTGAATGAAGTGAAAACAATATTGGGAGACGTTAGCCATCTGAGAATGTCAAATCCCGCAATACCAAGAATGAAATGCCAACCCAAAGTGCACAAAGAAGGGAATCAGATGAGAGAAATAGTTGCAGATTCAAATTCACCTACGTACAAGATCGCTAAGTGGCTGGTAGCAGAATGTAGAAAACTAGCAGCAGTGAACGGTGACCACAGTATAAAAAATTCAATAGACTTGATTCAACGAGTAGAAAAAATGGCGAAAATGAATGGAGATGACGTCCTGGTGTCTTTCGATGTAGAGGCGTTATTTCCAAGTATACCGCAAAAACAAGCTTTATATCAGTTTGAACTTTGGTTGCAAAAAATCAAAGGGACGGCGGAATGGAAAAACCGGTGCAAAGCGTTTGTGAAACTGGCAGGAATATGTACGAGCGAAAATTTCTTCATATTTCGGGGACAATATTATAAGACAACTCGGGGGCTAGCAATGGGAAACCCCATATCACCAATGCTAGCAGAAATATTTATGGCGGCAATGGAAAAGTGGATGCAAGAAGAGAATATGCTTCCAAAACTGTGGAGAAGGTACGTGGATGACATCGTGGCGGTGATGAGCAAGGATATCATTAATGAACAGCTGGAGTATATGAATAAGCTTCATCCTCAAATAAAGTTTACTGTCGAAATCGAGCAAGAAGGAAAATTACCGTTCTTGGATTTAATGTTAATCAGAAGCACCGACGGGATAGAATTTGCAATACACCGAAAGGCAACGACGAGGCAGAGGACGATACCAAATACTTCGCACCATTCGTATCAGCATAAAATGGCGGCATACCGTAGTATGGTCCACAGGTTGTTAACGGTACCAATGAGTGCGGTGAACTTCCAAAAGGAGTTGGTTTACATCATGGATACGGCGCAGAAAAACGGGTATGAAGCAGAAACAATTAAGAGAATGATCCACAAGAAAAATCGACAGCTACAAGTTAGGAAATATACAACACTGGACATCAATAAAGAGCAACGGCGAAGAGTGAGTATAGTGTTCTCGGACATGCATAGGGACCTTCAAAAAATGTTCAGCAAATATGACATAGACGCAGTTCCAAGAAGTGGTATGCAATTGAGTAAATTGCTTAACAACGTAAAGGACAAAATTGAGGACCACGAGAAAAGCGGCATATTTAGAATTTCATGCGGAGATTGCAACAAAGTATATATAGGACAAACAAATGGATTAGCGGTAGTACGATTTGACGAACACATGAAAGACGTAGAATTGTGGAGAAAGAACAATAAACATCAGGTAAAGTCGAGCGTAGCCAGACACGTCATCGAAAGCAATCATACGATAAGCGCTGAAAGTTTGAAAGTCATAAAACAGGTAAGAAAGGTGAATGAATTGGACATTAGTGAAACTATAGAAATAAGAAATATACCTGTAATAAATAGGCTAAACAAAGATTTAGGTAATGGCTCTGATAAACTTTTAAGATTTGTAATGAGATAATTAAAAAGTAATTTAGATAAATAGTTTAGGATTAGGCTAAGAAAGGCTAGTTACACTGATGAAGTCCTAGTGTGAAGGACGAAATGTACATATGTATTTATATACAATAAATTCACGGTTTTGGAAACGAAAAAATAAATATTTAGTTCAATATACAAGTAATTTAAATAAACCGTTGAGATTATAAGGGTTGATTGAGAAATCGTTAACTGATGGAATGATGCCGTTCTTACACATCAACTAGAAGTTAGCATAATCGATGTTTTATAACCGTCTGCGTTGCCTTGAATCAATCTGAAAAATTGTATTTTAAATAGTGTACATATACTCGTAAATCATATGTTTATAAAACGATACGTCCTTATTGAAATTCTTGAAAATTAAAACGCAACCGATTATAACTGTCGACTTAGCTCATTTCTATGATCATCCTAATAAACTAGATAAATGAGGGCAATAAATTGTGTTTAATCAAAAAAAAAAAATACATATTTCGATTAGGTAAAACTGTCCTGAATACAAAGAAAATCAATTCTACATTTTATTTTGCATATGAACCGCTTAAAGACTTATCCATTTGCTTAATCGTGGTTGTCAATGTTTTTTTTATCAAATTTAAGTATGATAAAATGAATCGATAATTGGTAAAACCGGTCTTTCCATTCTGTCGGATCTGACCGGGTATAGGACCCGGTACGATGAAGGGCTTTCCCCACAAAAAAATGAGCCAGCTACCGGGCCCATTCTAACCTTCTTTTGTTTCAGGAACGGGTTGAGTGGCGTCGAGCAAGGTGCCTTTTTATGGCATAGGGTAATGTGATTCGGTCATATAACTCTATGACATAAATTGGTCACCGGTGTATTTCTCCTCTGATGGGAAGGCTCATACAAGTTATGTTGTATGAGTTTTCCACTCAGAAGCAAAATATATGGCCACTGCAACGTTTATGGATCTTGATCCGGTTGGGCGGGTGCGAGGGGGCACCATCACCACCCGATTGTCCCACTCTTATTTGTGGGCCATGAGAATCGTCGGGTAACGACGAGGTTACCCTAAGTCCGTCCGTTTTCATTCAACTTGTTCTCTGAACAAGTCATTTTCTCTCTTTGTAGTTACCTACAATTTTTCGACTTCGGTCGCCTTTGTTTTAAGACCCAAGAATTCGTGAATGCGAAATTCTTTTGTAGTGGGTCCTTGTGCTGGGGGAATGCACCCACCCCACGACTCCGCAATATTAGCCTGCCTGCGCATTCACGCGTCCCCAGACAAGGGCATTCTCGGCGGATATCAACATCTTCCTCCGCCGAGGCAGCAGACTCTTTTCACTACAGCGTCTGAGTTCATAGTCCGTCAGAATAATCACTGAATGAATAGTTGTCCTCATTCAAATGACGCAATTAAATTTAAATTTTCAATGCAAATAACCTTACTATTAATCACTTAGAACGCATACATCATGTGCAAATTACTCATATGGGTGAGTCTTTTTAGAACCATCGTACCAGTCATCTATACCAGATGAAATAAAAAAAAATTTCATTACAACCATGGCAATTCTCACGTACTCAATTCTCTGTGTCTAAACTTCGCACTTTTTTTAAATATTCACCTAGTAAACTTTTAAATATAACCACTAAACCATTTAATAAACTTTTGCAACAAACATTTCACCGACTTTTGTGAAATTTCCTGCCCTTATAAACCACCCTTTTTGCTGCAAAGCCAACGGAACAACCGTAATAAGTTCTTCATCATGCTTTAATTTTGCAGTTCCATGAAAGGAAATGAGTTGCAAAGTTAATTACAAACCTTCACCCTTCACTTTTACTAAAAGTTTTATAAATTCTTCAACCATCAGCACCAGCATCAGCATGTTGTTGATATGCTTTGGTTAGCATATCATATAGTAAAGTGTAGCGGAACGTACTTGTACGGAGTACATCGCATTTATAATTTATTCATCGTCTATTGATTGGAGTCAAGTCTTGCATAATTTTGCGATAGAGCTAGACATTGTTGTTATCTTGTATTATAGTCGTAATAACATACTCGTGCAGTGCTTGTAGTGTATCAGCTAATGGGAATGGCTAGTGTAGATAATAAAAATCATTCAAAGTACGATTATGATTCATATGGAAATGATTTATTGGCACCGTGATTTATTTATTCATTAGGTGACTAAATGTAGTAGCTTTTATTTTAGATAACGCTATCTACAGATTGTTCACCTCGTTCACAGTCTTGTCCGGAATTGTTCACTAATTTGTTTGACAAGTCATTAAATATTAGTTTGATGAAATAATATGTTGTATGTGGATCAGCAAATTCTGACCTCAATTATAGTTTGATTAAATGATAAATAAATTGACTGAGAAAAGTTTAGCAACGCGTAATTAGTGGCCTGATTTACTTCCTTATTAGGATATAATCTACAGCAATCAGTGTTCGCAGTAAGCTGAGAATGTTTTACGGACTAAATTCTTTTTGTATGATACTGTGAAGAGAATAACTCTTTTAAACATCAGTTCTCGATATGAAATTCAACAATTTTATTTAAGAAAAGTCTAAATGCGTTAAATTTATACCCCGAATTCTCATGCGAGTATATTTTATTCGCACTGAATTCTCTTCACTTGTTTAAAGCGATAAACTGACAGCTATCGAAGTAGCTGTTTAAGATATTAAAAAAAAAAAAAAAAAATAGAAATCAAATATTAAGTCAGTTAGGAAAGTATAGTTAAATGTAATAACACGGTTTTATTAAAGCCTGCTTTAATGTTATGAAAATTCTGGTATTCAAATAAAGGCTTAAACAAAGAACATTATATTTAATCTGCCTGATAAGCTACTCCGAGCATTCACATATTCAAATTAATACTTAAAGAAAGGAGCTTATATTTATTCAGGTAATTAAATTAGTATATCTGCTGCCGGAGTAGAATATTACTAACATAATTTTAGGGGCAACCCGGGAAGTGCTTAGGTCAACCAACTTAACCACCACCAGTGACGATTCATCCGGGTAACGTGTACGAATAATACATCCTAGAGCTAAAGTGGGACACGTAACTCTTCTAGCGGAAGGGGAGAGGGGAAGAGGGCTTGCCAGATAAGCGATCCCCGAGATCCAACGCCCCAAACTGCTGTGAGTCCCTTTTATCTTTTAGGACTGCTCGAGCATAATATGCTACCTGGTTCCATTTGTCAACCAATTCGACCATCACCCCGACTATACTATCCGGGGTGAGATCTCTTGTCTCTCTATAGAGGTCCCTTCGCAACCTGCTCCATTTTGTACCCGCAAAAAATGTGTGGCAGGCATTGTCGTCCTCTCCTGGATAAAACCATCCATCGGAGGACCATGACTTACCAATATTTTGCAGGTATGTCTGAAATCATCCCTGCTCGCTCAAAAGCTGGGTCAGATTTAAGTCAGTCTCACCATGCCTTCGATTGAGCCACAGTCTCATATCCGGGATAGGATGCGAAGTCCACGAAGTTGCAATCCTCAGTGGTCCTCCTCTCTGTACCTATATGCCAGGCGTTTTCGGTATACCCCCTTATTGAGAGCGTCGCCCCATAATTCTGCTCCGTACAGTAACAGTGACCCTACAGCACTCATCAAGAGGCTTCTCCTTAATGGACTGTGTAATGATTTTCGATTCAAATCGGACGAACGAAATCGCAACCGACCTCTGATCGGTGGGGGATGGATCGTAGTAGTCTTTGCGTATAGACGTCTTTTAAATCGCTCCTGTCAAAAGTTTTCAAAAATTAAATTAATTTTTTAAAAACGTTAGTCCGAAGTTAATTTTTATCGGAAAAAATCTTATATTGTCGAAGTAATCGACTCAGGAAATTTCTATCGAATATTTTTACTTCGATTGGTAACGAAAAACAAATTCACAAAGAAAATTTCGCCGCTGGTATGGAGGAGCCCGACGGCTTCCCACCGTTGGGGCAACCTTGGGAAACAACGAATACGAAACTGGCGACAATCACCAAAAGTAAACATAACGATGAAAACTCCGTAGATGGAGGGTGCAAGCTGCAAATAATAGCGGACAATCAACAAATGGCCAAATTGCAGAAAGAAAATGATGAACTAAGGCAAGAGATACAGTCTCTCAAGGATCTCTTCAAGAAAGGGATGAAGCCTCAAAAGACGCAGCCACAAAATTAATGGCAACAGGTAACAAAGCCGAAGAAAAGTGCAAAGCAAGTAAATCCAGAGGAAGTTCTAAGTACTGGTGGGACCAACGAGAGCCAAAATTATTTTGCAGCGCTGGAGGGATTCACCCAAGATATGGAAATCGAAGAAAACATCGGAGGTAATTTTAATCAAGATAATGACGTTAATTTTATTCAATATTTAAAGAACAAAAATAAGGAGAAAAAACCAGCCCGCAGTTCTGCTGGTTCCTCTGAAAAAGCTTCCAACAAGACAGAAAAAGTTCCGCCAATCAACGTGTTCGGACAAACCGGGAAAGATATGGTTCGGCTATTGGCAGCCAAAAATAAACTGGCCGATTTCGAAATCAAAAGAGTTAATGCCGAAAAATTAACTATAAGGACGAAATCACTGGTTGATTTCAAGTCAGCCAAAGATGCGCTGATTTCTGGGGAGGTTCCACACTTCACCTATACCCCAAAAAGTGAAAAAAATCAGACCTTCTTGTTGAAGGGTTTGGATAGCGGAGAGGATACGGTCGATCTTCTTCAGGTGCTCAAGGAGGCTGCACCAGATATTGATTTTGTTTCAGTCAAAGCCTTTGCGACAAGAAGGTCGACCATAGAAAGAAAGAATTCACCACTTTACCTGGTACAAATTGCAAATAAGAGCAGTCCAAGTGCCCTTCAACAAATAAGGTACTTGAATTTCACAGTGGTGAGGTGGGAACGCCTCCGGAAAAGAGAAGTCAACCAGTGTTACCGGTGTCAAAGATTTGGACATTCGGCTGCCAATTGTGCCATGCACTATCGTTGCGTTAAATGCAAAGACGTTCATGCTCCCGGTGAGTGCAAATTGGCTCAGACGGAGCCTAAAGAAAAATTATACTGCGTTAACTGCGGTGTTTTTGGTCACCCAGCATCATATCGAGGATGCTCCCGATATCAAGATGCAAAAGTTAAATTTGCTCCAAAGCAAACCCAAGTACACCGTAATATCATACCTTCCAACTTCGTCAAGCCCGGAGTATCATTTGCACTCGCCGCTAGAGGACCAGCAGAAAATGCTGGAAATAATGTAAATAATGTAAGTGGCAATAATGAGCTGCTTCTCAAAATTTACCAGCAACTTAATTCTTTATCGGAGAGAATCGACAAACAAGATTCAAAAATTAACTTTGCTTTTCAGCGTTTAGGCCTTTCAAATGCCTAATAATAACTTGTCATCCAGTCATATTCCCATGGATAGGCTTCGCCTCATATCGATCAACGTCAACTCTATCGTTGCTATACATCGAAGTGATTATCTCCTTGAATTTGTTGTTAAGTAAAAGCCCGACATCATACTGCTCACTGAAACCCACCTGAATTCATGGCATTCCATGGAATTCAAAGATTTTGCATTCGTAAGAAACGATAGGGTAATAGGTGATGGGGGAGGTGGCACCGGGATATTGGTTAGAAGACCCTATTGTTTCAAAAATATTGAAAAAGTCGAATTCAAAAACTTTGAATCTCTTGAAGTGTCCGTCATCAAAATTTCACTGCCAGGTGGGGATAACCTCTTCGTTATCTCTGCCTATGCAACTGGTCAAAATGTTCTCAAGTTCAAGGAGGAACTCAATTCCTTGTTTGAAATACTCGAATTGAACAGGCTGCATAATTATTATATTTTTGCCGGTGACTTGAATACCAAGCATACATCATGGCTGAACGCCACCAATAATCCAAGAGGTGTATTCCTGAAATCATGGATAACAGAGAACCAAATTGAATACAGGTGCAACCTATATGGGTCGGAGTTCCCAACATACCCTAGGACAAATTCATATTTGGACCTCTGCATTGCTGACGCAAGACTTGAATTCAGCTTTAATAGTCCTCAACGGAAACTGCAGGTGCTTCCTTATGATAGCGACCATAACGCAATCGTAATGGAAATCAATCATCACAGGGATGATTTCTTCCTCATTCCAGTTCAACATGAAAACCATCGGTTGAATTTCAAAAATACAGACTGGGGGAAGTTTCAAAAGAAGTTTAATCGGGAGTACCAGAAGCAATGTCTCTCAATGGTTCCTAATAACAGAAATCTAACTGACGATGAAATAGATCTCTATTTGTCGAAGTTAGAGAAGCTGACGTTGGAAACGATTGGGAAAGTTGTTCCCAAGAGTAAACATCGAAACAATATGGAAGGATATGAAACACCAACCATCGCAAGGATGAAAAGATTGAAAAGCCTTCTTCTCACACGCGTCAACAATATTTATCGACGATTTTTGGACTACAACCATCCCTCGTTGGCTTTGTTGAAATTACACCTGAAGAATGTCCGGAACTTAATCCGTTCATACTTCAGGAGTGAGGTCAGCAATCAATAGGCGGAAAAACTGAGGGGTATTAGCCCACAGGACCCAGATGGCGTTTTCGCGAAAGTGAAACGCTTATTCCGCAGGAAGTCTCGAGTGAAGGTATCGAATCTTGAAGTCGCTAGTGATGAGATAAATCTTCTCGATAGGGCTGGTATTGAAAATGATAGTACGACTCTGGATAGAAATGGAAACAGGATTATATGTGATGGATTGCAGAAACTTGCCCTGATTGGAACACATTTTGTATTGGTTCATCTGCCAAACCCAGAGAGAAGGAATGAAATATTTTCGGAGGTCGTTGAAGCAAAAGTTTCCGACTTCAAATCAAGCCTGAACGACCAATCAATTCTTCATTTCGATGAAACATTAACATCTGACCTCATACCGAGCTTGAATCTTATTGATTATTTTGTCAGCTATGAAGACTTGTGTTTCATATTTCACAGAATAAACAACAAAAAATCATGTGGTACTGACGGTATTCCAAATATAGTTCTCCGACATTTGCCTGAGGTTGCTATTAGGAACTATTGCATATTGTTCAACAACATGTTGAGCAATTCATATTTCCCAAATGAGTGGAAAAAGGCTAAGGTATTTCCGATCTTGAAGAAAGGAAAAGAATCTTCGTGCCCCAAAAGCTATCGCCCAATCAGCTTGCTGCCTAACATCAGCAAGGTGTTTGAAGTGATACTCAACAGAGCATTAAACGCCCACATTGAGAAATATGAGTTGATGCCGGATTGCCAATTTGGTTTTCGTGCCAGGCATTCGACCATACATGCAATAACGAAAGTAAGCTCAGACATCTGTTGGAAATTTAATGATAGACAATGTGTTGGAGCATGTCTCATTGATATGGAGAAAGCCTTCGATACGGTGTGGTTAGATGGACTAGTTGTTAAACTTCTTCAGGACAGGTTCCCCAGACTCCTTGTCGCCATGATGTGTAATATGTTATACGGGAAATCATTTGTTGTAACTGATGGAAATCTGGCAACAATGCGCGAATTCAAGCTCTTGAATGTTCTACAGCAGGGAACAGTTACTGCGCCCCTGCTTTTCTCAATATTCATTCGCAAGCTATTGAACAGCTTTGATTTTAATGTCTCGCCAACGCGATCATTGGTAGCGTTTGCTGATGATCTGATCATCTATACGGCAGACCGAAAAGCTACAATAGTTCAGAGCAATCTTCAAAAAATGTTTAATGATGTGCAGCTCTACACCGACAATTGGCGAATGAAAATCAATGCGCAGAAGTGCGAAACAATTTTGTTTCGGACAACGCTGCAGGGGGCCAGTCAAGACCTGAAACGTAATTGGAAGGATTTCTACATTATGGCTGGTGAGGGTAGTTCAGAATGGGTTCCACATAAATCCTGTGTTCGATACGTCGGTGATTATCTCGATCAGTATCTGTACTATACTGAACATGTCAAAATCATGCTCAGTAAAGCACTGAAAGTAGTCATGGCCCTTCGGCGACTCTTTCATTCCAGATACATTGATCAAAAAGTCAAAGTTATTTGTTACAAGACCCTGGTTAGGCTAGTTTTGACATACGGATGCCAGATCTGGTATAACCAGAGTGCTAGTACAATCATATCGCAAGATCTGTGACTGTGAGTGAAAACCCCCTGATTTCACAGCCGTTTCACCCTACAGACGGGTATATTGTGACTTGCCTCGCTACTGGCTTCGTTCCTCCAGAAGCATTCGTGTATTTGGACATGAATCGATATGTTTTTGATTCTGACGGCGTCCCAATCATATATCACATATACCGACGGGCCACCGATAAGAAGATAAAATATCCTCCGAATCTGAGTTCACGAGCCCAACAATTCCAATGGAGATACTCATTTGCTAGATTCGTTGAGGCTGGTCGAGCTGAGATGGAACAATCTAGGTATTGGTGGCTGAATGACAATGTCTAAATTATTCGTGTTTATTTTCTGTTTTTGTGCTTTTTCTCGTTACTTAGTTTTTTAGATTCATCTCATCATTGCTACATCTAGTGTTGTTGTTTATTTGTATTATAAATTAGGTATAGGTTTCAATATAAGGTAACGTTTTTTTTTTTTTGATTGAACTTATTTAGAATGAGGGTGTAACATATTAGGTATAGGATATAAGTTCGTTGTTGTGGTAGTAGTATAAGTAATTTTTGAATAATGCTGGTTGGTTTTTTCTCCTTTTTCCAATTGAATCAAAAAAAAAATCTAATAATCTTAACTAATTTAAATTTGCAAGTGTATTTTTTTCATTAAATGTGTTTAACTGATAACGTATAAATTTAGAGAGCCATTCGGGCCATTAAGTTTTTTATAGTTTTATTGTTTGGAATTTGCTTTATGTTCTTTTAAAAATTTATAACGATTGGTATTAAATAAAGCGCTTTTGACTTTGACTTTGACTTCTGATCGGTTCTAGATATGAAGTCTTGGGACGTGACAACGGACTGTACCCTTCATGCCAACAAGTCCGGTCACTCTTAGTCTACTCCGAGGTGGCTGCTGGCTAGCTAGCTAGTTCGGGGAGGGGTTCGGTCGCGGGTCTTGCGCGAGCAGACTGAGTCCGGAATATAACAATTCAGCCACCGGTTCACATGCCCGTTTTACTAACGCGTCGAAACGTTAACATACGGAAAAGAAACCTCCCTTACTTTATTCCGTATTCCTTCCATTCCTTCAGACAACAACATAAACTAGATTTAATTTCGCGTTCCCGAATATCACTGACGCGGTACCGAAAAATATCCTACGTTTACCCGAATCCGAAAAACCCTACTCTAATAAAAACGCAACACAACTTATGGTACCGCATACTGAGAGCGACGCGAAACCGGCCATCCGCGGATTTCTACATCGGCATACTTACCGTTCGCTACCATTCCTGTTGGAGGAGAAGGGCATGCTGGAAAGGAAAGTCTTGTTCTCGTTAGCAATTTAATTTGTTTTAATAGAAACTCTCAATCAATTTAGTAGTGCAGCATCACTAGCACATTACGGTCAAACCTTCTAGTAGCTCTAAGCATAAACAACTTACAATAATTTCATTTTTGCCAACATGTTAAAAGTAAAAGTATATCATAACACACAATTGCAAGTATGCTGGCAACACAATCACACAAAGTAAAAATAACAGTTACAGTTTTTCACTATACAGATTCTCGTGCGGTTGTAATTATTTTGCTATAGTCGAATTCTTATTGTAAGTTTTTTAGATTAGTGTGAAATAAAGTAGGAAAAATATTTCCAAGTGTTTCATTTACAAAATAACAATTTCATATAGCCGTCACGATACAGAAAAGTTAAATTGGTGACTCCGATCTGTGAACAAGTGTGGAACAAAGGACACGTGAAAAATTTTCCATCACGAAATCCTCAATCATCCACTTTATTTTCCAACATAATTGGAAATAGAAGGCATTTGCATCAAGAATATTCCGGATATCAAGTAAAGCATTCATTATTTGTTCATTTTATTGCATTTTTCACAGTGCGTGAACATAACCAACACCGGATAACTTTTCATGCAATAGTAAATCCAATCCAGGTTCATTTATTTGAACAATCAATTACACATTAGCAACAAATTCGACAAATATTACACCTGCAGCGCATTATTTTGTCTACCGATGGCGGCATTGACTTAAATCAGCAAGCAGCTACAGCTGACCATATACACGACGTGATGAAAGGTGGATCTGTCTTGACTGGCCGACAAATCAATACAGGCGGAATGCAGCAAAAAATAGTGAAACATCGAATGTGGAACTTCAAGAGTTATGAAAAAAAGTCGACAAGTTGTCGGATGACGTGAAACAAATTCTTCGTTAACGAAATACACAACCTTCTCGTAGCTCTACGCCTGCACGTTCTCCAAATGCAAAACGAAATGATTCAAATTCTGGACGAAAACAATTTGACCTTTGCTGGTGGCATCACAAATTTGGAACAACCGCACGTAAATGCAAATAACCATGCAAATTCAGCCAAGCGTCATCAAAAAACGAATAAACCGAGTGAATCAGAAAGTCTGTGAGCTCGGCACAGCATCCAAGAGATTTTTTATTCACGACAAGGCATGGAATTATATGTTTCTTATCGACACCGGGGCTGATGTTTCAATCATTCCTGCCACAGAAACTCAAAAGCAAAACATTAAGCCATTTCAAGCAAATTTATATGCAGCGAATGAAACGCCGATCAATCTTTATAGTAAAAAGACAATTAAACTCGATCTACATTTACGTCGTCAGTTTGTATGGACATTCTTAGTGGCTGAAGTCGACAAGGCAAATATTGGTGCCAATTCCCTGGCACATTATAACCTCATAGTCGATATAAACAATGCCAAACTCATTGATCAAACAACACAACTTCAAATCAGCTGTGTCATTTCAGAATGTCAAGCACTAACAGCCACAGTAATCTATCAATTAAATAGATACACACGACTTTTAAGAAACTTCAAGGGTATTTAGACAAATCCAGAAAATAAACCAATAGCATCAACATTGAAATTTCACCACATTGTAACAAAAGACCCACCAGTGAAACAAAAAGCAAGACGTTTGTCGCCAAATCATTACAAATGCGCCAAAGCGGAAATCGATTACTTAGTGAAGAAAGGGATCTGTCATCCATCGAAGAGTCCATGGGCTTCGCCATTACACATGGCCAAGAAAAAGACGACATGACGACCATGCGGGGACTATCGGAAATTAAACTCAATAACAATTCCTGATAGTAATCCCATACCACATTTGCACGACTTCACAAATATACTGGCAGGCAAAACGATATTTTCAACGTTAGACTTAGAAAAGGCTTACCACCAAATACCGATAAATCCAGACGACATACCCAAAACTGCCATAATTACCCCGTTTGGCTTATTTGAGTTCATGTTTCTGACATTCGGGTTATGCAACGCCGCACAAACCTTCCAACACCATACATCAAGTGCTGCATGGTTTAGATTTCGTTTTTCCATATCAGGATGATATTTTGGTTGCATCGTCGAATGAAAAAGAATATGAAAAACATTTATGCCTCGTTTTTCAAAGACTACAAGATTTTGGCATGACAATCAATACCGAAAAATGCATTTTTGGTCAAACGCAAATCAAATATCTTGGACATTTGATAACCAAAGGACTATTGCCACTACCTGAAAAAGTAGAAATAGTGAAACAATTTGAAAACCCTACAGTTGTCAAAGATATACGGAAATTCATTGCCGTTGTGAATTTCGTCGTTTTATACCAAATGCTGTCCAAACTCAATAGAAGAGAACCCGAGATGCCAAGAGCTTCAAGCTTACGACAAAGAAGTAAATGATTCACAGTGTCAAACTTGCAGTTGGTTATCCAAAGCTCTTGCAATACTGTTTGTGAACTCCATTAAATTAGAGGTAGTGGAGTATCCTTTGAGAAAACCGTGCTGCTCTGGAGCAAAAATAGGAGCTAATGAGTTTGAGAGTCGATTAAGAGCCAACCGTTCAAGTAACTTTGGAAAGTAGGAAAGTAAACGAATACGGTGATAATTGGAAACTGACGTAGGATCACCACTTTTAAAAATAGGCACAATATTAGCTGTTTTTCAAGAATTAGGAAAAGTACCAGTATTCAAACTTAGATTGAAGAGTAGAGATAAAGGAAAATTAAGCGATGAGGCGAACGACTTTACAAATATGTTTGGTAAACCATCCGGCCCAGGGCTGATATTAGGATCAAGAGCATTGATTCGACTTCAGATGCATTTGTACAAATAAAGGAAATTGGGAAAGGAAGATGATTAGGTAAGACAAAAGGATGCACAGCTACAGCGGGAGAAGAAAAAGTCGAAGAGAAAAATTGGGCAAACGAGTCAGTAACTTCTTGAGGAGAAGATACCAATGCACCATTCCAACGGACCTTACTAGGAATGGAAGAACAGGATTTCAGCGACCTTTTATAAAACGAAAAAGGCTTTGTATTATGAGCCACAAGAGAGTTATCCAGACTGCTGAAATAAGTCTTCAGAGCATATCTGATCTCTTTTTTGGCAATAGCATGCAGCCTACTAAAATTAGATCTTGCTTCAATAGTGCCGATTGTGTTAAAGACACAATGTGCCTTATCTTTTGTTCGTACGGCACTAAGCACTCGCTTTGCTTATCACTGCTTTCAATGAAAGATCGATGCTTTGGCCAAGCAGATTACGCATAGTTATCACTAAGCACCCTATTTGTGGGTTCAAAAGCATTTCTGTGACTTGCATGATGTACTTTAAGCCTTCGCCGTTCTTGTAGGCGCAAACTTGCTCGAGTGCAATATGCACAAATGCTCGTAAACATTCGCCGCCACTTTCCACAACCGAATGGTCATCCGATCGCAGAACACAATCAACAACTGCAGGGAAGGTATTTTCAATTAAATTATCGCTGAGTGGTGGTTTAGAGTATGTCACAAGAGTCGGTAGAATATCAAGCACGATTTCTTGATTCGCCGATCGTGCCTGATCCCCTTGCAAGTTAAATATGCTCACCAAAGTAGGGAATATTTTCTCTTGGAGAGGTTGTAGGCACAAAGAGTTTTGAGACAGCGCCTTAAGCATGTCCTGGACTAACTCTAAAATGAAAGGATCCTCAGGATATTTCAGGAAAATTGCTATTGTAAATGGAATAATTTTTGATTGAACTGATGCAGTAAACTGTCATCAAAAGAGACAATAATTGTGAGAGCTTCTAGAAGCAATGATAAAACGGTGCTCTGTGATTCACCGATCATTGCCATTATCCCATCTAAAAATCCATTCGGTTTTGAAAGTATTATCAGTCCTCGATCATCTTCGGATTTATGAATATTAGTGACGAATCCATATACTCGTATTGCCCTCACTGCGCATATTTTCAACACCATTGGTTTTTCTTGTGATAAACTATTCAATGTAGCATCAAGAATTTCCTCCAACATTTGTGGGTTGCAAAATTTTGACTTGGAATCACCATTAAACGTCCAATAAGTTAATGTTAGATAATTTAATAAGTCGAAATTTTCACTTTCTAAAATTAATTCTTTGAATGTATTAACAGCAACCATAGCTGCCTCGTGTATTTTCCACCAATTTGGATTGCCAGAAGTTTTGTCAGCCTCAGCAGCATTTAAGTGTCGTGTTAGGGCATCAGATAGTGATACAAATGATTTCGTTCCAAATTCTTCGTTTATCGACTTATATGAGCTCCGGATTTTCACAGCACTAACTAAAACTCCACATTTGGTCCAGCGATGTAACAATTTCAAAGAAACCAGAAACACACCCAGACGAAGGGCTAGTCGCTAATCAATCGCAACATATGCCCCTCCTATGGCCCCTGCCTGTTTGACCGTAGGCGAACACGCAACAATTGAGTCCTTCCAGGACACTGAAAGCAAGTGGAAGCACAATTTCATTGTAAATGCTTTTTTGTGGTGATGTGTGGTCATAGTCGTTTTTCGATTTCCCTTGTTTGCTTCATTTGGATTCTGTATTTCGACCACGGATATGTGGCGACAACTTCGTTTCTGATGCCCACCGTTGAAGAACAGTTGCCGTAGATCGCAGGAAATTAATATTTCACGACCCTTCACCTTTTATCGGGCTACTATTAAATTCGTTTGGAGGAAGATCGCTTTCGTTACTCACCATAGTAATATCGAGTATAATGTAATGCCATTTGGTCTTATTAATGCACCTATGGTTTTTCAAGAATTGATCCTCCAGCTAACCCGTCAAATGAAATTGAGAAAAATTATAAGCTACATGGACGAAGTTATAATTGCGAGCACCAACATAGCCGAGGGCATGTCTACCATGATACAATTTTTAACATATTCTGAAGGAAGCAGGACTTACACTTCGAACGTCCAAGTGCGTGTTCTTCGCTACCGAAAATAAATTAAATTTTTGGGACATCGAATAAACTGTGATGGCATCTAACCAGGAAGTGAAAATATCGATGCTATAAGAAACTTTCCGCCGCGGAAGAATGTCAGGTGATTTCTGGGATTAACTGGATTCTTCCGAAAATTTATTGACGGATATTTTGAAATTAAGAAATCGTTGACGACGCTATTAGAAACGAAAGATCAACCGGCATTTTCATGGAGCGAAACTGCAGAGGCGGCATTCAACGAGTTGAAAGCTCTACTATGTAATGAGTCCGTACTAGCACTTTTTGCTCCAAGGGCGGATCATGAGTTGCATACCGATGCCCCAGCTCCGCGGGCTTAGCTGGAATCTTAATGCAATCAAATGGATATGGAAAACAAAGGCCAGTGCTCTACGAGTACTACCGCCAACATTGCACTGACACCGAGCGAAAATACAGTAGTCATGAGTTGGATGTCCTCGCAGTTGTTAGGACGTTGGAGCTGTTCCGATTTTACGTATTGGGTAGACACTTTTGAGTAATTACCGACTGTGTTGCAATAACTACGACTAAATTAACGAAACCACTTAATGCCAGAGTGGCTCGCAGGTGGCGTAAGCTACCGGAATATGATTTCGAGGTAGTGCATCGAGCCGAAATCCGGGCGCAACACGGCGACACGTTAAGCCGTCAGCCAAATGAGGCGACCACAGTTGCAGAGAATATTTTGATTGTTGAAATTGACCAAGACGATTGGTTGGTTACAATGCATCAACGGGACTCGAAATTAAAGGAATTAGTCGAGTTGCTTTTGGGAAAACGCATTTCTAAGGAATGTACACAGCTTAAACAAGATTATATCTTGAAAAACGGTGGACTAATGCCTGGCGTCGATGGAAATTTCAGGTTTGTGGTACCGTCAACTGTTCGTTGGAGGATTGTCAAGAGCTATCATGATGACGTAGGACGCTTTAGAATCGAGAAAACGATTCTGCGAATTAAAGTATTGTTCTGGTTTTCTCGTGTCCGTCGATATGTGAAGTCATATATTGCGTCATACTCTGAATGTTGCTACGAATACAACAAGATAGCTGTGGGAAAATTGAAGGGCGTTTGTTTTGTGAGAAAATCGAACCAGTTCTATTCAGAGTTCTTCATATGGATCATTTCGGACCATTTCCCAAGAATCGTCGAGGCAATCTTCACGTTATCGGAATACCAGATCCGTTCAACAAATTTACTATAGTCCGATCGGTAAGGTCAACGAATACTAACTTGTCGTGGCAATGCTGAGCGATATTACGTCATATTTTGGCTTCTCCACTCGATTAATAACAGATAGAGGTACCACCTATACGTCAAAAGAATTTTTGAACTTCTGCGAGCGATATGATATTCAACATGTTAAAGTATCGGCTCGGACACATCGAGCCAATGGACAGATATACCATACTTTCTTTTTTGCGATGCTCAGCAACGGTTTGAAACGAATGGGATCACCTTCTACCAAAGTTGCAGTGGTCTTTCCATACGAAAGTGGATTCGACCACAGGATTTACGGCGAATCAGATTTTTTTTGTAATTTCGTTGGCGAGGCATTACTGCCAATCGCATCATTCAAACACTGAACCATGATATGAGTGACGTACCGCAACTACCAATCACACAGATACGACAAGAAGCTGCTGACCAGATTGGAGCTTAGAGAGAGCGATGGAAATGATGATTTGATGCAAAACACAAGCTGCCGTACATGTACAATGAAGCAGACTTGCTCGTCTTGGAAAATATTCCATCAGTGACCGGTCAATCACAAAAGCTGGAACCAAAATACCGTGGGCCTTATGTTGTGGCCAAGGCCTTGAGACATAACCGCTGCGTAGTCGAGGATTTGCAGGATATCGGACGAAATAGACGAAAATCCAGCTCTGCTTTTACTACTGATAAAATGAAACCCTGGAGAAGTTAGAGTCTTGAGTTGGATTCCTATGACGACGATGACAATGATGAAATCGAAACGACTCCTAATCAAGAAGCGCCGAGCTGTCAAGTTATTGAGGGATCTGGCAATGCCGGATAAGAGTTAATGATGTCACGATTGCCGAGATGGAGTCAATCGATCCTTGACCGTGAATGGAGTCGGTATGAATAAGGAATATAATTAAGAAGTTAGTCGGCGCTTTATTTATCTTCACTTATGCCATTCTAATATCCTTTACACGGTGAAGAGCCTAACTTGGCTGAATCGTGGTGGTTTGTAGTTTTTATTCTGTAGCTAGAAAGGAGATTTGCTTACCAACTAGTGTGTGGTGGGTTCTTAACTGGGGAAACTGCTATATCATCCTTTGCGTGAGGGGCGACAGTTGGCGCTTAATTCAACCCCGTCTATGGAGACCGTGAGGTTAGGCCTGTTAGTGGGAGATACTCACGTTAAACACTTTGATTTTTTGTCTAATGCTCGGCGATTTCCCCCCTTGGTTATTTGTTGCTTCTCATAGCTTGCCTTTACCTCATAGCAACATTTCGGCGATGTTCGATAGTGTTATCTCTCGGGTATATTTTTTCGATTCTAATCAATCTCTTGATGGTACATGACAGGGTTAATTCATTCAGCTCCCATGCTTATGCTTTATCATCATAAATCAACTGCGAAAATATAAGGAAATTCTAACTAAACATTATCCTTGAGGCCCTAATCCATATTATCTACTCACTCACGTCCGCTTATGTCGCCAAAAATATGTTTACAACTCGAAAAGTTTCAATGACAATCCTGTTAAATTAGCGTTGGATATTGCTTCTCCCGGCAAAGAAACTTCGAGTAACATGTCAAACTTTGTGTATTTAATTACAAGTTTCCTTCCTGACTCCATCTTCAGCCTCTCCTTCTTCCACTTCCTGCACAGACTGCAGACTTCAATGATAATCGAATTTGTGGGAAATTTTCCAACATGCAGACTAACACACATCACCCCACCCACCGGCAGTCTACATCCACACACAAATGACGTCCCGAAAAATGTTTTACATTCGTTAACTTTTAATCACAGTCCATCTCCTGCAGCGTGATATTGCGTAATTTTTCGGAAATTAAAAACACAAGGGAAATTTATCCCATAAACGGATCCATCATCCTTTTGGAATTTTCAAATTTCGGTGGAGTTGTCGTTTGAACAGGAAGACGGCAAAGTAATTTGAAGGATCGATATTCTCGTTCTTGTCCTCGTTCCCATCCTCAACTTGTTCCTCACTCCTTTCTTATTCGACTCAAGTCTTCACTGTCTCTATTTGGTAGGATAATAGAAGACCGCATTCGTTTCGGCCTGGCTCAATGTCGAAATCGAGGCAAATCCAACACAGCGTTCGCGAGGAAAGCTGATGAAATGGCAAACAAAAATATGGTTGAAGTGGAGATAGACAGGATATTATGGGGTACGTGTTTTATTTACATTGCACGTAGGATAAATAAATTTGGAGATGTTTATGTGCCTAGAAAAGTCGATGAAACGAACGAGAAAACCTTGAGCCTAGAATTGAGTGGGTACCGGCATATGGGTGTAGTCGACGAAGGCGTAACGAAATAAGGAAACAAATAAGGAGCTCCGAATGGGAAGTATCGGAAAATTAAGGAAGCTCTGTTCGTGGAGATACATATGACACTTC
The DNA here is from genome assembly GCA_963969285.1 of Odontomyia ornata. Classification (NCBI taxonomy): domain Eukaryota; kingdom Metazoa; phylum Arthropoda; class Insecta; order Diptera; family Stratiomyidae; genus Odontomyia; species Odontomyia ornata. The sequence continues at coordinate 381,790,911 of OZ017739.1, read as the reverse complement.
TGGTCCTTTCTAGAGCAACGAAATCGATCCGTTGCTCGCCGAAATGAGTCGCAAATTGCGAAAGAAAGTGTTCATTACAGGATATCAAGCGAATTGGAAAGATACTTCGATAACGAGGAAGGCGGTGGATTCTATTATTACTTTCAGATTCAGAGCTGCGAAATTGAGGGCATATTCCTACTTTCGATGAACATTTGTTTCATTCATTGAGCATTCACCACGTAGTCTCATTTTCATCAAATTATTCTGGTAATACACTCGTATACATAATTAAGTGACACCTTGTCATACATCAATCAAATTGGACATCGAATAGCCGTGAAATTGATGGAAATCTGCAACGTGAACATGCATATTATATACTTTATATGTATATGCATGCAGCATGCGTCGGGGATGGAAACTTGCACTAGCGGATTTTACAGTCGCAAAAGCACTTCCGATAAACATCCGGCAGAAACGTAAAGGCTGCATTGCTGTTGCTGTAGCATAGGTCGCGTGAGGCATTTTGATACCCTGCCATCATCAATCTGATAAATCGTGCGAAATCTGAAACAATAATTGCAATCGCGTGACTTGGGGCTATTACACCTACGCTCTTCGATTTGGAGAATTTCTTCAAGCTCGCGGCAAATGCAAACAAAAAAGAAACGTAATGCGTATTTAACCTTGACTGAATAATGCCGCGAATGTTTCCCGTAAACAAGTCGAGTAGACAGGAGTATGCTCCTGTCAGAAGGGTTTTGCACTCAATCTTTGATATGCAGTAAGTTTCGTTAGGCAACTACCGAAAAAATTCGATAATTACTTCCAAGATATGCATATTAAATTATACGTTTAAAGTAAAACCTCCTTTACTTCAATTTAAGTTGCCACCGTTATTTTCCAGTTTAGTTATATCATTCAGTGAACACATCCTCAATGAACTATTTCATCTTTCCTGAAATTTTTAAAACGATCCTATCAAAAGCGCCTGATACGTGTTGAAATAATGGTTTATTGAGCAGAAGGAACGTCTAGCACTCGTTGCGTGTAGACGTGTTTTTAATCGCTCCTGTCATTAATTTTAAAAATGAAATAATTTTTCACAAAAGTCAGTTTCAAAAAATTGAAATAATTTTTTACGAGCCAGTCAAAAGCAAGTTTTGATTTTATTGGGGAAGAATTTATCGTCGAAGGCATCGACCAACGATATCCATAAATCAAGAAAAGGCCAAACCAAAGACAACTCGGGACTGCTGTATGGAGGAGCCCGACGGCTTCTCTCCGTTGGGGGCCCCGGGGAGAGTGACGGTGTGAAATTGGCGGCAAGTGTCAACAAGCGGAGACACACGAGCACCCAGGATACCGCAGATGGCGGCCGTAAGACACAAGTGCTCGAGGATAGACAGGAGGTGTGTCGACTTCGAAGTGAAATCGAAGAGTTAAAAGCAAGAATTCAAACGTACGAAGAAATGTTCAAGACGGCAAAAAAAGTTCAAGAGAGTGAACCGATACGAAAAATCGATAAGCACGCAAAACAGAAGAACGCTGCAAATCCAATAATCACTGAAGAAGTATTAAGTGCTGGTGGCACCAACGAAAGCCAGAACTACTTTGCAGCGCTGGACGGACTCCATCAGGATATGGAGGTAGACGAAGGTAATAAAGATGATAATTTTATAATTTATTTAAAAAATAAAAATAATGCAAATAGAAATAAGGAGAAGAAACCAGCCCGTAGCTCTGCTGGTGCTCCTAAAAAAGTAGCCAAAAATACCGAGAAAGTTCCGCCAATGAATGTCTTCGGTCAAAGCGGAAAGGACATGGTTCGGCTGTTGGCAGCCGAAAACAAATTAACAAATTTCGAAATCAAACGAATAAATTCCGAGAAGCTATCAATTAGAACGAAATCACTGGTTGATTTTAAATCAGCGAAAAATGCTTTGAATTCTGGGGAGGTTCCACACTTCACTTATACCCCCAAAAGCGAGAAGAACCAGACGTTCTTGCTGAAGGGCTTGGACTGTCGATCTTCTTCAGGTTCTCAAGGAAATAGCACCACAAATCGAGTTTATCTCAGTTAAAACATTCGCGACAAGAAGTTCGACGGTAGAAAAAAAAATTTACCACTTTATTTAGTACAAATAATAAATAAGAGCAGTCCAAGCGCTCTTCAGCAAATCAGATATTTAAATTTCCGAGTGGTGAGGTGGGAACGCCTCCAGAAACAAGAAATCAACCAGTGCTATCGCTGCCAACGATTTGGGCATTCGGCTGCCAACTGCGCCATGCATTACCGATGCGTTAAATGCAAGGACGTGTATGCTCCCGGTGAGTGCAAATTGGCTCAGACGGAGCCAAAAGAGAAATTATATTGTGTTAACTGCGGTGTTTTTGGTCACCCGGCATCATATCGAGGATGCTCCCGATATAAGGATGCGAGATTAAAATCTTTCCCAAAGCAAACACAACTACACCGCAGTGTCTTAGCTCCGAACTTCGTCAAGCCCGGAGTATCATTTGCATAAGCCGCTAGAGGACCAGCAGAAAATGCGGAAAATAGTGTAAATAATGTAAGTGGCAATAATGAGCTGCTTCTCAAAATTTACCAGCAATTAAATTCTCTATCGGAAAGAATCGATAAGCAAGATACAAAAATTAATCCTGTTTTTCATCGTCTAGGGGTTTCAAATGCCTCAAAATAATTTGTCATCCAGTCACATTCCCATGGATGAGATTCGTCTCATCTCGATCAACGTCAACTCCATTGTTACTATACATCGGCGTGATTATCTCCTTGAATTCACTAAAGCCTGACATCCTGCTTCTAACCGGAACCCACCTCAGTTCATGGCACTCCATGACATTCAAGGATTTTGAATTCGTAAGAAACGATAGGGTAATAGGTGATGGGGGAGGTGGCACCGGGATATTGGTTCAAAGACCCTATCGTTTCCAAAATATTGAAAAAGTCGAATTCAAAAGCTTTGAATCTCTTGAAGTGTCCGTTATCAAAATCTCACTGCCAGGTGGGGATAACCTCTTCGTTATCTCTGCCTATCCAACTGGTGGAACTGTTCTCAAGCTCAAGGAGGAACTCAATTCCTTGTTTGAAATACTCGAATTGAACAGGCTGCATAACTATTATATTCTTGCTGGTGACCTGAACGCCAAGCATACATCATGGCTGAACGCCAGCAATAATCCAAGAGGTGTATTCCTGACAAATTCATATTTGGACCTTTGCATTGCTGACGCAAGACTCGAATTCAGCTTTGATAGTCCTCATTGGAAACTGCAGGTGCTTCCTTATGATAGCGACCATAACGCAATCGTAATGGAAATTAATCATCACAGGGATGATTTCTTCCTCATTCCAGTTCAACATGAAAATCATCGGTTGAATTTAAAAAAAAACAGACTGGGGAAAGTTTCAAAATAAGTTTAATTGGGAGTACCAGAAGCAATGTCCCCCTTCTGATTGGGCAACTCTTGCTCAATGGTTCCTAATGACAGGAATCTAACTAACGATGAAATAGATGTCTATTTGTCGAAGTTAGAGAAGCTGACGTTGGAAACGATTGAGAAAGTGGTTCCCAAGATTAAACATCGAAACAATATGGAAGGATATGAAACACCAACCATCGCGAGGTTGAAAGATTGAAAAGCCTCCTTCTCACACGCGTCAACAATATTTTTCGACGATTTTTGGACTACAACCATCCCTCGTTGTCTTTGTTGAAATTACATCTGAAGAATGTCCGGAACTTAATCCGGTCATACTTCAGGAGTGAGGTCAGCAATCAATGGGCGGAAAAATTGAGGGATATTAGCCCACAGGATCCAGACGGCGTGTTCGCGAAAGTGAAAAGCATATTCCGCAAGAAGTCTCGAGTGAAGGTATCGAATCTCGAAGTCACTAGTGATGAGATAAATCTTCTCGATAGGGCTGGTATCGAAATTGATAGTACGACTCCGGATAGAAATGGAACCAGGATTATTTGTGAAGGATTGGATAAACTTGCCTTGATTGGAACACATTTTGAATTGGTTCATCTACCAAACCCTGAGAGAGGGAACGAAATATTTTCAGAGGTCGTTGAAGCAAAAGTTTCCGACTTCAAATCAAGCCTGAACGGCCAATCAATTCTTCATTTCAATGAAACATTAACATCTGACCTCATACCGACCTTGAATCTTATTGATTATTTTGTCAGCTATGAAGACTTGTGTTTCATATTTCGCAAGATAAACAACAAGAAATCATGTGGTACTGATGGTATTCCAAATGTTGTTCTCCGACATTTGCCCGAGGTTGCTATTAGGAACTATTGCATATTGTTCAACAACATGTTGAGCAATTCATATTTCCCAAATGAGTGGAAAAAAGCTTAGGTATTTCCGATCTTGAAGAAAGGAAAAGAATCTTCATGCCTCAAAAGCTATCGCCCAATCAGCTTGCTGCCTAACATCAGCAAGGTGTTTGAAGTGATACTCAACAGAGCATTAAACGCCCACATTGAGGAAAATGAGTTGATGCCGAATTGCCAATTTGGTTTTCGTGCCAGGCATTCGACCACACATGCAATAACGAAAGTAAGCTCAGACATCTGTTGGAAACTAAATGATAGACAATTTGTTGGAGCATGTCTCATTGGTAGGAGAAAGCCTTCGATACGGTATGGTTAGATGGACTAATTTTTAAACTCCTTCAGGACAAGTTCCCCAGACACCTTGTCGCCATGATGTGTAATATGTTATACGGGAAATCGTTTGTTGTAACTGATAGAAATCTGACAACAATGCGCGAGTTCAAGGTCTTGAATGGTCTACAGCAGGGAACAGTTACTGCGCCTCTGCTCTTCTCAATCTTCATTCGCAAGTTATTGAACGGCTTTGATTTTAATGTCTCGCCAACGCGATCATTGGTAGCGTTTGCTGATGATCTGATCATCTATACGGCAGACCGAAAAGCTACAATAGTTCAGAGCAATCTCCAAAAAATGTTCAATGATGTACAGCTGTACACTGACAATTGGCGAATGAAAATCAATGCGCAGAAGTGTGAAACAATCTTGTTTCGGACAACGCTGCAGGGGGTCAGTCAAGACCTGAAACGAAATTGAAAGATTTCCACATCATGGCTGGTAAGGGTAGTCTTGAACGGGTTGCATATAAATCCTGTGTTCGATCCTCGTTGTTTATCTCGATCAGTATCTGTACTATACTGAACATGTCAAAATCATGCTCAGTAAGGCACTCAAAGTAGTCATGGCCCTTTGAAAGCTCTTTCATTCAATTATCTGTTACAAGACACTGGTTAGACCAGTTTTGACATATGGATGTCAGATCTGGTACAACCAGAGCGCTAGTACTATGGAAAAATTAGGAGTTTTCGAAAGGAAATGTCTTCGTGCATGTACTGGTTTGTACAGAAAGCCTGAGACGGATTGGAAACATTATATATCGAATAGAAGAATTTATCAAACTGCTAAAGTGACAAGAGTCGATATCTTCATAATGAGACTGCTTCGGAATCATATCGCAAGGTCTGTAACTGTGAGTGAAAACCCTTGGATTTCACAGTCGTTCCACCCTACAGATGGGTATATTGCGACTTGCCTCGCTACTGGCTTCATTCCTCCAGAAGCATTCGTGTATTTGGACATGAATCGATATGTTTTTGATTCTGACGGCGTCCCAGTCATATATCACATATATCGACGGGCCACCGATAAGAAGATAAAATATCCTCCGAATTTGAGTTCACGAGACCAACAATTCCAATGGAGATACTCATTTGCTAGATTCGTTGAAGCTGATCGAGTTGAGACGGGGCAATCTAGGTATTGGTGCCTGAATGACAATGTCTAAATTATTCGTGTTTATTTTCAGTTTTAGTTTTTTTCGTTATTTAGTTTTTGAGTTCCAGCTCATTATTGCTACATTTAGTGTTATTGTTTATTTTTGTTAAAAATTAGGTATAGGTAAGGTTAGTATTATGTTTATTATATTTGGTTAGAAATATGGTAAAACGCTTAGGTTAGGAACATTGTTATAGATTTTTTTTAAGTATAAGATAAAGTTTTTGATTGCATTTATTAGAATTAAGTTAAAACATATTAGGCATAGGATCAAAGTTCACTGTTGTGTTAAGATTATAAATAATTTTAGAATAGTGTTGGTTGGTTTTTTCTCCTTTTTCCAATTGAATTTTAAAAATATGTAATAATCCATTGATTTGAAGTTGCTATAGTTTTTTTTTTTTAAATGTGATGAATGATAAGGTACAAATTTAGAGAGCCAATTGGGCCATTAAGTTTTGTATTGTTATTGTTTGGATTTCGCTTTACATTCTTTTAAAATTTATAACGATTAGTATTAAATAAAGCGCTTTTGACTTTGACTTTGACTTTGAAAACACACTTTACTTTCTGATGACTCAATAACTTCGCTACATTGATGAGTAATGCCAAATGAGTATAATAATATACTAGACACTGCATACGATGTAGTGCTGGAATTGTTGATTACATTTATATTGAAACTGTACGAAGTCTGACAATTAAGTAATGAGACTGATTCCATGAAAACCATGCTTCTTAACATTTCTGGAACGCTTCGAGCGGGATGTCCGCAAGTACCCTCGGCAAGGCCGCCTGGATGTCCGTAATCGACTCAAAATGTGTTCATTGACCACTGATTTTGTTCTGGGAACAAAAAAAGTCACCGGGTGGCATATCGGGCGAATAAGGCGGGTGTTGCAACACGGCGATCCCCTTAGAGGCCAAATACTTTTGCTCCGCAGAAAGGTTCTTTGGAACCATCTTCGCGCACAACTTTTTCATCCCAAAATCGTCGGTTAAAATTTGTCTGACTGTTTCACGGTTCATACTCAGTTCTGAGGCCAACATAAGAACTGTTAAACGCCGAGCTTCACGGATTAGGGCGCGCACACGCTGCGCATTCGCGTCAGTCCGCACCTCGACTGCTCTTCCGCTTTGCGCGTCGTCTTCCACGCCTCTCCTTAAACTTTTAATGCCATCGAAACACCTGGGCACGACTAAAAGTACTATCACCATGTACTTTTACAATTTCAGCGTACGTTTCCGAAGCTGTTTCGTCCAATCTGGCGCAAAATTTTTTCGCGACGCGTTGCTCTCGATTTCGTTTCTCCATTTTCGTGACGAGCACGTCTACTCAACACAACACAGCAGGCGAACTAAACAACCTAGAGCGATGGTAAATATATCAATAGAGAGGAGAAGCATGCCGAGGAAGGGGGAAGGAAATTTCAAGGTCGCAGGTTTACCACAAGCGCGGGAATAAGATCAATCTCATTACTAAATTGTCACGCCTCGTATGTGAGCGAAAACCAATATAGTTTTTGTGGCTAAAATATATGAAAATTCAAATGCATATAGCCCCGCAGAATGTTGCTTGATATTGATAAAACTTACAAAATTAGGCAACCTTACATTTACCTACCTAGACTTAAAATTAATTGAATTTAAGGGTATAATTAGCAAAGCTAAGTGTAATTTGATTTCAAAGCTATGTGTTATTGTTGTATCCATAGGAAAATACCTTCATATATTTCGAACCACAAGCGCTCATACGCGGAGATGGGGAGGGCCTTCTATGAAGAGACCCCCATAAGAACCTTTGAACATTTTATTGCAACTCAAATTTTCTCGAGACTATCACTTAACATCCACCTAGGTGTCTGCATCTGCTATAGTTTCAGAGAAAAATTACTGTCACACACAGACAGACGGACAGACCGTCTCGATTTCAATAGAGTTTTATAAGTTAGTACTTAAACCTGAAAAAATATTAGTTTACTTGAGATAATCTACTACTAGGGGTTATTAGTAACGAAATTGTACGAATCAACTCCATCCTCGTCTTTGAAATATAAAATTTGGGTTATCGATACGATGTATCATGGGAGGATATGGTTTCGGTTAGTCATCGTATTTTATCGAAAGCTTGGACATGTCAATGGAAAAGGGTCAACTACTCGTAAAATTCCGTTCAGGTTACAAGAAATTGATAGGGAGTATATAACTGGTCAGCAATATTTCTAAGCATTTTTTCGGTTCATGTTCTGATAAATAAAGAATTTAAGTATATGACTTTGGTATAAAAGTAGAAAATGATTTTATAAGTTTGTTTTTGACTTGGCTATTAATTTCAGTTGTCACTCTAATGGAAAATTTTTACAGCACCATGAAATGTTTTTATCATAATCAAACTGGTTTTTAGGGTTTTGTACAATAATTTTACAAAACCCTACTAACATCGCGTCTGGTCTGTCCGTCCGTCCATCCATCCGTCCTAGGCCTTCACGATACGATACCGATATTAAGGCTATTATCGGTATCGTATAGAGTTAAATTTTTTAATATCGTTTCGATATCGGCGATATTTTTTTTTAAATTTATCGATACGATAGCCGATAAAATGTCGATATTTCACATATACATGAAATGGCAAAAACGAAACAGTTTAAACCCTTTTTTTTGACACAAATATTGGACTAAAGCAGGGAGATGGGCTGGCCCCATTGCTATTCAATTTGGCTCTGGAGTACGTCATACGGAAGCTACTGTCGATACGCGAGGTACATTACTATAGAAGTCGAGCCAGGTAGTGGCCTATGCGGACGAAGAACTCTTCCTGAAACTCAACAGCGAAGCAAAACTAAAAGGGCTACAAATCAACGAAAATAAAACAAAGCTCATGACGCAGTCGAGGAAAAATACCAAAATATCACACTTGACGAATACAGTATCGAAAATGTTAGCGAATTTGTGTATTTAGGCGCCAAAATAACGAAAACGGGCAATGCAAGAGACGAAATACGCCGAAGACTACAGCTTGCAAATAAAATATTCCACTCAGTGTTGACGATCTTAAAGACCAGCTGCATACACAGGAAAACAAAGCTCCAAGTATACAAATCTGTGATAAGACCCAAGCATCCGCAAATATATTGAACGCCTTTGAGCGACGGGTCCTGAGGCGAATAATCGGAGCGAAGCTTGACGGGGACCAATGGCGAATTCGATACAACCATGAGCTGTATGAAATTTTTGACGAACCGGAAGTCTCAAGGATTGTAAGACTGCGGAAGCTGCAATGAGCTGGACACATGAATCGTATGGAGGAACAACGGATACCCAAGAAGGTCTTCGATGGGAGAACTGAAGGCCGGCGGCCAGTGGGGAAACCGAAGAAACGCTGGTCTGACTCGGTCGACGAAGACAGTTCATCGCTGCTCGGATTTCGAAATTGGAGGACGCGGTCAATGGACCGAGGCAGTTGGAGGCGCTGTTTGCAGGAAGCGAAGGCCCGAGAGGGGCTATAGTGCTAAGAAGAAGAAGAAATCCCTTTTTAGGTTTGTGTTTAATATTTTTTATAAAAACCTACTAGTTTCGCGACCTGTCTGTCCGTGCGTCACAGCAAGTTTTCTCAGAAACTACATAAACCACAATCCTTTAATTTGGTGAACTGCTCAGAAGTGATAACTTCTCTAAAGTTCAGGTATAAAAAACATTTTACAAGGTAAGGTCTCCTATCCACAGGAGTGACCCTTAAAAAATTTTTTTCGTAAAATATCTCCGATATTGGTAGCAAAAGAAAGGGCTAAGTCAGAGCTTTTTGAATCAGGTAAAAAAGTAAGATGACACCAGAGGGGAGTTCGGGAGTGGTCAAAATAGGTGAAAATTTTGTTTCCTCCCTCGCAATTGGACATTTTTGAGCCGAAATATCTAAAAAAAAGTCAGAAAAGTAGACCTTAACGAGTACATGGGCAACAAATTTCTGAGAAGTCTAGTTGGATTAACTTTGTTAATAATAGCACGGGGCCTTTAAAATTTCCAAAAATTATTATTATTTATCATTGTTACTATCTCATGTATAAGTTTATATACCCTGAAAATTTTACAGCAATCGTGCAATCAACTACAAAGTTATGGTCAATTGAAAATTACACAATTGGAACAACAGCCTCATGTGATTCTTATTAGATACACGCTTTTAAATGACTCATACAATACAGATTTGTTCTGATTTTCGAAAAAATTTCAGAAGTCGTGCATAACATTTGTATGTTATTGTTGGTACTTACGCATATCTTCAATTGAATTCTTGCTACGTATAAATGCTAATTCATAGTAAGTCGACAATTCCTTCATTACTTTGTTTTGTAACATTTTTTCTCAGATCTTTTATTTTTTTTTTTTGTCTGCTTCTTATTATATTTAAAAACTGTTCTCCAGCTCTGCCATCCCCTTCAAAGTAGTCCCCTTGGGCAGCTATGCAACGATTCCAGCGCGTTTTGCATGCTTCGTAACATTTCTGGAACGCTTCGACTGGGATGTCCGCGAGTACCCTCGTTACGGCCGCCTGGATTGCCGTAATCGACTCAAAATGGGTTCCTTTGACCACCGATTTTGTTCTAGGGAATAAAATAAAGCCATAGGATGATATATCGGGCGAATAAGGTGGCAGTTGCAACACGGCGATCCCTTTAGAGGCCAAATACTGGGACACAGTGAGGGCGGTGTGGCACGGTGCGTTGTCATGATCAAGGATCCAGTTACGAGCGATGTCTGGGTACACCCTGTTGACTCGTTTTCGCAATCTTTCGAATAGTTGACGATAGTAGATTTGATTTCGAACTGTTAAACGCTGATCTTGACGGATTAGGGTCAACACACGCTGCGCATTCGCGTCAGTCCGCACCTCGACTGGTCTCACGCTCCGCGCCTTGTCTTCCACGCTTTCGCGCCCCTCCTTAAACTCTTTATGCCATCGAAATACCTGGGGACGACTAATAGCTCTATCACCATGTACTTTTATAATTTTAGCGTACGTGTCCGAAGCTGTTTCATCCAATCTGGCGTAAAATTTTATCGCGACGCGTTGTTCTTGATTTCGTTACTCCATTTCCGCGACGAGCTAAACACACGTCTACTCAACACGACACCGCAGGCGAACTAAACAAGCTAGAACGATGGTAAATACTATATATCAATGGAGAGGGGAAGGATGCCGGAAAAGTGGAAGGGAATTTTAAGGTCGCAGGTTTACCACAAGCGCGGCAATAAAATCAGTATCCTTACTTAATTGTCACACCTCGTATGGTTCAACCTATCTTTTTCTGTTATTATAATTAGGCTTATTTGTCTGCAAAAATGGGTGAATAAATAAAGGGTGGTCCAACCAAAATGCACGATGCGAATTGTAAATAAAACAAAAAGTTTTCAGAGACTTAAGTTAATATTTTTTATTATAATAGAAGGATCTTTGACAAAGATGTGTGTAACAAAATATCGCCCACGGCTACTTCTATCCGATTGTCCATGTTTTCAATGACTCCGAGATATAATTGAGGTCCAATGTCGTTAATGTGCTGAACTATCTCATCCTTTAGCTCTTGAGTTGTTCTTGGCTTATTGACGTACACTTTTTCTTATAAATATCCCCAGTGAAAGATGTCCAACGGTGTCAAATCACATGCTCGTGGCGGCCAATTAACATCGCCATAACGTGAGATAACACGGCCATTGAATTTCTCGCGCAAAAGAGCCATTGTTTAGTTGGCTGTGTGGCAAGTGGCACCATCCTGTTGGAACCACATATCGTCCAGATCCATAACCTCAATTTCTGGCCACAAGAAGTCCGTTATCATCTCGCAATAGCGAACACCATTCACGGTAACTGCTTGGCCGTCTTCATTTTCGAAGAAGTACGGCCCGATGGTGCCACCAGCCCATAAACTGCACCAGACAATCACTTATTATGGATGCATCGGCTTTTCACAAGCACTCGCGGATTCTCCTTTGTCCAAATGCGGCAATTCTCCTTGTTAACGAATCCACTGAGATGAAAGTGTGCCTCGTTGCTGAAGATGATTTTCTTTGTAAAGTCATAATTCCCTTCTGTCTGTTCAACCAACCATTCGGCGTATTGCCCACACTTGAAATGGTCAGTACTTCAGCTCTTAAGTCAATTGAACCTTATAAGCGTGGAAATTTAAATCTTTATTCAAAATTCGTATCAGTGATGTTCGTGAGATGTTCAATTGTTGGGCACGACGACGGGTCGACGTTGACGGTTCTTCTGCCACACTATCGTGAACAACGGCAATGTTTTCAGCCGAACGAACTGGGTGAGCATGCACAGTTGATTTCACATTCCCTACATACCCAGTTTGCTGAAATTTACCGCACAATTCTCCCGATTGTGGACACATTTGGTCGATTATGTTGACCAAAAAAATAACTAAGTGCATGAAATGCATTTTGATTTGAGCGCCCATTTCCGTAAAAGGTTTCAACAACTTTAACGCACTGCTCAATTGTGTACCTCTCCATGGTTGAATTCGTCAAACACTGAAACAAAGAAATGTCAAATTAAGCTGGACGAATAATTTGACGTTAAGGTGTGACTTTCAATTAACATCGTGCATTATGCGTGGACCACACTTTACTATATACATTTAAATATCATCACTCGTCTAAATAATCCGACAAAGCCCTCATCAAAAATTCAGCTGTTACCAATATTCTAGTTCAATTTGTGGCGCTTCTGATCTGAAAATAATTAACGTTAAATTCTTATACCACATTTTGAAAAAAGCCAAATTAACGTTCCTTACGTATAATTATATAGCCATAAAGAACCTAAAAATGAAAATTTATTGTTCCGGTTTCCATATATTCAAATTTATGTTTGCCCATCATTCAACCTTTATTGATTTTCCAATTTAATCACCATCAATCTTCCGAGCACTTGCAGATCGCACTCAATCCTTCACTTTCATATCAGCCAACGTCATAGCACATCAAAGCAATAAATATTTGAAATACCTTCACTTAAATACTTAAGAAAAATTGACGCTAAGTACCAGTTATTATTTCTTCATGTATCTTCCGCCCTCTAAGCGGGAAACTAATAAATCTGTGCATCCTTGATAACCCAAGTGCCAACCGCATATCTCAAACCAGAACACAGCAAAGGGTGGAACAGAAACTTGATTAAAAGGTTGGAATGTTCATATGAGCGCCATAATACCCAGCGATTTTTCATCAGACAGATTCCTTACGTTGTTCTGGCGTTCGTCTTCAGTGGAACCACCTATTGCTCGGCTTTTCGTAGCCAGTCTACGGGATTTAAAATAAGGCTCGCTCTATGTGCCAGACTTCCATAGATGCACAGATCTCTGCTTAATGCCCAAAGCAACACCAGCAATTGCCACGGTAATTGGAGGAAAATTTATAGGTACAAGGATAGGCACCGACTCCAATGAATAAATGGAAGCTCCAGCATACGGTAATTTTCTTAAGGAATTATCTAAGTACGTCATAGTTCTTCTTAATTCCCTACATGCTCGTACATACGTACATTGTCGCTATCAAGCTTAAAAGAACGATATGGCGCATTCGGTCTTGTCTAAAAATAATTGCAACGAGATAAGCATTCACGGAAGCTTTCACCGTGGAAAGGGGGAGTACGCGTATGTGCCGGAGTACTCAGCACGAAATTGTACTGTACTGTGTTCATGTAGGATATATGCTTTCTGCTTTTCTATAAATAAATAGATGAGAAAGCGCCAGATACAAGATGATAATAATAGGAATTGGGAAAGTGAATGGATTTGCTGATGTACGAGCATGATTAGTGCCGTGGAAAATTATTAGGTGTGGACAGTTTCAGCCGAAAGGTGGAATTCAAGGAGTATGTTGCTGAAATTCCAAGGACACGATGACATGTGTTTAGTAAATGTCACGTATTTGCTATTCTGTCACGTTCAATCAACAGGTTCAGTGCGTTCATGATGCAGTTTGTGTGCATCATTTGATTTATTCAGATGAGAATGAAATTAATTGCGTTGTGGAGAAATGTGGAGCAAATAATGCTTGTTTAGCAAGCATCAGTTGAGAATGTGGGAGTATCTCTTAAAAACGTAGGTATATCTCTGCTCCCTTGAAGAAAGTTTTTTGCAATTTTTTTTTATTTTAACCAAATATCTTATTAATTGTAGGAGTAGCATTTAAGAATTGGATTAGCTTTAAAATTTTGCGTCTTAAGGAAAGAAAATCCAATCTGTGGCGGCTAGAATTAAACAATTTTGAAAAAGCCTTCCCTAGATTCTAACAAACCTTTCATATGTTGTATTTATTTCAAAGTTCATAAACGATTATAATTGACTGATGTAAATATCAGTCGTTGTAGCCTTCCAGACAGCGCACTCAGTCAAAAGATGTCAGACATGTTGACTGAATTAAGTAGTCTTTCAATTAAAGCTTAGATATGTCTTATAGCTGTTTCTCGAAGGCATCAAATGAACGTAAGCATATTAGAAATGAGTCTGGAAAGTTGTGAGGCTCGTACTGATCAGCAAGGGGAAGGGAAAGTCCGAGTTGGCGTCTGCATACCGCCCGTTATGTATGCTAGACACGGCTGGAAAAGTGCTCGAGAAACTCATCAAGGGAAGACTCACTTACGCGGTCCGTTCTGCCGGGGACCTATGTCCACGGCAGTATGGTTTTGGAGCAGGTCGCTCCACTATTGACGCGATAGCGGAAGTAGTGAGCGCGGTCTAAAGAGCGGAGGCTCACTGCCAGTCAAACAAAAGGGTTGTGTTGCTCGTGACGCTTGACGTCAGAAACGCCTTCAATTCCGCTAGATGGGCGGATATTCTGGGAGCACTGGAAAACTCTTTTCAAGTTCCAGAATATCTGATGCGAATTTTGAAGAACTACCTGACAGACCGGAGCCTGCTCTATGAGATGAAGGAGGGTCGGCGGAGGATGGAAGTTACATCGGGTGTTGCACAAGGCTCCATCCTTGGCCCAGACCTGTGGAACATCACGTACGACGGGCTACTGAGAATCGAGCTGCCGGATGAGTCGCGCTTGATCGGCTATGCAGATGATGTCGCGGCGCTAGTTGCGGGACGCACTGTTGAACAAGCGCAACTCAGACTGGGTATGCTAATGCGCCGAGTGAGGGATTGGATGACTGCTCGCGGGTTCAGCCTAGCTTTGGAGAAAACCGAAGTAGTCATCTTGACAAAAAAGAGAATCCCTAGAGTAAGGATGATCAACATTGGGGAAGCACTCGTTGAGACTAAACTAGCAGTGAAGTACCTGGGCATTTTGATCGACTCGAAGATGCGTTTCTCCGAGCAAATCAGGGCGATAGCTGACAAGGTTGCAGCGAGTGTTTCGGCTCTCAGCCGGCTAATGGCCAACATAGGGGGTCCCACCTCATCAAGAAGGAGACTTCTGATGAGTGCAGTACAATTTGTGCTGTTGTACGGATCGGAAATATGGTGTGAGGCTCTCAACAAGGAGCTGTATCGAAAGTGCTTGGCACAGGTGCAGCGACGAGGAGCGCTGCGGATTGCATCTGCATATCGGACTGTCTCGGAGTCGGCAGTGCTGGTCATCGCAGGAGTGATACCCATTGCCCTCCTTGCCAAGGAGCGCCGCAGAATCTACCTGCGGAGGAACGAATGCGACAGAGATGCTGTCGCTCACGAAGAACGAGAACGCTCACTCAGTGATTGGCAACAGTCCTGGGTGAGCGATACAAAAGGTAGGTGGACCGCACGCCTCATTGGTGACCTGAGGCCGTGGCTCAATCGAAGGCATGGTGAGACTGACTTCTATCTAACTCAGCTACTGAGTGGACATGGATACTTTCGGTCTTACCTGCACAAGATTGGTAAGTCACGGTCTCCTGACTGCATATTCTGTGCTGCAGAGGTCGATGATGCCTACCATACATTTTTTGTACGCAAGAGGTGGGAAAGGCAGCGTTGTGACCTCATTGAAGAAATAGGAGATCTTTCTCCGGATGAACTCACTGGAGAGATGCTCACATCCTTTGACAAATGGAACTGTGTGGCACATTACGCTCGGGCAATCCTTAAGATAAAAAGGAAAATATATGAGCGCCTGGAGGCGTCCAGGGCGGAGGGGTCTCTTTTCTAGAAATCCCTCTCCCTTCCCCTCCTTCCGCTGGAAAAGAGATCCCTGTAGCCCGGTGGCGCCTAAACGCGTAGAGAAACGAGGCTTAGCCCGAAGTAATGTGTCAAACAGTCCCAGGCTAGGTTCTCAGATTGACAGGGGAGGTGTTTAGTGGGTAGTCCAAGGGTATCCCCCATGGGAGTCCCACACTGCCCGACTCGGCGGGCGTAAATGCCTTCACCTCCCTACCACAAAAAAAAATATTAGGAATGAGTAGTCCGCGTGGTGTCGTGGATAGAGCACTCATCCCGTAAGCCGAAAGTGCCTGGATTCTACGTCTAGCTTTCGTTGCGAACAGACGCGTTTTTAATCGTTCCTGCCGTATTCAAAAAATCAAATTAATTTTTTTTAAAAGCCAGTCCAAACTTAATTTTGTTTTTTGTTAGAATAAGTTTATATCGTCAAAGCAATCGACCCAAGGAATTATATCAAATATGATTTTCCTTAGATAAATCAAGAAAAGCAAATAATCCAAAGACGAATTCGGGACCGCTGGTACGAGCCCGACGACTTCCCACTGTTATGGGAACCTGGGAGGGAGATAGCGAATATGAAATTGGCAGCAATCGTCGTTAAAAGAAGACATAACAACTAAAACCCCTTAGATGGCAGATGCAAAACCAATATCGTCAAAAACAAAAAAGAAGTGATCCGACTTCGACAAGAAAATCAAAAACTAAGGCTAAGTCTATAGTCCCTCGAAGATCAATTCAAAAGAGGGATGAAGACTCAAGACGGACAACCACAAAAGCAAATCAATAACGAAACAGAGACGAAGAAAACTGCTAAACAAATTATCCCAGAAGAAATTCTAAGTGCTGAAGACACTGACGATAGCCAAAAGTATTATGCAGCGCTGGACGGACTACAACAAGAAATGGAAGTTGAAGAATGTATTGAAAGAAATTTTGACAAAAATAATTATGTCAATTTAATTCAGTATTTTAAAAATAAAAATGAGAAGAAGCCAGTTCGCAGTTCTGCTGGTTCCTCTGAAAGAGCTTTCAAAAAGGCAGAAAAAGTTTTGCCAATCAACTTGTTCGGACAAAGCGGAGAAGATATGGTTCGGCTATTGGCAGCTGAAGATAAATTAACTAATTTCGAGATCAAAAGAATAAATGCTGAAAAATTTACCATTAGAACAAAATCACTGGTTGATTTCAACTCAGCTAAAGATGCGCTAAATTCTGGGAAAGTTCCAGGCTACACTTATACCCCAAAAAGCGAAAAAAATCAGACAAAAGGGTTTGGACTGCGGAGAGGATACGGTCGATCTTCGAATCGAATACATTTCAGTCAAAGCCTTTGTAATACGAAGATCGACCGTAGAATGGAAGAATTTACCACTTTACTTAGCACAGAATTCCAGAGTGGTGAGGCGGGATTGCCTGAAAAAATAAGAGAAGTCAACCAGTGCTACCGGTGCCAATGATTTGGTCATTCGGCTGCCAACAGCGCCATGCACTGTTGGTGCGTCAAATACAAAGACGTTCATGCCCCCGATGAGTGCAAATTGGCTCAGACGGAGCCTAAAGAAAAATCATACTGCCATTTCGTAGTGGAGTAGGTAGATATAAATGTCAGTGAAGGATTGCAGCGATGGTCTGCTGCCTCAACGGAAGAGGATGTTGGGATCCGCTGAAAATGGCCTTGTCTGGGGAGGCGTGAATGCGCTGGCAGGCTGGCGTTGCGGTGTCGTGTAGCGAGTTCTTTTCCTCAGCACAAGGACCTACTTTAAAAAAATTTCGCATCCACGAATTTCTGAGGTCAAATAAATGTCGACCGAAGTCGAAAAGGAGGTAACCTGCTAAGGGTCAAAGAGTATTGCTGACTAAGGAAACAATTGGGCCTGGAGAAAACAGACGGACTTAAGAGGACTTCGTCGTTACCGACGAAAATTATGGCCCACAAATAAGAATAGGGCATCCAGATGGAGGCGGTGCCTCCTCAAGATCCAAACGTAGACGTAGCCATGTATTTCCCATTTGAGTGAAAAACTCATACAAAAGTACTTTGTATGACTCGTTCCCTCAAATGAGAAATAGAAACGTAGCCAATTTATGCTATAGTGTTATGCAATGAAATCACATAACCCTATGTCATATATGGGCATGCGAGCGGAAGGCCACTCTACCCGGCAAGAGCACCTGTTAAACAAAAGAAACGAAGGAGCTCGCTTGATGGCTAGCCCATGCTAGTAGAGGAGCCGGCCATCACGTTCTTTGGAGAAAATCCGACCGAGCATGAAGGAGCTGCGGCCAAAGTCAATAAAGCATCGCACCTATAAGACCACATTCATTCACAGGGACCTTCATTCCTGCCCGCATGTGTTTGGTTAGAGTAGACCCTATAAGGAAATCACTAAAACAACCATCGGACCGCATTGAATCATTGAGCGACTGTCGTCATCCGTTTATTTCATCGACTTAAATTGAAGAGAAGTCAACATCTTCATCGAAAGATTAAAGCCAGGCTATCTTCCAATTGGCACGTAATATTCAGTGATATCGGCACCATTGATTCCTCAAACAACGATAATGATACCAGTTACACAATCGACATTATTATCAGCCATTCAACCGAAAGTTTCGCACAACACACTTCCGACACATAAAAAGACCGCGAAATCAGTCTGCTGGCAACTCAAATAAGGCAGTCGCCTCTGACGTTCTCAGCATCGTCGTCGACTGTACGTCAAACCGTTCCACCAAGTTAAAGCTCATTTTACACCAATAGCACCCCCGTTCAATCCACGTGCATGTACGAAAAACGTATTTGCGGCATTGATCCTAACGTTCGATTCAACTCATGACAATAGATGCTAAACGTCATCAACTGCTTTTCGATGCCAGAATTATTCAAAATTCCACCGTCTCGACACCACGTTGCTAGTGGCAATGCTGTCGTCCAAAGGACATGTTTGCAATGTGCTGCGGGATACCACGAGAAATGTAAGGAACGAAGAGACCAACACGCTGCTAAAGCAGTACGACCAACGCGGTCGGGCCAGATACTAGTCGAATTTGGTGCAGAGGCCGACAATAAAGAAGCGTTCTACGACGCAGTAAAGAAAGTCCTCAGCAAAAGCGCAACTGTAGCCTCGCTCGAGCCGTTTGGCAACAATCGAAATAAAAGACATTGACTGCATCACAGATCTGGCCGAGGTAGGAGAGGGCATCAAAAGGGAGCCCCCTAGCGTACGCAGGATCAAAGCGAGGCGGACACTAGAAAACCAAAGGGGACAAGGCATGGCCATCATTGACTTGACAGAAAAGGGTGCCGAATAATTTTTAAATAAGGGTAAAGTAAGGATAGAGTGGGTTGCATGCAGGATACGGCTTAGGACAACGCATCTTCAATGTTTCAAATACTCTGGCTATGGTCACAATTCAATTTTTGCCGCATAAATATTCAAAATAGACCTATGTGCGCAGTTCAATCGCCCATAACCTGCTTGAGTAGTTGGCGGGGGGCATGAAAGCCGACCTTTTGCTGCTGAATGAGCAACGCCACGATAAACGTTCTGCATCATGGTAACCTGATGAACCTTCTACTGCCACCATCTCGGTTTGGAACAGTGATTTCTAGGCGGAGAGCTGTGGACGGGGGGATGGTTTCGTGTGAATTTGGTACTTAGGGAAATATTCATTAGTGTGTACCTAACGCCGAACGAAGTGATATCATTTTTCGAAGTCAAGCTCAATGCTTTGGAGGGCGCTGTCTAGAACGCAGATGGCAGCTTGCTCTTTGTGGGAGACTTCAACGCTTAAGCAATTGAATAGGTATGCTTCAAACAGATCCTTGGGGAAAACGAATGCTATATTAGAAAAAGCGGCCAGGACGGCGCTCGTCGTACTAAACACCGGGAAAACGCAGACTTCCGCCATATTGGCTGCAAAGGAACCATATTGGACGTGATATTCGCGTCGGAGTTTTTAGTATGAAGGATTCAAAATTGGACAGTATTAGAGGACTACTTAGCCAGTGATCATCAGTACATTCTGCTTGAGATCCATGATGTTGTTTCCCAACGTACGTCCTTGTGACGTTTCACAAATGGGTGGAACATTGGGAGGATAGACATTGAGAGGTTCATTGAAATGCCCACAATAAATGCCCCGCTGCAGGGAAATTCGCAGGGAACGGAAGAACTGGCAGCTCAAGAAGTGGTAAACTCAACTGTGAGCATTATCACGACTGCTTGCAACGCTTTTATGCTCCGGTAAAACGCCGTTGTGGCAGCCCCCAGTGAAATGGTGGTCGACTGAATTCGCTGAAAAGCGAAGGGAGTGTCACAAGCTTCGGCGTGAGGCTTAACGGGCACGGAACCGTGACGAGGCGTGCAACAGGATAGCAGCATATAAATCGGCCTGGAAATGTCTTCACAAATTGATTGACAACAGCAATTCGCGCTGCTGGCAAGATCTAATGGGCAACGTGAACAAGGTTCCGTGGAGCCTTCGCTACAGGCTTATGAGGAAGCTTGGTGCCCTATGGACGCCTTGCCTACATGAAACGGAAAAGATGGATTAGATGGTGTGGGCATTCTTCTTCGCTTGTTCTGTCCGTGTTTAAGCTGGCACGGTCAAACAGCTATCGAGTGCCCACTGTTCATACAGCCGGAACTGGAAGAGGCAGTCCTATCACTGAAATCAAGAAGGCTGCAGGCCCAGAAGGTGTTCTAGCTGAAGTGTTGCAACTTTTCTATCACCATAGTCGTGACTTGCTGCTCAGCACATTCAACGCTTGCCTATGGGGCGGGGTTTTCCCTTCAGAATGGAAGGTGGCGAGGCTCGTGCTGATCAGCTGGGGAAGTAAAATCGTGGATCGCCATCTGCATGCCGCTCTTGATGCATTCTAGACACAGCTGTGGAAGTGTTAGCGAAACTCATCAAGGGAAGACTCACTGACGCGAATTTTGCTGCTGGGGACCCATCTGCTCGGCAGTAGGGCAGTCTGAAAGGCAGAGGCATACAGCCGCACCAAGCGACGGATCTTTCTGTTGGTACCATATGACGTTAGGAACGCCTTCAATTCCGCTAGATGGGTGAATATTCTGGATACGCTGGAAAACTCTTTACAAGTTCCAGAATATTTGACTCAGCTTCTAAGTGACTATCTGAAGAATCAAAGCCTGTTTTGTGACACGACACAGGGCCAACGAAGGATGTAAATGACATCGGGTGTGTCGTAGGGATGTATCCTTGGTCCAGACCTGTGAAACGTGTCTTCCTACAGGCTACTGAGACTGGAGATGCCAGATGAGTCGCGCTTGATCGGCTATGTGGATGATTTTGTGGCTCTAGTCCCTGGATGTACCGTTGAGCCAGCTCAACTTAGGCTATGCATACTAATGTGCCGAGTGAGAGATTAGATGACTGCGCGTGGGTTCAGCCCCTTTGCTGGAGAAAACCGGAGTCGTCATCTTGAGAAAAAACGATAAACGCTGGAGTAAAGATAATCAGTATTGGAGACATACTAATCGAATCGAAGCCAGCGGGGAACGACCTGGGACTACTGAACGTCTCAAAGATGAGTTTCTCGAGAAGGCTGCTTCAGGCGTATCGGCACTGAGTCGACTTAAAGGCAACGTAGGGGGACCAACTCATAAAGAAGATGCCTCTTGATGAGTGCTGTAGGGTCAGTGCTACTGTACGGAGCAGAAATATGGCGTAAAGCCCTCAGTAAGAAGGTGTATTGAAAACGCTTGGCACCGGTACAGAGAAGAGGAGCACTTTAGATTGCATCTTCATATTCGACAGTCTCTGATTCGGTAGTGAGAGTTATTGCAGGTGTGATAACTGTTGCTTTCCTTGCTAGAGAATGGCGTGCTATTTACCTGCGGCAAAATGTGGACGCGAGGGAAATGGACGTCAACGAGGAGAAACAGCGCTCACTCAACGATTGACAGCAGTCTTGGGTGAATTGCATGAAGGGAAGGTGAGCCTCATTCCGGACTTGAGACGGTGAGCCTCATTCCGGACTTGAGACTTTGGCCAAATTGAAGGCATGGTGAGACTGACTTCTATCTGACCAAGCGTTTGAGCGGGCATGGGTGTGTTCAGTCTAACCTGCACAAAATTTGTAAGTCAGGATCCCCCAATTGTCGGTTTTGCCTAACAGAGGTAGACGATGACTGCCACACAATTTTTATGTGCAAAAATGTGATAGACTGCAACGGGACCTCTACTGGGAGACGGGAAAGTTCACCCCAGATAGTTTACTTGCGGTGATGCTTGCATTGGTCTGGGCAGTCCTTAAAGATAAAAGGGATTCACAGCAGCCGGGCACGTTGGGGCTGGGGATGGCTCTTTTGGCTATTCCTTTTCCTCCCTCCCTTCCTGCTACAGGAGGGGTCGCCAGCTCAAAGGCACCTCACGTCGTAACAAAACGAAACCTAGCCCGAAGTTATGTGTCAAACGATTCCAGGCCAGGTTCTCGTATTGACAGAGGAGGTATTAAATGGGTAGTCTAGTTGCTGGGAACCCCACACTTCGTGCGTAAATAGCATTCATCACCCAACCACCAAAAAAGTCCTTCTTCTCTCAATGAGTCTTCCGTCATCACTAGCTATCGCCGCCACAACTAATCTGAAATTGGAATTTATCGTGATTATCGTATTTATAGTCGGCGTAGTCTAGGCGGTAGAGTGCTCACTGTGTAAGCCGAAGGTCTATTGTTGACAACGAAATTTATTCGAGTGATTCTTCGGAAGGACTATAAGCTCGTTTGCATGTAATCCGTACTGGTTTAAAATCACAACGTATCGCAGCTGTGTGGATTGATCAACGGCCAATCGTGGTACTGACCATATCACTTTCCCGAGTGACAATGCATTCAATCATGATAATGAGAAACCCTAAGTATCTCTAAGCAAAGGCCCGAAAAGATTTGTAGTACCAAAGCAAAAAAAACATGAAAGTCGTGTTTATAGTAATCAATGAGGCTTGCCTAGTAATAGTTGGTGGCTGTCATTATTCGCGCCAATTGTGTTTAGCTAAATGGATGCGCGCTCCTCATACGAGACGGAAAGAACAAGTTGAAAAATAAATAATAACTTTATTAGCAAACAAAAATATGAAATTTAACATGATCATGTGTTTTACTTCATGGAGGTTACAATTCAAGTGATCGCTTGATTGACAGGAGTTGTGAAATCCATTATATCTACTAACGACTGAAGTCGTTACGTCTCACCAACAGATGCGCTGCGATCGCTCGAGTGTCGCCACAATATCCTCCCCCAAGCAACTCAGCTAACGTGATTTTTAACAGTCAGACGAAATCTGTTTAGGAGTTAGCTGAGTTGCGAATCTGACATTTTTAATGCGCGAATATGTTCGAACCGGCTCGGGATATTTGCAAATGATGTTGCTGTTTGTGCGGATGGTGCTGATTCCTCATTATCGGTAGCAACTGCATGTCTTTCAACATGTTCCGGCTTAATTTTTTCGGTGGAAATTGTTTCTGACTTTCCATTCCTCTTAATGTGAAAAACTCGATCTGACAGTCTTTCTTCTACTTCAAAAAGGCCATCGTAAGGTTGTTGGCATGTAGTTTTAAAATAATAAACTCAAACGAAAACGTGGCTACAAGTTTCCAGATCCTTAAAGGCAAAAGCTTTTGGATGGCTATGGTGAATTATAGGAGTCGGCTTGAATTCTTTCATTAAAAGTTTGAGTTTCCTCGCGAATATTCCCGGACCCAATAAAGAGTCATCAAGATCGTCGAAAGAAATTTCACCAGGGATTCGCAATGTTGTCCCATAAAGAAGTCCGGCAGCCGTTGCATCAATATCGGGTTTGAAACTGGTCCTCAATCCTAAAAGGACGAATGGAAGTACATCAACCCATTCTCTATTCGGAAGACACATAATGGATGCTTTTAAAGACCGATGACATCGTTCAATTAATCCATTGGATGTCGGATGATATGCTGTTGTCCTGTTCCTGGTGCAACCAATCCATTTTGTAAATGAATCAAATAGTTGTGATTCCAGTTGAGAACCTCGGTCTGTTGTTACCGTTTCTGGTGCTCCAAATCTCGAGATCCATTGCTGTGAGAATGCTGT
Organism: Odontomyia ornata; assembly: GCA_963969285.1. Classification (NCBI taxonomy): domain Eukaryota; kingdom Metazoa; phylum Arthropoda; class Insecta; order Diptera; family Stratiomyidae; genus Odontomyia; species Odontomyia ornata. Next base: position 381,766,809 of record OZ017739.1, on the reverse strand, counting down.
TGCAACTTTATCAGCGCTTAAATCAATGACGAGTATTGCCTTGGGCCAACGCGTAAACCGATCAATCATTGTAAGGCAATACTCAAAGCCTTTTGATGGCGGCATCACGATTATGTCCAAATGTACGTGTCGAAATCGGTTCGAAGAACATTTTTACCGTGGCGTCCAACTTTACTTCTTTGACATTCCAGACAATTTCTTGCCCACACTTGAATGTCTTTATTCATTCTAGGCCATACGTATTTTTTTGTTGATTATCCGATTATCCGCTCCTTTAAAATAAGCTGCAGTTCTTCGTCAGTAGCTTGCTGATCTACGAGTTCTTGCAAATCGATTGTGGATGGCATAGTTATTTTTTCCACGCAGTTATTTTTGCCCTTAACATGCAACAATTTTGTTGTATATTGTCCTATGAAATCTAATTGCCGCGGTTGACGAGGTGAACCATTGTCGGATTTTTGAAGAAATGCATACATAAGCGGCTTATGGTCGGTGAAAATTGTTAAGTTACGGCCTTCCACGAAATGGCAAAAAAATTTAACTGCTTGATACACTGCAAGAAGTTCGCGGTCGTGTGCGCTATATCGCTTTTCCCTAGTGGCGTTAATTTTCCGTTGACTTCCTGCTCCACGCCTGAGGCATCGCAATAAAGAGTAAATGAAACTTTTCCGTCAGGATATGCAAGTTAAACTGCATTTGTAACCAGTTCTTTGTATTTTTCAAATGCTTTTTTCGCTTCCGGAGTCCATTGTACTGGCCGTTTGTCACGCTTACGCGCTCCTTTTATGAGGTCAAGGAGTGGTGCTTGCACATGAGCCGCATGCGGGAAAGAGCTTCGGTAGAAGTTGGTTGTGCCAATAAAGCGACGTAGTTCTTCGACAGTTTTTGGTTTTTAAAGATTAGTTAGAGCTTCAATTCTGTCATGTGGAGGTCTCATGCCTTGTGTATTGACATTGAATCCTAAATATCGAAGCTCTTGCTGTCCAACACACGCATTTTGCCACATTAATCTTTAAGCCATATTTTTGGAAACGTTCAAAAATGGCTTTTAAATGATTGCGATGTTGCTGAGAATCCTTGGAGGCGATGGAAATGTCGTCTATGTAACAATGGAGAAAATTGAATCCACGAAGAACAGTATCAATTCAACGTTGAAACGTTTGCGCCGCATTACAGAAGCCGAAAGCCATCACTTTGAATTCAAAGAGCCCAAACGGGGTGATGACGGGTGTTTTTTTACGATCCTCAGAAGCGATGGGGATTTGATGGTAGGCCCGACTGAGATCCAGCGTTGGAAAAATTGTACAGCCAGCTTACTGGGTCGTGAAATCGTGCAAATGGGGAAAAAGGTATCAGTCAGGAATGGTGATACTATTCAGACAACGATAATCCCCGCATGGCCGCCACTCGCCTGTTTTCATCCGGATGGTTGGTAGATGATTTTTTCCAACATGAAATCAAACTCCTTTCTTGCAGCTTTAAGCTTCTCCCCAGATAGCCTTCGAGCAAGTTCTGCGTTCAGTGCACTTTGTGTTATAATGTGGTGCTGGATTGAATGTGGCACAGCTTTTTTTACATTAAACTGTGTTATTTGGTCAGACTCTGCTAAAAGTTGAAAACATTCGCCAGTTATGTCATACGTGTGGATTGCTGGCACTTTCATTGCGGCTACTGATGCAAAAATCTTTAGATTTGTATTTTTATCCACGAGCTTTCTAGCTTTTAGGTCAAATCGGCTCCTAGGATTGCTTGTGTGACGTCAGCTACTACAAAAGCCCAGGTAAATTTGCGCCTGAGTCCTAATTCCACTGCCACGACTTTTGATCCGTAGGTTTTTATAACTGAGCCGTTTTCGGCGTAGAGTTTCAAATCGATGGAATTTTGCTTGTTGCACGAAGATCTGGTCGTGACTGATATTTCCGCTCCCGTATCAATCAAGAATTATAATATCCAGACTTTTTGTCGTAAATAGAAAGACGGCTAGTTTTTTCAGTCCGACATGCGTTCGCCGATTCGCATGTCGTTGAAACTAGTTTTTTTTTGCTGCTCCGATTTGATGCAAGGCGCGCTACATATTCTTGTTCGCTCGTCGAAGCTGGAGTGGTAAAAACACATACCATTTTTCTCAAAATTCTTGTTTCGCGAAGATGACCTAACTTTAGATGATGCTGAATTTCGCGAGACAGCCTTCCGATTTCCTTCTGTAATGTTTCCGTTTGTATAGCCGTTTTTTTATTCGATGCTGTTGTTGAAGTAGCCGATATCGATGGACGCGAAATTTCCATTATTTTATCGGCCTGCGCCACTAATTTGGCAATATCCGTTACCTCGATGTCCACTAGGATCCCTTGAACGTACTCCGGCATTTGTACAAGGAACATTGTATGGAGTGGTCACCGGCTAAAGCTCGTAGTTTTTGTTAGAAAAGAGACGGTTTTTCTTCTCCAATGCCAACACCATGCAACGCAATTTCGCTCCACTTGATTCCGCGAAAGATTCTAAAATTCTCCTTTTAATCGCGTCATAAGCATCTAAGTTCACAATGACATATCGAAATGTAGCTTTATCCGACACCACATGGGAAATTTCTAACGTCATTATCTTTAATAAATGGCGGGATTGTAACTTGGAATGCATGTGGATTTCAGATCGCGCGGGACTTTCTCCTGTCCGTTTCAGTGTGTCAGGAGGCGTAGACATTATTAAGGTTTGAAAATTGTTTATTGAAATATTAAAAATGGCATCACTTTTTATATTTGGCGTCACTATGCACTCCCTAGCGTCACTAAAACTTATATTGTCTTTTTCCATTTTCGCACGTTCTGGGTCACCACTGTAGGGATTAGCTAAAAGCGATGCGCGTTCCCCATATGAGACGGAAAAAACAATTTAAAAAATAAATAACTCTTTTAGCAAGCAAAAATATGAACTGAAATTAACATGTTGAAAGTTACATGATTACGCGTTTTACTTCATGGAGGTTTCAATTCAAGTGATCGCTTGATTGACAGGAGTTGTGAAATTCATTATATCCACTAAACGATCGATCGCTACATCTCATCAACAGATGCGCTGCGATCGCTCGAGTGTCGCCACACAATAGTGTTCTGCAAAGGCAATAGCTTTCGTAATAACGTTTAATTGCACTACATAAAAACACACAATAATAATATATTCAGGAAAATGTTTGTTTCGCAGTTGTAAAGCTTCAATGCTTCGCGTGTATCTCTGTTCTCTCAACTTCTATCTTAACTCGAATGCCTGGCGGTGAACACAATAACTATCTGTCATATGGGAAACGGTGCACTACTCCCTCTTGAGTGCCATCCCCACTGTCACGATGGCGCTTTGCAGGCGGATATGTTCCGACAGCCGTGTGAGGTTCCCATGCACTTGATTTTCTTTTTTCAGGTGTAGAAACTATTCGCTTCGTTACGGAGTCTGACGGAGCTTAGGTTTGCTGAGTAGTGGCGACGGTAATGAAGGCTGGCTTTAGTCGTTTGGTGGAAAGGTTGATTTGTGTACCTTCGATGTCAATCGTAAACATTACATCTGAAATTCGTGCGATCACTTTGTGTGGTCCTGAATACGGTTTACATAGCGATTTCCTTACGGCGTCAACTCTTAAGAAGACGTGTGTACATGAATTTAATTGATAATGTACGAAGGTCGTTCGATTATTGCGTTGATTAATTGGAACAGGTCGCAATTCACGCATCTGCTGTTTTAACATGGATCCAAAAGCGTGCAGATCGAACAGATTGTCATCGCTCACAAAGAATTCTCCAGGAAGTGTTGAAGTCGTTCCGTAAACGAGCTCCGCGCAACTTGCACCTAGATCTTCCTTGTATGAGTTCCGGAGTCCTAGGAGAACGGTCGGTAGGATGCCAGGCCAGTTGGAATTCTGCACATGGCACATGATGGTGACTTTCAATGTGCGATATCATCGCTCTACCAATCCATTGGATGCTGGGTGATACGGTGATGATGATAATTCAGCGTGATTCAGTTTATGCTGAAAGTAAGCTAATGGTAGCCAACTGCCGTTTATTTTTTGCTCTAATACTGATCCGATCGCAACATCAGATGCGTCGGTGACAAATTGTAATGGCATCGATGGAAAAAATGTATTAGCAATGTTTCCTTCGCAAGGCTTTCCTTACAATCCTTAAAGGCTTTTATGGTTTGGGGTGACCATTGAATAACGCATTTGTCGCCTTTTTTTTACACTGCAGAGATATTGGTGGAGCGGTGCCTGCAGGTTGGCAGCATTACGGGTGAATCTCCTGTAAAAATTTAATATGCCCAGGAAACGGTGTAGTTGTTTGACTGTTGTTGGTAATTGAAAATCACGTATGGCTTGAACTCGCGAATCAGGTGGCGAAATGCCATGTTTATTTATTTTGCGTCCCAGGTACTCAATTTCTTCGACGCCAAAGACAGATTTTGCAACGTTGATTTTCACTCCCTAAGTTTTTAATCGTTCAAATACGATGATGGTCCATATGTTTTTCGATTGAGTTAGATGATACAGGAGTGTTATCTAGATAACAGACACAAAAGTCCAATCCACGCAACACTTCGTCAACAAACCGTTGAAAGGTTTGGGCGGCATTCAGGAAGCTAAAGGTCATTACCGTAAATTCAAATAGGCCAAACGGTGTTGTCACTGTCGTCTTTGGGATATTCTCATCCGCAAATGAGATCTGATAGTACGCTCGAAGCAAGTCTATTTTAGAAAATATACATTAACCTGTGAAATCTGGTGTAATGTCCTGAATGTGTTGCATGGGATAGCGATCGGGTATGGTAATCGCGTTTAGTTTACGATCATCTCCGCATGGGTGCTAGGAACCTTCCTTCTTGGGCACGAGATGCAAAGGGCTAGCCCATGGGCTGTTCGATGCGTGGCAGTAGTTCTTATCCATCATGTACTGGAACTCTGTTTTAGCTATTTTCAGCTTGTCTGGTGGTAGTCGTCTCGGGCGTTTTGCTACCGGGGGGGCCAGTAGTGATGATATGGAGTCGTACAGAGTGCTGTGTAGTGTTCGCTAGAGCAGAATTCGTTACTTCTGGGAATGATTTCAGTAATGCGTGGAACTGCGATTCTTCGATCAATGTAGAAATAGATCATGTGGGTAGAGTCGATACGGTTCCTGCTGTTGTAAGTTTCGTTTTCGAGTCTAACATACAAGACGTCTGCTTGTAATATCTACAAAAAGGGCGTGATCTTTTAAAAAATCAGCACCTATAATTCGCTGTGCAACGTCTGCTATTATAAATGGCCACGTAAATTGTCGACGTAAATTGAGATTTAATGTAAGCAACTTTTCACCATAAGTGTCGATCGGAGATTTATTGGCCGCGTAAAGCTTAAATTCTGTTTTTGTGTTGTTTTTAAGCGATGGAAGTCGAGGTATGACTGACACGTCTGTACCTGTGTCGACTAGAAACTTAAGTTGTTTAGTTTGTCCGTGACAAAAAGATGGTTTGTTGCAGAGTGACTGCGACTCGTCTCAACACGCAGGGCTCCTAGGCATTTCCCGACATCGATGGGGTCTAAAAGTTACATGGTTTGGTACAATGACGAGCGGCTATTCAGAATTTTCGATGATAGAAGCAGATTTTTCTTTCGTTTTCTCAATTGGGAGAACGGCTTCGACTTCTTAAGTGTGGTGGTGAGGTGAAGCGTCGAGCAGGTGGTATTCGTGATTTTTGGATTGATGTTTTTAATTCTGCGATCTGTGTAACTAAATCTGCAGTATTGGTCGAAATTTCATTTGATATTTGGCAATCTGAGATTTCACAAATTTCGTTAGGCCTTTTGACATCTAAAATTTTGTCAGCCATTTTTGCGAGGCTGGTGAGATCCGTTGTTTCCATGATGTGAAGAATTGATTGTACATCCGCGGGCAGTCGTTTAAGCCAAAGTGATTTCAAAAATGATTCCCTTACCTTGCTTTTTGAAGCCAAACTCATGCACCGTAGCAATCGTGACGGCTTGCTGTCACCTAATTCCATGCCGGTGAGAAGAGTTCGAACTCGAGCCTCTTCGGACGGCGCGTAAGCGTTAATCAATCTTGTTTTCAGCGCTTCATATTTTCCCGTGTCCGTCGGTTTCTCCACGATCTCCGCTATAGCGTCCAAGCAGGTACGATCAAGTTCGATGACGATCTTGTCAAACATGGTGGCGTCTGAGCTTATTCTGCACCCTCGCAATTAAGCCTCAACGCGGGCGGTCCAAAGCATTGGTCGAGCTGTCCAAAATGGTAGTGCGCGAACAATTGCGATGTTGTTGTTACTAACTGGTGGCTCCTGTATGATTCTGGTGTCGGCTGCGGCTCGTGTGGCGGGCTCAGTTCCAGTAACAGTTTCGGCTTTAGTGGCCTTTGTATTTACTGCCTCTGGCTTTTGGTTGTATTACGTACAGATTTTCTTTCGGCAGACATCACGTCGGGGTCACCAATGTTATGCAAAGGCAATAGCTTTCGTAATAACTTTTATTTGCACTACATAAAAACATACAATAATAAAATACACAGGAAAATCTTTGTTTCGCAGTTGTGACGCTGCGATGCTTCGCGTGTGTCTCTGTTCTCTCAAGTGCTATCTTAACTCGAATGCCTGGCGGTGGACACAATAACTATCTGTCATATGGGAAACGCTACAATAAATTTCATGGCGTCATATATTTGCCATCTAGGAAATGTTCCCGGTAATATCCACACCCTAGTACGAATTATAGAATAATTTACATTTGATAACATTTGATATTGTTTATTGACTAATCATTTGGAATTGATATTGTTTAAGTTTAGATTGCCGTGTAAGCCATTGAGTTTTTGAGTAATTTATTGTTGTAAACCTTGCTTTGTTTTTATAAAATGTATAACAATAAATCAAAATCTAAAGTAGTCACGTCTATCGTCACGTAAACAAAAAGACTTGTTCGGCAATCGTCAACTTTTTTTTTGCTTTAGCACTACAACCCCTTTAGGGCCTTCGCTCAGAGTATTTTATTATCTTGTTCGAATATATTGGCACTCCAGAACAAATGTCAACATAACTGACTGCATTTCTCACTATAAAGACTGCCGAATTCGGCTTCGAGCTCAAAGCTGATCAGCTCTTTGTAACCATAAGTTTCGTGGCTGAAGGTGCATGTACTGCTTGTCTTAAGAGCACCTAACATTTTTTGCGTGAACGTCCAGGAGTTGTCACCGCTTACAAGGATCTCTAAGACTCTGGCGTCAACATCAAGCAAATATGACACGTTTTAAAAGACCTTTCCACGAGGTGAAGAGCTAGTAAGGATTATCATTGTAATTCTATATGCAGTAAACTTAAAAATAGTAAGAATAGTTAAGTAAGTAAAGCAAATTAAAATAAATTTCTGCTCGAAAACTTAGAGTCAAGTAGGACCAGGATGACTGGATAGGACATAATCGATACCTCGCTACTGGAATGCATCATCGCATAACATTTATCTAACCGGGATCGCCGTCGCGGCTTTATTCGACAAAGTCTTCCAATTTCGACATTAAAAAGTGCGCTTTGAAACAACTTTCTATGCGGTTGCGGCAGCTTAACCATTCCCACAGGAGATTTTTGGTTTAAGAACGCCGAAAGGGACCCTCGCTAATTAGCTGATCTCACCTGAACGTGAAATTGAAAATCGAAGTACCAACGATACATTTTATACACGGACAAGATCGAGCAATGACCGACCCGTAAAAGTAATGTTGAATGATATTTTAAGGCGTCAACTATCAGTTGGTGTGTTTCATATAATCAAATACGATTGTGCTGTACGTTGGCCCCAGGTAGTGAGTGAAATGAGTATATTTTTACAACATTCAGAGGTGAATGATTGAAATGAAAGTTTCGCAATAATATACCAATTGGTTAAGATTTACGAGTACAAAAAAATCTGAAGAACGAACACAATTAATGGACACAATGAATCTTCATTTACCACTTAATTATTATTTACCGATGAACTTGATAAACAAACCATCGGGTCAAAGTATTCTATTGCAAAAACAAAGTCTGAAATTTTACTATGTCTCTACACAGCACCCACTCTCTCTAGAGTCAACAATAAAAGAAATGTTTCTCAAATGGATCGAAATTCGTCGCCAAATTACTCATCGTGAAGTACCCAAAATCATTCATCTAATATTCA